>CM028135.1:650564166-651775833 GCA_016271365.2 Neoceratodus forsteri
ACTCCCGCAACTCTGTCTCTGTGGTCAGTGCTGCCATCTGCAGTCGGGGTGGTGGTGGTGGCAGCAAGCTTGGCAAGCTTGTGTGAGTGACAGAGTCTTGCAGCAGCTAAGTGAGATGAGTCAGTCACACAGTGTCAAAAAAGACAACGCAAATACACAATCCGACTGCTGATTAATAAATCCTTGATTTTTACTATGGGCCCCTACGTGTGCCAGGCCCGTGCCACTGCACCGGCTGCACTGGCTATTCCTCTGCCACTGTCTCACAACTGATCTTAATCTGCATGTGTAAAAATGTGGCAGGCTAGGGAATGTGGGCCAGGGGACAGGAGTGCATGTCTGGTATGCACAAATGAATATGATCACTCATGAGGACTGGTGGAGGGCAGTAGCTACACAGCTTGAAGGGTTGCATTAGTGACTATGAATGTACCCCCAACATGACCAAACCTTGTCCATGGGGCCCAATTGATCACCCCTCCTTCAGCCCACCAGCCCTTGGAAGCTACATAGTGTGCTGCAGACAGTATCAGCACGGCCAACATTTTTTAATTGTAAAGAATTTCAGTGGAGATAAGGCAGTCCTTTGAGTACTGCTGTATCTCATCATACTCTGCTTCATGCAGATATAGAGATCCACTGGTAGCCTTGTATGGGCCTCTAATTGGATGCCTATAGTCCAGCACAGTTCCACACCGCCACACCCACCTGTTGCACGTGCATAACTGCAGTAACAGAGTGCAGTGTGCAGGTGTTGTGTATGCCACCCTGTGCAGACAGGTATCACTGTGCAGAACAGGGGGGCCAGAATATGCCTGATTCAAGCACATCTCAAATTTCTTTGTAGATTGGACCCTATGTCATCACTGAAAGGGTCAAATATCTGATCCATATAAATAATGGGTATAAGACATCTTGGGGGTGTTCATGGTTTTAGCTTCTGATAATAACTCACCACCTTGCTTACATGTCATGATGATAAACATGCCTGTACCCATGCCTGCATCCACTGCCTTTCTTTTACCGTGCCTGTAAGCCATGCCTGTATCCACTGCTTCTCTTTTACCATGCCTGTAACCATGCCTGTATCCACTATTTTTCTTTACTGTAACCACCTCATGATGTAACTCTTAATGCCTCAAATGTTTCTTATGTCCTTGTTCATTCTTATAACTTGTATTGTTATCGGGTCGCCCCTGAAAAGGGAACTTGGGGGCTCAGTGGCCTACCCGGTCACCAAAATTTAATAAATAAATAACTAAGAAAAGTACTAAATGGGGCTTTAAAGTACTCTTCTTCAAGGGCCTATATGGAGAAATCTGTTTAATAGGTATGGGAAATAAAGCAATCAAGATGCATGGGAAATTTAGCTCAATTAAAGTTTAGCAGTTTACAAGATCAACTACACTTAATAGATACAGATGATGCAAGGTTAATGTATGTCATCTGAGAAGGCTGCACTATTGGCTTTTGTTACTACTGAGCATCATTTGAGCTTCATGTTAGGATCTTAGTGGTACATATAAAATGGAATCATCATAAGCAATGCCAAATCAGATCTAATGATTTAATTTTTAAAATCTATTTATCCAACAGAGATGCAACCTCTCATTTTTCAGTGACGTCTTGCTTCAACTCAGTTGCATATCTTTGAATACTGAAGCAGGTGGGAGGGGGGATCAAGTAACTTGCTCAAGGCTGCACAGTGAACCAGTAGATGTGGAAAGCAAAAAATATGGTTTTGATTGAAAAGCATTTGTTAGCAAGGTCCCATTAGGTCAAAAACTTGGCAGGATTTTCAAAGGTACATCATCCGGATTTACAGCGGCATTTTAATAAATGCCATAGACTGTAACAAAATATTAGCCTACGCAAAACTTGGGTCTAACTTTTTGTTGCAATGTCCCCGATTTGTGCAGAAAAAATTATGCGTGCATCTTTTTTTTTTTTTAAGAAAGCTAATGCATAATGAGGAAACTGTCAAAAATGCTTCTTAACATTTGAGAAGAGCATTCATAAGTGTTGATGTATTTATTTTGGCACAGGCAGAACTCAAAATCGAGAACTGCACCTGGGTCAAGACTTTTGGAAATCCATCCCCTTAACTTTAAATGAGCAGTTTGCCCTCTGCCTTATTATTGCCAGATTCAGCAGCATGTTGATGTCTCTGATAATAACACTTTAGTATATCATCTCATACTCTAGATGCAGCCTCGAGAATGTCAGTGTTGGAATCAGGCAGTATTTTATTTACCAATAGAATAAGCTGTTTACTTTTAATGCATTCAGTGATATTCCAAATCGCTTGAATTACTCCATTATGATACAACTGAAAAACGAACATACCAGTAGATTACATTATTACATCTTTTAGAATCATAGCAGCCAATTAGATTTAATAATATGTAGTAGTAGTAGTAGTAGGTAAAACACAAGATTTGACTATTAGGCATAAGCACTATCATCCTGCCACAATATTTCAAAGAGCATTACCGAAAATGCAAGCATACAAGCTGCACTATAGAGCAAATAAGCTCAATCCACAGAAAAAAGACCGTTTGTAATGCATACTAAGAAGTAGTTTTAGGAAAAAGACTTCAGTATGTAAGAATTATCGCAAGTTACAAGTGAACCATTTTGAAAATGTGTAAATTGATTTTTATGTCAGGTTACCAAGAACAGATTACCACAGTAGTGGTTCTTGCAGTGTTATATGTTGTTCATCCACACTCTTTGGCATGTCTTTTTCCCTTTAAATCTTGCAGAAAGTCTTCAAGCTGGCTCCTCCCACCCACCCGGGTGGTATAACTCTCAGCTGCGCCCCATGACGCCAGATCTTAGACCACTGGAAGCCAGGTTGTGCGCCTAAAAGCCAGGAGGTCGGGTGGGTGGGGTGGGTGTGGATGAACAACATATACCACTCTTAGAACTACCGTTACAGGTGAGTAACCTGTTCTTCTAGGAGCGTGGATATGTTGTTCATCCACACTGTTTGGCAGACTCCAAGCAGTTCTCTGGGACGAGGGAGGCAAGGCGCATGCCCCCTACTTGGGAAATAAAGATTGGAGAACCGAGGCCCCAAAACTAGCATCCCGGCGTGACTCAAGGTCAATGTGGTAGTGGGTAATGAAGGTGCTTGCTGACTTCCAGGTAGCAGCCTGACAGATTTCCTGGGTAGGGATGTCCCTGGAAACAGCCACCGATGCAGCAGTATGGCAGGCAGAATGAGTTCTTATCCCTCTGGGAGACTCCTTGCCCGCCAACTCATAGCACAGACCTATGCATGATGTAGTCTATCTTGCAATGGTCCGTTTGGTTGCAGGTCTGTCAGAAGCGGCTTCAGTGTAGGTGACAAACAGCTGGCGAACCTCTCCATGAATTTCTGCTGTTCGCTCCTTATAATAGGAGACAGCACATCTCAGGTCCAAAGTATGGAGCCTGTACTCGGCGTCCGAGGTGTAGTTAGGGTAGTATACCGGCAGAGTCAATACCTGGTTAAGGTGAAACTCTGATACCACCTTCGGAAGGAATTTCGGGTGGGGGCGCAGGACAACTTTGTCCCTGTGAGAGACCAGATAAGGGGAGTCCACCGACAGCGCCTGGAGCTCCCCTGTCCTTCTGGCTGACATGATAGCCACCAGGAAGGCTGTCTTCCACTACAAGTGTGAGAGTGCACACTTGTGCATAGGTTCGAATGGCTTGCCCATGAGCTTCGCCAAAACCAGCAACAGATCCCAAGGAGGTGGAGGTTCACGCACCGGAGGGGATATGTGATCCAGGCCTTTGAAGAAGCACCCGACCACTGTCTCCCACGCCAATGTCAGCTGACCGGCCTGTGCCCGGTAAGCAGAAATGCCTGCCAGGTGCACCCTAAGGGTCGATGACCGCAGACCCTCTTTGGAGAGAGACCAAAGGTAGTCGAGAATGTTAGCCACAGAGCAGGATAAGGGGTCCAGACTCTTACACTGACAACAAATTGAAAATCTCTTCCATTTGAAGGCATAACATTTCCTGGTCGATTCCTTAAGAGATGCCTCCAACACGGTGTAGACTTCCTTGGATAGATCCAGAGCCTGGAACTCTAGCCGCTCAGGTACCAGGCTGTGAGGTCCAGGGATTGAAGGTCGGATGGAATACCTTCCCTGTTTCAGTGATATCAGGTCCGGGCATGTACAAAGCGCTTTGGGGGCCTGCAGCAGAGGCTGAGGAGATATGGATACCAGAACTGTGGCTAATCTGGGGCCTGGGATCACCTTCGCCTTGTCCCTCCTCAC
This sequence comes from Neoceratodus forsteri, assembly GCA_016271365.2. Classification (NCBI taxonomy): domain Eukaryota; kingdom Metazoa; phylum Chordata; order Ceratodontiformes; family Ceratodontidae; genus Neoceratodus; species Neoceratodus forsteri. The sequence continues at coordinate 650,568,441 of CM028135.1, forward strand.
CTTGAGTAGCACCTTGTGGATCAAGGAAATGGAGGAGTAGGCATAGAGGAGGCCTGGGGTCCACGGCCTCGAGAAGGCATCCCCTGCAGCAAGCCCTGCTGAGGGGAGAGAGCATGGTACAGCCTCAGCTTGTTGTTTTCCCTGGAGGCAAACAGGTCCACCAACGGTTTGCCCCAGTGGGAGAACAGCCTGTAAGCTACCTCTGGATGGAGAGACCACTCGTGGGATGTCTGGCCTATGCGGCTGAGAGCATCCGCCAACTGGTTCGAGACTTCTGCCACATGAATGACTAGGAGATCCGCCTTAAGCCGACTTACGAAGGTCCAGATGCGGAGCACCTCCTTGCACAGCAGACGGGAGTGCATGCCACCAAGTTTGTCGAGGTAGTACATGGTCGTGGTATTGTCCGTCTGGACTTGAACCACCTGACCCAGGAGCTGAGGAGCGAAAGCTGACAGTGCCAGTCTGACTGCTCTGAAATCCAACAGGTTGATGTGGCATCGGGACTCCTCGGGGACCAGAACCCATGAGCTCTGTTGTCCCCATGTGGGCTCCTAGCCCATGAGAGAGCATCGGTCATAAGGACAACCACTGGCTCGGGGCACACAAATGGGATTCTTTCCTACACCCGTTCTGGGTCGGTCCACCATTGAAGCGCATCCCACATCTTCTGGGTTACAGTGATCAGCTGGTTGAAATGACCATGGCGCTGAGTCCACTGGGCAGCCAGCTCCCACTGGAGGGGGTGCATGTGCCACCTGGCCCAGTGGATCATTGAGGTGCATGCCGCCATGTAACCCAGAAGGTGCAGAAAGTCCCGGGCAGGGCGCAAATGCCCAACCAGAAATGATCGGGCAAAGGAGGATAGAACCTCCACCCTGTCCGTCGGGAGCCGAGCTCTGGCTTCACAAGAGTCAAGCTCTGCCCTGAAGAAGCCCATCACCTGAGCAGGCACAAGTTCTGACTTCACCTCATCAATCAGGAGGCCAAGTTGGGAGCAGGTTTGGAGAGCCAGATCCACCTCCACCTCCTGAAGGAGGATCCTGCAAGAGCCAGTCATCGAGATAAGGATAGATTCATACCCTCGCGCTGAAGATGGGCTGCCACCACTGCAGTGCACTTGGTGAAGATCCGAGGGCTGATAACAGGCGAACAGCATGGCTCGGAACTCGTACAGGGTCCCTTCAACCCTGAAGCAGAGGAACCGCTGATGGGATGGACAGATTGGGACATGAAAGAAAGCAATCCTGTAGATCCAGTGAACAGAACCACATGTTTGCTCCGGGATGGTATAATCTGGTTCAGAGTTACCATCCGGAAGGTCGGGATCTGAGATATTGATTCAGGTCATGGAGATCTAGGATGGGGCACCAACCCCATCCGCTTGGGCACCAGGATGTACCTGGACACGAAGCCTGGGTTTGTAGGAGACCGGCACGGAGCTGCTTCCTGCGGAGGAGCTGAGCTATGTCATCTCAAAGAGCAAACTGAGTGCAAGCTGAGATCCTTTCCTCCCCAGGGCTGCGGACTCGGCTGGGAGGGTACTGCTCAAACTCCAGAGGCAGTCCCTGACTGACTACTTCGAGAACCCACCTGTCCAAAGTGATTTTGGACCAGACGGAATGAAAGTGGTGGAGCTGGTGACGGGTGTAGGGGTGCCAACCCCCAACCCCTCACTGAGCAGGCTTAAAGGAGGATGCGGCTCCTGGACCTGCACCTCGGCCTCCTTTACGGGGCTGTTGAGGACCCCGCTTGGGGCGTGGGTGCCAAGCTTGAGCCTGCTGCTGCTGTTGCTGCTGGCCTCCTTGATAGGAGGGCTGCCTGACCGCAGGGGAAGAATGCCGAAATGGCTACTTCTTTCTTATCTGCTGGTTCTTGCCCAAAGAACCTTTTTCAGAGGTAGCATCCAAGGTGGCACTGGACTGCTCGATACACTGAAGGTGACTGGCCACTCCTGGACTGAACAGGTTGGTGCCAAGGAAAGGAACGTCAGCTAACTTGTGCTGGGTATCTACCGGGAAGGAGGATAGCCTCAGCCAGGCCCTGCGGTGAGTGGCCACTGCAACTGCTAAAGAACGGGCACAAGAATCCCTGATGTCTAGAGCCATCTGGAGCTGCTGTTTTGCAACAGCAAGGCCCTGATCATGGACTTGCTTGACCGTGGTCTTCATGTCCACTGGTAGATGAGGAGGACTTCATCTAATGACCGAGGAGGGCATGAGAGAAGTGTGCCATAATGACAGCCAAACTGGCCTGATGAAGGCCTAAGGAAGAGGCGCTTAGACCTTGTGGGCAGAGTGGTTCATATTTTTGGACTCCTTGTCCGGTGGTTGGTCTGTGTCAGCTGAGCTGCCAGTACATCTAAACACAGAAGTGGTCACCAGGCTCTTGGCCGAAGGGTGTTCTGTGAATCCTGGCAGGGACCCCATGGGCACCACATACTTGCGGGCCATGCGGGCAGACAGTGCTGGGCAGGAAGCTGGGCGCTGCAGAGCTCAAGGGCCGGGCCAGTGATGGCTTTGGCCACTGGAAAGCCTCCATCGGGGTATCCCCTCTTTTTAGGATGTCCGTAAGGGGGTACTCCGCCTTTTTCTGGATAGACTCCAGGGGCATTCCAGTGGATTCGGAGATCAGGCTGAGAATGCCTTGACTGGAGGAAGGACCCTCCTCTAAACCTGCCACGGAGGACTCATCATCCCCAGGATGGGAGTGAAGCCCTGTGACGTCCGAGTCTGAGGAGTCATGGTACAACGATCTCCCGCCTATGTCCCCTTTGATCCACTGGGGGCAGTCAGAGGTAACCATGATGTATAGACGTCGGGGAAGCCCGGTGCCTATACGGTCCTCTTCGAGGGAGCCCTCCTGAGGCTGCTTGTTGGTGGTTCCACCAGAATCGGTGGAGAGACCGAGATTGGCTGAGCGGGATATGGGCTGGCCCCATGGGTGGGGAACCAAGGCTTTAGTTCCGGAGGGGTCGGCGTCGGCCCAGGAGGCAGTAGCCAAGTGATGGCTGAGGTGGATGGCGGAGCCGGCTTCTGCCCGGTCAAAATCAGCTGTTGCCACATAAGATCCTCATAGCATTGATGGAATTTCCGTCGAAGCCTCTCCTCATCCGAGGAGGATGAGGATCTGCAGCGATGCCTCTTTTTAGAGTGCTTATGACTCTTTTTCAGTTGTTCGACTGAGAGGGTTCTGGATCTCAATCAAGATCGAACTGGCCAACTCAGTTGATCGGGAGACACCAGGGTCGGTGAAAACCGAGGTTCCAGTACCGTTTCCTTGATGGTGACAGCAGCGGGCTGGGTCTCCTCATTGAGAAAGACAAGGACCAGAGTCCTTTCCAAAGAATCGTCGACCGGAGTCGTCGAAATAGGGTCGATTAGGTCAAGAGAAATCTCAACCTTGTCAGCCACTTCCTCGATCTCTTGGCCAGACGGAAGATCCATGAAGCCAGTGGCTGAGGATGCGATCTCGACCGAGGTAGAGACCGCATGTTCCTGGGACTCGGACCTTTCTCGGTCCCAAAAACATCTCCGTTTGGATGAAGACTTTGGGTCCTTTTCTTTCTTCCAAGGAGCGGGAGGAGTGCGAGCCCGAGGGCACCTCACCCCTGGTGGGGAGAGACTGGCACAACACCTTGAAGGAGCCCGAAAAGGTGGAACCGAGGTTCAGAGGAACAAAAAAGCTCCGACTGGCTGAAGCTTGGGACACTTCCTTCTCGAAAGCCTTCATTTGCTTCAACTGCTTGGCAGATCCCGCAGCCATGGAAATCGCCCACCTCGCCTCCTTCGATTTCACTGGCGGGTTCCTTTTCTCCGGTCACCCCAGTTTTAGGTACACCAAGCGGTCATCCAGGATGCTGGAATAGAAGACCAGGCAGAACGTGCAGGTGGAGGTGTTATGTCCAACACCTAGGCAGTAGACGCACGTTAGGTGGGGATCGGTGCGCGACATCTTCTGGCCGCAGGAGCACCGGCAAAATCCGGGAGCAGATTTATCCTCCATGTCCGATGCGCTACTATCGGAATTGTTAACTTGAACAAATTTTAAGGTAAGTTGCGGTAAAAATCGACGCTTTGAATCCAGCGCCTATGAACTGCTGTGAAGCACGAGGGAACCTATATCTTCCAGTGGAAAAGAAGATCTGGTGTCATGGGGCGCAGCTGAGGTTTATACCACCCGGGTGGGTAGGAGGAACCAGCTTGAAGACTTCCGGCAAGATTTAAAGGGGAGAAGGACATGCCAAACAGTGTGGACGAACAACATATCCACGCTCCTAGAAATACTGATCCTGTCCTTGATATTGGTCACGAAACAGATTTTCCTTCCTATTTTCTTACCAAAATAATTACTGTAATTTTGCATAAATTGGCAAGGTAAAAGGGTTTCCATTTACAGTATTTGTGAGGTTGATTTATAGGCAAGTGTATATACAGTTAACGTCTTGTCTGCAATTCTTTTTTTTTTTAAGGAGAACTTTATAGAGTCCACAAGTTCTTTTATCCTGTAGATGTTGTTTGTTAAATACTAGTTCCAGTCTGTTACTGCTGCATCTTTACAGGTCCTGTAATAAACTCAGTATGTGCTTCTGATTTAAACACTGGTAGAAAGTACCATTTTAAAACTCATACAGTTTATGCCAATTTCAAGCAAAGAGTTCTTCGGTAGAACACAAATACATTGTGACAACAATGGGAAATCACAAATAAACCAACAAAAACAGTGCACACACATGTCTGTTTTGATTGTCTAACTTCCAGTTTTGGGATGTAGATGATGGTGGATATCTCTGTTGGGTCTGTAGTCCCACCTTTAAATTGTGGATGAATTCCCCTTCTGGTATCAATAATTTCATTATATAGTTACCCTTTAGATATGGTGACTTAGAATTTTGGACTAATTGGGGACTGGCCCATTCAAATTAGCACTTGAGCTACACTAATGTATTAATCATGAGCCAATGCACTGTCATTATTTTTGTCAACTTTTTATCACTTCTTTAAATCACTTAATGGTGTTTTAGTCTTTTTTATGAATTTGTATAAAAAGCGATCTTTCACATGCACTCAATTTACACTTTCATAACACGTTAACACTTGAAATACAATTACCCAGCAATTGTAAATCAGGATCATGAATTTCAGCACCCCTGAAAACTGCACAGCTGCAGGAAAAAACTGCCACAAGTGGGTTTCCACATAGGGAGCCGCAGTTTTTCCCACAGCCACCATATTTTCAAAAGTGGAGCCAGATTACTATCGGCTCCATGATTTATGGCATCCCCTGCAGCTGTGTCCACTGAAAATATGAAGGGGAGAGAGAGGTAAGGTGCCTGCCTGGCATCATGGCTTGGAGGGACAGGGAGTGAATCCTCAGGATCGCTGGAGTAGCTGCATGAAGGAGGGAGCTGGATGTCACTGTCCACCTAGGGACAAATGAACTGGCTGAGAAAGGGATCAGAGCAGTGCAGGAAGAGTTTGTGGAGTTGGGGAGGGGTCTTAGACAAGTAGCACACACGGTAACCTTCCCGGAGGTGCTGCCTGTCTATGGCATGGATGAGGCTAGGGTGCTCCACACCATGGGATTCAATCAGTGGTTGAAAAACTGGTGCAGAGCTCAGGGGTTTGGCTTCATTGGGGACTGGGGGTCCACCTGGAGTGATTCAGGCCTATACTGGCATGATGGTCTGCATCTGTCCAGGAGGGGAACCAGGATCCTAGGTGATAGGTTTAAATGCTTCATTGGCAAGCATTTAAACTAGCCAAGGGGGGAGGCACTGGAAAGGAGCAGGGAAATCCTAGCCCACCTCCAAAAAAAAATCAGGGTAGTAAGTGAGGTAAACACCAAGATAGAGACTTCGATAGGGAGAAGGGCAGGGGTAAATGGAGAAAATGACAAAGGCAATACGGACAGAGATGGGGCAAAAAGGGGTAAGGCCATCAAGAAATGGAGGGTAATGAGTACCAATGCCCATAGTCTGGGCAACAAGCTCCTGAACTGGTGGCCTTGATGGAAGACGGATGCCTGGATATCATGGCAGTCACAGAAACATGGTACACAGAGAACCATGACTGGGATGTTAACGTATCAGGGTACACACCCTACAAGAGAGATAGGGAGGGGAGGAGTAGCTCTCTATGTATAGGAAGGTATAAAAGCAACAGAACAAAAGCATAAACAGAGAGGAGGAGAGAGGCACTGTGGGTCACCTTAGAGACTGAAAATGGCACCACAATCCACACATGGGTTGTATACAGACCCCCATCTCAGGGGAGGGAATGGACAAGAATATGATAAAAGGCATCCTTAGGATGGCAGAGAAAGGGGAGATACTGTTGATGGGGGACCTGAATATGCCAGATGTTAACAGGAGCACCTTTGCTGCAGTCACAACCAAGAGCAGGGCCATTCTCGATGCCCTACATGAGGCATGCCTCAGACAGCTAGTTTTGGAGCCCACTCATGAGGGAGCAATCATAGACCTCATACTCTCAAATGGTGACAGTGAGAGGATCTCAGATCTAGAAGTGGGTAGCCATCTGGGAACAAGTGACCACCAAACAGTGTGGTTCGCGATAAACTCAGCTACAGAGTCAACCCATACAAAAGTGAGGGTACTGGACTTCAGGAGGGCTGACTCTGGCAAGATGGGAGAGTGCCTTAGAAAAGCACTAGCAAACAGACAAGAAAGAGGGGTGGAGCAACAATGGGGGAAACATCAAAACTGCCATCACAGAGGCAACAAGCTTTTGTGTGAAGCAAATAAACAAATCAAAATGAAAGAAAAGCCACTATGGTTGTCAAAAGAGGTGGTGGGAATGTCAGAGAGAAAAGACAACATTTAGGAAGTACTGAATAAGGAAACACAGAAGGAGCAAGACAGAGAACTGTACCAGTTAAGGCAGAAGGAAGCAGGGAGGGAAGTCAGAATAGCAAAGGACCAAACTGAGGGAGAGATAGCCAACTCAGTTAAGAGGGGGATAAAACCTTTTATAGGTATACCAGGGAGCGTAGAAAGACAAAGGGAGGGATAGTGAGGCTGAACAGACTGGACGGTGGGTGGGCAGAGAGGGACAGTGAACAAATACGTCTGCTCAGTATTCACAAAAGAGGAGGAGGGGGAGGTACCTAATCCAATTAACAGAAGCACTCTGGATAGGGGGGTTGATCCCAGTCCTTTCACAGAAGAAAGGGTTCTGAAAGAACTCCTAAAACTAAAGGTGGACAAAGCAATGGGGCCTGATGGGATTCACCCCAGAATTCTAAAAGAATTAAGGGAAAAACTAGTGACACCACTGACTACCCTTTTTAACAAATCATGGGAGGATGGTGTGGTACCTGAGGATTGGAGGAAGGCAAATGTGATTCCCCTTCACAAAAGTGGGAGTAAGACAGAGGCAGGAAACTACAGACCTGTGAGTTTGACCTCTGCGATATAGAAAGAGATGGAATCGCTTCTGAAGGAAAGAACTGTTGAGTACTTAGAGACCAGTGGGGCACAGGACCCAAGGCAGCATGGGTTCACAGCAGGAAGGTCATGGCAGATGAATCTAATTGATTTCTTTGACTGGGTGACCAAAATAGTAGACCAGGGAGGGGCTGTGGAGATGGCCTACCTAGACTTTAGCAAGGCATTTGACACAGTCCCACACAAAAGATTAATAAACAAATTAACCATCCTGGGAGTGGGTCCCAGGGTGGTAGCCCTGGTAAAACATTGACTGGACAACAGGACACAGAAGGTAATTGTAAACAGAGTCCACTCTGAAGAAAGGGGGGTTACTAGTGGGGTATCGCAGGGTTCAGTACTGGGTCCGGTCCTTTTTAATGTCTTTATAAGTGACATTGCAGAGGGACTGGAAGGAAAAGTACATAGATACATAGACAGTGTCGGCAGATAAGGGCCTATGGCCCACCCAGTCTGCCCATTTGAGCTTGTAAGTTCAGTTTATGTTTTCCTAGAAGTCTGTTGCCCCTTACCCCTGACCTCCAGAATTCCTTTATGTCTATCCCATGCATTCTTAAATCCCGTGATTGTTTCAGCCCCCACCACTTCCTCTGGCAGGGTGTTCCACTTGTCCACCACCCATTCTGTGAAGAAATTCTTCCTCATGTTTCCTCTGAATCATCCTCCCTCCAACTTCATCCCATGCCCTCTAGTCCTGGTACATCTTTTTCGCTTAAAAATAGTGTATTCCTGCAGTATGCCTCTCTGCAGATGACACAAAGATTTGCAACAGGGTTGATGCACAAGGACAGGGTTCGACCTTAACATTGTTTTACTAGCCCTGAACCTAGTGCAAATTGGCCAGGGCTAGTGCATCTAACCCTCTACTTGTCCATCTTGACTAGTGCAGGTTTTTCATGGCTGTTAAAGAAGTTGAAAAAGTCCCAACTTTAACAAGCTGTAATCCTTTTGTTAATCTCCTTCAGTGTTCCAGGTTGTCCGGTGTGATTAACAGCTCATTAAGAGCTGCAATTATCTTGCAGTTCAAGAGGGGGATCCAACAAAAGACTCAATGAGAGTCATTATCACTCAATTGTTAGGACAGCCAGCTAGTGTGCATGCTGTGATCAAGGGCAGAGTGTTGTTAAGTTACTAGCTTCCAGTTTGCTGAACTTGTCTTTGATTTGTCCCACAGTATTAAAACCAATGCACCTCATTTCCCAACCTTTTGAGTGTCTGTATCCAACACTGCAGTGACAGAATGCTATCATATATACACTGTCTGCCCAGCCAGGTGATCTGTCTACTCTGTGCTTTCTCTGGACACCACTGCAGTTTACGCTCTTAAGTGGCCATCCATAGATCCATAGCTGCCATTACTGACTGGTGTATGGTTCACAATCACAGCTCCTCTTAACGGATCACACCAGTCAATGCCATCAATGCAGTACCACCAAGAATGTCATTTCATCTTAAAAACAATGCTTTGGAGTATGTACGTACAAAGCAAAACCTTAGTAAAATGTATAATTTGAAAGATTAAAATAAGTATTCCTGGTGTAAGATCACCTATATAGAAAGAGAGTAGTACAGCATCATACCTGTATACTGTTCCTCTGACTGATGAAAGGACACTTAAAAATCTGTTTTTGTTAGGGCAGAGCATGTTAAATCAATATTTTGTGCCTGGTATATATAAATATGTCAAAGTTTTACTTCCCAAGCCCCTGTGTTTGTTTAATTCGCTCAAGAAATCCTAGAACTGCCCTGGCTCACTTCACAGTGTAAAAACTTCCAGAAGTGCAGGCCTGGTTAATCACAGGGTGGGGGATGAGAGTGTCTTTCTCTGCCTGATTCTGTACATTGCCCTGCAGGTCAGGGTGGGACTGAGGTGACATGCATGATGTGGCTATTGTGTGTGCAGAGCTAGAACTGTCTGATAGAAGATTTGCTATTATGGTATTCTCTGGTTTGGCGGGAAGGGGGTGAAGAAAGAGGAAGCAAGGGGCACATGGTAAAAAAAAACAGTGGGGGTACACACTGCATGTGATTGGACTGCAGTCTTTTTTTTTTTGCAGGGGCAGGAAGCAATGTGGGAGCAGGATAAATATGCAATAATCAGAGTTTATTTTTATTTGCTTTTGGTAACCGGGTAAGCACACTAGACAGCTGGTGCCCATTTTCAGGTGCGACCCGGGAGAGTTACAAGGCATACATGAGAGAAATACACAGTTATATGGTATACATGAGAAAATTACATGGTCACAGTACAAACCTGGAGCGGCATGCTCCAACTATTTCTTGGCTTGCATTTTTCCTGTTTAACCGATCAAAATTGACCATTATTATTGTGGGCTAGTGCAGTCATCTGCGGGCTAGTGCAATTTTTAATCAACTTGTCCGTCTGGCTAGTGCAAAAAAAAAGTTAGGGTTGACCCCTGCACAAGGAGGTGTGGAAATGATGAGAAGGGCCTTGGCAAGGGCATAGGAATGGTCAGAAGTATGGTAGCTTGGATTCAGTGCAAAGAAGTGCAATATCATGCACCTGGGAAACAAAAATCCAGGGGAAGAGTACACAATGGGGGGGGGGGGGTAGTAACAACAACAGAAATGGAAAGGGACCTAAAGGGTAATCATATCAGATGACCTTAAGGTTGGTAAGCAATGTGAGAAGGCAGTAGGGAGGGCTGGGGGGATACTGGGAAGTATAGGGAGATGCATCACCAGCAAAAAACAGGAAGTTGTTATCCCTCAGTGCAGACAGTTGGTGAGACCCCATCGGGAGTACTGCGTTCGGTTCTGGAGACCCCATCTCCACAAGGACATAGACAGGATGTGGAGGCAGTCCAGAGGAGGGCAGCAAAATGGTGCAGGTTCTGCAAGAGAAGCCATATGAGGAGAGACTAAAGGAGCTTAATATGTATACCCTTGAGGAAAGTGGGTGGGGGGGTATGATAGAAACTTTTAAGTACCTCAGTGGAATCAACAAAGTCCAAGAGGATAGCATCTTTCAGAAAAAGAGATGTGCAAGAACAAGGGGACACAATTTGAAGATAGAGGGGTGAGGGTGCAGGGGCAATGTGAGGAAGTATTTTTTCACAGAGAGGGTGGTGGATGCATGGAACAGCCTTCCTGAGGGTCACGTGATGGCATCCATCTGAGCAGCAGCTGAAGTCCTGAGCTCCCCCCTCCGGCCGCCTAATCTGCAATTTAAAGTGCATTTTGATGGGGTTTTTTGAAGTAATCACCTAAATACCAAACTTCTCAACACTCCGTGATTGATAAGGTGTTTTGAACTGGAATTTTAAGCCCTGGCTGGGTCGCGATGGAGGTGGATTTGAAGCAGGCCCTCACTAGCATACCCTCCAGCATCTCCTGGAGAAGGCCGCAAAAGCAGAGGAACCAGGCCCCAGCTAGGCCGGACCGCAGTGGTGAGAAAACAGTGCAGCCTACGCCTCTATCGGAGGACAAATTCCTCCAGGAGCTTGGCCCTGTGAAGGAGCTTCTTGTGGGATTGACAGGAGAGCTTAAATCCCTGCATAGCGACCTCTCTGATGTTACTAAAAAGGTTTCAGATGTCGAGGTAAAGGTCGCATCTGTTGAAAAATGGAGAACCAGAGCCGAAGCAGAGATGACAGAACTAAGGCAGCAGGTGAAGAGGCTTCAACTTAAAACTGAAGACCTAGAGGGGTGAAGTCGCTGAAACAACTTGCTAATAATGGGCCTTCCGGAGCTAGAAGAAGGCCCGGACCTCATGACTTTCCTGCAGAAGTTCTTGGTTAAGATAGTAGGCCCATCACCTATTAATGCCTCCTATCATCTTGAGAGGGCCCACCGTTCGCTACGTCCTCGACCGGCAGCTGGTTCCCCCCCCCGATCATTATAAAATTTTGAGTTACCTGGACAGGCAGCATGTTTCATGAAAGCTCGGGAGCTTAAAGAAATTTTGTGGGTGTTTGAGGATCCGGATTGCCCAAGACCTCCCCAAGGAGATTCGAGGAAAGAGAGCAGCGTATCATCGTATCGTCCAAAAGCTCATCGCAGCTGCAATCCCGTTTAGGATGATATATCCTGCCAGCCTGAAAGTAACTGTTGGAGGCATGGCAATGAGCTTTGACACCCCAGAAGCAGCTTACAAAGACCTGGCTGGCAGACTGCCTGATCTGTTTAAGGGATCCGGCTGAACACAATATTTTGGACTCTTAGGATGCTGATGTTGCCTGTTTATATAGTTTAAATGTTGTTGCTGAAAGGGTCTGTGTCGTTTTCCGGTGATTGTAGTGGCGACTCCCCCTGACCCTCTGTTCCTGCCTCGTGCTTCCCCACCCTCCCTGTCACATACCTTGGTGTCTGTGTCTTGTGGTAGTGTTCTCTTTTGTCTGGTCTGGTTGTCCTGTCTCTCCTTGTTGGTCTCTCTGGTGGGATGGCGGTGTGGTGGGCGGCGTGGGTCTGGGCCTTGGTCTGCGCGGTGGGTCCCGTCCTTCCCTTTTTCTGGGGCTCGTTTCCGGCGGCGGAACGTTCATTTCGGTTGCGGTTTCCCGGGGGGAACTTCCTGGAGTGTGGCACAATTCAAGTCTGACGGCAATTAGGGTCCCCCGGAAACAGCAACCGTCATAGGATCTCTCGGTGAATCTCCCCTTTGCCTCTGATCGCTGTGTTATGGCTGGGTCGGGTCTCCTGACCTCGATTGATGGTGGCACGGGTAAGTGGCTCATCCATTTTCGCCCACTTATATGTTTCACGGAAGCATAGGGATGAACTTTTGGTGGGACCACCGGGGCTGAGGAGGCCTAAGGGGCTTTCTGTAGCAGGGGTCTTTTTTCCCCTTTATGTGTCGGTTTTTCTCCTTCCCCCTACCCTCTGTCTCTGTTTCATTTTAGCCTTTGTGTTTATGGGTACGTGGGGGCCTGGGAATTAGGGCGGCTGGGGGGGATTTGGCGAGGATTCTTGAGTTGGATGTGGGATCATGACTGTCGCGGTGGGGGGTTGCTAATCTCTGCCGGGGCCTGTTGGCAACAGTTGCTGATGGGTAGTTGTCAGGGTTAGCATTTTGCGGAGGAGCTTGGGTCTCTATAATATATGGTTGCTGGTTTTGGCTCTGGGGTTCGGAGATTCGCATGGGATTTGGGAGGTTCGTAACCCGACACAAAGACTGTATTTGGGACACGGATATCTGGACCTCCTTTTGTACATAGTTCTTGGGGGCTTGTGCTGTGGAGTGTTTTGGGGGATTTTTCTGCTATTGGTCACAGAATTAGGTTCCATTGTCTTGTTTGGGAGGGGTACCTGCTTGTTTGTTACTGAATCTTAGAGGTTGGATTGGGGGTGGGGTATGGGGGTTACAAAATGCTGTTCCATGTTACTCCGAGGGGGCTGGGTTTTCTTTGTGAGGGGCGGTGGGAGGAGTTGTAAAATGGGGTTTGAGACTGGTTGTATGGGAGGTGCACCCTGCTATAATTTGTTGGAATTATGTTACCTGGATATCCATTTACTGTAAGATATTTTGAAATGGCTAGGAGTATAGTTAAAATAGTGTCTTGGAATGTGAGAGGGCTCAGGGATCGGGTTAAAGGATGCAGGTTTTCAATCACTGTTCCTTGCTTTGCACAGACATCCTTCTTTTGCAGGAAACACATTTAGGCCGGGATGAAGCCAATCTGCTCTCTCGGTCTGGGTTCTCTCAAGTGTATCTTGCTGGGAACTCTCATTTCAGTAAAGGCGTGGCAATTTTAGTTAAAAAACACGTCTTATTCATCAAGGACCTGGTTTGCTCAGACCCGGAAGGGAGATTCATCCTAGTTAAGGGTAGTTTAAACGGAGAGAGTGTGGTACTGGGCTCGGTGTACGGACCGGTGGGAGGTAACCCGAATTTTTTCATGATGTTGACAGATAAGCTGGCTGTTTTTTTGCCAACTCAATATGTGTTAGGAGGGGACTGGAATGTACCTTTCCCCTCGTTATTGGATAGAGAGCCCCAAGATAGGCGAGCACCCTCCTCGGCACAGAAAGCCCTCTGTGAAATGGTTTTGTTAGGTCTCGGCGATCCGTGGCATATTGCTAGCCCTTCTTTAGGGCCTTTTCCTTTCAATCACAGTCACACGGCACTAAATCGAGACTTGATATGATTTTAGTTAGTCTCCTTTCTCCCAATATATCTCTTTCTGGTATAGAACCGATCATTGTGTCGGATCATGCTCTGGTCTGGGTGCACCTTTCTCTTAGCCCTGATTACTCTCGAGACTCCATGTGGAGATTAAATACTCAACTATTAAAGGACCGACACTGTGTTTCGGAGATCAGCTCGAGAATATCCCTTTTTCTGGCAGATAATATGGACTCTGCCCCTAGAGTGGATATGATATGGGGAGCATTAAAGTGTTATCTTAGGGGTGATTTTATTAAGATGGCTTCCCTTAGGAAGAAAGCACGGCTGGCTAGATCGTTAGAGTTGGTGGGTAGGATTAGGGAGTTGGAAGGTAAGTATTCACTAACCTCTTCGGTCTCAGATCTTAAAGAGCTCCTTTCAGTTAAGAATGAATACTCGGACCTTCTGAAGGAAAGACAGAGTACTATCTGGTCAAAACCCAGGCTAAGTATATTGATCTCAGTGAGAAATCCGGGAAATTATTGGCTCTGCGTCTCAGAGCGCTTGAAAGTTCGAGGATTATTCCCTCTCTGGTTTCTTCATTTGGAACTATGGTCTCTTTGCCCAGAGAGATTGCTCGGGTTCTTCGGGAATACTATTCCAGTCTCTATAGTCCCCCTCCAACATCCCATTCGGTAGTTGATCTCAGGAATTATTTAGGAGGAATTGATCTTCCAAGTAAACGGGGATCCCAACAGGCGTGTCTATTGGCGCCTATCTCAGTTGAGGAGATCCAGAGCACTATTGCTTCCCTTGCCCCGGACAAAGCACCGGGCCCAGATGGATTCCCAGCGAATTTTTACGAAGTCTTCTCTAAGGACTTGACTCCTATCCTGCTTAAATTATATAACTACTTTCAGGTCGCATTGGAACTTGACCCGGCCTTGTTCGAGGCCACTATAGTCTTAATTCCTAAAGCAGATAAAGAGCCCTCGGATCCAGCTAGCTACCGTCTATTTCTCTTCAGAATTATGATATTAAGATACTAGCTAAAATACTTGCGGAGAGGATTAGAAAGATCTGGACGGAGCTTTTGAGCCCTGAACAGGGGTTTTGTCCCAGGGAGATCAGCAGCTGATCATCTGAGGACATTGTCACATATCTCGAGTATACCCGGTCTGCTTCAGAACCAATTGTATTAGTCTCTAGATGCTGAAAAACATTTGACCGGGTGACTGGTCCTTTTTATGGGCCATTGGAAGAAATGGGCTTCCGACCCCTTTCTAAGCCTGATACAGGTATTCTTTATAGGTGCCTCTGCAAAAATCTATTGCAATGGGGTTTTATCCTCCTTTCAGTCTCCTTGCCGGCACTAGACAGGGTTGCCCCCTTTCTCCTTTATTGTTTAACTTATACTTGGAACCTCTACTGACTCAACTTAAATCTTCGCCTTGGGTGAAGGGGGTCAAGATCTTAGGTAGGGAGTTAGTTCTTTCAAGCATCGATGATGTTCTGTTACATCTGTCTGATCCGGTAGCATCGTAGAAGCAGCTCTGGATATTATTAGGCAGTTTAGCTCCCTTTCTGGCTATAAGTTAAACACATCAAGTGTGAGATCTTTCCTTTAAATAATTATACTTTCAAGAGTGGGTTCCTTCCTTTGGAATGAGATGGACTTCCAGTTCACTTAAGTACTGGGGATCTACTTCTCACTGATCCGTCTTCTGCTCAAGAAATTAAATCTAAACAAGATCAGAGACTCGGTTAGTCAAGACTTGCAACGTTGGTCATCTCTTCCTATCTCCTTGATGGGCAGAATTAGTATCATTAAAATGAATGTTCTCCCCCCCGGATTTTCTATCCACTGAACCTTACCAATCTCTGGCTTCCTCTTTCCTTTTTCCAACAGCTCCACAGTATGTTTTCCACTTTTATTTGGAAAGGGAAAGGGGTACGTTGCTCTTATGGCTCCCTATCGCTTCCTAAGGAAAGGGGAGGCTTAAGACTTCCTAATTTTCAGCTATATTATTGGGCGCGGCCCACCTATCCAAATTGGGACGGTGGTTCTCAGCAAATCCTGAGAACTCCTCCCCAATATGGCTTCATTTAGAATCGACTTTCCTTTCCGAGCTTAAATTTGATATAACCACTCTACCTTATCTTACCCAGAGATTACTTTCGCAATTGATTTCTAATAACACAGTGGCGGTCTCTCTTAAGGTGTGGGCCCAATGTCTTAGGTTTTTCCGGATCTCTAACCATACAGATTTAGGACAGCCAATTATCCTTAATCCCAGTATTACTATAGGTGACTCGAGGGTAGGATTAAGTTGGCTCTCACAATTTAAGGACTCCAGGGTAGAACATCTGTATAGTCAAGCTTCTCTTCTCACGTCAAGTGATATCTTAGCCAAATTTGGTATTCCAAGTAGAGAGACTTTCAAAGTGTTTCAGCTTCGACACTTGGTGTGTAGTAAGTTTGGGTTGGTGTTTAAACCGCCTGTGTACACCCCTTTTCTCTAACATTACTATGCTGGCATCCCAACCCCATTCCATTTCACAGATTTACTCCTATCTTTTGACTATTAACTTGGGGAGGAGGTTGGTGGTCCTCGATCTGGACACATCTTCTCTTGGAGGATGTACCATTGTGAGAACCTTTTGGCCTAATTTGCATAGATATCACACTCAGGATAGGTTTCGTTTAGTGCAATATAATATTGTCAATAATTTATATTATACTCCAGTCAAGCTTTTTCAACTAAGCTGATCTCTGCCCCACTGTGTTTCCGATGTCTCCAAGGTGAGGGCAACTTGATTCATGTTTTCTGGGAGGTGCTAAAGTTGCCCCGTTGTGGTCTTTATTAGGATAATTTAGATCCTTCTGGGTCTGAGCAGGTTTTTCTCCAGGAATCTGTGTACTTGGTGATTTTTCTCAGATAGATAGTGTGGAGCGAGGTACCATGTGGCTCTGATATCTATGGCAGTCAAAAGCTGGTTTTAAGGCACTGGAAAGACCAATTAGTTTTATCCTTTGCGGATTGGTTAAAGGAATTGATGTCATACCTCCAGTCCGAAAGCTTGATTGCCAGTTATAAGAATCGTATGGACCTATTTTATAAAAGATGGGGCAAGCTTCAGTCTTCTTACCTACCTGAAGGATAAGGCTTGTGGTCTGATCCCTGGACCCTCATTCTATGTAGCATAATTGCTGTTACTTCAATATAAGGCTTTAAAGTGATTTACCTATGTCTCTTTCATTATATTTAGGTTTATTGGTCTGGTCATTAAATAGATGGTTTGTTAGTGTGGATATCCAGACTCTAGAAGTTGTTAATTTTGCTTTTAGCGGGTGCACCCTGGGAGGGGAGGAGGGGGTGAGGGTATGTACTTCCTGGAGTTTCGATTGACAGACAGCTATGTTATGTTGTCCTTTTACTTTTAAATATGTCTGTTATTTACTATATGTATAGTGGGGGGTTGACCTGATTTAGGCTCATTGATTTGTCTTTTAATCATCATGGTAATGGTTGTATTTTTCTTTGAAAATAATAAACTTAAATTTCAAAAAAAAAAATGGAACAGCCTTCCTGATGAGGTTGTGGGGTCTAAAACTGTGGGAGAATTCAAGAATGCATGGGACAGACATAAGGCAATTCTTATGGGGGTACGAAGAATTAGGCTGTTGGTTAACTAGCATCTGCAGCTTATCCTGTAGGTAGGGAAATGGGCAGACTAGGTGGGCCAAGCGGTCCTTAACTGCCATCAAAGTCTATGTTTCTATGTTGCAAGTGTGTAGATTTTTGAGACTTAGTCCATGATGGGCTGAAAATCCAGCCCTTGGGGTGTAAATATGGAAGTGCCCTAGTCAGCCACACCTGCCCTGAAGAAAACGCATGATCCCATGGTGATACGTAGGGGCTGTATGACCAACGCTCCGCTTTCAAATCAACATTATCTCCAGTCTTGTATGTGCACTGTTTTTGCAGGGTTTTTTTGGTACTTACCCAGTAGAGTTGCACATTTGGGAAGACAGGTGTGCTCTTCCTTGTTCTTCAGCAATGAAAAAGTGCAACAAGGGGCACACGCTACATCATACAGTTCTAAGATAGTCCTAGCCAACAACGTGTAAGTCAGAAACACTGAATTTACTAAAAAGTCAAGAAACATGTAACAATAACAAAATGTGAACCAACATTTAAAAAAAAACACTTTTCATAGTAAATAAATGCCTGCTAGTAAAATGCAGTTCTTCTTTAAATCTTTAGAAAAGGATCCAATTGTTAAAGATGCAGGCAACAAAACTACATCAAGAAACTAGATGTGAGGTACATTTATGTTAGAGAAAAACAAAGGATACCACCCAAATGGCAGCAGTTGCTGCAGAAATGCACAAGTAGGGCTTTTAGCATGAAAGCATTTTTTTCCTTTACTTCTGTAATAGGTTATTCAATCCCAAAAGTCCAGCACCAACTGTCATATTAGCCGAGCCACCAGCAGTCACCTTGCACACACCAGGCAGCTTCCTCCACACAGGGTATGCTACTGTGGGCCACCATCTCTCCCATTAGTTGGCAGCCCTCATTAGCATACCCCATTTGGGTAATATCCTTTGTTTTCCTTTAAATACATGCCACTTATAAATGTCAACAATTTACTTACATGAATAACTTTTTATCCTTGACAAACAACTCAATGGCTGATACACTTGAAAAGCACTGGTTGGTGGTTATGAAAAACAGAGAGCCTGCCTTAAAAAACAACAACAAAGAATATATAGAATGAATTATTGTCCAGATAAAATACTGTAACTCATTGGTTCTAAAGAATTACATTTCTAGGGTGGTAAGGGAGGGGAAGAGGATGCTTAATTTTCAAAGTAATAAACTTGAATTAAAAAAAAATAAAGAATTTTTTATCCCACAATTAATACCATACTATTCTATACCATGCCACTAGAAATGTTTTGAATTAAAATTTTGACAGAAAAGTGGCTGAATGTGCACGTTGCAAAGCTTTGCAAAGTTTCTGACACTGTACCAAAATTTGTGCTTTGTGGCTTCACACGCAAAAAAATGAAAACTTGTAAAAAAGTTACAAAAACACCCTTCCCACCCTCATTGTACTCACAGTACTCATTCCCCCCTACCCTCTACTCCCTCCCTGCAATCTATTACAGGAATGGAATCTATATTATTTACCATTCCCCCACCCTTGTAGTACTCATTCTACTCCCACCATCCTCACTCCCACCCAGCCTTACCAGTACGATGGCAAACTGTCAATCATCCCCTTCCGCCAAACCTATGTAGCACTCCATAGCACCCCTCCAGTGGTGCACTCATAATCCCAAAGTAGTAGCTACTAGGGACTAGAGATAAATGGCGTCTGGTGCAGCCCTCCCATCACCTCAGCCTCCCAAAGGCACCTCCCTTCTTAAAGGCAACACCTCTAACCATTTGACTAAAGGGGAATTCTCCCTAGGTCAGATGTGGTGCTCCTTTGACTTTCATACTGCTGTCCCATGGCCAGCAATAAATGAATATATTGCTTTTAACTGTTCTTAACAGTTGTTTATTTGGTTGCTTTCAGTAACTAGGCAAGAGCACTATTTTCAGGCCTGACCTGAGCATGAAACATTACAACCTCCAGTAGAGCAGGTACACAGCACATCAAGGACAGGGTGAAAGGAAAGACTGCAGTAATGGGAAATTCACAAGACAGTTCTTTGGGGTTAGACCTCTTGGGCTGTGAGATGGCCTGCTGAAGTGTCCCATAGGAAAACAAAATAAACAAAAAAAATAACTAAGACCCCTTATAAGATTGTTCCAACTGAAATAAAAGCTTACGGTAGTGAACCCTGTTGGTGTGGGGTCATAAAGTGCAACAACAGACTTTTTGTTCTAAAGGATCCCTAAGCCCCCCTCCCCCCCTTTATGTTTTCTCATCTACAAAGACATTTACCAGTCCTTATTTCACAATTTTGGTCTGCATACTTTTCCTGGGGGAAAGGTTCATAAATCCTTGTATTGAGGAACTGGTCACCAGATCCCGTCCCCATCCTGGTGTACCTTTGGCTACGGCTCCATCTCTGTGCCACCCTTGCACCCTGATGTTCTTTGATGTAATATTTTGTAAAGCGTGGAGGCACACGTTATTGATAGCAACTGGTGCATGGTGTCTAGGCTTTTTTTATTATTGAAGTGGTCCACTGGGTGTAAAGCAAGACCACCATTCAACTAATAAGGTTCTTGTTAGTTGAGCATGGTACTGAGTTATAACTTAGTGGACCACCACAATATTAAAAAAATAAACAAAAACCAGGAAACCTGTTACATCACAGAACATCAGAGTGCATGGGCAGCACAGAGGCAGAGCTGTAGCCAAAGGTGCACTAGGAAGTGGAAGAGATCTGGTAACTATCTCCTCAGTTTTATTTATTGAATTTTGGTAACTGGGTAAGACCACTGAGACAATTACAGTCCCTTTTTCAGGGTTGACCCGGACGACAACAAACACAACAATACAATGAAGGTACAGCACATTCAGGAAGAGACAGGGTACAGTGGAGGTATTTTAAGTACATAAGGTCAAGTAACAATGTGAAATATACATGAGCTATACTTTATTAAAGTAACATTGCATAGCTAAGCACAAGTGAGAGACAATCATCAGATGTGGTTAGCAGGTCTAGATTCACAACATAGTGCATAGTAAAGAGAATAACACACATTCTGATATATACAGCTCCAGTCAGTGTTCAAGTGCGGGGTACCAACAACAACCACAGCCATCGAATAAATGAATGGTTAGGATGGGGAATTCAGATAACATCTAAGGAAGCAAGGGAGAATATGAAGAACAAGGGAAAGAGAGAAGGATTAGGGGTAAGGTAAAGATAAAAAAGGTAAATAAATGAGAAAAATAAAACATGAGGGAGTCAATCTGAGGCACAAGAGGTGTGATTAGAACTGCCTTCTAAGTAGTAAACAGTCAAATATCCTGTGGTCATAGGGTTTAGGTAATCAACGACAGAAACAACTGCATGTAGCAGAGGAGGCAAGAAAGGCAAGTAGATTGGACTGGAACATAGAAAGAGAAGAGCAGGACAGAACTGGATGGGGCAATGTGTTCCAGTCGGCTACTGCTGCGAAGGAGAAGGCTTTTCATGTGACAGCTAACCGCAGGTTAGGTCTAAGGAGAAGAAGGAGGGAGGCTGATCTAAGGTTCTGAGGTGCTAGTCTCAGATGGATAATTCCACTTAGGCAAGGGGAGTGTAATTGTAGACAAGTCTGTACATGAAGCTCAGGGAGGAGAGTCTCAATTTTGATTCAGAAGGTAACCAGCTCAGCAAAAAGAGTGGACAGTACAATGGTGTAAGCAGGAGTTGGCAACTAGGGCAAATCTTCCCACCCTATGGTATATTTGAGCTAGGAGAGACATATTAGAAGCATTGGTGGAGAGCAGTAAGGGAGCCCTGTAGGTGAGGAGGGTGAGAAGTGAAGAGGATGCAATCTTAAGGTAAGAGGTAGTGGTGAGAAGATGGCAGATGCCATAGAGAAGACCCAGTTTCTGATTATGGGTCTTAATTAAGGTGGAGACATGGGTGGAGAGGTAGAGTGAGGAATCAAGAGTAATACCCAGATACTTGAAGGTACTGACAGCCTCAAGAGCATCGCCATTGAGGGAGGTGATACAGAGAGGGGAGAGAGGTTTGGAGGAGGTAGGCAGATGAGAGAAGAGCATGCTCTTTGTCTTTTTTGTATATAGGACAAGCTGATTACACGTGAGCCACTCCTCAAGGTCAGCAAAGTCACATGCGAGTTCCCTATTAATCCAAGGAACATTAAGGGAACAGCGGTATATGATATCATCATCCACGTAGAGATGCATAGCAGCCCCTCCACAGTTGCTGGGTAGTTCATTGATGAAAAGAGAGGAGAGCCTCAATTTTGAGTCAAAAGGTACCCAGCCCAGCAAAAAGAGTGGACAGTACAATGACGTAAGCAGGAGTTGGCACCTAGGACAAATCTTCCCACCCTATGGTATACTTGAGCTTGGAGAGACATATTAGAAGCATTGGTGGAGAGCAGTAAGGGAGCCCTGTAGGTGAGGAGGGTGAGAAGTGAAGAGGATGCGATCTTAAGGCAAGAGGTAGTGGTGAGGAGATGGCAGATGCCATAGAGAAGACCCAGTTTCTGATTATGGGTCTTAATTAAGGTGGAGACATGGGTGGAGAAGGAGAGTGAGGAATCAAGGTAATACCCAGATACTTGACGGCACTGACAGCCTCAAGAGCATCGCCATTGATGGAGGTGATACAGAGAGGGGAGAGAGGTTTGGAGGAGGTAGGCAGATGAGAGAAGAGCATGCTCTTTGTCTTTCTTGTATTTAGGACAAGCTGATTATGCACGAGCCACTCCTCAAGGTTGGCAAAGTCACATACAAGTTCCCTATTAATCCAAGGAACATTAGGGGAAGAGCAGTATATGATATCATCATTCACGTAGAGATGCATAGCAGCCCCTCCACAGTTGGGTAGTTCACTAATGAAAAGAGAGAACAATAAAGTACCCAATATGTAGCCCTGTGGGACTCCATGAGATATGGGTCTAAATTCTGAGAAAGAGCCAGACCACTTGACTCTTTGAGACGGGGAGGAGATATAGCTATGGACCCAGTGGAGGGCACTGGAGTCCAGGCCAATATCACAAAGCTGCTTGAGCAGATGACTGTGGTTCACCAGGTGGAATGCTTTCGTAAGGTCGACAAAGATGGCCCCTGTGGCAGAACCACAGTCCATGGCTTGGTAGATGTGCAAGGTTACCTTAAGCAGGGCCGTGAGGGTGTTGTGTTTTTTTTCTGAAACCATGCTGGAAAGGTGAAAGCAGATTATGGTGATCCAGGTATTCCCTAAGGTGACTGTAAATGATGCGCTCCTGTATTCTGGCCAGGGGGGCAAAGAATGGAGATCGGTCTGAAATTCTCAACAATGGAGTTGGATCCACCTTTGTGCATGGGTACAACAACGGCTACCTACCATTTGTCAGGAACGGTTCTAGTCAGGAAGGAACGGTTGATTAAGTCTCGGACAGGGCGAGCAAGGGCAGCGGCTCCCAACTTGAGAAATTCTGGCTCCAGGGAATAGTGACCTGGGAAGCTTTCGGCCTTCAAATTGGCAAGAAGTTTCTGGACTTCATTACGCGTGGCAAGTTTCAAGTGAAATAAGGGTCTAGTCCTGAGTTCCTCTGCAGAGGAAGGAACTGAGGGTGCCATAGAAGAGTTAGGGAATTTTGAGGTGTTTAATGACTGGTTTAAGCCATGTCTCAGTAATGCATAGGATATCAGGTGACTGCAGACTCACCCAAGCTTCCAATTCAGCCATTTTAGGGCCTAGACTGCGGATGTTCATGTGTGCTATCTTGAGGTAGATTCTGAGAAGTAGTTGTGGGATTCATGTATCCTATGTGGGGAGGCAGTGAAGCCGGGATGGAGTACTGAGACAGCGTAGGGCTAGAGGGCCCAGGGTTGAGCTCAGTGTCACCTGCACGCACTAATAGGAGGAAGACCAAGAGACAGATGGATAATAAGAAAAAAAGTTGACCCTGTAAGGACACTAGGTGCATTTGGTACCTGTAACCGTTTACATAGCCAAAACCTAAGAGCACCGTTCCATACTTGGGCAAGTAAGGTACCCATATAAGTATGATTGTATGTTCAGGCCAGGTACGGCATGGTGGACAGGGATAGCTGTCCCTTAGTGAAGACCTTAGGAAAATAGCGATAAACTGTTCAAGCATGCAAAGGACAGAGAGACTGGTCAGAATGAGAAACCAGCAGAAGCATCCCATGATAGCATGGAGCAGAGTAGTTTTTGGAATCAGTAGAACCAGCAAGGAGCAGAGCAGTTAGAGTGCACAAACCAACTGGGCCAAGAAGGGTGAAGATGATGCAGCAGTCAAAAATTAGCGAGAAAAAGAGACCTGGTAAAAGGAAGTCATCAGATTGCAGTACACAGGGCAGAAGGTAAAATGACGTTGAGAAAATAGGCTGGCGGTGGAAATAACAGATGCAGATGAAACCAATGGGAGGCAAAGCACCAGCGACCTATTGGGAGGGTGTTGGGGAATAGGTGAGGAGCTAGTCCACAATTAATTAAGGCGGTGGAGGGGTGGTGGGAGGGCTGAAAACGCAGTTTACAGTGGGCTATGCACCAATACAAGAGCAGAGCTAGAGTTCAAGACTGAGTTTCAGCATCAGCCTATAGACGGCTGTTTCAGAAGAGTTGTGAGCCAATCAGTGAGAGTCAGCCCGTTGCACAAATTTCAAAACTGGTAGCGCAACAGCTACCATAACTGAGGGTGCTGTGGAGTTCGGGAACTGCGCGTCTAAGTGAGCCAGTCGTTGTCTGCAGTGGTGCCAGTGCTGCTTTGTGTTCCAGGCGGGTGGCGCTTGATACCAAGAGCTGCAACCACCTGGAAGTGACCACCAACTCCAGGGTCCTCACACTGGGGAAAGAAGAGAAAAACAACCAAGAGTTAAAAGCAAGGGAATTGGTGGGCGTGTGGGGCAGGGGCAGACAGAAAGGCAACAAGAAGCAGAGGGACAATGGATGGCTAAATCGGTGGGCAGGTTGGATGCTGAGCACAGCAATTAGCTTAAGGAGCAGTTAGTTTGAGAAGGAGGAGAGGAGGCAGGGGGACTAGACAAAGAAATAATTTAGGATTTAGCAGGCTAAAATGCAGAAAGAACTTAAACACAGACTGTAGGCTTTGTAACAGAAACGCTTAATAATTCTTTACAAATTAAAAACCAAGATCAGGCTTCAGCTTACCAGCAGTACCTGAAAACAGTTTGGCTACAAAGGGTTTAAAAGCAGTTCTGTGTCAGGAATTCAGATTGGATTAACACGGCAAGGTAAAAACAGTGAATAATAAAGAACTACCTGCTCAGTATGAGGATTTATGATCCCTTCCCTGAATAAAAGATTGCAAACTAAAACTGTGAAACAAGGATTGGTAAAAACCTTTGTAGGTAAGCAAACTGTGTGTTGGGGGTTGTGGATTGCACCAGAAGGGGTGCTCTTTAATTGAATGCTAACATGAAACTCATAGATAACTTCAGTAAAACCCTTTGGATCTGATACAAGGACTACCTTGTCCTTGTGAAGACCAAATAATCAAGGGTCAATACTGAGAGTTTGCTGGAGGATTCAAGGGGAATTATTGGGGGGTGGGGGGAGACACCTCACAGAACAAATGGTGGGCACTAGGAATAGACTTTTAGAACAAGTGGCATCAGTCAGTTTTATTTCTACCTACAAGCTTAA
Source organism: Neoceratodus forsteri (assembly GCA_016271365.2). Lineage (NCBI taxonomy): Eukaryota > Metazoa > Chordata > Ceratodontiformes > Ceratodontidae > Neoceratodus > Neoceratodus forsteri. Next base: position 650,593,302 of record CM028135.1, read on the forward strand.
ACTAGAAAAGTAGCTTGAAGAACTGAGGGTGACTAAGTATTCCCACTAAACTGGTGGTGGTGGTGGTGGTGGGGGGGTACTTAAAGGACTAGTTTTATTCTTTCCTAAGTTTATATATTTGTAGGTTAATCCAGTGGCTCAAATGGTGAATGCAACAGCTCAGACTAAATTAAGGTGATATGAGGTAACTGGTTCTTGGAAAGAGCGTAAAAAAAAAACTCTTTAGGAATATTGACACTAAAACAGTGACAATAGCAGGAATCCCTTCTCTGGACCTGTATGGTGTTATAGCCGCTAGGTGTACCTTCAGGGAGACTGTTCAACCACGAGGGACACCAAAGACAGTAGGTAGTTTAAAATCATAACAACCAGGAAATGGATAAGGGAAATGACAAGCCTGTTGCACATAATAGAACATTTTCTCACTTGAGAGCATTGACTTTTCTTGCAGCTGGGCTTCTGGAGACTGCCAGTAGGTGAAGGGCCTAATTTCGGAGTCCCATGTCTTGTCTTTTCAGGATCCAAGCTTTCTGGTACAGCAACTATCTGGAAAGGCTATCCTCTCCTTGGACCTGGTGGTAATGTCCTTCCTAGAGGAAGGGGGTTACGATTTTGGATACTCAGGTGAAAAGAGTTTGGGGTGTCAGATCTAGCTGGCCTAAATCAGAGCTGTTCAACTCATCCAGTGTAACTCCTTGTGAACTTTGAAGATAGCCTTCTGTACAGCTTGAAAGGGTAGAAAGGAGGACACAAACCTTTCTTCCCAGTTTAGGGTGACAGCTCCTCTTTCTGCCAGCCTTGTTTAGAACAAAAGAAGCTTTCTGTTTTCCCAGGAGGCAAAAGATATCTCTGGGGAGTTCTTCACTCCTCAAAGATATATGAACATACAAAATTACCATCATATACAGGCCATAATGGTCTATCAAGTCTGCTCGATTGCAAAGCTAGTTGTACCAAGAAGCTGCCTCCCTCCACTCCTCCAGGAGTTGAACTCCTTCCCCCCTCATTGTACCCCTTTACCCCTCTGATACTTGTTGGCCTGATCTTCTTATTTGCCCTGTCCCAACCCCTCTTGAAACTATCCGCTGTCTTTGCTGCCACCACCACCTCAGGCAACTTGTTCCACCCTTTCACCACCCTTACTATGAAGAAGTGCCATCTCATTTGCCTCTTGAATCTGCCCCCTGCCAGTTTCAGGCCAAGACCTCTTTTTGTACCCACCTTCCTTAGCTTAAAGATGCCCTCTTTGCTGCTCTTATTTATGCCCTATAGGTACTGCAAGGTCTCAAACATATCCCCTCTCTCCCTTTCTTATCCTCCAGCGAGTACATGTTCAGCACCCCCAGCCTCTCCTCATATGTTCTGTTCCCCATGCCCGGGATCATTTTGGTTGCTCTCCACTGCACCTCCTCCAGTAGTCTGATATCTGTCTTAAGGTAGGGGCACCAAAACTGGACACAATATTCCAGTTGTAGTCTCACCAGTGACCTGTATAGTGGCCGAATTACCTCCTCCCTCCTAGAGTTGATTCCCCTGGCTATGCAACCCAGCATTTTGTTTGCGTTGGATGCTGCCTTGTGACATTGTGTTTTCTTCATGTCCTCTCCCACCATAACCCTCAAATCCTTCTTCTCTTCTGATACTGCCACCTGAACTCCCCCTAGCCAGTAACTAGTCTTTGGGTTTTTGGCTCCCATGTGCATCACCTTACACTTTCTAGCATTAAAGCCTAACTGCCAGATTCCAGACCACTTTTCCAGCTTTGCCAGGTCCTCCCTTAGATCGTGCCTCACCTTCTCTGTGTCCACCCTCCTGCAGAGCTAAGTATCATAAGCAAAGAGACAAATCTTGCTCCTGATCCCTTCTGCTATGTCACCAATAAATACATTGAACACAGGTCCCAGTACTGAGCCCTGTGGGACACCCCTGGTCACAGGTCTACGTTTGGACAGATCCCCCCCCCCCACCACCACCACTCTCTGGTTCCTGTCTGTCAGCCAGCCCTTTAACCACCCCAGCAGTTTGTCCCCAACCCCCAGGTCCCTAAGCTTGCTGACTAACCTGTCATGGGGCACTGTGTCAAACACCTTACTGAAGTCCAGATAAAGCACACCCACTGACTGCCCCTTGTCCAAGGTCCTTGTAACCCAGTCAAAGAAGTTTACCATGTTGGTTTGACATGACCTCTCCTTAACAAATCCATGCTGCCTGTCATCCTGGAGACCATTATATTGTAGGAAGGACACAAGCCTTTCTTTGAGAGTGGCCTCCATTAACTTACGTACTATGGAGGTTAGGCTGACTGGCATCTAGTTTCCTAGCTCATCTCTAGGACCACCCTTGTGGATAGGCACCACATGAGCATTCCTCCAGTCCAGAGGGGAACACCCCTCCTCGAGTGACATGTTAAATAGGTTCATCAGTGGACCTGCCAACATCTCTGCCAGTTCTCTCAGAACCCTATCTGAGCCAGAAGCCTTATCCACCCGCAGTTCCTTAAGTCCTCTCAAGACCTTGTCTAATTCAATCTCCCCTTCATGCTCCTTTCCCCCTTAAGGGGCTTCCCAATCTTTCCCTGTAGCATGGGCCCGCTAGCCTCCCTAGTGAAGACAGAGCAGAAGTACTCATTTAGTGCCTCCGCTTGTTCCACTCCCTTCACTGCCCACCCTCCCTCCCTCTTGATTTTATCAATCTCATCCTACCTACATCTTTTCTCTTTAAATATCGGAAGAACTCCTTCTCCCCTTTCTTAATTTCCTGGGTCAGTCTCAGTTCTTTCTCAGCCTTGGCTGCACGCACCTCCCTGCCTGTGTCTTGAGATTTTTCTGTGTAAATCTCCCTGTCTACCTCCCTTCCAGTATGCTTGCACATCAGGAAGGCTGCCCTCTTCTCCCTCACCTATCCCACCACCCTGCTATTAATCCAGCTTGGTCTCTTTTTCTAGTCTTTATACAGGTGTTGGTGGCCTCAATCAACCCGTACTTGATGACGGCCCATTTTTGGTCTGCATTTATTCCAGGTTTGATGTTTGCCAGGTGCTCCCTTACAATACTCCCCATCTTGTTGAAATCTGCCTTCCTAAAGTTCACCACCTTAGTTTTAGTCCTGACGGATTCCTTTTCCATGCAGATTGAAAACTTCACCGTTTGGTGGTCACTACCTGTGAGAGGTTCCCTCACCTCCACTACCTGGACCTGGTCCCCATTTGACAACACACGATTTAATATGGTGTCTTCTCTTGTTGGCTCTGTGATTCCTTGAGTCAGAAAACAGTGCTGGATAGTGTCCAGGATGACCTGTTCTCTGCTAAATGTGGTAGCTGGAGTGCTCCAGTCTACTCCCGGCAGACTGAAGTGGCCCGAAACTACTACACTCCCTCTGCCCCCTGCTCTTCTGATCAGCTCCCCCAGTTCCCGACCTAGATCACTTCCCTGTAGAGGTGGACTGTACACCACCCCCACTCGTATTCTCCTGCCATCAGTATTCTGTAGAACTGTCCAGAGGGCCTCTGTTGTACTCTCCTCCCCACCACACTCTATCCCTTCCCTTATATAAAAGGCTCCCTCCCCCCCCACATTTAGCCCTGTCCTTTCTTAGCAGTCGGTAACCTGAGATCTCTAGGTCCCAGTCATGGAACTGAGTTGCCCAAGTTTCTATAATGCCAGCTATATAAACACTACCCTCTGTCAAGAGTGCCTGTAGGTCAGCTACCTTATTTCCCAGGCTCCTTGTCTTAAGGGTCACTGCCTTCCAGTGTGTCCCGTGTCCCTCCTGGCCCCTGCTTAAACTGTGCCTTACCCCTTCCCCTACTTCCCCCTCTCCTAGTGCTCCCATGGTTTCTGTCTGTATTCCTAAGGGAGGAGGCCCTTGACACCCTCATGCCTGGTTCCAAGATCCTACCCCTGCAGCCCCTGCTCAGTTTAAATGCATCTTGTCTCTAAAGTACTGCTCCAGTTTACCTTTCAGGACCCTGGTGCCCTCCTTGCTTAGGTGCAATCCATCTGATGCATAGTGTTCTTTATTATCCCATGTGTTGCCCCACTCACTCACAAGTCCAAGTCCGTTTTCCTTACACCACCCCCTCAGCCACGTGTTGAACTCCTTGATTCTCGCCTTCCTTACTGTGCTTGCTTTTGGGGCTGGTAACACCTCTGAGAAGGTCACGGATTTTTGCAACCCACTACAGATTCTGCCCAGCTCTAAGAACCTTTCCTGTGTTACCCTCACCTAGCACCTTGCCATATCATTTGTGCTCAAATGAACTACAGTGTGTGGCCTACCCTGCCCCACACAGTTTGGTAATATTGCTCCTATCCTTCCTGCTGTCATGCCTGGCATGTATTTCACCCTTGTTGTCACTGCCAGGTCTCCCATTACCCCATCTTATTCCCTTCAGGATGGAGTCCCCTATTACAACTACTGTCTCTTCTCCTTTCAGCCTTTTGCCCATAGAGTGCCTTCTAGTTTGTCCCTCCTTTCTGTGTTTGCCTTTCTCCTGTTCCCACGCTATCTCCCTCCTCTTGGTCTGCCCCTGGTTTACCCTCCTACCATGGGTACCTTCTCTCCCTCGGTGGGCTCCTCCTCTGAAGACCTAGTGGCCTTGCTTTGGCCACCTTTCTCCTGTACCCTTTCCTTCTCCCCTTCCAGCGTCTTGCCCATAGAGTGTCTTCTATGCTGACCCTTGATCCTGCATTTGTCACCCTTCTTCTCTCCAGCTTCTTCCCTGCCCTTGGTCCCTCCCTGGGATGCCCCACCTCCCAGGATTACCATCCCCCCCCCCCGTGGGCATCACCCCTGGAGATACTGTTGATTTACTGTGTCTCTCTCTCCTGGTTCTTCTCACTGTACCTGCTAAGCTATCTCCAGTTCCCCAGCCTCCCTACCCCAGGTTCTTCTCCGTGCTTAACCTCACCCCTTCTGTTAATCGCCCTACCTGAATCTCCAGCCTCCCTATCCCATTTACCCCTCATACCATCAGTCTCCCTCCTACCACCCTGTATTTTACTACAACAATATGCTTGTGCCTCCCCTTGACCCTCTAGCATAGCATTGTCCCTTTTTTCTTTCAGACCCTGCAAAATACAGAACCTGTTAGAGGACTTTATCCGTATGCCCTTGCTGCCCATGGCACTGCTGTCCTGCTCCTCTTTCTTTCTTCCTATGCCTATGGCCTTCCCCTGATTGCCTCACCCCTCCACTACCATCCAGTTCTCCTCTTCTGCCCCCCTTCTGAATCAGATTCTGATTCTGAGCCAATTTAGCCAGTTTTAGGATTTTCAGTCTTCAGTTTTAAAAATCTTAAATCCTAAAAATGGATTGTAATCCAGTTAATCTAATTCTGTTAATTGCATTCTAAGAACCCGTACTCTGTACCTGTGAGTTCAGTTTTTCTGCCAAGTGTACTGAAAGGATCTGTATGTGAGTAGATAAATAAGCAATAAGGCACAATAGGGTGTGTGTTATTTAAGCAATAAGGCAAGACTAAGGGTTATGTTAATGGTCTGTTAATCACCTTCTAGGGGTGTACTGTGGCACGAGGTGTAGCCGAGTGCCACATGCCCCTAGAGGGTGATTAACTGACCATTAACATAATCCCTGGGAGTGCCTTATTGCTATTATTATAAAACATGTTTTTAAACAGTGTTAAACCTTGTTCAGCATATGGTTAAGCTCTAACATGTATGTTAATAAAAGATTAACATAAGGCTGTTAGAATGTTTGCAGCCAATCAGAAAGCTCCATTTCTCAGACCCTTTTTATAATGTGTAATAACGTCATGCTTGGGTGACTGAAGCACGAGGCTACAGGCAGAGTGCATTCAACACCCGGGAAGTGATGTTATTACACAATAACATACACCTTGGAGTGCCTTGTTGCTATTATACAGTGGCTCCTTTGTTAATAAAACAGTAAAAAGGAAAAAAAAAAATCATGCCTTTTTTATTTGATTTTTGTGTGTGGAGGAATATGTTTTTAAAAAAAGTCCAGTATATTTTCTGCCACTAGGAGGAGCTAGTACCCAAATCAGCCTGACAGTCCAATCTGCCAAGGTTTTTCACTGTTGCTGTGACTTTAATGTTGTGATGGTGGAGGTCACCCCCACCCCCAACAGCTGTTCACTCACCAGTGAAAGGGGGTTGTATCTGAAACATCTCTATTTTTTTGTGTTGCAGTTTAAATTATTTTTTTTTTTTTATTGGGGTAGCAGAGCTGCTCAGAAACGGTGGACAACATGTGCATTAAAGCATTTTGAAGCTGAGAAGGACACTGAGAATCTGTTTGGGTTGACAGCTTCAGATTCTTTTAATAGTTTTTCCCGTGAGTACAGGGGAAGTAGGGCAATGATTGAGGCTGATTAACCCTGGAAAGTTAATTTAATTTTAATGGCAGGAGTTTCTTCCTGAACTGAGCGGCTTCAGTGAATCACAAGATTGGCAGTTACGGCAACTCACTCAAGCTGCTCTGTTTGGGGAAAAAAAAGCTGTGTTTTTTTTTTTCCAGGGGATGGAGGTTGAAAATTACATTTTGAATTACCCCTGAACGGTGCACTGAGGCAGGAAATTACTCTCGCAGGGGATGGGGGGATGACGTGATCAAGTCCGTGTCCGGTGATGTTTGGGTTCTGTGTGCCCCAGCCGTATTATTTTCATGGTGGTTTGTGTGGGCAGGGAGAGATTTCTGTCAGTGTTGTGTGGTCATCTGTGTGCCTGGACTTAATACAGTGATGCTGTAGTTCAATAACATCATGTCCAAGGCACATACTGACCAATCAGAGAAGAGACATTTTTCTTGCCATTGTATAATGATTATTTTCACAGGCTTCCTGATAGACTGAATGTCCTGACTCATAGTCTGTCATTCAGGTAGAACACTTCAGTGATTCTGACTGTGTTTACTTAAACCAATTGATCATTCACTATCGGGCTGAATGACTGAAGGGTCAGACTAATCACTCTTAGGCCCAGAACATAGACTTTCTGAGCATATTCCTTTCTGGACCATGTGCATTGCTCATTACTAAGATGGGCTCCATATCTTGTTAGTGAAAATCATGTGGACAAGTGGGTTAAAGGGGACTCTTGCTCTGAGGTTCTGTTACGAACATACGAACATAAGATAGTACAACCACCAGCTTCAGGATCGTTGCCACTTTGTTTCTGGTGTCCCTCCTCTGAGATCACCATTCCTTGTGGTACTACTGAACTGCCCTCACGTGAAGCTGATCCCAAGTAACAAATGCGGTTGAAGCCATCAAACCAAGCAGTTGACAGAACTCCCTGGCTGTGCACGTCAGCCCCACTTGAAAGGACCCAGCAAAAGCTATCAGGTCTGAGGTTCTATCTGTTGCAAATGAGGTGGCTGAATATGGTATTACTAATACTGATATGCAGAAATTGCTCAGTGTTCTCTAGCACAGCCAGAAAAGAGTTAGCATAAAATTGTCAGACCAAGGCTTTTAGAAGAAGAAAAGGAAAAACTAGAGCCATGGTACAGGTCAGTTTTGGGGTTGGGAAGTCCGTAGAAGAATTGTAACCTTGAGGTACAAGCCACACCAGTTAGCAGTTAGCATCAAATCTTAAATGGAGCAGACTTTGGTGGGAACAATGGTCCAAGGTGGTGAACGGGTTTTACCTGGCTCTTAATTATTTTGCAATGACTGTGTTAATAAAGCAGAGTTCTAGGTGCATACCAATTCATGCAGTAGCACTCTTCTCTTATGCTTCATGCCACATCTTCTTTGCCTCATGCCCTGGGTGCCTTGCGAGCTAATCCCAAGCCAGCATGAGGCAAGGGAGGCCCCAGCGAATAGCCTTACTCTACAGCTATGTCCACTGGATTTCTATGTCTACTAAGGAAAGATGTCAGAAGTGAGGACTGGGTTTTGATGCCCACCGATAGCTAGCGACAACAGACATATCCCAGACTGGGTTGGCCAAGCGGCCCTGATCTGCCAACAAATTCTGTTTCTATTCATTATATTAAGAATGGGAAGGCCTTTAGTTCCTAGAAACAGTTAAAAGCCTGGAATCATATTGCGCCTCGTTTTATATCTGCAGTCTATAACTCTGTGTATTTTATTCCAGTGGTGTTTGTTCCCTTTTGTTACTGTTGTTTCACATGTGCTACTGCCTAAGATTTGTTATTCCCTGTGTATCTCTGCTTTGTACCCCGTTTTTGACTTGTACTCTCCCTGGTCGTGCCTGAAAACAGGAAGATTTATGCCTAGTGCACTTACCCGGTTACCAAAAGCAAATCTCTGGAGGGGACTGGTGCCTGATATTTTTTTCTCGTGGCTTAGATGACTTACAAGACTTTTCTTAGGCTGCATCACCTGCACCACAGTTGGCCCTAAGGGATTTGGGGAAATTTTGAAAATATTAGGACTAGACAATTTTTTTTTATTTATTTATTTAAGAGATTTACCAGGAAGGCATGCTGAGCAGAGTACTGCTCGATTCCAGATGCGCCCTGGGGGTAGGGAGTTACTATGGTACAGTAATACAGCAGAAAAAAACATACATAATGTGTTTAATACAAGCAATGGGCGAAGCAGTTATAGTACAGTTGTGTAGGTACAAATTCTTATTTCATTTCATACATAAGGTACAGACCGACAAAGTAGAACCAGACTGGTGCTAACAGCTGGAGGGTTATGGAGTGTGGGGGGTGCTAAGGGGGGTTACAGGTGCAGTTGGTAGAGAAGTGCATTTTGAGAAGGGCATTTCATTGAGGAGTACTTGTGGAGTGTCTAATATCGGCTGCCAGGGAATTCCATAATTTGGGCAACCTGAAGCTGAAAGCAGCCTGGCCGGACCAGGTGGATCTCTGTGGAATGTGCAGCAGCCTAGCGTCAATATTTCGGAGCGCGTAGGTAGGTGGGGGGAGGGCGGTTAAGGAGAATGACAGGTAGGAAGGGAGAGTCTGCAACCAGAACTTGGCAGAGGTTTTAGCGCAGTGAAGCAATCTTCTGTTGTGTAGAGAGGGGAGGTCCAAAGATTGGTAGAGGACACAGTGGTGGGCGTTGGGAGGACGGTCCAACGAGAACCGGCAGAAGGAGTTAAAAAGGGGATCTAGCCTGGCTAGGGAAGTTTGGGGGGTGGCACAGTAGACAACATCACCATAATCAATAATAGAGAGGATCATTTTTTGGACTATTGCTTGTCTGGTTGGTAGAGGTATGCTATTTTTGTTCCGGTAGAGGACTTCGAACATGGGATGCAATTTTTTGTGTAGAGCATCAATATGCGCTGAAAAGTCAAGATGTTGATCTAACCAGACCCCAAGATAGCGATAAGCGGTGCAGGCCTTTAGTGGGGAGCTATCCAGAGCGTAGAACGTAGGTGGTGCAGTAAGCCGGGTTAGTTTGGACTGAGAGCCGAAGGTGAGGGAGACTGTTTTTTTTGAGTTTAGGAATAGTTGGTTTGAGATGAACCAACGTTGGATGGCGTCGAAGTCCTTCTGTAGGCAGGCTGTCACGGCACTAGTGGATGGGCCAGAGGCAAACAGCACGGTATCGTCTGCATACATATGGATAGCTGTTTGTGGGCAGGCTGCAGACAGGTCATTGAGAAAAATAGAGAACAACAGCAGGCCGAGTACAGAGCCTTGGGGGACTCCACTGGTGATGGGGAGTGAGGTGGTTCTAGCCGAGCCAATGCGGACTGATTGGGACCTATCTATCAGGTATGAGTGGAACCAGTTATTAGCATTTTCCGACAGTCCAGCTTGAGTGAGTTTAGCCAGCAACAGGGGATGGGAGACCGTGTTGAAGGCTTTTGCTAGGTCGATAAATATAGCAGCTGTTATTTCTCCTTTATCCATACCCGTGAGGATGGCGTTAGTGAGGAGAAGAAGGGAGGTGGTGGTGGAGTGATATTTTTCTGAAACCGGCCTGGTACGGGGTGAAAAAAGATATGGTTTCAAGATAGTGGTGAAACTGGGAGAGAACAAGGCGCTCTTGAATTTTGGCTAGGATGGGGAGCAGGGATATAGGACGGTAGTTGGATGGTGAGGAGCGGTCCCCTCCTTTGGGTAGGCGAATGACTGTGGCTTGTTTCCATAAGTTGGGGACTGCCCAGAGTTTAAAAGACAGGTTAAAAAGCAGGGTTAGCGGGTGGGCTATGGCAGGTGCTGAGAGCAGGAGCATTTTGGAATCAAGGCCCGATGGACATTTACCTTTGGATGGGTTAAGTGACTGCAGTATTTTTAGCACCTGGCCAGGTGAGACTGGGCAGAGAGAGAAGGTGGCTGGGGTAGGTACAGTAGGGGGAGCAATGGACAGGGGATGGGGATGGGAGGAGAGTAGGGAAGAAGCAGTGGAGGAGAAATATGAATTAAACTCGGTGGCTACCAAGCTAGGATCCATAATGATATTCCCTGCAATGTTAAGAGTGGGAGTGGGGGGTTGGGCAGGTGGGGAAAGAAGGGATTTTACTGACTTCCAGAATTGAGTAGGGAGGGCGAAGTTATTGTTGAAAGCAGTTTTAAAGTAATTTGATTTGGCCTGTCGTATGAGTCTTGTACAGGCATTTCTTAGCGACCGGTAGTGTTGCTGAGCCGTCTGATCACCCGTGGCCTTGAAAGATTTCCAGCCATGGTCTCTGGCTCATAGGTGTTCCATGCAGGTAGTTACCCATGGTAAGTGGGATCCTCTTACCCGAGATCTCCTGAGAGGAGCATGGAGGTCCCAGATGGCGAGGAAGTTTGTGGAAAAAAAATTTCAGGGCCTTGTCCATGGAGGTGGCCCTAGGGATGAAAGACCAGTCTATACTGGTGAGGTCATTTAGGAGAGCTGTCAGATCAAGTGATTTATAAAACTCTGTTGTGCAGCATGCGGGTTGGGGGGGCCATGGGTTGGAAGATTTTATGCACCATATAAATCATATGGTGGTCACTAAGGGAGTCAGGTAGTAGGCCAGCTTTAATGATCCGATGAGGGTGGGTAGTTAGAGCCCAATCTAGGAGTGTGTGTTTGTTGGATTTTTAATTAAAGTTTGGAGTAAACGCCATATGTCTCGGTCATATGGATACCCTTTCCATGTATTTTATGTGCTACTTAACTGCACTACTGAATGGGTTTCATGTGGACTCTTAGAATTTATAATATTTCTCTCATCAATATTCTAAGTTCTATATTACAAATGGAAGTGCTTGTTTAACAAATTGTTAATTGGGAAACTGAACTGCCTCTATTGTCTGTACCTCAGCATTACAATCATGGTATACTTTATCTTCCCCATATATCCTTTATCATATTCTCTGCTATGCCTTTACAATGCTGAGAACCAATTGCTGTTGCAGTCTTAACATTTTCAACGGCACTATTGCAGGGCAAATTAGTCTATATTTACACCCAATGTAAGTCTACGTTTATAATTAACTTATATTTTCTGGCATTTGACTTTAGTGACAAATGTGTATAAAGTGCTGCTGAATACAACCAAATAGTGGAATATAAAGGCCGTTAAGCAGGAGCCATGACAAACAAAAACATCCTGCAAAGGAAGTTCAGTAAACGTCTAGTCAATACAAATCAATAACATGATATGGGTACTTTCCAGCAGTAGCTGTTTCCCTAATACAACGAACCACTGTTGTCTGAACGCGTTACTGGTGAAAGCCCTAAATTAAGAAGACAGTAAAAAGTTGTTACCTGTTCTGGATGCCACTGGCATCCAGTGGTGCATCAAAAAAGATCGCTCCAACGATCAGTCCCAAAACAATGTTTACAATTACCTGAAAAAAGAAAGAATTGCAATGTTATTTTAAGAGGACTGATTTCAAACGGCTTGTTTACGGTACCATGTACTCAAGTAAGTATTATAAAATCATTATACTTGCAATAATTGTATTTAACGGGACCCACAAACTTGATTTACCTTTTCAATGAAATTAGAAATGTGGGCATGCATGCATGCATGGCCTCCTTAATCTTTCTATTGTACTTTTTCTTGTGTTTGCATTGAAACAATCATGTTTGTCCCCTTTTTTAGGGTCATTTTTTGATGCTGTATTTTTTACACCGATTATTAATTTAAATTGATAACATTTTTATAATTACTGACTTGTTCTGGAACCCAGTGACATCAATTGAGCAGTAGCCCTGCAGTTATAATGCAGCCTTCTGTGCAATTCTATGTTTCTATTCAACTGATGTCACGGAGTTCCAGAATGGATCAGTAGTTATAAAAATGGATACTATGTGGGGAAACAGCAGTAACAATAAATGACCCTAAAAAAGACAAAACAAAGATCATTCAAAGCAAAAAATTAAAAAGCATAGGATGAAGATACAAGGAGGCTACACACGAGCCCAGATGTCTAATTATATTAAAAAAGTAAAGAAAAAAGAGCAGTTATGTAAGAACTTACCATAACTGTAGATCTTTGAGGGGATCTCAGTCATCAAGTTACACTGTAGGAACCTTCACCACTGGTGAAGGGGAAACCACACGGAAGATTTTCTGCAGTACAACTGGAGCCACCCACGCCATCAACGTCCGCCGTTGTCAGTAACCCTATATAGGCATAGGCGTCCCCACTCCCTCCTCAGTTATCTCCCTCTGGAGATGAAGGGAGCAAGGTTCATGCCCTGGGAAACCAAGGAGAGACAGTGAGACCCAGCTCTAAATAGAAAAGATGGAAGCAGCAGATAGCCAGGTCCTGAACAGGAGCCCCAAGAAGGGGGATAGTGGGAGGGAAATCAGATTGGTGACTGAGATCCCCTTGAAGATCTACTGTTACATTAAGTTTTTATGTAACTGTTCTATCTTCATTAGGGGTATCTCAGTCATCAGGTTACACTATAGGAATGCGTACCAAGCAATGCCAAGTGAAAAAACATAGTCCGGGAGGTTGGATCTCCATAAACATAAAACAAGAGTCCTTGCAACACAGTCCTGCCAAAATCTGCACGGGCTCTTTGGGCAATGTCCAGACTGTAATGTTTGATGAAAGTATGGACTGTGTTCCAGGTGGTAGCTGCACAAATGTCAGTGGCTGAGACCCCTTTGAAACAAGCCACTGACGTAGCCATGCCTCTGGTGGAATGAGCTTTGACAGCACTAGGCAATTCTTTGCCACACTTCCTGTAGCAGTACACAATGCAATCTGCCAACCATTTGGATAAACATTGCTTAGAAACTGAAGTGCCCTCTCTACGTGGGCAAAAGAAACAAATAATTGCTTAGACTTTGTAGACTCCTTAGTCCTGAGCAGATAATACTTCAAAGTTCTGCCCACATCTAATGTATGGAGCAGTGCTTCCCCCTGGATTGGCACGTTCAGGAAAATAAACAGGAAGGTAGATAGACTGATTAAGTGTAAACTCAGAGACCACCTTCATGAGAAACTCAGGATTTGTGTGCAAATATACCCAGTCTTTGTGAAAAATCAATAAGGCTCCTCACACCAGAGGGCCTGAAGTGCTGAAATTCTTCAAGTACAAGTAATTGCAACTAAAACAACACTTTCCAAGAGAGAAAGTGCAAATCGCAAGTCGTGATTGGCTCAAAAGGAGACAGGGTCAACTTTTCCAAAATAAAATTCAAGTCCCAAGCCGGGACAGGGGAACAGATTGGGGGTTTCAGGCGCAGGATGCCCCTTAGAAAGGTATGGGACACATCCAGCTGAGCAATTGTGCGGTCACCAATGGGCTGGTGAAAAGCAGAAATAGCCGAAAGGTGGAGCTTGAGAAAGGAATACTGGAGGCCTGAGTCAAACAAAGAAATCAGGTAGTCCAGGACATGCTTAATAGGACATGGGAAAGGGTCTATGGACTGCTTGGCAGTCCAGATGACAAACCGCTTCCACTTCATGGCATAAGTGGCATGGGTGGAAGGCTTGCGGGCAGCCACCAGGGCATCTGCTGCTCTGTTAGAGACCCTGAACCTGGCAATGGCTATGCCCTCAAGAGCCACGCATGCAGATGGAGGGATCTTAGATTGGAATGGACCAGGGTCCCCTGATCCTGGATCAGCAGATTCCTGCAAAAGGGTAGAGGGACAGGAGGTTCCTCCGCCAGCTGCTGAAGCAGAGGGAACCATATCTGGTGAGGCCAGACTGGGGCTACTAGGATCATGCTGGCCCCCTCCATTTGTTGCTTGATCAGCAACCTCTGTATTAGTGGAAATGGAGGGAAAGTATACAGAAACCTCACGCTCCAAGAGAGGGACAACGTGTCTTGCCAGAAAACTCCAGCCCTGGATCTAGCGAGCAAAAATTGGGCAGTTTTGTGCTGAGCAGGGATGCAAAAAATGTCCAACTCTGGACAACCCCATCTGTTGAACAGATCTTCTGCTACGGATGACAGAAGTTCCCATTCATGCATGCTGGACTGAGTCCTGCTGAGACTGTCCACCAGGGTGTTTAGAACACCTGGCATGTGGACCAGAGAGAGTGTCAGATTGTGCTCCAGTGCCCAGTACCACACTTTTATGTCCCCCTTGCAAAGAGGATATCAGTGAGTCCCGCACTGCTTGTCAATGCAGTAGATTACACTCAGATTGTCTGACTGCACCAGCAGTTGGCCTGCAGCAAGGTGCTCTTGAAAGGCTTGCATGGCATAGAGTACTGCTCTCGTCTCCAGGATGTTGATATGCAGGGTGGCTTCCCACTGGGACCAGGAGCCCTGGGTTTGAAAGTGACCCAGGTGAGCTCCCCAGCCTAGATCTGAAGTACCCGTGGTCAGGATCTGATGTGGGGAATAAATCTGGAAAGGAACCCCCTGCAGAAGATTCGAGAGGTCCATCCACCACTGCAAAACTCTGCGAACTAGGGAAGAGACCAGGACTAGTTGGTCCAACTCATTTGTGCGCTGGTCCCACTGTACTCTGAGGGTCCACTGAAGGGTGCGCATATGAAACCTGGCCAATGGAACACTGGGAATGGCCACAGCCATTAAACCCAGAAGTCTGAGGTACAGCCTGGCAAGGATGTACTGATTCTGAGTGACTTCCTGAGCCTGAACTATAAGGCATTCTGCCCTGATTTGGGGTAAGAAGGCCTTTCCCTGCTTGGAGTCCGAAACTGCCCCAGTGTATTGCAGCCTTTGGGATGGTACTAGAACAGACTTGGGCAGGCTGACTGTTATGCCCAAAGATTGAAGTAGTTGGAGGGTACACTTCAGAGTCAGCAACATCTGTTCCCTGGACAGGGCCTTGAGAAGCCGGTCATCCAGGTAAGGGAAGACATACAGTCCCTCTCTTCTGAGGGCTGCTGTGACCACTGCTAAGAACTTGGTAAAGACATGCAGCTCAGAGGATAAGCCAAAGGGCAACACTTTGAATGGATAGTGTTCTCCCTGAAAAGCAAAGCAAAGAAACCTCCCGTGAGGAGGAAAGCCCGAAATATGCAGGTAGGCGTCCTGTATGTCCAGTGAGCAGAGCCAGTCCCCCGTACTGAGGAGGGAAAGAGGCTTGATAAAGTTACCATCTGGAACTTTCTATACTGGACAAAGAGACTGAGGTCCTTGAGGTCTAAGATGGGTCTCTGATCTCCCATCTTTTTGGGGACCAGAAAGGACCTGGAATAAAACTCCTGGTTTCTCTGCTGCTTTGGCACTGGCTCAGTTGCCTGCCTAAGCAGGAGAGACTGCACCTCCTCCTGCAAAATGGATAGGTTTGCTGGGGGGTAGGTTGAGGTGGGGAGGGTATCTGGAGGCTGCTGAATGAGCTCCAAGGTGTGATCGCACTTTATGATTTGCAAGATCCAAGCATCTGAAGTGATAGCTCTCCATTGATTCAGATGGAGGGAGAACCGGCCTCCGACCACTGCCTCCTGGGTAGGGACCAGAGGAGGGTGGTCTGGCAAGGAGTCAAGTGGGCCAGCTGTGGAGGCTGGACCATCAGTTCTGGGATGCTTGGCTGCCACTCCGGAATTGGAGGGGGCGGGCAAGAAAGACTGGGCTCTGTACTTACCCTGGGTGCAGGGACCGAGCCTGGTCTACTGGTCTGTCTACAAAAAGCAGAGCGCCCTCTGCCATGGGGTTGAGTGCGATAGAGAGAGTGAATCGACTTGAGGGCTGTGCCAGAGGCTTGTAGGTCACTGATAAGATCCCGGACATCAGGGCTGAAGAGCTTGGTGCCACTGAATGGGGCATTAAGTGCCTTGTTTTACACATTAGCTGCAAAGCCAGAGATCCTCAGCCATGAATGCCTATGAAGGCAAATGTCTGTGGCAGCTGCCCTGGCCACTGTATTGGCCAAATCATAGAGGGCCCAAAGGAGATGTTTGCTGATATCCTCTGCAGTTTGTAGGCACTGAAGCAGTTCCTGCTTCTGGGTGCCACTGGGGAGGGTTTGGGCAGCAGCCTTGCTCTTTCTCCAATTGGCATTCTGGAACGTAACCATATATGACAGATAGTTTACAATCCTCAGGCCTAAGTTAGAGGAGGCGTAAACCCTCTTACCCCAGAGGTCAATCCTGCAGGATTCCTTGTCTGGGGGAAGGGAGCTAAGGTGCGTAGGTACCTTAGAGCTGTCATGGGCTGCCTTTATGACAACCGAGTCAGAGTCAGCCTGGGCTGCAAAATAAGGAAGGCCCTGGGGGCATTATATAGCCTGTCTGCACTGCATGGCAGTATCCCATCAAAAGGGCAACTGAGATTGAGCGATTCAAATATGAGCGACTCAGTCTCAGTGCCTGTGTTGTGGGCTAGCCTTAAAGGGTAGCGACGGGTGAAAAGGAAGCCGATGAGGGCAACTGGAACCACACCGCGGGGGATGGAAGAGGAGGAAAGGTATGTGGGAGGTAGTGCAGAATAAGGCTGAGGAGCTGGCCGAATAGCGTGGTGGAGAGGGTGGCTGGCTACAGTTGGGAGGGTGCAGGATTCAGGTCTGGGGAAGTGAAAGAGCTTTTTGCGGTAGCGGCGGTCTTTATTTATTTAGTTTTTTTACAAGTCCCCCTTCCCCCCCAACATGCACCCCCCTGGAGTTGAGAATCTTTAGTTAGGGCGTGCAGCCCCCCACCGCATAAATAGAGATCTGTGTTGGCATCATTTTTGCTGTGAGTGTACATTCTGTGTGGTTCACAGCACAGTGCTTCTGCTACGTACAGTAGAGCTGAATGACGTAGGTTATGCATGGATACATAGGCCAGACCAGTAAGTAGGACAATGCTTGCAAGGTATACGAGTCATGTGAAATGGTTAATGCTTGGATACTTCAGCATAGATATGAACGAGACAGTGATTGTAGTACATATGAACTGGCTTGGATATGTATAGTGTTTAGGTGCTTGAACCGATAGATAACAACTTGTTAGGACTTGATGTTTTGGCCTTTGTCTGTATCCCACCTTAGGAAGGATGCTTAGTTGAGTAGAATTGAGACCCCCCAAAAGAAAAATTATGATTATAGGTACGATTATCTCCTCCAACTCCGGAGAGTGTGGCCAGTAGCATGCAGGAGATTAAAACCCCCCTTGGGGGGAAATCTCTGAGGACCCATGGCTACTGACCTACCCGTCCTTCTGGGCATACTAAAGGAGAGTAATCCTAAATGAACAAATATAAGTTGTCAGCTAGTCCAAAACTCAGTCGATGAGGATCTTAAGGTCAATAAAGAGCAAATGGAATCCAGAATAGATGTTGAATTTACAGAAAGAAGATGGTAGCATATCCTTAGGAAATGCACAGTCCGAGATGTCAATGTCCAGGACAAAATGTTGATGGAAGGTAATTTCAAATCCAGTTGAATGTATAGTCAGTCTTGAAGTGGTGGTCCGAGTTCTGGAATACGAGATTATGGAAGCATAGAGTCTTTGAAGGTGAGATGAGTAAGCTGGATGCAAGTTGTGCAGCTGAAGAAAGCGGAGCAAATGAACCCCCGGGCCCTCAGTGGGAGAAGCAGTAATTGGACATTGGGCTAGAAGGTCCGGAAAACCTCCAACCCGTCCGGTGAAGCAGGTATGGTAAGGAACTGAACCTCTGTGAGCCAAGCTAGGCGGGCAGGTCACAGGTGCTATAAGAACTTTCACACCCCGAGCTGGGCGAGGCAGGTGTAGAGTAGAAATAGTCGAACCTCCAGGCACTGAAGCTGGGCAAGGCAGGTGTAGAGCAGAATATTCGAACCTCCAGGCCCAGTGCTGGGCGAGGCAGGTGTAGAGTAAACATAGTCGAACCTCCAGGCCCCGATGTTGGGTGAGGCAGGAGCAGAGTAGAAATAATTGGACTTCCAGGCACCGAATTGGGCAAGGCAGGTGTAGAGGCTAAAGGTAGACTTATGAGAGCAGTAAGACGGTCCTGCAGAAACGTGCTCCTGAAGATCAAGGATGGCAGAAGAATGTAGTAAAGAAAACTGAGTCGGATGGGTTGGCAACTCGACCAGAATTAATAAGCCTCACGGCACTGGAGTAGGTTCAGACTGAGGCCTAAGCAATGAGCTGGGAATGGCACAATGGAAAAGAGCTTGGCTGAGAGTTGTGGCAGAAAATGGGAGTGGTAATAAATCCAAATCAACTGAAGCAGCATGACAAGAAGTGTCCCAGGGAATTGTTTGTGAATATCCTGAGATGTAGTCCAGATGTAAGTCCACAGTGGAACGAACAGGATATCCTTGGCGAGTGGAAGTAGGTGTCAGCAGGCAAGGCGAGGGCTGCAGTGTCCAGAGCTCGAGAAGTGTGACAGAAGGCGAGACATCACTGGCAGTATGTCCAATCCTGATGGAAAAGTCAGAGATGAGCAAGTGACATGAAATGAAGGCTTCTGGCAGATGAGGATACGATGAAATGCCCAAAAGGAGGAACAATCCGAAGTAGGCAGGCAGACGAAGAAATGTCCAGATCCAGCAGGCAAACAGCAGGGAGACATGACTGAAGCAGATGGTCCACAGGAGGAGATTCAACAAGCTGCAAGGATGGGAAGGAATGAACCAGCTGATTCAGGCTGGAGAAAACTGCAGGAGAGGGAAGCTGGCACGGAGCCGTAATCCAGGGCTCAGGGGAAGCATGAGGCAGACGAAACGAGCATCCAGAGCCAGAAGAAATGAGCGTCCAGAGCCAGGAATGGAGATCCACAGGAATGTCTCAGAGAGACCAATGCTGGAGGGGCACTGGAAGCAGGAACGAAGGATGCAGAAGAGAAACGCAGCTGAAGGCCAGCACGAAGAATCTGGAACAGGGCACTGAATGCCTTGAAAAGCGCTCGGCTAGAGTGGATAGCAGGTCTAAGGACGGAGGCAAAGCAACCAACAAGGCCCCTAAGGGGTAGGAGGAGCAGCTGGACCACATGTAGGTCAGCCGGAGGAAGGAGTAGAGAGTGGAAGCTAGGCACCACAAAGGCTAGCAGAACACAAACCCTTATGCAGGGCAGCAAAGGAGCAATGAAAGCTTGCCAGGCAAGACCCCCACATGACCAGTGGAATGGTAGAACCCCACAAAGGTTAGCTGGGGAGGGGGAAAAGAGCGAGTCAAGCCAGACTTTGAGGAAGGCCAGCAGGACCAAGGAATGCCACCACGGAGGGCCGCCTGGTGCAGCAGACATCCCAGAGTCTGAAGCCAAGGGGATGATAATATACAAGCAGCAAACTGCATAAGCAATAGGGGATCTGGATGTAGGCAATAATAGAATAGCAACAATTGGGACCTGTAGGAAGGACTACCAAGTACAGTAGCAACGAAACAGGAGAGGAGCAGGCGGCAGCGCATCAGCCAGGTAGATCAGGGAGTGGATGCTAGGAGGAGCAGCAGGAGAAGCAGGCATACGAGTGTAGGAGCCAAGAACTGAGCGGCCACCAGTGCTCACAGGATACCAGAAGGGGAACGTAATGGCCGTTGTAGAGGAGTCCTGTAGAGGGCAGCAAGAACCATGTCGACTCCACCCAGGCTGAAGAAGGGAAGCAGAGACTGGAGCCAATGAGGTCCATATAGGAAGAGGTGCAGCCAGGCTAAAAGGGGGCGGAAAGCAAGACAGGCTGTGAGGGGAGAGTAGTAAATAGGGCTGAGCCATGGCACTGAAATGTCCAGGGATATGGCAGAGGAAGGCAGCTGAATACAGTACAAGCTGGCTGTCCAAAGTGGGGAACAGTGGGACATACCCCTAAACAGTCCAAGATCAGGGACAGCCTAGATAGCACCTCAAAATATTTCAGTGTCCCTCATAAGGAATGCAGCCATAGGATGGAACAGTGGAGAGCAGAAGCACAATGTCAGACAGAGAAATCGCAGACTTAAGAGTTCCGTAGAAATGGATAGTACACAATTCTCTGTAGTCAGTCCACAGCCTGAGCAAATATGGTCACATGTAATAAACATCCTTGATTTGGTTCCTGTCCCTGAGTTTGCAAGCTGTGCCTCAGTAGTAGGAGGCTGAGAGATATGCAGCGGAATGTGAGCAACAGGCCCGGAGATGCAAACACAGCAGAACACAGAACCATGTCCAGGAGCTAGGAATGCAGACAGTGGCAGAAACATGAGGAGCAAATCCGGAGAAGGAGCACTGAAGCCAGCCAATGGCACCAAAGGAGGAGTTCAGCGGCTGCAGCAGTCAAAAGAAGTTGGAGGGAAAGCGAGCTAAACACGGCTGAGTCAGCACTAGGCAGAATCCAGTGGAACAAGACATACAAACAACAATGCACAGAGCGTGGCGGTGGACTGAAATGCGGCCGGTGAAAGCCTCCTCAAGAAAAGGAAAGCATGAAGGGGTAAGTCGGAGGGGGGAGGGGGCGAGGAAGGAATGTAAGCAGGGCAACACCTGGAAGGACCGGGGAGAAACCCATAAATACCCAGAGCCCCTTCCAGCAGGAAAGAAGAAAAGCAAGAGAGCAGGAAAGTTGCAGGCAACAAAACAAAGTGGGGAAGGGGAGGTGGATCCAACCAGCCATGCTGCCGAGTGCGACTCGCTCTAAGTGGAGAGGCGATGGCCTGATAGTTTAAGTAGGAGATGGGGGAGGAGCTATTCCCCACAGAGGCTACAGGCATACATATTTTTGGGGGCAATGTACACTTGCCCCAACGGCGATCGCCGTTATGACACAGAACCCTGTGAGGCATAGCTGGCACTATGTCTAGCCTGTGCCAGGCTGCTGTAGTGGCATTTTTCAGTGCTGGCAGCATAGGAGGGATAATTTTAGGTGGAGAATCAGGGATCTCAAAATAGTCAGCCAGGTCCTTCCTGGTGACATCCTTCTCCTCAGTTTGGAAGCCCACAGGTGCACACAGCTGTTTCATTACATTGTAGAAGGTAGCATCTTCAGGAGGAGACCTGGGAGTATGCTTAACAGAGTCCTCACTGACTGAAGAGGCAGTGGACTTGTCAGAAAGGAGGATTTCCTCCTCATCCTCTATGTCATCAGGGAGGATGAGGTCAGGGTGATACTTCTCTTCGACATCTACCTCCTCATCTGGGTTTGGCATCATCACAGTCATCGATGGCCCTCGAAGAGGTTCACTTGGACAACAAATGGGTGTCAATGATGAGGCTGCCATTGATGGTGCCAGTGACAATGACCTATTGAAGGCATAGAACTGCTGAACCAGGACACTGGTGAACTTAACCAGAACCTCATTCAGGTCTATAGTCATCATCAATGGAGGGGGGTTCGACAGCACAGATGCTGGTGGACCACCAACCAGACAGCCAGATGAGCCTGTAGCCCTCGGAGAGGAAGGGGCAGGCATCGACGGGGTAGCTGTCAATGACGAGCCTGTTATCAATAGAGGAGGGGCCCAGAGAGTCGGACGTTGAAGCTGTCAGTAGGGGTCTAGAGGGAGAGAGATCTGGACATCTGGTCTCTTCGTCGAGGCAGTAGCCATCGACGAAGAGCCCCACAATGAAGGAGAAGCCGATGGGAATGGGATGGCCACTGGGGGGAGCTGTCGCAATCCTGGTCTTTTTTTATGACTTTTCCCCAAGGGCTTGTCTCGGGCCTTGGAGGCCTGGAATCTCATGGACCCGGTGGGTGACGAAGTGGCCAGGGCCCCAGAGGAAAACTGCGTGGAGTTGGCTACCTGTTGCTCCATCAGTAATTTTTTTTTCAGTTCTATTTACTCCTCCTCATTGGTCTCCAGTGGGGTGTTGGGGTGTCCATTTCTCGCCCAGCCCGAGTTCTGCCTGGACCAGTTCGCTGCTCCCGGGAGTTCTCCCCCCCATCTCCACCAATCACCCTGCCCCCCAGCTCTGAGCCTCCCGAGGTGGACCACCAGTTTACCCCTCCTGCACTCTATCTATAATCTAGAAGGGTGGCCAGGGAGTGGAGGATAGAGACAGTGACTGGCCATGTAGGACCCGGCTGTGGGTGTGGGGAACATCCTCAGCCCCACCTTTACTTGTCCAGGTGCCAGGGCATTTCCATGTTTTTCGTGCCCCAAAGGCATGGACGTGCAATGATGGTCAGTGCCACACCTGTCTGCATGCCATTTGCCACTGCCTCCGACCCATTTGCTTTTCTCCCACATGTCGTGCTGCCCCCAGTCTTCACTGGGAGCCGCTGTCACAGTGGGAGATTTAACCCACACACCCGCAGGACAGGAGAGGAGAGCAGTCCTCCAGATGCTCAATCCTCTTCTGGCCCTGCCGACCCCCAACAACCTGAGCTTGTTCCCTAACCCAGGCTGCCAGCGTGGCGTGAGGTGTGGTGCCCAGCATCTCAACCCTCAGTGCCACCAGGCTGGCTCATCAAGAATTATTTGAGAGCCTGCTTGTGTCACCTGAGGGTTGTTTGACTATATTTCTGGCAGAGTTTGCAGTCAGAGACTTTGTGATCCGGCCCAAGACAGCAGACACAAATGGAGTGTTCACCTGTACAGGTGATCTTTCCACAGCGACAGTGCCAGAAAAGAAAGGAAGAAGCCAGATTAATTCTCAACATTAACAAAAAAGGAGAAAATCTCTAGAAGAGATTTTGAAGCAAAAGTAGAAGAAAAAATGTCCATAGGCTGAAAAAGGCACAAAACACTGCGACGGCTCTTCCGTAGAGACTGTGCTTGCAAGTCGATGGCAGGAAAGAATTGAGGAGGTAGTGGGGCTGTCTTCGCCTATATAGGGTTGCTGATGTTGACAGCGTGGGTGGCCCCAGTTGTACTGCTGAAAATCTCCCTTGTGGATTCCACTTCACTGACAGTGAAGGTTCCCATGGTGTAACCAGATGACTGAGATACCCCCAAAGAAGATCTTATGTTTCTTGCTATGTATTTATAGAGAGTTTCAAAGTGATCTGGATGTTCCTGAGATGGGGAGAGAGAAAGGGGAGGGAGTATCCCATGGAGATGGATTTGGATTGGCTATCTCAGTGGAGAAAGCATTCACCATATGGGAAGCTGCAAGTATGGTGCCCTGGGGATCCAGTCCTTCTAAACATTCATGTCTAAAGGGCTGCATGAATGTGATCTTAGAATCTTAAAATGTATTTTTGCCGTGTGGATTACCATATTTAATGTAGTAAATATCATTGCTGTCATGGGGTGCAGAGTGTCCTGCATCAATTTTATTTTTTAAGTAAAGCCACCAAGTTGTTTCGACATTTGGTGTGAACATTCCAATTATATATATGGAAAAAGCAGTGAATTTTTTTAATGGGCAAATAATGACTATTGTAAATCATGCACCTATAAGAAAACAGAGAGTTAGAAAGAGAGGCTCACCTTGGGTTAATGCTACATTATTAGAATTATTCAGGATATGGCATTCAGTGTGGAAACAATAAAAAAGGATCTCAGAATATCAGAAACAAATGTAAAGCAGAAATTAAAAGGGCTAAACAACTGTTCTACAAAGGAAACAAATAAATAATTTAACTAATCCAAAAGGTTTTGGGGCTCATTTAAATAATTTTATCAACCAATTGATAAGAATATGATAAACAGACTTAAAATTAGAGATACACAAATAAGCAGTGAAACAGAGGTGGCAAATGCATTTAATGAATTTTTCATGGACATGGCTCAGTATAAAATGCAGATAGAGCAAAATTGTATTACTGAGGAAAGTAATGTTGTGAACAAGAAACATTTATGGCCAAAATGGGAGGAGGAGGGAAGGAACAAGGTAAGGGAAATTACTCATCCAACCAATCAGGGGAAAGCACCTCTTTTGATGTCAGCTATGATCTAGGTACATTTTCCACCTGGTCCAACGGGAGACAAATGCCTCCATTCTATTATGTAAGGAATAAATAAGCATTAAGCCACGATGAAGGTGGCATCTAATGCAGGATTAATGCATGGTATGGGAGGGTTGTGGCCCGAGGCCGGAGGCTGAGGGCGAACAACAGCCCAACCATGCATTAATCACATTAGATGCCACTGCTAGAGTGGCTTACTGTGCTTGTAACATGGGCCGCCCGACGAGAGAGTTGCAAGGAGCATATTTCATCTGGTTAGAACAACATTACACAGGGAGTCGGTGTGCTGATCAAAGATTTTTACTGTGCTTACAAATCGTCTAACACACCAGCATTAATATGCTGATGCGGTCAAAACATTAAGTAGCTCTACTGAAACAGAACAGTGCGGCTCACATGGCAGTCCACATAATGTGGCGATATACGTGGGTATTTCTCTGATACCAGCCGTTGGAGGGCTCCGGTGGATGGCTTCCTCACCATGGTGTGCGACCCGCTCAGAAATTAACATGCTGGGTGGGTCACTTCCCCTTCCTTCTCACAGACTCGTCCGATGTCAGAAACTGCCGCATACTGTGTCTGTGTCGGACTCTGCTATGTATTGCTCCTGTCTGCGCCTGCTTCTTCTCCCCGGCCCCCTTTCCATCTGGGTCAAGCTGGTCTCCCTGTCCCCATGCCACACTTGCCTCTCTGAGACTCAATCCCCACCTCTGCCCAGTGCTGCTAACCTAGCTGTCTGGCTGATGGTGGTAGTTCACTTTTTGAACACAGCAGGTATGCTGGATTAATACCCGCTCCGACTTCACCCTCGTGATGTGCTTTACCCAATCATGGCTCCCCATTTCGGCATTCCGATTGTTGCCATGTTACAAGAATAATTGTTCATTGTGCTGGATGTTTAAAAGTAAAGTCCATTCAGACAGTTCAGGAGGGTCAGGTTGGAGCCATCTTTTAGTAATTACCTTATAAGCAGTACACAGTAAAATAAACCAGAGGTATAGACTATCTTTTCCCCTCACTCCCCTCGTGGGTATGACCAGGAGGCAATTTGCCCCTGATAATGGAGTCTCAATACCCAATAGGCATGTAATATGATGAGGCAGTGTGGACCAAAAATTGTGTAGCTTGGGACATAAGAAAAAAATGTGGCTGTGTGTGTCCATCTGTTCTCCACACCCTCTCCAGCAACTGGCTGGGGCTCCGGGGGCTCTGTGGGCTACTACTACTGGGACTAGGAAAAATCTAATGCGAAACCTCCGAACAAAGTCCCTCCCAGACTGGGAGGAGGAGGAGGAAGTAGACCAAACCCCTCTCCATATCTTAGGCCAGTCTTTTGTATTTACTGTATTGCTGTATTAAGTTCCTTTTCCCAATCTGCCCTAACCAGTTCAGCATGGCAGGCAAAGGGGAGCGTTAGGAACTTATATAATTTAGAAATGGCCTGTTCACCCTGTAGGGACTTCCATATTTGGATATAAGGGGTTGGATCCTCCCTGATTAGAGTGTTAGACTCTTGTTTCTTAAGGTACTCATTAATAAAACTTCTCATCTGAACGTAATATAACTTTTCCCCAACTGTTCAACCATCTCTTCTCTGCCCTTCCTCGAAACTTATGACTGTATTCTCTACCAAGAGTTGCCATGGGGCGAGTAGGCCTGAAGCAGCCTGTCTGGTATACCAGCCCTTGTATTGACTGGAGGATAGCATTGGGGAATATAAGAACCACTGGTATTTCCATACCTGCATCCTGACAGCGTTATTGTTTATGCTCCTCTGCCACCCCTCCAGTACAGATGCAGTGGCCTGGGGGACCAATCGTTTGGCTTGTTGCAATAAGGAATAGGTAAACAGAGATGCCTGAAGGGGGAATGGTAGTGGTCTTGACAGGTCTATTTTTTTGCAGTGAGCATGATAATTGTCATTCCCCCATAACAGTGCAATCCTAGCTTGTGCTGCTAGCCAGTAATTTGACAGTGAGGGAACATTTACCCCTCCCAACTCTTTTAGGAGTCCCAACCTTTGTTGTCTAACCCTAGGTTTTTTATTATTCCATAGAATGGAAAGAAAAAATCTTTGCCATGCCAAAATCTCTTTAAAGGAAACACTACAGGGGACACATTGAAAAAGACATCGCATTCTAGGTAGGGCATTCATCTTCAGGGAGAGGACTCGGGAGTAAAAGATCATTGGAAGGAGGCTCCACCTTTTCATATCCTGCCTCAGATTTGTAACTAGTGGGGAACAGTTTAAGGGGAGAAGACTTGACAAATCTTCTGGTATGATGAACCCCAAGTAGTTTTGCTTCTGTTGGTCCCATTTAATCCTAAATTGGTTTCTTAGGGAGGAAGAGGGTATGTAACTAAAAGCCAGTGTCTCCGATTTATTAACATTTGGGGTATAGCTAGATAACTCGGAAAACTCCCTGATTTTTTTAAGTGGATTTGGCATTGGATTCTCTGGATTGGACAAATATACCAGAACATCATCAGCAAATAACGACAGCTTGTGTTCCGTATCTGCTTAATTCACTCCTGTTACCTCTGGGGAGCTCCTAATGTACTGTGCCAATGGCTCTATATAGAGCGCAAAAAGTAGTGGGGATAGGGGACATCCCTGTTTTGTGCCTCTGGGCAAAAGGAAACTACTAGATATGTGTCTGTTGGACCTAATATGGTGTTTCACAGAATTTGAAAATCAGATTAATGAATTTTGTCGGGAAGCCGAAGGAGGCAAGGGCCCCATGCAAAAAATCCCAGAATACCATGTTGAATGCTTTCTCAGCATCTAAACTTACTAAAAGGGTGGGACAGATTGATTTTTAATATGTTCTATAAGGTAGATAGTTTGTCTAATATTGTCCTGGGCCTATCTTCCAGGATAAAGCCATACTTGTCTAAATGTATTATGTTAGGAATAAATTGTATTAATCGGTTAGATAAGATAGATGTTAAGTATCTTATAGTCCGTGTTTAAGATAGAAATGGGTCTATATGATGAACAATGGGTGGGGTCCTTGCCTGCCTTGGTTAAAACAGAAATTATGGCCTCATTCCAGGAGGGGGGAACTTTCGCACCACTCGTTGAAATATGGGAAAATACCCTTTCAAGTAAGGGTGCTATAGTTGTTGGAAATGTTTTATAAAACTCTCCGGGGAGGCCGTCGGATCCCAGGCACTTCCTGGTTTTTAGTGTCCTGATCGTAGTTTGTATCTCATGGATGAACACTTGTTTAGTAAACATGGTCTGCTGTTGCTCTGTAAGAGTGGGTAGGTGGAGTCTATACAGGAACTCTGTAATTGCCTGCTCTGGGACTATAGGGCCTGCAGAGTATAACTGAGTATAATAAGATAGGAAAGTTTGCGAGATGGTTGAAAAGGTACATCTCAATTCATTGGACTGGGGGTCTCTAATTCTAGGGATAGCAGCGTTGGCTCGCTGGCCATGCAATCTGCCTGACAGTAGCCTCAAGAATCTAGGACCTCCTTCATAATATTTGTGCCTTAGGAAAACTAACTTCTGCTCTACAGAACAATCTAGTATTGTATTAAGTTCTTTTTTCAATTTAGTAAGCTGTTTATTCCTTTCTTTACAAACTTTTAGGCACTGCTGGTCTTCTAGGTCTTTAATTAGATGCTCAAGAGCAGTACGCCTAACTTCCCTTTGCTTTTTCTTAAAGGCAGAGATCCTAATCAGTCTCCCTCGTATGACAGCCTTGATAGTGTCCCATAGAATAGACAGTGTAGTGTCTTTTGTACCACTGTCTTGCATAGCTTGTTTTATGACCTCTTTCACCTCTTTTTTAACTTCTTCATCATCTCGAAGGAGGGATAGATTTAGTCTCCAAAAAGTTGTTTTATTGTTCTGACTTATTTGAACTTTCATAAAAACTAGCGAATGATCCGAGAGAACAGTTTCCGGACCAGATTTTCTGCAGGGTCCCCAGGTGTTCCCAAGAGGAGAGAAGAAGTTTGGGGGAAAAAAAGTGTGCCTAGTAGAGGGACCATTGAGATGATGCCAGGCATACTCATATCTTAACTCATTAAGTAATTTGCCCACTTCCCTACTAGTTTTGGTATTTTTACTGTTCTAATTTTGGGATTTTGTTCCTGCAGCAATATTTAGGTTGAGGTCTCCCCCGATATCACTTGGCCCTCCGCCCATTGTGCCATGCGTGAAAAAAAGGATTTGCAGAAAGATATGTTTGTGGCTGAAGGGAAGTAAGCTGATACCAAGGAGACCTGCTGGTCATCCAAGGTTCCCTTAAGCATTACATACCGCCCCTCTTTATCCACTACACATTCTTGTAGTTCAAAGGGTGTGCCTTGTCTAATCAATATTGCCGTGCCCCTCCGATGGCCTCCCTTGTAGGAGGAGGCTATCACATGGGAGAATCCAAGCTTCTCAAATTTTTTATGTTCAGATTGGGAAAGATGAGTTTTTTGGAGAAGCAGAATGTCCGCTCCCTCTCTTTTTAAATATTGCAGCAACTTACTGCGCTTTATGGGGCTGGTAATTCCATGCACATTATACGTGCATATAGTGTAAGTTTGTAAAGTCATTTATGCTTTAAATGTTCTCCCATTGTGATAGAACCCCCCCCCCCATAAAGCAATGATATTCCTCATATCCCCATAAACCACACTGGTCATGACAGTAAAGTTCCTTGCTATGTGAGTAGTTCTGCCCTAACAATCTTTTCAAACAGTATTTTGCCAACAGGGCAACTTTAAAACCAAAGTGTAGAACTATGAAAACCATACGCTTCCAAGGTTGGAGGCTAATATATTTAATTGGCCTCTGTGTCCTCTCATAAACGAGAAGATCGAGGAGGTATACTTGCACCTCCATTTCTGGAAGACCTCCTCCAGAGCTTAGTAGGAACACTGCTCTGAAAAAAAAGCACCAATAGGTACTGATCGACGTTATTTTAGCAAGCTAGGGTTATTACACACATGTTCCCCAACTATAATCGCTTAGTTATTTATTCATTAGAGGCAGAGTATAATCAAGACCTTAATAGGTTAGCCGAAATGGCTATCTTTTCCATCTATACCTTGCCTTGACGTGCCCCCCAGGTCTGCCATTCTTACATCGCTGGCCACTCCCTTATTTAGACCAACTTGGGCTTTTAAGCAGCCAGGGCATCCATGAGGAGAATACTTAAGGTTTACTGGCCCCTATTTAAAGGGGTTACTTGAAGGGAGGGTGTGCAGAGGTATGCACAAATGGGGGCATTGATATATGCCCAGAGGCCCAAAGCTCCTTATCCCCCCCTCACTCCACCCCCTTCCCCTGCAGTTAGTTAACTAGTCTCCCAGTCGATAGAAAATAAATGTTGCAGCAACTGTCACTTAGCTGCCGACTGGACAGTCACTGATCGGGAGACTGAGTGAGAAACTGAAGTTTTACAACACTGTCCCATTCTCCTAATGTCCTTTCAAGTTGGTTGTTCCTCTGCTCTGCTCATTTTGTTTATGAACTGCTGGATCCAATTTAAAGCCTCATGGTGTTGTGTTGCAGTATTTTGGAGCCGAGGCGCTTCCTCCCTGCTGCACGCTGCCATTGCTGTCCCCTTCGCCCCTCGTTTTGGTTCCTAGTATCAGGAATCTGGATATGCTTCTCCAAAAGAGCTGCTGTAGCTTCCTCCACCATAGAATATATCCTGGGGCCTATCTCCCAAAAGATCCAAAGCCTGGCTTGGTAGGGGACATGCAGCCAAACTGCCTTTTCTTTCAGGGCTTTAATGATGGGGAGATATTTCAGGTACTGTTGCTGGACCTCCTGTGGGAAATCATGGTTGAAATAGAGCCGGTGTGTAAGGTAAGAAACGTCCCTCTTAGCCCATGCATGTCACAAAATATCCTCTTAAGTGCTAAAAGAGCTTAATCTGAAGATGATCGATCGTGGGCGCACATTGAGGTCTGTCAGCTTAGCCTGAAGGGAGTGATGTGCTCTTTCAATGTGCAGTTTGTAAGGGGCAAGTAGCTCCAAAACATCTTTGAGTAGGTTTTCCAGAAACAATGCTAATGGTGCCTCTTCCATCCCTTCAGGCAGTCCAAATAGGTGCAGATTATCTTTGTGAGACCTCCCTTCTAGATCAAGACATTTAGCCTGCAGCTGTCCCATCTGTACAACCAGGGAGTGCACAATTTGCGACAGCTGGGCCATGTTTTCTTCTGTCTTTGTCATCCTACCCTCCATATGTCCCATTCGTGTCTCCAGGGATGAGAGCTGTTTCTGCATTGCTTTAAATTCAACCTTATTTTCTCTGCGAGATGCACAGATTTCTTTTAACAGGGTTTCAAATCGGGACTGTGATAACCACTCGCTCTCTCCAACTGAATCATAGGAGGCTGCGTTGGAGCTCACAGGAGAGGCTGACCTGCTAGGACTTTCTTCCATCAATCCCGATCCATCCTTGGTTTTGGACAGGTCTTTATCTTTATTTCTGCCTCTATGACTACTTGTACGTCCTCCTCCAGGGTTTTCAGCCATCATTTTTTGATGATTTTTTAGGGTTTCTGGAGGCATTTTAAAGTAGGTGGGTTCTGTGCATCTGGATCTAGGCTCCTAGCTGCTCAGTGACGTCACCAGAAGTCCTGCATGGTAGGCTTAATGTTAAAGACAACCTTAACCATAAAGCTGTTCGGGAAAGATATTACCCTGGATCTTCATGTATCTCAGTTGGAGAGGCCATTCACCACTTGTTTCTGGAACACCCCTTTGCAACAGTTTTCTGTGCACATGCGGCTAACAAAATGGATGAAAAGGTATTCTTTCAGCCTGAGTATCCGAGATTGCTACACAGAGGCAGTGGACAGTAGCACGAAGAAACATCCTTTTCATTTTATGCACAGGTATGTCTTCAATATACCTACAACAAGCTGCGTGCCAATTTACTATTCATAACAAAATGGGGTGGCATATTCAGAAATGGAAAAAAGTGGATCACAAAGTTTTGCACTGCACTTGCCCATGACCCTGAAGATGCTATATTCAGTCGGACAGCACACCAGCACTATCTCACCAAATATGGGGGCATGTTGGCACAGCGCTAAGTCAAATAACGTTGCCCTGACATGGATCTGGGACAAGTAGGAAATAGCATCCTGACACCCCATAGCACCAGGAGCCCCAGGCGTGATATTCAGCCAGCACCATGTAAATCAGCCCACTAGGCATGCAAGATGCAAAGGGGCCATATGCATGCCCATTATGGGCTCATTTGCATAGGAAGCAGTGGCAGGTTTGCGCCCCTGTGACCTGCCCCGCCCCCATCCAGATCATCCATCCCCATGAAAGTCTAAACACTTTCTGATGTGTAGTGGTACTCACAACTTCTGATCTTCATCCCCATTAAAATGAAAATTTTCCCTGGTGTCCAGTCATCCCCCCACAATTATTTAACATGTCACTGGTGTCCAGTGGTCCGTTCCCCCCACCTTCTGATCACCATCACCATAATTAACATGTCTCTGGTCTCTAGTGGTCTCCCACCCTCCAATCACTATCGCTGTAATCATCTAACATGAACCTGGCATCGTATAGTCCCCCCACCCTCTGACTGCTGTTCCTGTACACATTGACATAGTCCCTGGTGTCTAATGGCACCACCCACCTCTGATCACAATCCTCGTATACAGTGACACAGTCCCTGGTGTCTAGTGGTAGTCCCACCCTCCAATTGCCATCCCCATATATGCTGGCAAAGTCCTTGGTGTCCTGTGATACCCCCACCCTCTAATCCTTATCTCCAGTAATGATGTAGTATGCTCTGACATCTAGCAACCCCCTCAATGGCCTATACCGAGCAAACCACCCCCTGTGCCACCCCCTCTGTACCTCCACCCTCACCCATGCCATGGAGATCAGCGATGGTGATGGGCACAGTCCTTTTCTCACCACCACAACTGGCCGCTATCTGGCCTGACAGGGAGCAAGCACCACCTCCAAAATGCAGAACCTGTGAAGCAGCCCAGCTGCTTAAAATGCCTACTTACTGCAAGTGCATGTCTGGCATAAGTAAAGTTAATGATGTTTGGAGACCCCTACAGCTAGCTCCCTGTGGTGGAGCCCAAGCAGACTTGGACATGTGCCATTCTGGCCTACCAGAGAGAATTATCCAGTGTGATGCACGTTTTGAGGAGGGACTTTAGGGTTTTGTTAACCTTGAGGTGAGTGGGGTGACACCAGCTGTCATGTGCTGTGGGGTAAGACTTTAATTCCCCTTATATTGAGCCTCACTCCACCCAATGTAAATGAAAGATCTACTCATGATGATCCCATTCTGTGGGTAAGGGGTGATAAAACATGATTTGTTCACTAACAAAATTGACGCCACCACCAAACCAGCCATAGGAGGTGAAGCCACAGCAACCAGACCTACTCCATTCCACCAGGGGGCGGGGGACACAAATATCTCTGCATTGTGCCCTGGCTGTTTCCAGCCTGGGGTGGGGTAGTCACACTGTGACTCATGCTCAGGTATCCCATGTGGTAGTGTCTAGTGTTGCACAGTACCAGCTGGTGTTAGTAGGCTAGGTTTTATATGTCTCATAAAATTTACAAAAACAAAGAGCTGCTGTTCCCTGCAATTTTTATGCTTATAATGAGTGCATATGTCTGCTCTGATTAGAAGGTATAATTGGGGAAATAGCCAGAGTCAACTGCTTATAAACTACCAATGTTTAAGATGATAAATTCTCCTATAGTAATGAACTGTACACTGAATAAAACAGCAGACATGAGGAGTAAATATAAATGAAAAACTCTCTTCCCTGTCAAAGTCAGTTCATGTTGGAAGGACAGACTTATTCAAACAGCATTTATTCAGCATTTAATCTGCCCTGAGGGAAGTTCACAGTATATCTGTTGCTAATAGGTATTATTGTGCACTGCTGATGGAACCCACTTTCAGTGTGGGGGATTAAAGAGAATAACAGGAGTAATGAACATTATAGTAAGCAGAGAAAAGCTGAAGATCAAACTGTAATCTTGTCACTACAGAGAGACTTATTAAGAATAGGCTAACTTTACTGCTAAACTTAAGAAAGAGCTACCAAACTATTTGTTGGGCACTGAGGGATAAACAATATTCCACACATATAATATCAATTGTTATAAACACTGATACCGTGATGAGAGAAGCAGGCTACAAAGATTTATACACTTAGTGACTGACAGTGCTGTGTTGTAGTATGTGTCCCATACATCTACAGATAATAGAATAATTATCAAGAGACAAGGCTATCCTAGATCTAGTCCTGACTAACAGGGAAGGGATCACAGATCTCCAGGTAGAAGGTCACCTGGCGGCCAGTGACCATCACATGGTATGGTTCAATTTGGCCACTACATCTAAATCATCCCATTCCAAGACAAAAATATGGGACTTCAGAGGAGCTGACTTTGATAAGATGGCCAACAGAGTTAAACTAGCCCTGGCAAAAAGAAACACAGGTGAGGGGGTACAGGCAAAGTGGGCAAGCATTAAGGATGCAATACTTGAAGCAACATTCCATTGAGTTAGACAGAAAAGGAAGTGCAAAAGAAGAAGGAAACCACTTTGGTTCTCAAACACAGTAGCAGAAAAGGTCAGAGCCAAAAGGCTGGCCTTCAGGAAATATAAGGGAACACAGCGGGATGAAGATAGGGAGGCATACCAAACTGCCCTAAGGGAAGCAGGGAAGGCAGTAAGGCAGGCAAAGTCCCAAACTGAGGAAACACTAGCACGAACAGTAAAAGAAGGTGACAAGACTTTCTATATATACATTAGTGAAAGGAGAAAGTCCAGAGGGGGTATTGCTAAGCTCAATGGAGAAAAGGAGACATGTGAGGAGGAGGACCCTGTAAAAGCATCTATCCTAAATAGATACTTTTGCTCAGTATTTACTGAAGAGAAGGTAGGGCAGGGCCCACAGCTCAGCACCATCGACACGGGGGAGGTGAGCACTACTACCTTCACAAAAGAAAGGGTCCTACAAGAGCTTGCTAAGCTCAGGGTGGATAAGGCAATGGGACCTGATGGCATACATCCCAGGGTACTTAAGGAGCTAAGGGTGAAACTAGCAGAGCCATTAGCAGTACTGTTCAGTGAGTCTCTGAGCACAGGAGAGGTCCCGGAAGACTGGAGAAGGGCTCACGTGATCCTGCTCCACAAGAGTGGTAGCAGGGAGGAGGCAGGGAACTACAGACCAGTCAGTCTTACCTCAGTAGTGGGCAAGATTATGGAGGCACTCCTTAAGGAAAGGATAGTGCAACACCTGGAATCCATAGGGGCACAGGATCCAAGACAGCATGGGTTTACAAAAGGAAGGTCCTGTCAAACTAATCTCATAGAATTCTTTGACTGGGTAACCAGAGTGGTGGACCAAGGGGGAGCAGTTGATGTCACCTACTTTGACTTCAGCAAAGCTTTCGACACTGTTCCACATAGAAGATTGATAAATAAGCTGGGTAGGCTCGGGGTGGGTCAGACGTTGGTCAACTGAGTGGCAAACTGGTTGACGGGCAGAAAACAGAGAGTGGTGGTAAATGGTATACAGTCAGAAAAGATGCAAGTCACAAGTGGGGTACCTCAGGGATCAGTCCTGGGGCCAGTCCTCTTCAATATCTTCATTAGTGACCTTGCAGATGGACTAGAGGGCAAGGCTTGTCTGTTTGCAGATGACATCAAGATCTGCAACAGAGTAGTTGATCCCGATGGGGTGGGCAGAATGAGAAGAGATCTGGATAAACTAGCAAAATGGTCAGAAGAGTGGCAACTGGGATTTAATGCAAAGAAGTGCAAGATCATGCACATAGGGAAGAGAACCCCTGAAGCCACCTACAGGCTGGGAGGGGAGTTGCTGGCAGTCACAAAGGAAGAAAGAGACTTGGGCATCATCATCACCGATGACCTGAAATCATCCAAGCAGACGGTAAGGCTAGGGGGATGTTAGGGTGTATTAGCAGGGGTATCACAAGTTGTAAGAGGGAGGTAATAATCCCTCTTTACAAGACACTGGTTAGGCCCCCCTCTGGAGTACTGTGTGCAGTACTGGAGGCCACTCCTTCACAAGGACATTAACCAAATTGAGACAATCCAGAGAAGGACAACCACAATGGTGCAGGGACTGCATCAAAAGACATATGAGGCCAGATTAACAGAGCTCAATATGTATACCCTTGAGCAAAGGAGGGAGAGAGGTGATATGATCGAGACATTCAAACACCTTAAGGGCATTAACAAGGTAAAAGAGTCTAACATGTTTAAATATAAGAAAAATAGCAGGACAAGAGGACACAGCATGAAATTAGAGGGAGGCCGATTAAGGGGGAATGTGAGGAAATTTGTTTTCACAGAAAGGGTGGTGGATGCATAGAATCGCCTACCTCAGGAAGTGGTGGCTATGAATGCAGTGCAGGGCTTCAAACAGGCATGGGATAGGCATAAGGGAGCAATACAGAGGAGTATGAATAGATAGGCCACTGATAGAGCAAACGCCAATGGCACATTTATAAGGTAGAAAAAGAAATGGGCAGACTGGATGGGCCTTGCGGTCCTTATCTGCTGTCAACTTCTATGTTTCTATGTAATTAACTTCCTGATGTATGTTCAAGAGGATGGAAAACCTCAAAGGGAATAATTCCTCTTCAAGCGAAAGATGCAGTGTAGCCTCAATGCTCAATGCTTACCTGTGCCACTGATGCTTGAGGACTCCTCACTAGATTTTTAAAAGATCGTTGTGCAACCCAGTAAAACTGTACAAAGACAGAGGTGGCATATGTGATTTCTGGCAGTCTTGTTCGCTTTTTCTTTATGCCCCCATGGCTTTTTTCAATCGTCTTCAAGGCTT
The DNA here is from genome assembly GCA_016271365.2 of Neoceratodus forsteri. Taxonomy (NCBI): domain Eukaryota; kingdom Metazoa; phylum Chordata; order Ceratodontiformes; family Ceratodontidae; genus Neoceratodus; species Neoceratodus forsteri. The sequence goes on from CM028135.1 coordinate 650,629,196, forward strand.
CTTCTATATTTCTATATTGCACAGACTTCAGATATTCAGCATTCAGTCTATCCACTATGGATTGGTCTATCTGCTCAGGGTCGACCTGCTGTTCTTCAGTTTTCACAAGATTTTGTGCATTATTTGCTTCAGTAAAATGAAAAAAAAAAGAAAAAAACTTGTGAAATGTAAGCCTAGCTTTTAAATGGGTGCTTTTCTTATTTTATTGTTAGGGGTACTGAATATAGATACTATATATATATGTAATAAATGTACACAGGTTAATTTAAAAAAAGTGTCTGTTCAAAGGATCTACACATCAGTTAATCTGATGGCATATACTGCTGTAGTATGTGAATGTGACATAACTCCTGTGGACTCATCAAGGCTCCAGAGTTTGAATACTAGTACTGACTGCAAGGCTAGAATCAGTAGTCACACCATTTGCAGTGAGTACAGTAAGCAATTAAAACATGGCAGGGCATGGATTGTCTGGGGTTAAGGCATGCCCAGGTGCATAATGAGTGCATCACCACACACACACACACACACACACACACACACACACACACAGTCAATGGCAAGGAGTGTCTTACTGCACTTAAAACCGGGTAAACTGAGAAACAATTTAAAAAACAGAAAAATGCCCTTTTATTGACTACAAACATGTATCTTTTTTTAAGTAGTAAAACATAGACTCTCCCCAACCCAGTTATGTCTTTCCATATATTCAATATATATAATGTTTGTTCATCCTGGAATACAGGAATTTAAACTTTTATAGAATTCCTTTTGTAGACTGTTCCCCTCATACACGATAGAAGGCCTTATCTAGAGTCACAGGGCTCGATTCTCAAATGTTTTAGACTACTGCAAGCCCCGGGGGTGCTGAACACAAGGCGCATGGGACTTGCAGCAGTTCATGTCCGACAACAGTGACTGTCAATCCCCTAGCCCCCCGTGCACCACATGCCACGAGTTAAACCAACTTTTTGCTGGTCTAACTTTGTGGACCTTTTTGTTGGGTTTGCACCACATATTTGGTGCAAGCCACAGTTAAAAGGGTAAAGTGTTGCAAATGTGGGCAACCTTTTAGAATTGGGTCAAGGTGTGCCAACACGTTTGATGCAGGGTTTGACACAGGACTTGTTGTGCAAGCCCTGCATCAACCTTTGAGAATCAAGCGCCCAGTCTCAATTTTGTCAGGGTAAGCGGCAGGCATTACCCCGACAAGCTGGTAAGGCAAGGAGTAAGATTTCAAGTGGTCACCACAAAAACACCAGGCATTAATATAGCAGTGCAGTGAAATAGGGCAAAAAATATGACCCTACCCTTTTTCACTATAAAAGTTTCCAGGTATCTTCCAGTATTATTTGATGGTAAAATGTTCCAACTGCACCAAAATATTAGTATTTTATAACATGTTTTAACAGATTTTTTTTCCTTCAAGAAAATAGATGGCCTCCATGTTTGGATTAAAACCAACATTGTAGACCTGGCAAGCTTTAGGATTGAGAAAATAAAGGAAAAAAAACCTCAACATGCACAACATAGGAAGTACCAATGACAGGTATGCTAATACTGGGCCCTATGCACGAAGGTGTGGAGTGGGTACACACCGTGTAATCCTGGCACGTAGCCCGCTCTGCACCTGCCCAAACTCACAGTGCCCCCTGCATAGCATTCCCCACTGCACCTACGCCCCCCTTTTGCACTGGATCCATGGTGGAGTGCAGACCGATGTGTGGGGGGTGGACCAGGGGAAGTGCAGGGGACGTGCTGGCACTCCACGGGATGCTTGACTGTGCGGAGTGCCGGGCACAGGTGTCAGTGCCTCCACCATGTTGGAGCGACCGCAAAGGCAGAGGGGTGACAGCCACGGGCTGTGGCGGTGAGGCGGGGTCATGTACACCCTACCAAGGAAGCCCCAGCATGTGGGGTACACGAGGCCAGTGGGTGGTCGATCGGGCACCCGACCTCCACACTGCATGTGGCGCTGTATGCGCTGGCAGCAGTCGTAGTGGCCAGAGATGCAAGTGATCCACTGTGAGATCTGTGTCGGGCAGCTGATTGGCAGCCTGCCCGGATCCGCAGCTCCACACTCGACCACCCTGTGGGCCTGCACACCAGAGAGGTGGGGCCGCATACCAGAGTTGCGCGGTTGCCACTGTTCCTGCATGTGGCCATCCGTGGATCTCCTGTGGGTGCGTAGCTGTGCAGGCAGGGTACGTGCCTCAGGTGCATATTACCCACCCCTTTACACACAGGGGCCAGTTTTATTAAATGTAGCTGAAACTAACTTTTTGGGAAACTTTTTATTGCACACTCCCGCTTTAAAACTGTGACTAGTACTTCATGTTTTGTTTATGTGTGTAGGAGGGAATCATTAGAGGAAACAATGTTTATTTATTTATCTAAATGTAAGGGAGTTTTAACTTTTTAAAGCGGCAGTATTTCTTAAACACTAGAAAATAATCTTAATAGTTTTTTTAGCAAAAATGTATTTCTGACATCCTCAGATTTATTCTTAGTGCATATCTGGTTTCCTCAGATATTTTTAAAACATTGTTTATAGCTAATTTTGTAATTAATAACTTTGTGTCATTAAAGATAGCCACCGTCTAGCAATTCTCAAAAAATATCTTCTGCTGAAGATACCTATTGAATGTACATGTTAGAGTCATAATTTGGATGCATTAGAAATGGTGCTGCTACATGTTTCTGATGGTAAACAGAACAGCATTGTAGCAAGATATTTTTTTCATGGTCAGAATCCACGGGAGTGGGAACTTTAGAAAACTTCAAAATCCCATAGCTTGGCTCAGCAATGAAAGAAAATGAAAATAAAAACTGGCATCTTATCATTTTTGCCAGAAAAACATTCTTGCTGAAAAAAAGACATACAGTGACTAACAAATACTGCTGCTTTAAAGACTTTGTTGAAGGTTTTCAATGAGCAAAGGTGACAGCCATGTTTGTAATGGCAATCAGGAATGAGTGAAGTAGCTTATGAATTCTGCATATGATTTGCCCAAATGGAGATGGTAAGTAAGTAAAATTTATTTAATTAGGCGCCCAATCCCTGGGGCTCTGGGCACCATACAAAAGGAACAATTTCTAGGATCACAGTTTAAATAATTAACAGAGCAAATTATAAAATATATTAAAACATCAGACATGGTTTAAAATACACCTGCAGGAGAGGCTAGTTTAAAAAGATGGGTCTTCGGTCCCCTCTTGAACACCTCCACTGTAGGGGCCTCCCTCAAAGATCTTGGAAATGAATTCCAGAGGACTGGGCCGGCCACCCCGAATGAGCGATCACCCGAGGTTTTCAGCCTAGTCCTTGGAACTGCCAGAAGGCCCTGGGTGGAGGAACAGAGAAAGCAGGCTGGAATGGCAGGAATAAGGAGGTCTGACAGGTAGCCAGGGCCCAGTCCATATAGGGCCTTACAGGTGAGCAAGCCCACTTTCAAGAGAACCTGCCACCTGACTGGCAACCAGTGCAGACCCCACAGGACAGTAGTCACATGTCAGGATCTAGATAATCCTGTCAGCAGCCTGGCTGCTGCATTCTGCACTAGCTGCAGCTGGCGGAGGCTCCCCCCACTGAACCCCAGGTATATAGCATTACAGTAGTTGAGTCTTGATGTCACAAAGGCGTGCACCAGTGATGGTAGATCCTCAGGTGGAATTAGGGATTTAATCCAGGCAATGTTCCTCAGATGATAGAAACTACTTCTTATGACAGCCGACACCTGAGCCTCAAATGTTAGCTTATCGTCGAGGATCATGCCCAGATTTCTCACCCTAGAGGACACCATCAATGGTGTTGACCCCAGGACCAAGCCTGCTGTCATCCTGGAACTGTCCTCATCATGCCTGTGGCCATGCTCAATCACTAGAACCTCCATCTTGTCAGGGTTAAATCTCAGCCAGTTAGAGTTCATCTAATCCTGGATCCTCGCAAGGCATTTATTCAGTACTTCGACAGCATTACTTATCCCTGGTGCAAAAGACATGTACAGTTGAGTGTCATCTGCATAGCAGTGAAGGCTGAAGCTGTACTGTCCGATGATCCTCCCCAAAGGGAAAGGGAAAGGGGAAATTGTTTAACCGGGAAAGGCACACTAAGCTGAAGCCTGTTTCCAGGTGCGTCCTGGGAACACAAGGAAGTTAAGTGACTTGCTCAGGGTCACACAGTATGCAAGTGGGGGCTGTGGGATTCAAACCCCGATCTGGTCTGCTGGATGTCACCAGATTTGCAGCTCAGAGCCTTAAACCACTGCGCTATACTGCCTCCAAAGGCAGCATGTATACTGAGAACAGCACTGGTGATAGATCGAGCCCTGAGGAACTCTGAAGGTCAGGGGCAGGGGGAAGGAGGAGAAATTCCCCATCACCATCATCTGCCTCCTACCCAAGAGAAAGGACTCAAACCAGTTGATGACAACATCAGTGAGTCCACAACACTCTCTAAGGTGATTCAGCAACACGATGTGGTCAACGGTGTCGAATGCTGATGACAGATCAAGGAGAATGAGAATTGAAAGCTCTCCTCAGTCTCTAGCCATGAAGAGGTCATTATGGACCCAGACTAGGGCCATCACTGGGCTGTGCCTCACCCTAAATCCAGACTGGAATGGCTCATAGATGTCACAGGTCACTAGGTGTTCCTCGAGCTTCAGAGCTACTATCTTCTCGACAACCTTCTCTAAACATGGGAGGTTGGAGACTGTTCTATAATTTGCTAGGATGTCGAGGTCAAGAGACGGGTTTTTCAAAAGGGACCTCATTAGCACCTCCTTCAAAGCATTGGGGAACACCCCCTCTGAAAGCGAACACCCGACTATCTCAGCGAACACTGGACCAATGACCTCAACTCATCCCACTAGTAGACGTATCAGGCCAGGGTCCAGTTCACAACAAGTGGGCCACAGCTTCAAAATCATCTTGGAGACCTCAGCCACCCCCACTGGTCGAAACTCTGCACAGACAATAGGTGGGCCCCTGCTCCATCCAGTCCCCACCCTGCTGGTGAGATCCTGGCCCACATAGAGGATACCCTTTCAGAGAAGAACAGAGCAAACTCTTCACATAGTGTTGCTGAAAAGACTTTTTTTAGCTGTAGACAGACACGACGGAGATGCCTGTCCACAGTCCGAAAGAGTTGAGCTGGTCTATTCCTCTCTGACGCAGTCTCCCTGGACAGGAACTCTGCCTTTTTATGGTCAATTGCCTTTTGATAGTCACCATAGTGATTTCTCAAAGCCAGTCTATCCTCCTGTAGCTGGGTCCTACGCCAGCAATGTTCCAACCTCCAACCCATGGTCTTCATTTCCTGGAGAGCCCTGTCAAACCATGGAGGTCTTGGGTGAGAAGACCTGGGTCGTATACGAACCAGTGCAATGGTACTGAGTGCCTCAGAGACAACCTTATTATATGCTGCAACCGACTCACCCAAGCCTACCACACTAACAGCACTAACACCGGTGAACTGCACTTGGAAGGAAGGGAGGTTGGGGCAGAAGTGAGAGATGGTGGATATGGAGAGGGGGAACTGAAGTGCTTCAAGTGTTGTTTCCAGCATTCATGAAAATCTTTTAAAACACAATAGTCAGACTAGAGCTCTGCTGCTGAAACGCTATTCGGAATTCCTTTATAAATTCCTTATAATTCCATATAGTATTTATACGTAAATTTGCTGATTAATTTTCCATGGATTGCAGAACAGGAAACTGGTATTTATGTAAACAGTGGATGACCAATTCGCAAAAAAAATTCCGCTTTCAAAATTTTGGAATTATGCTGCTGACAGAATTCTGTAGAATTAGGCAGAATTTTCAGAAAATTCCACAGAATTCCATTCCGTAGAAATATGAAAATTCTGCACAGCGCTAATTCAGACCCAATTCAATGCATATTTCATTAACCTTCTGTATTTATGCCTCCTTATTCTTTATCACCAAGGACATTTGCACAACTAAGAATCTCTGTGTCTCAGACTTCATTGGATCCTCTTGTTTCTTCCCTTGCTAGTCATACTGTATTCTTGGTTTGTGACATCACAATCTATTGCTGTGAAAATGAATCGTCTCACAAATCTAACATTATAACTTCAGTGAGAAGAAAAGCAGGAGAATAAAATGAAGTGTGGTGGACAAAGAATGTTTTTAAGTGAATGTTTTCAGAAAAGTAAGGGGACATGAATACAGAAAATTAATGAAATATAATTTGAATTATATCTGAATTTATTATTTTAAAAAGAGGGGCTATGTACTGGAAAACGTTTTTTTTTTTGGTGGTAGGGCAGGACATGCAGGGCTATGTAAGTGGAGGGGATGGAGAAAGGATTTGAAAAAGAAATAGAGTTGCCAATACTCTTGGTGATGATGGAGGCAGAAAAGAGAGATTTGGCATCCCCAACAGATTCCTCATAGTGAACAGTCAGTCCAGCAGGGAAGGTTATGGGAGCAAGTTTCAGACAGGAGAAAAATATAAAAACTGCATTTTTTTTATTTAAAAGTTTTATCAGGAAAGATCTTAGAAGATGTGAAACAGGTTATTTCTAGAGGCATACGGAGATGAGGTCACAAAGAGAAAGAGAAAAAAAAGAAAAATACAATAAAGTGGTTTGTTACTTACCAGTAACAGGAGATTTTTGTGGGAACCTCCTCCACAAAATCACATCTTTGGAACTATAAGCCTCCAGAGTCAGAACCACTCTGCACGTTTGCCTTGCTGAGGCCTCCCATGTTGATGCACATCATTGCCACCTATATAATGTACATGACCCCATACCTCTTCAATTTTTGTAACTAATAAACTCCTCACATTTGCAGTACTCCTGGTTGTTGACTGATTTCCCTTGAAGTGCCTCTTATTTGGAGAGTGTCCTACTCAGTTTCCCACGGGAAACAAGCTTAGAGTTGCACCATACCTGCGGGAATGGGAGACCAGAACCCCATGTCAGGCAGTGGTTCTAGACAGCAAAGCCTATTTCAAATGGCACAGAATGGAGAAGGCCAAGTGTTCAGCACAGGTACTTCTTCCAGAATATGCCACCTGAAAATACCGAAGGGGTAGTTGGGAGGGTGAGTCATAGCTCTATGGAGAAGATTCTCTTAAATATTTACTGTTACTGGTAAATAACTATGCTATCTTCTTCAAAGACATCTTAATCCTTGGAGTCACACCTTTTGAATGATTCCCAAGCAGTCCAAAACTACAGACTAGGAGGAAGGCCAGGCAGTAGCAACATGCAAGACCCTCATGCCAGCAGTAACGCAGAGGCTGGTTCACCTACGGGAAACCAGATCCAGACTGTAGCGTTTAGTGAAAGAATAGACAGAACATGTGGTGGCAGAGTATGTATCAGCAAAAACAGAATGAAAACAAGCCACACAGAAGTGGCCATGCCACGAGTGGCATGACCGGGGACAGGACCTGCAAACTCCTTACCATGCTTCTGGTAACAAAAAGACAAGCAAAATTCCAACAGTTTGAAAAGACATTACTTAGAGACAGGAGCATTCACCATCCCAGGAGTAAACAAATCAAACAGCTGTTAGAACTTTCTGTAGTCCTTTGTATTGTTTTTATGGAAGTATGAGAGTCTGTTGTAATCAAGATAATGCCATATAACCTCTCCCAAATTCTGGGAGGAAGGGAACATGACAGGAAGGTAGACAGTCTGGTTCAATATGAACTTAGAAACCATCTTAGGAAGGAAAAGAGGACGGGTACATTGGGAAACCTGATACTGGTGAAACACAATGTAGGAAGGATCTGCAAACAAATCCTGCAGGCTGGAAACTCTTTGAGTTAAGGTGATAATTAACAGAAGAAGCATTTTCTAGGAAAGTAAATACATATCACAAGAGGCAGCCAGTTTGAAAGGGGCCAGTGTAACCTAGTTAAGGTTCCATGCCAGAACTGGTCAACTGACCTGGGGACAAAGATGCAGAGCCTTTAGAGGAACCTGCAGGACACCTCCAATTAAGCTAAAGTATTACCCTTTGAAAGACAGAAATGACCTACAGATTTGCCTACCCAAAAGAGTACTGGAGGCCAGAGTTTGCTAAGGACAGGAAGTAGCCCAAAATGCTCTGCACTGGACATGTAAAAGGGTCACCAAATGCTGAAACATTTCCATTTCTGGGAAGATGTGTGCCACATAGAGGGCTTATGAGTTGCCAATAAATCATCTGAAATTGCTTGGGAAACCATTTAGTGGGATAGTTCTATATTTTTAGGAGTCAGGTGTGAAGCTGCACGAATAGGAGGCCCAGATTCCAATGGACAGCCCTTTTGCTACAACAGAAGACCGTCTTGTAGATGCAGTGGGACAGGATTTACCACTCCAAGCCATTAACCATTTTGAAATCTAGATTTAGTAGTTGCCGTATTGGTCCTTGCAAGAATAGATCCAGAAGCAAATGATTTGATACCTTTTAATGGACCAACATAGATGTAACAACAAGAACAAAGTGCTCTAGCTTTCGGACCAACCAGTCCTTCTTCAGAAGCTCAAGCTTCTGAAGAAGAACTGGTTGGTCCGAAAGCTAGAGCACTTTGTTCTTCTTGTTACATCTATGTTGGTCCATTAAAAGGTATCAAATCATTTGCTTCTGGATTAACCATTTTGGTCATTTTCCTGTGTACCTTCTCTATCATTTCAGTATCGTTTCTCAGATGTGGTCACCAGAACTGTACAATGCACTCGATGATAGTAGAACAAGCATCTGTATAAGGGGAATTATAACATCCCTAGATCTACTTATAAAGTTTAGGAAAAACTGAAGAAGTCACAGAGCATGGCGATATGTAGTGGTGGTTGGTTGGTTGGTGGTTCACTGATCTGTGCACCAATAAATATTTGAAGCCTTTCAGTGTCTGGTGCATGCACAGTTTTGCTTCTTTTCCTTGAGTTTACCTGTATGGTTGTACCTTTAGGAGTCAGGAGTGCTGCTACCTTTCTGGGACTCCTTATAAAGTTTCTCTTAATCCATGTCATGATGCCTTTGCTTGCCTTGCCAGCTGCAGCCTCGCACTGCAGCTCCTACTTGGAAGTCACACATGATCAGCATTCCCACGTGTTTCCTGTTTGATTTCAATCATTTGTTTCAAATAAATGATCTAATACAAAAATCAAACTGCTGTTTGCTTTGTGCCTATACCTGCATCACTATCTTGGTTCATTTGGTCTTTTGTGCCGTCCTCCATGCTTGCTGCCACTGCGGTTGAATCTCCATTGATAACATCCAGGAAGAAATCTGCTGGATTGTTAAAGGCTTCACATTCATAACCTGGTAAAAAAGTAAAAAAAAATATTAAATGCAAAATAAATCTATACAATCCAAGAAAATAGCATACTCAGCCATGCAAATACCATAAAAAATAAATGTTATTTTTGCTCGTCTTCATTAATTGGTCACAGTTTACAGATCAGGCAACTTAATACTGTTTTGCTTTATGACCAACTGAAGAGTATACACTATATTCACAATAAATGTATTGCAAGAAAGTCAGTTATGTTTAGTATGCTTTTGTAAGCTCTTGCCATATTGTTTTCCTCTCATAAGAGTGTTGTGACTCCATTCCAGTAACACAGAGATTTGTTTTTGTTTTGAGCACATATTAAATACTATGGCCCAGATATTCAAACTGTGCCAGGCTGTGGCACAAGCCTGGGTGCAGTGCAACTTGGCTGCGCAGGGGCGCTGACTGGGCGATATTCAACAGAGGTGTGCCATGGCTCAGCATCATTGAATATCGCACCCTGGCCACCTGCAGTGCGCATGGTGCAGTGGCACTACGCCAGCGCAAGTGGCCAGAGTGGAGCAGGGGGATGCGCTAGCGCAAGTTCCATTTTGCTAGGCGCAACAGCCGCGATATTCAAAAGTGCACATGCAAATGGGGCCATAATGTATACAAGGCACAAATGGGGCCATTTGCATGTCATTATGACCCCATTTGCATGCAGTTGCGCTGATCTCCCACGACTTGTGCCTGGCGCCCTGCCAGGCAGCAGCCGTCGGGACCCGATGCCCCTGCAAGTAGCGGCAATGTACCCCACAGCCTGATGGCGGTCAGAATCCATTCATATCTGAAATGTGTAGTACAGTATGGGCTGCATGCCCATTGGCTCACGCTGTGGACCAATGGCCGTACAGCCTACCGGCGGTGTTCAGTCGGTGGCGGGCGGCGGGTGGGTGGTGCTGCCACTTGCTGCTGACCGGGGGGGGATCAGGGGCAGGTGGGAAGGGGGGCCGCTGGACCACCAGGGATATAGGAATCTGTAATATTTTACTGAAGCCCGCGATCGGGCTGACAGTGGTCCACTGGACCACCAGGGATATAGGATTCTATTTTTAGTTAACTGAAGCCCGCGATCGGGCTGACAGCGGTCCACTGGACCACCAGGGATATAGGATTCTAGTTTTTAGTTTACTGAAGCCCGCGATCGGGCTGACAGCTGTCCACTGGCCCACCAGGGATATAGGATTCGATTTTTAGTTTACTGAAGCCTGCGATCAGGCTGACAGTGGTCCACTGAACCACCAGGGATATAGGATTCTTATTTTTCATACCAATGCCTGCAATCAGGCATGGGGGGGGCCACCACGGAGGTGCAGCTGGAGCTTGGGTGGCCACCCACAGGTGGCAGCTGCCGTGTTGCGCCCTGCAATACGGCAGCTCACCTATGGGTGGCCGGCCATTACTTTTTTTGTTTTTTGGATCAACTTTGTGCAGTGCAAGTAGGGGTTGTGCATGTATGGCTCAGCACATCCCGGGTTGAATATCGGGATGCGCAGAGTATGCATGGGCACGCCCCCCCACCTGCACACATTACTGATGTGCTCCGGCACAATGGGATTTGTGCCATGCACAATTCCCGTTTGAATATCGTGCCGTGGCGCATCAGTGGGTTGCGCATGGTGCAACACTGTTGCGCCATGCGCAACCCTTTTGAATATCTGGGCCTATATCTATCTATATTACTATATCTAGCTATCCAGTGTTCCTTTTCAGATATCTGTCTGTGTGGGACATTGTCCCACTGAGAATAACAAGCAGAGGATAATAATGGGTCATACTGGCCAACTGAACCCAGATTCTCAAAGCAGCAGTGTCCAATCATTAGAACAGCAGCCTGACTGTCCTCAAGGGAGAAGGTGAACCAAAATTGTTAACTGTGCAATATTTGTTAGAGTCCCCCACTCTGAAATTAACATTGTCTGTCTATTTTTTATATATATATGTAACCCCTAGATGGCGTTATCCCAGGGGCTACTACCCCTGCCTGATTTGCCACTAACAGGTTGAGGGGCCTGGATCCAATGGCGGGTGCCTCCACCCAGAGGTCAGGGTTTGCAATAGTTAAACTAACTTGGTCACAGCCCTCTGGGACACTGCAACCCCCCTTTCTTCCCACTAGTGGCCCACACAATATATCAGAATTACCTTCACAGTATACACTTACCCCCAGGTCTGGTTCCGGCACTGGGACCTCCTGAAATAAGATACAGTGCAACAATCACAGTACAGTACTTTAACATAGACAAATACCTCAGGCAGTATAACTTTGCTGAAACAAGCAGCTCTGATTTATTTAGGGGATATAACAAGGACAGGGAAATCAGGTTAATTAGCTTATCACTTTACTATCTACTCACGGCTCTGTGCACAGGCCTATCCCTACCAGTTACTGTCCCTGGTACCCAAGCCCTAGTGGCTAGTCCAAACCGTGGCAGCTGGTAGGGGCCCTTTCACACAGTGAAAAGAAAAATTAGCTTAAACAGTCAGCAGTACAGTGATTCCATTTGGATTTAATGTGGCAATTCAACGAGGCGACCCTGAATTAGTACTCACGACCTCCAAACAAGATAGGGTCCTTCAACGTCAGCAGGGCTACTTTTGAGCTCCACGAGACTCTTCACACATTTATATGGTAAAAAAAAAAGTACTATACCAGGCAGGCTGCTTCTCTATCCCGATCGCAATTACTGCACAATACCGGGAGAACACACAGCAGATTCAGTTCCTGACAGACCGAGTGCAATTCAGCAATTTCTTCAGTCTTCTCAGGGTGAGCCTGGTTTCTACTCTTCAGAGATCCTTTGATTCTTTTCACAGGACGGATTCAGTCCTAACAAGCAGTTACACAAGCTGCAGACCGGAACTCTGGGCCTTACACACGTTTTTTGACTGAAACTGTGCACTGAAGGAGCACAGGGTTTCTTTCCCCTTCACTGCCAGAACTAAAACTGAAACTCCAACAGACAAAACCGGGCACTTCCTTTTAGTTCCTCCCAGTTCTTGACTGGATTGGCTGTCACTCACAATAGACTGCTGCTGTTGGTCCAAAAGCGCAAGTCTAAACTACATCTCCCAGAGTCACTGCCCATACAATCCTCTTGGGGCTGGCTCAGATTATGAGTCCAAGTTCTGATTCGTCCAAGGCACCATTTTAGAGCTAGCTTACCCCACACTGATTGGTCCAGTTCAGCAGTTCAAAACCAGAATGGGGAACTAGGCAGACACAGTTCTGACTGCAAAGAAAGCAGATTAGACAAACTGTAATTTCATTATTACTGTAAATGATTTCTGGCAAACAGTTACATCTTTCAGATAGGTTCCTTTGCACTCCTAGTGACTGCAAAATGGAGTGAATTGGCAGCAGCTCGAGTGGTACTCAAACAGAGAAGCACACAGTCCCCCCATACAACTAATTATGTCTGCAAGCAGACAGCTCTTAAAGAGACAGTACCAGAGGCTCTAAAAACACTCACTGATAAATGGCTTAAACGCCAAACACCATTCAGGCTTGGAGCATTCAAGCAAGCTCCTGGAAGTCTTTTGGGAACCCCCATTTGCAGGGGGGTTACATATATATATGCATATAGAAAATATTTGATAAGTACGTGTCAGATATTTCACGAATATCTGGGACATACCAATCAGAAGTTTTATATATTACATGAGGTCAGTCTGTTTGGCTTTAAGAAAAAGCATTCTGGCGTGGGCTGCATAGTTTTGGCCATTTCAGGTTTCCATAGTATACTTCCTACAAAAGGAGGTGTGGTTCAAGCATTTCTCCCTTTAGTATTTTTAAGGATTGCAGCAGGAAGCAGCACTGGAAGGGAGCAGGTACAGTGTTTGAAAAGTGATTTGGGACACTTACACAGTTACAGTATGATATCCATGTGTGGCTGCTAGTTTGGATAGCAGCCATACATGGATATGGAGGCAACAGCAAAAGTGCTTGGTAGTTATTTAGGAGGATTTTTATTTGCAGTGGCTGTCAGAGAGACTTCTAGGACTGCAATGTAGGTGGACAGTAAGTTTTTGTTGCATGTGTTATTCAGGTGGTTGTTCCACATGTTAGTAGTGCTGTAACTATTAATAATGTGTATATATTGTGTCCACATTAAGTTGTTCATTATTTTGTAATAAGCTTTGTCGATTCATAAGTAGTGCTACTTACCACCATCATATATGGGGAAATAACTGATGTTTTTTATAGTGGGAAAAAGTCCCAACCATATATATATATATATATATATATTTTTACAAAATAGAGATGATGATATTCTCCAAATCAAGTGTTCTGATTGTGTAAAACACATCACATGACTGTGCGTATATCAGAGCGTGGCCGCACACCTGCACATTTACCCCCTAAAAACTATTTTGCCATTTTATAGGATAGATAACCCACTCTATGGTATACGTGGCACACTCTGATATACGCACGCCTGGGTGGTTGACGACCGGCTGCAAGGCATGTGAGCATTCAGAGCGTGACCGCACACCTAAGAGTGTATTATCTATTACATATATATAGCCCTCTTTAGATAGATACTGTGCAAGGTTGTGCCCTCATCCCCATAGAAAAAGCCATCATATATTTCCCCATATATGATGGTAGCCAATTAGCATATTATGATACCAACCAGTAAATTACAGTGCCTTAATGCATTATTAACACCTTAATGACACATTAATACCTAACAAGAACTGTGTGTATGTGTACACACACACACACACACACACACACACACACACACACACACACACATATATGCTACCACTATATTAACAGGTTATTAACATCATAACCCAACACACTACAACCCCTCAATAACACATGTAAAAGGTGCCCAAATAACACATGTAAACACCACCCCCCACACATATTTATTTATTTCAAAAATTTGTATAGGAAAAACAAACTGAGCTGGTACCAGCTCATGTCCAGACGCATCCATCCTGAGGGAAAGGGGAAGTAAAGAACAGAACGAAGGCAAAGTACAAAAGTAATACATGATATTATAGGAATAAGTATAACAAAATAAATCACAAAAAATGCTTACAGAAAATATTGCTATTCAGTTAATTACAGAATGAGTAAAAGAAAATAAAATGTGAGTATTAAAAGAACAATATAAGGAGTAGGGATTAGTTATTGATGACTGATAGAGAGAAGCTGTGCTAGTGTCAGTGCAGAGTGGAAGGCAGCTGACAGAAGTCCACCCCATTATCAGAGGCAACTGCAGGAGTGAACAGAGAATTCACAGATGAGAGATTTCACAGTGAGAAGGGAAGAAGCAGAGTGAATGGAGAGAGGGAAGAGAACCTTTTAGGGAAACGGAATAGGAAGACCACTTAGCCATCAGTAGATTTCACAGGTGGGAGAGCAAGAGAGTGAAAGCAACTGTTACTAAGGGAGTAAGAGGTAGACGGGGGGGGGGGGTGGGAGAGGAGAGAAGCAAGATATGAGGGAGGGACCAAGCCAAAATTTGGAGATATAGGAGGCACAGTGGTAAGGCACCTGGTATCAAGAGAGGGGAGGGAGAGATGGAGGTATACAAAGAACTGTGGTGAGTACGTAGGGGTTTGTCAAGGGCAAACTGACAGATGAACTGAAAGAATGGGACCGGTCTAACTAATGTGGACTTTGGAGCAGCACTGTAAACAATTTATCCATAGTTGAAAATGGAGAGAATCATCTTAGCGAGGATTTCTCTGCATAAAATATAGAACACAGCCAACAATGATATAAAATAAAGGATGGTAAAGTCCAGCATATTTGTGAAATAATATAATCTCAGGGTCAAACAAGCCATATATTTATTTTTAAAATAGGTAAGAAAAATGAATGAAAATCCTGTTTCCTGACTGGTCAAAATGCACCACATAACAATGCATTATGCCACAATGACCAAATGCCTGCACTACTTTCTATCCCTCAGAACCTAATCACAAAGACTCCCAGACCACTAGATCACTCACACCAGGCACACAAAGTGGCACACCTAAACTGCCTGATAGCCAAATAAAAAAGAAGATTAATGGACATCTCACATGTAAACCCCCAAAAAAAAAAAATGCTGTCTTATTTCATATACTGTATGTCAAAAGTCACTTATCTGGTTGATCCTGCCACTTTTAGGAGTGTCTTGGTAAGCAGAGTTTTCTGATTAAATTACTTAAACGTTTGCAGCACAGCATAATGTGACACATCAGTATTCGTTTGGTTAAAAAAAACTGACTAAGTATGAAAGAGAGAGCATTTTTTCACTCTAAAAGAAAACAAAATGAGTATTTTCATGTGCACATTTAGTTGTAATCAATCCAAATGCCATCGACTCGCGTAAGAATGTAAGCAAGCAGGTGGCTTTACTAGCATAGATGGAACTGAGAGCGAGGGTTGCTATAGTGGTCCTGACCTCGTTATGTTTAATGCTTAAATAAAAAATTTACACATGTTGCTTTGCATGGTGCATTATTGCATTACCGCACGCTTGCGACCAGTGGCAGTGGCAGCTAACTGAAAGATACGGCCTGCTGGGGTGCCTGGAGGAGGTTTGTGTAGCAACTGGGAGAACAGCTACTATGTCTGGGGGAGTGAGATGATGGTGCCAGTTGGATCAGAGCAAGAGTGCTGGCTGAGGCCAGAGCGAGAGTAATAATGAAAATATTAAGGAGATGATGCCAGTAAGGCAGGGGTGACTGACTGAAGTGGTTATTTAGTTTTAAAAAAAAGGAAATAAATGGGCAGAGAGAGTTTAGGGAGAGAACCTTTCAAAGTAACTGTTTCACACTGAGCAGCACAGAGTTGCAGCTGGCACGCGAGTCAGTTGGGGTCTGTGAAAGTGAAAGTTTGCTGGTCATACTGTCGACTCTAACCAATCAACAGCTACAGTGAGAATATTCATGCTCATGGTCACTTAGAGTGAGACTATTGAAAAAATCTCACTCTAGGTCTGGATGGAGCAAAAATATCACTGATAAATGCCATTTTATATTCTCCCAAGTGTTGCATAAAGGGAAACAAAGCCAAGGAGGCTAGCCAGATCATAAAGCCATGAGCCGAAGGGCAATTTGCTTATTAGTTGGTTAGCCCCCTCATTGCGTTTATTTCGAAGTATAGCAGAGTTACCTATCATTTATTTCATATAACAGATACAGATGGTTACTGTTAGTTTTGATCACAACTACATATACAGAGAAAATGTATACAGGGAAATAACTGCTAACCACTTCTATGGGGATAAAGTCCCATCCATGCAATATGTCAGAGCTAGGTACAGTGCAGCCACTGCACAAATCAAAGTTACATCAGACATTCAGCAGGCGATGGACAGAAATCTTTAGGAAGGAGTCATTCTTATAGACCTATCAGAGATCAGTGATATCATGGATCACAGTGTAATTTTTAACAAGCTAAAGGTGCTAGGCCTAGATACGAACATACATATGAAGACACCGGCAGACTAAGGCCATTCGGTCTATCTAGTCCGCTTATACCGCAGGGTCCTCAGCTTACACTACTTACGTTAGCTTACACTACTGACCCTATCCTCCCCCTCTTTCCATCTGCTCCACCATGCCCCATATACAAACATGTGAAGAAGCCAACAGAGAAAGGCCATTTGGTATATCTAGTCCGTTCATATTGCAGGGTCCTCAGCTTACACTACAGATCCTGTCCCCCCTCCCCGGACCTCCCTTCCTTTCCATCTGCTCCACCATGCCACACACTTCCCCTTATGCCAATCCCAGCCTCTTTTGAAGCTGCTCACTGTCTTCATCGAGAGATACTGGTGCCTTAAACTGGTTCAGTAGTTCAATCGCAAACAGAAGGCAGAGGTTTTTTTCTGACTACCTTCAAATCAAATTTCAGTTGCATTAAATCAGGAATCCTGCAAGGATCAGTGCTTGGGCCAGTACTTTTCACCCTCTATACAAATGATGTCGGGTCCCTTCTTTATAGGAAATCATAATCATTACTTTTGTGTTGTATGGTTCCCTTGTAGCACAAGGGCTTTACAAAGTGCTTTATGAAAGTAGTAAGACACGACAGGGTGTGGGTTGTTGATTGATAAGAGCACGCTCCCAGGTGCGTTGTTAGGCACGAGGTGCTTGCGCCGAGTGACTACAGCAGCTGGGTAGTGCCGTTATCAATCAACAACCCACACCCTGAAGTATCTTATTGCTCTTATAAAATGGGTAACAACTATTTCTATAACAATTAGTTAAAACTCTGGACACATTATTAAAGATTTGTAATAGTATGTTATTTTATTTAAATATGGTGAAAAACAGTCCCCAGACGTGGGAAGAAGAGTGGTAAAATTGACTGAACAGCAGCTCACTAAAAAATGATAAACCAGTGAGTTGGAGGGACAGCAATGCATTATTTGAGCAGTTTTGGTCTGCCTCTACCTATGTAACTGTGTTTCCCACATTTTCTCTTTATTTGTATAGTATTACTGTATTGCCTACTTTCTTCATCCTGTTTTTTTTTCTGTTTTTTCCCTCATTCAAGACACAGAATGTTTATCATGGAATACAGGGATTCAAATTCTGCTAAGTTCCGCTGGTAGAATGTTACTCTCCCAAGATTCTGTAAACACAGACAACAACGGCCTGTTTTAGAGCCAGTGACTCAATTATCCCCCTGTCAAGGCAAGCAGAAGAGATTTCCCTGATGAGCAGGTAAAGACAGAAGGGGGATTTTTCACTGTTAGTAAAGAAACAGTTGTAATGAAAACTATAAACAATACTTGATGTTTCTAATTTGTTTATGTGTGTAAGGAGAGTGTGATGATCAGGGAAACAACGTTTAATTAATTTGTTTTATTTTTTATTTAAGGAGTTTTATTTTTAGGGCCCAGTTGAACATTTTTACAGTGTAAAGGTAGCAGCCATGTTTGTGATGGAATATCAGTTCCGGTTGCAGAGGGACTGAAGGAAGACATCAGTTGCTCAATGATATTGCTGCCCTTTCACCTATGGAGGTTAAGGTATTAGGAAAATAGTGCCACCTTTCAGTTTGTTGACAGGTAAGGACATGCCTTTTGACAAATCAGGGAGAAGGATTTCTTTTACCCATTTTATAAGCCACATTATAATATAAATCACACAACAGGAACAGTTTTTAAAAAACAACTCGATTATAGTTGCCCTTAAAGCAGCAGTGCAACAAAATTAGGCAAAACATTCTATCCCCTTTTAACTATAAAAGATGCCAGGCATTTTCCGGTTTTATTTGGTGGTACAATTTTTTAAATCCACCAAAATCTGAGTATTTCATAAATGTTTTAATTGATTTTTTTTGGCAAGGAAAAAAGGCAACCACATTCTGCACAGAAACCACATATTAGGCCTGCCAAATGTTAAGACTGAGAAGAAAAAGGCTCATTGTGCACAGCTTAGGAGGTATCCAGACAAGTTCATTTGATAGATATGCTAATATTTATATAGGATATGGTTACCCTTTGTTATGTATAAAAATCAGTCTGCTCAAAATCCTTGTTAAGCACATTCTAAACCATTATGCGCATGCTAAAGTGTTGCTATGCGCATTCCGAACAGTTGTTATGCACAGTTCAAAGGTCATACGGGTACTAAATGACCTCCTAATGGCGAGAGATCGTAGGACCCAATCCATCTTGGTACTACTTGATCTCTCTGCAGCGTTTGACACCGTTGACCATGGTGTACTGTTGGAGCGTCTGTGGTCAGTCTGTGGACTGTCTGGTACGGTTCTCAGATGGTTTCAATCTTACCTTGAGGGTAGGACTCAGAGAGTGGTGTCAGGAATTTTGTCCTCAGCATCATTCTCCCTGCCCTGTGGGGTACCGCAGGGCTCCATTTTAGCACCCATGTTGTTTTCGGTGTATATGCTACCATTGGGGGCGATTATTAGACGGTGCGGTTTGGGTTTTCACTGCTATGCAGATGATACCCAGCTGTATATGTCTTTTGTGCCCGGTCAGGATGCTGCCTTGTCGGTATTTAATAACTGCCTTAAAGAAATCCAAGACTGGATGAATGGGAGTTGGCTGAGGTTAAACCCGGAGAAAACTGAGGTGTTGGTTGTGGATAAAGACCGCTGAGAGGCGGGTCTGCTGGAGGGATCACCCTCAGGCCTGTGGCTTGGAGGTGTCCAGCTGACGACCTCAGACCAGGTGCGGAATCTTGGCGTACTAATTGATGACCGTTTGACACTGAAATCTCAGGTGTCAGCGGTCATAAAACTTCCTTTTTTCATCTGAGGAATATTGCCAGGGTGAAGCACTTGGTTCCTCCAGAGGACCTTCCAACATTGATCCACACCTTTGTTACCTCCCGGCTTGACTACTGTAACTCCTTATACCTAGGGCTATCGGGGGTTGAACTTCGCCGTCTGTAGCTAGTGCAGAATGCGGCAGCCAGGTTGTTGACTGGAGCTTCTAGATCCAGTCACATAATGCCTGTGCTCCACGGACTGCACTGACTGCCAGTGTTTTGGCGAATTACCTTCAAGGTCGGTTTGCTGACCTATAAAGCCCTACATGATCTGGGACCTACCTACCTGAAAGAGCTCCTTTGCCCCTATAGTCCCTCCCCCCTCCGATCCACTGATTTAGGGATTGCTAGAGATTCCCAGGGTACGCTTGAAAACATCTAGTGCTAGATCGTTTAGTTTTATGGCACCTACCCCGTGGAATTCTCTACCTCGTCAGGTACGAGATTGCCCGACCGTCTTTAGTTATAAGGGAGCCTTGAAAACCCACCTATTTAATATAGCTTTTAAGGATTTATATTAGTTTTGATTTATTATATTTATTGTTACGTGTATTTGTACAGGTGCTTTGATTTTAAGAAAAGCGCCTTTTAAAAATAAAGATGAATTGAATTGAAAAATACCATTTTACATTTTTCATTTATTCTACACTTAGCTACTTACTAACAACCTAGTGCCCAAAGTCATACCTTTTACCTTTCAAAAGTCTGGAAATTTGATTTTGATATGTGAGCAGAACAAAGAAATGGCAAGATTATTTTTGTTTTCACTTTAGTGGGGGTCTGGTCTGTCACTCTAGTGTAAAAAACCATATACTATAAAATATAAAATATGGTCAACCACACACAACTCGGCATATATTTCCATCTCTGGGTGGAGATGACAGTATGGACCTCTCAAGCTTCACTCTCGAGGTTCATATGCTGTCATCTCAACCCCTCGAAGGAAACACAGTTATGTATGGTTGACCATACATTATTCTATATATTAACTGTAACTGAAACTAGCTTTTTTGGAAAAACATTTTTCATAGCACTGCTGTTTTAAGCTTGGGTAAATGAACCGTTTTCACAGCCAGCAGTGTAATAAGTTGAAAGTTACTGTGTATTTGTCTCTACTGTGTATAGAATCATTGTATTATATAGCTATTTGTCTGCATACATTTTGAATATTGCATAATGTAAATTGCTCTCCCCGCTTCTCCCATGTAACGCCCATCTCCAGTCACAACTGGAAACAAATCCTTGGATTTTATTTGCTCACCTGCTAAAATATGTTCAAAGAAATAAATAAACAATAATGCAAACATATAGAATAGTGAATGGGTGACCACCCACAACAAGACTGTTTCCATCGAGGGTGCTGATGACATCATAGAGACCTTGAGCGTGAAACTCGCGCG
This sequence comes from Neoceratodus forsteri, assembly GCA_016271365.2. Taxonomy (NCBI): domain Eukaryota; kingdom Metazoa; phylum Chordata; order Ceratodontiformes; family Ceratodontidae; genus Neoceratodus; species Neoceratodus forsteri. Next base: position 650,650,156 of record CM028135.1, read on the forward strand.
GTCTCCATGGTGTCATCAACTCCCAAAATGGAGAAACACAGCCTTAGCTGTGGATGGTCTCCATCCACTATTTTATATAGTATATGGTAATGGTTCTCCTAAATTCTGAGACAGTTGTTTCACAAGGTTTAGTACCTTGTGTTCATGGTCCAGCTTGCTCCTGGTCCTCACTGCAGATGTGCTGGGTTCCCGACTCTGAAGATTCCAGTCCTCACTGCGGTTTCTCTATTCCCAACACCGAACAAAAACAGTGGCATTTATTAAAAAAAAAAAAACATGAAAACTGACAAACTGAAAGTTTGGAAACACGGAGCCAACTGTGGAAGCCCATGGTCCAGACTGAAAAGTTGTTGTACTATCAATGTAATGTCAGAATGATAGTACAACAACTTTTTTGACCTTTGAACTGACCTACAACAAACACTTGAAAGACACCGTTTTTATACTATAATAAAACCTACCCATATACTATAAACTGTTGTTACATGATGAAACAGGAGACGACAGACTCAGTCGTGGTACATATAGAAACATAGATTTTGTCAGCAGAAAAGGACATTTAGGTCTATCCAGTCTGCCCCTTGTCCCTACCAATTCCCTCACCACTGATAATACTAGTCATAGGTGTCGCCCCCCATTCCTGAACCTAATATTCCCCTCTGCCTGTTTCTAGCAAGCTTGAAGCTCCCCCCAGTTTTGCCCCATTACCTCCTCTGGCAGGATGTTTCAGTCATCCACCACCCTTTCCGTGAAGAAGTATTTCTGCACATCTCTCCTAAACTTTCCCCTCTTAGCTTCATTGCATGCCCCCTGTTCTAGTGCATTCCTTTCTCTGAAATAGATCCTCCACGTGCACCTTGTTCACTCCTGTGAGGTCCTTGTAAATTTCAATAATGCACCCTCTTGGTCTGCTCTCTTTCAGGTAGTTCATGTTGAATTCCTGTAGCCTTTCCTCATATGACTTCTTGTGAAACCCACTCACCATTCTGGCTGTCCACTTCTCTACTGCCTTCACCCTTTCAATGTCTTTGCAGAGGTGCAGTCTCTATAACTGGACACAGTACTCCAGGTGGGGCCTCGGTAGTACCTCCCTCCCTCCTCCTGCTAGAAATCCCTCTCCCAATGCACCCCAGCATTCTGCTAGCCTTTCCCACTGCTTTGTCACACTGCCCAGCTACCTTAAGGTCATCAGGTATGATGATCCCTAGGTCTGTTTCTTGCTTGGCGACTGTAAGCTCCACTCCCCCCATCTTACACACAGCCCCAGGGTTCTGTAGCCCTAAGTAGATAACTTTGCACTTTTTGGCACTGAAACCCAGCTGCCACCCCCTAGACCATTTCTCTAGTTTCCTGAGATCCCTTTGCATTCTTTGTACCCCTTCCTGTCAACCCAGTTGCAGATTTTTTATCACCTGCAAAGAGACACACCTTACTCCGAAGCTCCTCCACAATGTTGCTTATTAAGACACCGAAGAGGACTGGTCCCAGCACCAAACCCTGTGGCACAAGTTACCAAGGAATTCAATTAAATATGGTAATAGATAATGAACATATAACATTGATCTGTGCTATGAAGATCAAGGGCCTCATTTCTTTGTTAGAATGGTAAATTCTGTGACTGTCACTGTACCAGACACATGCATTACCCCCTGCTTATGTCTATTTTGACAAAACTGCCAGAAGAGCTTTAGTGTTGTAAATGTTTCAAAAAGAATCGGCCCATTAAGGCCCCAAAGTGGGCAGCAGTGAGTCGGTTCTATGTGATAATGGTGACTGGAAAACTGTGATTGCCATTAGGGCAAGTGTACATAGCTGAAAGTAAAATGCCAATGTACACTCCTAGCGAGACAACTCACTGTAAGTATTTTTATGGGGGGCTTTGCCCCTGTACCCCCTTCACAAAAAAATAATGGTCTCTGGTGGAGGCATGTATATCAGGGAGGGGACAACTGCAATTAATAAAAAAAATGAACACCCGCTCCCATAAAGAGCACAAAATATTGTGCTTCTCCCCAGCCCCGAACCCTGCACCCTCACCACCATGCCACACAGCCATCTCGGCAGCTTCCCACCTCACCACCCCTCACATACCTTCAATCCTCTTCGTGTGTGTGTGTGTGTGTGTGTGTCGCTCTTCCCTTTGGCCTGCCCTTCCCTGTCGCTACCCTTTCAGGGTAGCTGACATTGTAGGCGCTGAGACCGGGTTGCTCATATTTGAGTCACACAATCTCAGTCACCATATTAACGGTATACCTAGTGAATCTATAGCCTGTTGCAGTGCTTGTCGAATCAACTAAGCTCTGCATTTACTACACTACAGAAACACTGACAAGAAAGTAAAGAAATGAAGGGGAATAAAATCCATTGTCCGACCTGTACTGGAAATAGCCATGGTAATAACAATTTGGTTTCAGACTATTTTTTGTTTACAACATGAAATAAAAAAAATAAGACAGTATAAAATTCTGAAGTAATGTCAGCATGGCTGAGTTGGTAGCAGTGACAGCATGACTCAGTAGCACATCCACCTCTGGGCCAGAATGTCATGGGTTCTAGTTCTACATCAGGATTGAGCCAATACAATGATTGCTGGCACCTCAGTGCAGTATTGGAGCGATACTGTATTGTCAGGGTGTAGGGTGTGCCTTTCTTCAGATTAGACATTAAACCCAGGTCCTTGCTGCTTTTTCTGGTGGCTGATCAGATACACATAAAAGATCCCATAGCAATTCTCAATCAGAGCAGGGAAATTTTTATTGAGAAAAAATATATCTCAACAATTCAAAGAGGAAAAACAAAATAATGATAGTTAATAAATGTAGGCACCATATTGTTCTGAAAAAAAAAACCCATCAGAATGAATAAAAAGGAAAAGAAAAAAGAAAAATAATAAAAAGAAAACCAAAAACAACAGGAGCGGCTCAAGTCGCATGCTTGCTTAATTCAAAAACCAACCATATTCTGCCACCTATCAAAGCATTAACAGGAATACATTTGATTCAGAAAAATAAATATTTCTCAGTTCAGAAATAATCACACGGAATAAAACATCCTGAGAAACTAGTTTTTGTTGCAATGGGAAATGTCATCTCTTGAGCCACAGACTCCATTTAGAACAAGCAAATAATACATCTAATGAACTACAATTCCATTTACTCCATCCCTGACTATAATGACCATGGACTCGAACTGCACAGTCTGCAGTGCAGAACAGAGGTTCTGCCCATAGGTCAGCAACTACGTCTCCAAACCCTAAGATGCGGGAACAGTTAAAAAATAAATGTTGCATGGTATCTAGCTGCTTAGTACACCCCAGTCTGGAGCACATAAATTCCTCCAGCTGATTGTGCTGCTAGTTGCCCTTGACATTTAATTTGTTGTAGCAGCTTCACCAAATTGTGTCCCAAATCTTAGGTGGATTCCATTTTGCAGATGGCTATTGCACAAGGCAGGGTCATGCTGTAAAATCCAAATGACAAAAAAGGCTGGGGTTCAGAGAATTTCATGTCCAGTGTGAGACTATATAATATAGAAACAGAGAATCTGTTGACAGATAAGACCATATGGCCCACCTAGTCTGCCCACTTCCCTATTCACTGCTGAAGCCCCAGATCCTACTTGATCTGAGGCTCTCCTGCTCTGCACATCTTCAGGGTACCCTATGAGTGTATGGTGGAATGCTGTTAAGTATGGAATTCCATGCCTGGAATATGCTTGTTCTGCTGCAGTAGTGACATCATTATGTTGTTTTGTTGCAGTGGTGATGTCACTACAGCAGCAGAACAACTTGGAATGCTGCCACATAATTTGTTTCCCCTATCCAATTAAGCTGGAAGTTGTTTTTTTAAACTTGAACTTGCAGAAACATCTGCAGCACACTGTCTCAGTAATTTGAGCCTACCACCAACCCTCAAGTGCCCCCCAACCACCAGTTCACTGAAACAAAGTGCAGTGTCCGAAATAGGCATTGATGTCCACACACTATATAGAATAGTGGATGGGCAACTCTATGCACAACCAGTGTACTGTGCCACCTCGGGGATCTGATTCCCATGGACCTCTCGAGCTTTGCTCTTGACGTCACAGGGCATCAGTACCCCTTGGTGGCATAACACACTGGTTGTACATTGTTGCCCATCCACTATCCTATATGTCTATCCCAAGCACTCTTGAACCACCATATTGTTTTTGCCCTCATCACTTCTGCTGGAAGGCTGTTCCACGACTTCACCATCCTTTCAGTACAAAAGTACTTCCTAATATTACCCCTGAGCCTTCCACCCTTCAGCCTCATATTATGCCCCCTTGTTCTTGTGCACAGTTTTTCTGAAATATGCTTTCCACCTGTACCATGTTTATTCCCCTAAGATACTTGAAAGTTTCTATGATATCTCCCTTCTCCCTTCTCTCCTCCAGTGAATAGATGTTAAGGTCCTTAAGACTTTCCTCATAGGGCTTTTGGTGCAGTCCATATAACATCTTCCTTGCCCTTCTCTGGACTGCCTTTATTTTGTCAGTGTCTTTCCGGAGATGTGGTCTCCAGAACTGGACACAGTTCTCCAGCTGAGGCCTCACCAGTAATCTGCACAGTGGCATCACCACCTCTTTCCTCCTGCCTGTTATGACCCTCCCTATGTACCCCAACATTCTGTTTGCTCTCCCCACTGCCTTTTCACACCTATTTGGTCACCTTCAGGTCATCAGATGATATAGTCTCTCCTGCCTTATAGTGGCCAGAATTTTCCCACCCATCCTGTACTCCTCCCTTGGATTCCTGTGACCCAGGTGCATGATCTTGCACTTTTTAGCACTGAAACTCAACTACCAGACATTTGACCACTCCTCTAATAGGCATAAATCCTTTCTCATCTTTTCCCAAACCCTCCGGTGTGTCCACTCTGTTGCAGATCTTGGTGTCATCTGTGAAGAGACACCTTTCCCTCCAGATGCTCTACAATGTCGTTAATGAAAAGAAATTAAATAGGACTTGCCTCAGCACCGACCCGTGGCATCCTGCTGGTCACCTCCCTGTCCTCAGATTTCATGCTATTTACCATCATCCCCTGCATCCTGTCACTTAGCAAGTTTCCAACCCACTTTACCACCGTAGGACTCATTCCCAGACTCCCCAATTTATTTATTTATCTTCTATGTGGGACTGTGTCGAAGGCCTTGCTGAAATCCAGGTAGGCCACATCCACTACCCCTCCTTGATATAACACCTGGTTACCCAGTCAAAGAAACCTATAAGATTCATCTGACAGGACCATCCTGCTTTGAATCCATGCTGCCTTGGATCCTGTGTCCCGCTATATTTCCTCCAATTTATCTCATGGCTGTTTTTTTTAGCTGTAGAAACACAGAAACATAGAAACATAGAATTTGATGGCAGATAAGGACTGCTTGGCCCACCCAGTCTGCCCATTTCCCTACCTACTGGATAAGCTGCAGATCCTAGTTAACCAGCAGCCTACTTCTTCCTACCCCCACCCCCTAGAATGGCCTTATAACTGTCCCATGCACGCTTGAATTCCAACACAGATTTTGACTCCACAACCTCCTCCGGAAGGCTGTTCCATGCATCCACAACCCTCTCTGTGAAAAAATATTTCCTTAAATTACCTCTGAGCTGCCCCCCATCTTCAAATTGTGCCCTCTTGTTCTTGCACACCTCTTTTTTTGAAAGATGCTACCCTCTTGGACTTTGTTGATTCCCTTGAGGTACTTGAACGTTTCTATCATGTCCCCCTCTCCCTCCTTTCCTCGAGGCTATACATATTAGCTCCTTTCATCTCTCTTGTATGTCTTCCAATGCAGACCCTGCACCATTTTAGTTGCCCTCCTCTGGACAGCTTCCATCCTGTCTATGTCTTTGCAGAGACTGGGTCTCCAGAACTGCACACAGTACTCCAGATGGGGTCTCACCAGCTGTCTGTACAGAGGATAATAACTTCCTGTTTTCTACTGGTGATGCCTCTCCTATGCATCCCAGTAACCCCCAGCCCTCCTTGCTGCCCTCTCATTTGCTTGCCCACCTTTGGTCATCTGATATGACTACCCCAGGTCCCTTTCCATTTTGCTGTTGTTAATATCTCACCCCCTACTGTGTACTCTTCCCCTGGGTTTTTGTTTACCAGGTGCATTACCTTGCACTTCTTAGCACTGAATCTAAGCTGCCATACATTTGACCATTCCTCTAACCTTGCCAAGTCCCTTCTCATCCTTTCCACCCCACCCTGTGCATCAACTCTGTTGCAGATCTTTGTGTCATCTGCAAAGAGATGTACTTTTCCTTCCAGTCCCTCTGCAATGTACGCTATAAAGACATTGAAGAGGACTAGTCTATACTGAGCCCTGTGGTACCCACTAGTAACCCTGCTTTCTTCTGAGTGGACTCCATTTACTATTACTCTCTGTGTCCTATTCTCCAGCCATTTCTTTACCCAGGCCGTCATCTTGGGACCCACTCCCAGGCTGGCTAACTTGTATATTAATCTTTTGTGTGGGACTGTGTCAAATGCCTTGCTAAAGTTTAGGTAGGCCATGTCCACAGCCCTTCCCTAATCTTCTACTTTGGTCACGCAGTCAAAGAAATCTATCAGATTTGTCTGGCATGACCTCTCACTGTGAATCCAAGCTGCCTAGGGTCCTGTGCCCCTCTGGCCTCTAGATACTCGACAATTCTTTCCTTCAGAAGTGATTCCATCATTTTCCCTATCACTGATGTTAAACTAACAGGTCTGTAGTTTCCTGCTTCTGCCTTGCTCCCACTTTTGTGAAGGGGAATCACATCTGCCCTCCTCCAGTCCTCGTGTACCCTAGCATATGCCCTTTTTTTCTATTTATAAAATGTTTAATATTTCTTGTCATCCAGACAGGAATCTTCCCTGAGCCATTATATTTCTTCTGTATTGGGACATGTCTATCCACTATCTGTTTCAGTTTTTTAGTAAGAATATCCCACATCAATGTGACAGTTTTCTGTTGTAAATCAACCTTCCAGTCCCAGTTTCTGAAATCATCCCTTATTCTGTTGTAGTCAGCATCATTATAATTTCTGATTAGAGTTTCTCCAGAAGTTCTGTTTACTTGTCCCTCTATGGTAGATTCTACCCCGACGTGATCACTGGTTCCTAGAGGTATAGTTACTTTGCATTGTTTAATATATTCCCCCATATTACTTAATACAAGATCAAGTATATTTGAGTTCCTGGTTGGTTGTTGTACATATTGCTCCAGACCCATAAGGCTAAAGGTATCATGATATTTAGTTTCCACTGTAGTCCCTGCTGTATAGTTTTCCCAGTTTATACCTGGTAGATTAAAATCTCCTAATATTATTAGGTTCTCAGGTATTTTCATTTTTTCTAATCTATCCATTAATTGTGCATCTGTATTTGGTAAGGTCGAAGGGGGTCTATATATATCACACCTATAGTGATATTAGCTTGATTAACTGGGGAAGCCCTCATCCATAATTGGTCAATACCTTCTAATGTCTGAACCTCCAGTTCCTCTGTTGTGATATTATTTGCAATATAGATGGCAACCCCTCTCCCTTTTTTCTCAGGCCTATCTGCGCAGTACAGTTGGTACCCTGGAATCTGTCGGTTCCACTGATCTTCTATATCCCACCAAGTCTCTGTGATGGCGCATATCTGTATCTTATCTGTTGTAATTGTGTGTACCAATTCGTCACATTTTTGGACAATGCTTCTTGCACTAATATTTAAACATTTCCAAATGGAGTCTTTTTTATTTCCCATGGTAATATGTTTGTAATTTTGCCTATACATTTTTTCACCCCTCAATCCCTTGGTTTCTAGTTTAAATGTATAGGTTTCATTTGAACTCCTTTTTCGATGTCCTGGGCTAAAATTCTAGTCCCCTGTTTGTTTATATCATATGTAAGCCATCATTGCTATAAAGTTTATAATCTGAAAATGCTTTCCAATGCTCTATTAATCTATATCCCTCCCTCAGGCACCACCTTCTTAGCCAACCATTTACATATCTAATTTCCCTAGCCTTTATCGGACCAGCTCTTGGAACTGGGAGAACTTCTGAAATAAAAACTTCACACCCCCTCCCTTTTAGGCATTTGCTCACGTCCTCAAAATCCTGCTGGATTTCCATCCTATTCCTTCTCCCTATATCATTTGCTCCTATATGTAAAACAGTAGTTGGTTTAATACAATTTTGTAGAAGTCCTGGCAATAACTTTTTAACATCCCCTATTCCATCCCCTGGTAGGGTACTAAAGGAAGGCAGGAATTCATACTTCCCAAGAACAAACCATAAGAAATCGTGTGAGACCAGACTGAAGGCCTTGTGCTGGTCAAGAGATAATAGGGAACCTTCCAAGTTGTCATTATTTCCCCTTTCAGCCATTTCATGTGACATTATTAGGCGATCTTGAAAGCCCTGCCTGGGACTGAGCAAGCCAGCAACTGGGATGCCAGATATCCTATTACCTGCATATGCTGGGATGTAAGAAGTTTTGAAATAATTTTTAAATCTGAATTGAGAAGACAGGCCTCCAGTTTGCAAGATCACATTTCTCCTATTTTATGTAAATAAATAAATAAATAGTCAGGCCATCCCCCATACTCTGAACCAGAGTGCCACTATTCAGCATACAACTAAATACCATAGCCAATTCCTCAGATAATGCAGGAGTCATGAATTTGTAGACCTTGCTCATGAACCCATCCTTCCCAAGAGCTGTGTCATTATTCAAAGACTGGACAGCAGAAGCAACCTCTTGGACAGAGATACTGGATGTCTTCCAGGGAAATAGTTCAGCAGGGACCTGAGGAAGATCATGGTCAGGGAACAAAGCATATCTGTTTGAAATGGTGGTAAGCCCAGGCCCAAACTATTTTTTTTTTGCATAATTGGAGGTGGTAGACAAAATATTTTTAAAGTCTGTTTGAATAACACAATGCTCATCTCGGACACTAGACATGGGGATAACACCATGTTTATTTCTGAGACTCGACATGGTTTTCTTATCAGCCCTGTACCTACAGGCCTCATAAGGACATATAAAATATTTCTTGCCATGAGTACCATACTGTTGATCTTTTGCCATTGCACGGGACCTCTGTAAATGACATTTGGGCATGTCATTTTTCAAATTTGAGATCTGCCATTTGAAATTATAGCCTGTTTCCCCAGTAAGTGACTAATTGTGTGTAAAATGAGCCCAACGCAATAGATATTTCAAATAATCATACCTCCCTTGACTCTGGATCCATTTAAAAAAAAATTGATTTAATTTTTAGTATCCTTCCACCAAAGCATTGAGGAATCATAACAAATAAGGCCAGATTTTCTAGCAGAAATTGATTCACCTAAAATCTGTATGGATATCATATCAGGTTCATCTAGGAGGCAGGTGTTAAGTTTCCAGAGACCAGATCTGTGAGGTAATCATGGGTACTACCTGAAGTAATATTTTATGGTCAGAAAATTCCAGTGGATAAGTGGTAGCATTCAAAATGGGAACAGAAGGGGAAGTGAAACAAAAATCTGTACCGGTAACCAAAGGACTTCTGAAGAAAGAAGGGGCCTAGAAATTGTTACCTTTAAAAGGCATTTGATAACCCAGCTATATGCATCAAAGAAGATAAAAAGGTCATATCATAATACTGCTTTGTTGCTTTTAATCTGTTCTTCATGGTCCAAGGTACTAAAGTCACAATTAAAATTACCCCCAGGATTACAGGTTTTGCAGTAAAAACGAAAGGCTGTGCAGTTTTAAATAAGTTAATCCTGACAATTTTGAACAGTAGGGCATGGACATTTATTAAGGCTGTAAACGTGGCTGAAATTTTTCAAGTCTAACAACAGCAGACAACCCGGGCATAAGTTTTATAACCTCAACATTGAGGTTGTGGAACAAAATTCCCACTCCTGAAACAAGGATCAGAAGGTAGCCCTTGACACATGCGACCGCGACTGAGGGAAGAAAAAAATGGCGACTCAATCACAGTGCATGTCATGGGGGCTACGGACAAGGTAGGGTGATGGGATGGGGGTGGGTTTGCACATATAGCGACAGGATGTCGCTACATGTATGCACGCGTGGGGGGAGCAAGCACGCTCAGTAAGGGGCAGGAGGGTTTTTGAGGGGTTGTGCCATGGTGGTCTGCCAAGTTAGCCACGTGGCATGGTGGGTGGGTTCAGGGCTTGCATGGACAGGGTGCTGGTTTCGGGTCCAGGCGCAGGTATGTTTTTGTTGTGCCCGGACCCAATTTTTTTTTTTTCATGGTTTGCACCCCACCCCCGACATGCACCCCGCTGGAGTTGAGAATCCTAAAGTAGGTGGGTGCGGGGAGCATAGCCCTGCACATAAAATGTAAAATTGTAAGTCCCCGGCGCCATTTTGTAGCGCCAGGAGTCACATCCGAAATTGATTTTCAGTGATGATTTCTCTCCTAACGGCGATTGCCTTTGACAGTTGCCGCTATGACATGGAACCCGACCAGAAAGATGGGCCCTTAAACTGGGCTTTCCTCACAAAGGACACCTCAGACAAGGTGTGCAGTCTGGTGTCCTGTAAAAAGGTAACATCACAGTTCAGCACGTGAATGTTTTGAATACTATTCACATTTGCAGTTGAAATTGAGAAGTTGTGATGGGGCACCATGGCCCAAAGAAGGGGAAAAACAGGAATACACAGCCCCACATAATGAATTATTTTTTCTTCCCCGGACACTTTGTCCTGCTTTTCTATTTTTTCTTGTTCTGTGTATCAGGAACCAGATCTTCTGTACTAGAAGAGGGGTCTGGTTGAGAGAGGGTACAGAGAATATGTCAGAGTCACCCTTTGTTTCTCCCCACTGATGGGATGATTGCAGAGCATCACACCTATTTGAGACAGAAACCAATTCAGTCTCCAGGGCTGTTTTGCTGCACCTGTATTTCGCAGCAGTTTAACTTGTATGCTGACTTTGGCAATGAATTAAATGGTTTACTACTGTACATTAGCTATGTATGCTGTGTAAATTTCCTTACATATCAATAGTGCATTGCTGGTGTGATTGAGTGCCTGTGGCTTTTTGATTCTATTGGTTCAATTTCAGTTGATTCGCATCTGTTCCCCACACACACCAAGATAATGCTAAAAATAGGCAGTGCTGTCTAGTAGCCCCCTTTTGTGGCCAAAAAATAAATTGGCTGAATACTTGCTTAGAAGATAGATAACAAAAATACCCAGTCACAGTCAAGGGCGGTGAACTTTAAGTATGAACAGAGGCTCCCAGAACTGCTATCCCCAAAATCTGTGAAACACAAAAGGTTTGCATTGTCTGCAGAGGGAGATCCCCACCTTAAATAGTGTTGCACAGCCTCATTATGTAAATAAGAGATCAAGATATTAGCTGTTGTACACAGGGTGTGTAACCACTAGGACGGTGGAACATGACAGCCACACGAGTTTCACCATGGCATAGCACCGGTCATGTGATGCCATGCTGTGGTACACGTATAGGTTCATGGAATTCCCGACATAGGCTTCCTTCTCCCCCTCACCTGGTACCTCTGTATTCTCTGTGCTGGCTGCCTTTCTGTTGATTTATCACGGCCAACGCCAATCTTCCTCTATTGTCCAGTGGCCCCAAAACAGCTCCTTTACTTTATTTTTCTCCCACTGTCTAGCGAAGACCACTTATCATCCAGTGCAAAGAAACAGTCACCTAAGCCTTCCCTCAGCCAGAATATATTTTCTGACTCACAAGACAGCTACCTTATCTAGAACTGCTTGGTTGGGGTCTCTGCTGTTTGCAATGGGGGAGGGGGCTAGGATGCTGAAGAGCCACTGTGCATAGCACAGCAGCTCATCTGCACAATGGTACCCTCCCTAAGTGGCTGTTACCCCCACCCCTTCCCCTGTGTTGTTGCACTGACTATTGCAGCAGCACAGGGAAAGGTTTATGACCCTTTTGTGCCTAGCACAAAGGGGAGCAAGGGTGAACTGTGCCACAGACTGGTCCTTGTGATCACTTTGTGGCACCATTTAGAGACTGTGTGTTGGGCCTATAATCTTTCTCCTATTTGCTGTCAAAGGTGACCATCACTTGTTTTAATAATATCATGTGATCTCTACCTGTACTGCACCTGGACTACATATAAACATGGGGCTTTAGTCTCTTGTGCTATCAACAGTCACACTTTTCACTGGCATTAAATATGTTTGGGGAGAAATGTAATAACCAGCACGGATAATTTCATATTCCTTCTCTAGGTACTTTCTTGGTGTAACTCCAAATTAAGCTTTGCAGAAACCAGGCTGAATCGGAAAGAAAAGAGCGCACCAGACACTGGGATGCAAAGAAAAAACTCTCGTAAAGACTGGAACTGTGAGTGGTGGATTACAGGATGCACAGGGCACAATGACCAAAGAGGTTTTCCACTGCCCAACAAAAAAGACAAAAATGAGATGTGAGGGGGCAAGTGAATCGTTTTTAGGTTTACTTAGGTAAGGAAAGCAGTATACTTACTTGTTTTGGGCACCACTTCTGACAATTATTATTTTAGTTTTGTTGATTTCCTCAACTTTATGCCATCCACACATTTGTATAATTAAAAGTATGCTTACATTTTGTTCTATACACTAACTGGGCTTTTTGCTAAAATGCAAACAAATGATCATTTCATAAAATGTGGACGAATTATGTACACTAAATGGATATGACATATTTTCCCCCCTTTTTCCGAATAACGGTTTCTGGCATTAACAAGCTGATATAACACTAAAGAAAAGATCACCCTGCTGCTGTAGTTCATTTAGATGATACATACCAACCGAGCTAAAGTGTCCAAGTGCTTCTCCAGCTGGGCCATGATACATCACTTTTCCACTAGCCAGCAACGTAATACTGTCAAAGAGCTTATAAATGGAATAGCGGGGTTGGTGGATGGAGAAAATAATGGTCCGTCCCCTTCTTGCAAGCCTGAAATACAAAACCGTTCTATTTCAAATGATTCATTTACCATCTATGATAATGCTGCAGTGTTTGCTTTTATTGAATCTGGATTCTCTGGAGCAGAAAACCAAATGTCACAACAAAACAGAAAAAATGGTAGAATAGCCAAGATATTGTCCAAGGCATGCAAAAATTCCTAAAGATTGTGGCGTGATAACAAACAAGATCCTGTCACTTCATGTTTAGGAAGTATTCTTTCAAAGTACAAACCGTAAACATGCTCTTTGGAGAAAGACCATTAAATGTAATATATATATATAAGCAGGCTCAAAAGATATTGTATGGATGCCCTAAACAGCAAATTTAGAAAGCAGCATTACTTGAAGGGTTAAGAGCAGCAGCGTCGTTCATTCTTGGCAGCAGTGTATCCTGTACACATACTGCAGGAATAGCACCAAGACATAATAAGCACATATTTATTTATTTATTTTGCTTTTGGTAACCGGGTAAGTGCACTAGGCAAACAATGCCTATTTTCAGGCACGACCCAGGAATATGTTAGTTCTGTCTTATAGTTCTTTGAAAAGATTTACCGACAACTAGGAAAACAAGTGATCTGTTGTTACTACAGCAGTTACATATCTGTACACCACGCAGAATGCTGCTGCAGCAAGTTTTATAAGGAAAATTGGCACTTATTTTTAAGAACTCTGAACAATAAAAAGTACCTGTATCTTAATAGGTAGCCCTATCTGTTTGCATGCAGGACAATGTTTATTTATTTACTGAAACTTCTGGTAACTGGGAGGTGCACATTGAGCTGAGGATTGTTTCCAGGTGCAACCCAGGGGTTGGGGGAATAGAAATACAGACATAATGGCATTATAAACATAGGAGGACATTGTTCCTCACAAGCCCTCCAGCAGACATCATTTGTGAAACAATTATCTGAAGAATCCATAGATCTTTAACTATAAATCCATTTTCTTTATCAATACAAAATCAACCATTGAAAAAATACACATAAAACTCTTTCTCCCAAGATTGGGTATGAAATATAACAGTATATTTAGGGGAAATATAGATGTTTTGGTTTAGTATTTTTAAAAATAATGGTATACTTATGTCTATCTTCTGAATGGCTTCTTGGATTTTGTTTGGGGGGAGACACTACTTTGCAAAATGCTGAAGTGGTAGTTTCAAGAATTCACCCCTTTGCACTCAAAACACTATGGTCATATGTCAACCAACTATAAATATTCTTTTTCCAGATAAATGTATAACCTGATAAATTGCTTCTCAGATTTGCATGTTACATACCGGGGTTAAAAGGGTCAGCTGTGGACACAAATGCATACTGCTGCTATTACATATATGTTGAAGCAAATACAATCTGCATTTTTCTTCAGCAACTGCATCTTTTCTGGACATAAAATTCAGACACAGTGGTCTAATTAAGTTTCAATAGATGTCAGTTTTGAAACGCGTAGTAGGAAAATCCTTTGCAGATCAAACTTGAAAATTCTTCCCTATTTCTTTTATAAACCAGGAAAAAAAAAGAGATCCTGCACTGAGATTGGTGGAATTCATGACTGCACAAATATAATGCATAACCACACTGACTAGTTAAAATAGTGTTTCTCTGAGTTTGTGACAGTTTACTCATTTCATAAGTAAAAAACAAAACGTGATGCATGCTGGATTAACGCATTTCTTCTGTCTACAAATGCATTTGGCAATGCCTCATGCCTCATCTGCACCTTGGGTACTTGTGTTACTACAACATGATACACACATTGGTATGTGTTTTATCTTTTCTTGAAAACCAGTCACAACACAATGTGTGTGTTCTCAGCAGTAACTCCCCAAATACCTCAAAAGTATTTCTTGAGAGAATTAACCACTGATACACATTTTTCATATTAACTGTACCTTTGTCTGTGTATACCAGTGACTGATTCAAGAGGAAAATATATTGCAATCAGCTTGGATCTAATCCATTATTTGTAGTGCACAAGTATATTAGCATTGCAAACGAACAAACAGAATGCAGAAACATACAAAGTGTTATATTCCTGTAATCATGTGACTCCAAGTGCAAGAAACACACATCCCATTTTGTTTGTCAGCATTATTTATGTTGGTCAGGCTCTTGCACAATAGTTTTGTAATAAAAGTCATATGGTTACTCAGCTAAATGTTAACAATAATGAATTGCATGATGGTAATAATTTCTGCTTTGTCATGAGCTAAAACACTAATTATATCCAATACACTTCGGAGACTAGAACAATGCTGTGTCATTACTCGTGGGCTTGTTTGTAATGAGTTTTGTAAGAGACATTTATAATCCTACTGTCCGAGACATACAGAACTAAAACAATATTTTTTATCCAGCAGAGGTGGTACCATTTTGTAGGATAAAAGCTGGCAAGCACCTTAAAGGTGGCCTAGACCTCATGGGTATCAAAAACATGTACACCTAAGCTATTTGTTAGCCTAATACATTATGATCTCTAAAGAAGAAAAACATATTTTATTAATTTTGTGTTTTTGCTGGCTAAAAACACCCTCCAAACAATGTACAATATATTTACTTACCTGCACAGGTATTAAAGGTGACTATATAATATCCGTTCCAAGTATATCTGATTTGGGGCATTGGAGCAGGCAGTGACTATCCAGTGTAGTTTATTTCTTGGTTATTTAATTTTCTTTTGATAAGGAAAGCCACACTAACCTGTTACAGATTGTTTCTAGGTGTGTCCTGGGTGGAGTGGGGGTGTGAGGTTACAAAGACTTGTTTTACTGATAGGTACTGTGTAATGAATTTTCTTTAACTTTAACTTCCACCTAGACAGCAGCCAGTAATAGGCAGAAGGTTCCTTGGTCTAATGTCTCATCCAAGGATGGCACCTCCTCAGAAGTACAGCACACAGCCCCTGCTAGTATCTGGTATTAGTGCAAGTTCCTGTTGTAGAACTAAAACCCTTGATCTTCAGAACTTTTGACCCATGAGATTATCGTGCAACCTACCGAGCCAAAGACACTATCCTTTTCTAAATATCCAGAGTGGATAGTGACTACTTGATGAGGATATGACAGTTATTTAGGATGGATAGCACTTAGCCAGTGCAACTATCACAATTATATTGGGAATAATGGCTACCTAGTTTAACTAGCTGCCTTATCAAAGTTTTTGAATAGGACAGTTTGACTACAGAGCTGCTATCCCATACCATGTTGCACTGGGATTTATAAGAATCATATCAGATATGAAGTTTTAGCATATACTGTAACTGCCCCCGTCATATGCAAGTATCCAGCTCAACCTCACAGTCCAAATATACACCTAGGAATCCATTTTCAAAGCCCCAAGTATGACATAAGGAGCCTGCATCAAACATTATTGATGGATGTGGCACCTTGCATCAAAAGATGCGGCAATCTTGATTTTAGAACATGGACTGCAACGAAAAAGGGAGCCATTCCACCAAACTGGCACTGTGATAGCCTTGCGACAAAAATTAGGGTGCACTTGGTTGTAAGGAGGCTTGTACCACAGCGGGGCTGCACCATCCCCTTTTTGGAATTTTGCAAGCCCCCCACCCCCACGGATGCAGCAGGGGGCTCTGCTTAGACCAGCCAGGAGGTGGTCTAAGGGCCCTGCATCACTCCACGATAATGTGGCAACTGGGGGGGGTACCTACCAGGAGGGTGCCTGGGCAAAAAAGGAGTGGAGGGTGTCCCAGTAGGTATGGGGGAGAAAGCGGAGGGCCAGTGTGATGATGTGGCAACCGGCTAGGGTGCATGTTGCAATGACTGGCAGTCAATTGGCTAGTGGTCCAGGGAGGCTTGGCAGTGAGGGAAACTGACCTGGCCCCAGGTAAGCACAGTCGTGGCACCTGCCCCAGAGGTGCCATTAGCCAGAAGCCTGTATGTGGGACACATTGGCCGCAGGGTGAGAGCTGCCAGTGGTGGAGGGGAAACTTTCTTCAGGTACCGCAGCAGTCCCCCGGCACCCAGCTCTACAGCATTGTAGCAGGCTGCCTCCCACATACAGGTTTCTGGCTAGTGGCACCTCTGGGGTAGGTATCAGGGCTGTGCTCACTTGGGGCTAGGTCAGTTTCCCTCCCTTGCCAACTCTCCTCAGACTGCCAGCCAACTGACTGCCAGTCATTGCAACATGCACCCCAGCCGGGTGCCATTTCACCACACTGGTCCTCTGCCATCTCCCCCATGCCCCCTAGGGCACTTCCATTCCTCCTTACTCCAACCCCTTCTTGCCATGCACAGCCCCCGGTGGCCCCTCTAGTGTTGTGCTGGGTGGGTGGGTGGGGGGGCCAGATCCCTGTGGCAATTCCTGCAGGTGCAGCAAATATTTGGTGCTAGTCTCCAGCTGTGGAGACTCCTGGGCTTTGATGCAGGGACCCCTTTATAAAATTAAGCACAGGGTCCCTGAAGCACCAGAAGTTTGCCGAAGCCCTAGAGCGATGCAACTTGCTTCACTATAAGGACTGTTTGAAAATCGAGCCCCTAATGTCAAATTTCAAACAATTTCTGCGGTTGGCTGAGAATGGTAGTAACACTTAAAAGTATGATCCCAAGGGTGTCACAACAGGGAAAATCCCTATGCAGTTAATTTCTGCTTTTAAAATGCACATGGTCTGGTTCACTAATTGCTAAATCTCTATGCAGTTTTTGTTTTTAAAAACATATGATTTACACTAGTACCACAGTATTATACAACAGTCCTTCCTCTTGCATTTACTCAAATGGAAATAGGGGTTGAAAAAGCTAAGAATGCCACTTATTATAAAATGGCAAGAAAAAAATCAAGAAATTTCATTGGCTGAGAGAAATCACCTGACCCTGCATTAAATCTCTATAAATGCATGGTCAGGTGCCAAATTTCATTTTTCTCCCCAAAGAATCTACTTAGAGACATTTTATAAGCGTAATAAGCCACTCCAGGGTGTGCATCGTAAATTTTTAATGCACCTCCCAGAGCCATAAGGACACTAAACTTTGGCCTCGCGCTTTACTGCACTCTTGGGGTATGCATTAAAATCCCATCATGCACACCCTGTCATGGCTTACTACTTATTACATTTGCTGCACTGGTGCTACTGTTGTTGCAGCTTTCTTTAGCCCGTTAACTACTGATGTTGCAGCCTCAAACGCACAAGTTTTATTGGTCAATGTGCCTTTGTTTTTTAAATGGGGAGTAAATTACAAGTAGACAATGTTTCAAAATACAGAAACATAAACTATAAGATTTTGAGGGCAGGAATATGTTTCTGAAATATTACCTATTCATCTGGAAATGTTTAATGCAATAGTGTTTTACTTCCAAGTTTAGCACCCATTATTTCTGCACTTTACTGCTACAGTATGTATGTCACTCAGTGATGTTTCTGGTTTAGTGATCAAACATCTGGGGCTCGATTTACAAAGGTCCGGGAATGATGCATGGTGCTTGCATCAAAAAGAAATGACGCAAGGGATACCTTGTGGTACACCATCCATCATTCCCGATTTTTGTATACAGGCTGCACCAAAAGGGCACAGTCCGTGCCAGTCAGGCTTCTGCTATTATTGCAGCAGAAACACATCTGCGCGTGGCTGACAGGACGTGCACTAAAACAGTGCTGCAGCATTCCCTAATTTCAAATGTTCAAAGCCCCCCCCCCAAGCTGCAGGGCCCGCAAGGGCTTAGACCAACCAGAGTTGGTCAAATGGGCCTGTGCACCACCACAGTCAGTAGATAAGGGATGGCTGGGCCATGTGCCACAGCTTGGGCAACCACAGGAAGTGATGGGCAACCCAGGACTGGTAATATGCCCCCAGGAAGCCTCTCTGCTGTTGGGAACGGCCATGGTCCGACATCTGAAGTAATGAACACATGTCCAGAGTGGAGGGGGAGTGCTGCTCCAGTTACTGGTTGGCCAAGCCATGCCACCTAGCAGTACAATGTCCATCACTGCTGTTGTCATGGTAGAACATGTGCAGTGTCACTGAAAGTGTGCAACCCCAGCCCATGTACGAACAGTATGAACAGTGATTGTCTCCACCATGACACTGGTGCCTATATGCATGAACTGTACCCAACCGAATAACACACACTGCACTGTACACCTGCATTTGCAAGTATCAGCATGTCATCAGAAGCATGGAACCACCTTGTCAGGTTGCCAGTCTTCATGCATACCATGTTGTATAAACCACTCTGTTGGGCGGTGCTGAAGGGTGTACCCAAATGCAAGCATATGTGTGTGACAGGATGGTGCTACAGCACATCATTACTACCACGGACATCAACCATTGATGGCATACCAGCTCCTTAGAAGGGACACACTGTCTGTCTCACATGCAATCTGCAGGACATAGTGGGGTTGCACTGGAGCTGGCATTGGATATGGCCACTGTTGTTGTTGCTGCTGCATCCCAGATGTTCTAGGCCTGTATGACAGGACAGACATACTGTACATGGGTTGTGTGGTATTCCACATTATGTACCAGTGCCACACAGAAAGTGTCAGTCTATTGCTACATGCATGCAGCAGCAGCAGATAGATGTGGGCCAGACACTCTCAACCTATTGCTGCGTGGGTGTCATAACGCAGGACTGACTGTGGTGCCACAATAATCTCAGTCTTAATGCATGTTCTCAGGACATAACCTGGAGCTGCTTCTCAATGTCTGAAATATATATGGGATAATTTTATTTTTAGCTATTTATTCATACTGTGCTACACAAGGTTTCTGCTGTATGAGACTGAACATAAGTGTTACCTATCTGAATGTCTCTGGTCTTCAAACTTTAGTTGCAATTAACTTTCACTGAACATTGAATAAAAATGCAAGTTAAAAAAAATTATGGCCACCTTTCGCATAGTAAGTGGTCATTTTAAATTGGAAGACTACACCACTGCAGATGTTTAGATAATTGAGACAATTATCTGTTATACAACATACTGCTACATTACTAAATGCAGTGATATAATAAAATACAAAAAAAGTATCCAAATCCTCACATCAAAAACTTCCAGATTAAAACATACTGAAAAATCCATATCAAAACATCTAAAACATCCCCCCAAAACATCAAAATCTTTTAGATCCAACCACTAAAAAGAATGCATCCAAATTCAAATGCCTGAAACCTTTAAATCCACTCACCAAAACATCCAAATCGCCCTCCAAAAATGCACACATACACACGATGAGCCCGATTTACAAAGGGGTTTAGAGGGACGCAGGGGACTTGCGTCTGGGATCAGGACACAAGTTGCGAATTGCATACAACATGGGGTTCAGCGCCATTCCAAAACTGCGGTGCTACAACCCCCCCCCCAGACACAAGTCCTCTGCGTGCCTTCAGCACACTTGCATCCTGACTGCATACCTTTGGCTGCCAGCCGTGTCCCCACAGAGTTGTACCCCTGTACAAATACGCACTGCTAAGGTATGCTGGGCAGACATCCACCATGTGCCTGTTCCCCCTCAGTGCCACGGTAACAGGAGTAGTGTCACCACTACACCTACAGCCTGCTAAGGTATGCTGGGTAGACATCCACTGTGTGCCTGTTCCCTCTCAGTGCCACGGTAACAGGAGCAGTGTCACCACTACACCTACAGACTGCCAAGGTATGCTGGGAAGACATCCACTGTGTTCCTGTTCCCCCTCAGTGCCACAGTAACAGAAGTAGTGTCCCCAGTACACCTACAAACTGCTAAGGTATGCAGGGCAGACATCCACCGTTTGCCTGTTCCCCCTCAGTGCCACGGTAACAGAAGCAGTGTTCCGTTACCCCAGGTCCTCCATGGCGTAACTCTGTCGCTGGGATACGGGGCTTGCACCACAACTTTGTGCGCAAGCTGCCGTAAAGTGAGGGATGTGTCGCAATTTGCATCCCGCTTTGAAAATCAGATGCAAATTGCAGATGTGCCAGTGATTGCAGGGACATAGAGCATGGCCACAAGCCCTGCATCCCGCTTCTAAAATTGGGCCCTGAGTCTCTAAATTTGTTTCTCATAGCCAAAGCTGATAAATGCAGATTATTCAAAGGCACACCATTAAACTCCAAAATGCAATAAGATTATTTTACAGTATATTTATTTAATAAATAACCACTTATAATAAGCAAGTTGTTAACCTATGGACAACTATCAATAAAACATGGCCTGCTAGCTGATGTTCAACTACTTCCAAATAGTGACAGTGAAGATTCTAAGCAACTTTGGTTTTCAGCTCATTTCTGTTTGTACTCTTTAGTTCTGGCTTTTTTAAATAACATGTAATTATCATCAGAACAGAAGTAAGAAATGACGGTCACATGCTTGAAACTTACAATGGCATTTCCCCCATTTGTTTTACTTACACTGTACTTTTTGAACATTTCTGCTTAGTGAGATAATTTTGCTCTGCATGGCCATAAACATTTGGAAACAGTTCTCAAAATACCCAGAATGAATATGTTGAACCTTGTACTACAGAAATACGAGTTGCTACTGTAAAGTTCACAAACTCTACACTGATGTGAAATGTGTACGCTTTTCATTTTGTATTATATTGCTATTTTGTCTCCCTCATAACCCTTTATAGCTTGCCTATACTAGACAATATATTTTTAATAATAAAATACTATGGATATTCTCATGTTTTCCCTTCACAGCAAATCTCTAAAAATAAACAGGTTTACGCTCTTTCAATCAGTTACTGCAATTATTCTCAGTGCTAAGTGTATACTAAACAGCACATACGGTTGTTTTCAAATGTTCTACTACCAGACATCTTTGTTAACACTTGTATTAAACCCCATAAAACAAACTTAATGATTTCCATTATCACCCCAGGTAAGCATTTTGTTTTCTCGTACTGCAAACAAGGAACATTCCCCCCTTGTTTATTCATAGCCTAGAATGCTATATTATGCTTTTTAGTTGGACATCATAAAATATATGGTACAAAGCCACTCGTATCTGATTTTCCTCAAAATCTTCGAACTTCCTGGGGATTTAGTCCAACTCATTTTGTAGACATGAATGTTCCTTAGTAATTGCATCAGTCAAATGTGTCACTTGATTCTGCAGTACAGACAGCCATTTTTAATGATTAGAAAAGGTATACGTTAAGCTGGAATAAACATCTAAGGACACCATTTAATTAAATGCTTACATTATATTTTAGTTTGCAAGCCTGTAAGTTGAGATTCAGAGGCAAGGAAATGTTGCTGCTTTCTCAGTAATGCATTTTAAGTTGATTTGCAACTTTAGTATAAAGTTATTAAAAAATTCCCCCTTCCAGACTTAGTATCCTACATTCCCATTTATTTTTGTTTAAATTTCTATATCGTTACTCTGTAACTTTAAATGAAGTAGAAAAAAGATGCGTCTTTATTTTTTTGGGGGGGCAGCTATTTTATCTTTCAACCCACACCAGTCCCATCATTTACAGGAACCCCTTTTTTTATGTGTTCCATTCCACTCCTATTATTCTCCAAGTGGATGTCAGTTCTGACACATTTCAAAACATCAAGGGAATTACAGAGTACCATGGGTAGTAGAGTGGGTGGGGTATCTCTATAAACACTCCCCATAAAACTTGTACAACATACTTTATAAACCCTACTTAGAAATAAGGTTTGGGGCTGATGGACATATATAGATCCTTCTGGCCTTAGTTTACTATGTTAATTTATGTGCACCACTATTTTCCATGGGGGCATTAGCATGCAAAGAAAAGATGAGACTGCTTTGAGTCTGCACTCAAGTGGACAGCCTCAACTTTACTAAGTATTCCTAATCTCTGCTCTGAGAAACTGCTACTCCCAAAGTAATTTAATTATTTTTCCCGATAGGAGAACCTGCTCTTTCTGAACCTTTTGTTTACATATCCAAGGCGGTTTCATCAAGTTTACTGATTCCTCCTTGGTGGAAGCTCTACTTTCTGTGTTTTCTACTCATAGGAGGAGGGTCTCATGTCAACCTCTCTTGTCTTGCAGCCAGCTGGGTTCAAATTTCCATAGTCTCCTAAGAAACAGTTTTAAAATCCTGCATTCCTCAACCTAATTTCTGCCACTCAGACCTAAATCCCTGAGCATCGCCAGTCCATAGTCCTCCAGGTTGGAGATCTTCAACTTGTTCTGATAATGGCTATACACAATGTAGTATGTTTCCATAATCAGAGTGGACTGAAAACTTAACACAGAAGGCGCTTTTACACACAGGTTTGTAAGACGAAATAAACGTTACCTGTGTGGCGCCGTTGTACTCTGTTGCATTCCGGTTTCCTTTTACACCCCTGCGAGTATTCCGGCCAATCCCGCCTCCATTTGTTTTGGCTCCCCCAGAGTTTGCTGCTCTAATGGCAGTTTCTGCAGTGGTACCAGAATGGCTGTTTTACACAGCCAGATCAACTGAAACACGTTGGTGCAAACCGCAAGAAGCAGAGATTGCGGTTTGGACGAATGTTCACCAAGGGAACAAAACAAATGCTTTTTTACACACAAGGGATGTATCGGAATACAGTTTCCGTAACAGTTATTCCATTACATAGACCTGTGTGTAAAGAGCCTAGACTGACATTTGCTGCAGTCAGGTTTAGGAAACAGATATAACAGTCAGCCTGTACGATTCTAGAGATGTCATGGTATGCTGGGTGAGGATTTGGATTTTAAAGGGTTGTCTCTACTAGTAATTATTTGTGTATCAAAGTTGCCTCAAAGAAATGGGGCATATAAACTTAATTGTAGGATATTCAGTTGGATTTTTATTTAGCTTGTCTGCATATTTCATTTATTTTTATTAGGGGAGCAGTATATCCCCAGGAGGCCTGGGCATTTGGTGTTTCCAGATATCCTCCAGTGACTCCAGACTATCAGGAAGCACACTTAGGGAGTAGATTGTTGGACTCCCCAACCTTGGAAGTCAATATTATTTGGAATACAGTGTATGTACATAGTTATCAAGAAAAAGATCAGACATATACCGATAATTTGCTTCAGATTTCAAAAAGATTGATATGGTTCCAGCAGGAGATGTTTAAGAATAATCTAGATGGGAAAGGCATAAAATATTTCAAAAAAGTGACGTTCAGAAAGATGGTTCTGGAGGAGAACACCAGGATGGTGATCCTTCAGGAACTGGATTATTAAGATGGGGACAACAGGAGAGAATGTTTCCATACGGGAATAAGATGGCTACTCAGATAGTAAAAACACTCTCGCTTAATATAAATGGACTTAACAACCCCATTAAAAGGGCCAGACTGTTACAATATATTAAGAAACACCCTAGTGATTTTTATTATCTCCAGGAAACACACTTAACAGATACCGAACATGCAAAATTGAATTGGGGGGGGAGGTTTTGTCATCCTTCCCTAAAGGGAAATGACGAGAAGTAGCCATCTTAATACCTAGGACCTCTCCTTTTCATTTAGAGACACAGTGCCTAGACTCAGAGGGAAGGTATGTAATGTTAAAAGGTACCCTTTATGGGACAAAGGTCACGTTAGTGAACGTGTATTTTCCCCCTCTTACATTTGTGTGTCTTTTTAAAAGATTTTTTGCAAAGATCCTAGACATTATGCATAGCTGTCTTATTATAAGGGAGATATCAATTTAACTTTGACACCTCGACTGGACTCCTCTGCACCTTCCAAATATAGGCTAACATCAGCTCAAAGACTATTTATCTCACAACTCAGGGCATTGGGTCTAATCGAAGTATGGAGACATTTGTATCCTCTTTCTGGGGGATATACGTTTTTCTCCCGTAGACACAATTCTTATTCAAGATTGGACTACTTTTTCATTTCAAAAGAACATTTGGACTGTTTACAAGATTTAACTATAGGACCTAGATTTCTTTCTGATCATTCTCCCCTATTTTTGAGGCTAGATTTTAAAATACCAAGGAAATCCACTGGGTGGCGCTTGAATACATCCTTTCTAAAGGATAAAGCTTTTAGGACAGCTTTAACTCAAAAATAGCTCAGGCTATTGCAGAAAATTCGTCCCAGGAGACATCCAATACAATAATTTGGGATACTCTGAAGGTTGTGATCCGGGGGGGGGGGGAGATAATTGCGTATTCAGCATATAAGAAGAGATACTGGGAAACTCAATATGGTAAATTACATGAGAAATTAAGGGAAATACAAACAAAGTTTACCCCTATTACCACAGAGACCCAAGCCCAGATTAATCAAGCAAAAGATGAGCTCCAGAAACTTTTAGACAAAAAAAACACAACAGGCGTTATTTTACTTGAAAACATATACTGTAGATATGAGGGAGGGCCAAAAGGGGCGAGAAATTTAGCCCGGAGGCTTAGGGGACATAGGACAGCTACAATCATAACACAGTTAGTGGCTCTGGAGAGAAAAACAAGAGCTTTTAACTCACAGCAGATAATGCAATTGTTCCAGAAATATTATAGGCAGCTATATGAGAAAACACAAGGTCCAGAATTTAACAAAACTGAGGAATTCCTTCCCCCCCCCCTTACATTAAGAATGCTAACTAGGGAAATGGAAATCAGATTAAAAGCCCCTATCAGATCAGAGGAAGTCAGACATGCCATAAAAGTAAATCATTAAAAACCCCTGGCCCAGATGGATTTCCGTCCGAGTGGTACAAGACTTTTAGTAAATAACTGACTCCTTTACTACTAAATGCCTTTTTAGAAATTCAGCAGGAGAGTCCTCATCTTCCTCCATCATGGGATTACACTAATATTTCGCCTATATTAAAAGAAGGCAAACCATCAGATTTAAGTACTTCATATAGGACAATATCCATATTAAACATGGATTACAAGTTATTTATGTTCATATGGGCACATAGACTAGAGGAATTATTATCCTATTTGATTAATTCAGATCAATCTGGGTTCATTCAAGCCAGAGAAACCACAGATATCATACGTAGAACGATCCATTTGTTGGACCATTTAAATCAGAGACAGCTATAGGCAGTGTTGCTCAGCCTCGACGCAGATAAAGCTTTTGATCATGTCAGTTGGCCTTTTTTATGGGAAACTTTGCACAAGTTTGGATTTCTGGAGGAATTCTCTAACATGATATAGAGAATCTATACCTCTCCGAAGGCATATGTTAAAGTGAATGGACAGTTATCTTCAATGATACAGCTGGGAAGGGGAACTAGGCAGGGTTGCTCACTTTCCCCCTTACTGTTTGCCATATACACTGAGCCTTTGGCTGAAGCCATAAGGCAACATCCTGATATTCAGGGAGTCCCTTCAGGAGGGAGGGATTTCACTATATCATTATATGCAGATGACATATTATTAACACTCCTAGAACCTTTAAAGTCCATTCCTGCTACCTTACAAGTGATAGATAAGTTTTCAGAGATAGCTGGATACAAAACAAATATACAAAAAACAGAGTTATTATCTTTAAAGTTCACCCCCTCTCAGTCTCTGAAGAACCAGATCACTCTGAAATGGAAAAATAACAAGATTAAATATTTGGGTGTAAATATTCCCCAGAAATTGAGACATTTGGAACTATTTAATTTAGAGACTCTATCGACAGAGAATTTAGTCGGGAAATGTACACATCAGGTATTCTCTTTTTCAGCTCGAATACAAGCTATTCGGATGACCTTATTTCCTAAGATATTATATTATTTCCAGACTTTGCCGATTATTCCATCACAATTCTACTTTGCATCCTGGGCTAGAATCTTTTTGAGGTTTGTATGGGCCGGAGAGCAGCCAAGGGTCAGATGGTCTTTGTTACAGTTACCAGTGACAAAGGGGGGTTGTAATCTTCCAAACCTTAGAGATTACCATAAGGCAGTAACACATAAAATAGTGATGACATTGCTGAATCCTCAGCTAGAGAAACCATGGAAATTTATTGAACTTATACTAAATGATCTAGTACACATTACCCCTATTATATGTGCCCCTCAAAATGCTTATCCACAGTTACAAAACTTTACATTTGGAACCCGTTATACATTAAAGGCTTGGTTTGAGCTAAGGGTGTCTACTACTTTAACTTAAGTTTTTGGTTATTTTAAACTAATTGGTACAGAAAGTGCATCTTTGGAGATAGGTGCTGTTCGAGTCCATCAAGAATAGGATAGGGGGAGTGGCATAGTTTGAAGGAAGCTACATTTAAAGACTGCCTTAGAAAGTTTCTGCTAATAGCTTGGCAGAAGACACCAGGAGAAAGGACTGCTGTGTGACTGGACTTCTCTGCCGGGACTATATTGCCCTCCTTCCCCCCCCCACCCAAAGCTAGTTCTATTTTTATAGGCACAGAATTTGACTGACAACAGGAACTTCCTGTTTAGGGGCAGGAAGTGAGTGATCACAGAACCACCAAGGACCCACCATCCTAGAAGGGCAAGAGTAGCTCTCCGCCCTCTAGCTGCTGGAGGTCTGCCTCTGAGCAAGTAAGTGGTCTACTGTGAAATATAGGATATTCTTGTATCAGAACAGGACAATCAGGAGCTTAAAGGGCACACAGGCAGAAAGTAAGAAGAGAGAGAAAAAAAAACAGAGGAAGGAGTAAGGATTGCAAACAGTTAAGGGGCTAGAAATAAGACATGATTGGAGTGGTGCAGTGCAGTGGCTGTGGAGCAGCAGTCTTCCGGGAGATGTTCTGGAGGATGCGGTGTTGTCTCATCTGCAGGCACCTCTCTGGGCTGAGGGAGGAGGTTGCTTATGTCCAGGCTGAGTTGGCCAGGATTTGTGGGACCTCCTCTTCCATCCAGGGACCACCAGTGCCACTGCCATTTCCTCAGAGGTTGCCAAGAAAGAGGAGTGGTTGGACCACAGTGGGCTCAAGGAGGGTAAGGGTGGTGGAACAGAGGTGCATCCCTCCCATTGTACCTCTCCACAATTCCTATGCCATTCTGGCAAAGTGTGGATCCTCTATGGAGGCACCCACAGTGGAGACCAAGGAGAATGCTGGGAACCTCCACAAAGGAGACCCATAGGAGGGTGGCAGGGGACCCTGCAGGGGAAGAAACAACTCCTGGTGGGGGACTCCATTGTTAGGAAGGTAGAACTGGGGAGGAAGGGAGAGGGAGGCAGCCTGCCTGGCACCATGGCTTGCAGGACAGGAAGTGAATCCTCAGGATTGCCGAGCAGCTGCACAGGGAGGGAGCTGGATGTCATTGTCCACCTAGGGACAAATGACCTGGCTAAAGCGATTAGAAGTGCAGGAAGAGTTTGTGGAATTGGGGAGGGCCTTAGTCAGTAGCATGCGGTAACCTTCGGAGGTGCTATCTATCTATGGCATAGGAGGCTAGGGTGTTCCGCACCATGGGATTCAATCAGTGGTTGAAAACTGGTGTGGAGCTCAGGGATTTGGCTTCACTGGGGACTGGGGTCCACCTGGAGTGATGCAAGCCTATACTGGCATGATGGGCTGCATCTGTCCGGGAGGGAACCAGGATCCTAGGTGATAGGTTTAAATGCTTCATTGGAAGCTTTTAAACTAGCCAAGGGGAGGCACTGGAAAGGAGCAGAAAAATCCTAGCCCCCAAATAATCACGGTAGTAAGTGCGCAAACACCAACATAGAGGTGTCGATAGGAGAAGGGCAGGGTAAATGGAGAAAGTGACAAAGGCAAAAGGACAGGGATGGGGTAAAAGGGAGTAAGGCCATCAGGAAATGGAGGGTAATGAGTACCAATGCCCGTAGTCTGGGCAACAAGCTCCCTGAGCTGATGGCCTTAATGGAAGAGGGATGCCTGGATATCGTGAGAGTCACAGAAACATGGTACACAGAGAACCATGACTGGATGTTAACATACCAGGGTACATAACCTACAGGAGAGACAGGCAGGGAGAAGAGGGGAGGAGTAGCTTCTATGTAAAGGAAGGGATAAAAGCAACTGAACAAAAGAGTAAACAGGGAGGAGAGGAGGCACTGTGGGTCACCTTGGAGACTGAAAGGAACCACAATCCGCACAGGGGTTGTGTACAGACCCCCATGTCAGGGGGAAGGAATGGACAAGGATATGATAGAAGGCATTCTTAGAATGGCAGAGAAAGGGGAGATACTGTTGATGGGAGACCTGAATATATCAGATGTTAACTGGAGCACATTTGCTGCAGCCACATCCAAGAGCAGGGCCATTCTTGATGCCCTACAGGTGGCAGGCATTAGACAGTTAGTTTCGGAACCCACTCGTGAGGGAGCAATCTTAGACCTCGTACTCAAAAAATGGGGGCAGTGAGAGGATCTCAGATCTAGAAGTGGGTTGCCATCTGGGGACAAGTGACCATCAAACAGTGTGGTTCACGTTAAACTCAGCTACAGAGTCAAGCCATACAAAAGTGAAGGTACTGGACTTTGGAGGGCTGACTTTGGCAAGATGGGAGAGTGCCTCAGAAAAGCACTAGCAAACAGGCTAGAAGGAGGTGTGGAGCAACAATGGGGAATTATCAAAACTGCCATCACAGAGGCAACAAGCCTTTGTGTGAAGCAAATGAACAAATCAAATGAAAGAAAAAGCCACTATGGTTCTCAAAAGAGGTGGCTGTGAAAGTCAGGAAGAAAAGATAGCATTCCGGAAGATAAGGAAACACAGAAGGAGCAGGACAGAGAGCTGTACCAGTTAAGGCAGAAGGAAGCAGGGAGGGAAGTCAGAATAGCAAAGGCCCAAACTGAGGAAAAGATAGCCAACTCAGTTAAGAAGGGGATAAAACCTTTTATAGGTACATCAGCGAGCGTAGAAAGACAAAGGGAGGGATAGTGAGGCTGAATAGAATGAACAGTGGGTGGGCAGAGGGGGACAGTGAAAAAGCAGGAATACTGAA
Organism: Neoceratodus forsteri; assembly: GCA_016271365.2. Classification (NCBI taxonomy): domain Eukaryota; kingdom Metazoa; phylum Chordata; order Ceratodontiformes; family Ceratodontidae; genus Neoceratodus; species Neoceratodus forsteri. Next base: position 650,679,902 of record CM028135.1, read on the forward strand.
CAAATATTTCTGCTCAGTATTCACAAAAGAGGAGGGGGAAGTGCCTAATCCAATTAACAGAAGCACTCTTGATAGGGGGGTCGATCCCAGTCCTTTCACAGAAGAAAGGGTTCTGCAAGAACTCCTAAAACTGAAGGTGGACAAAGCAATGGGTCCTGATGGAATTCACCCCAGAATTCTAAAAGAATTAAGGGAGGAACTAGTGAAACCACTGGCTACTCTTTAATAAATCATGGAGGATGGTGTGGTACCCGAGGACTGGAGGAAGGCGGATGTGATTCCCTTCACAAAAGTGGTTCCAAGACAGAGGCAGGAAACTACAGACCTGTCAGTCTGACCTCTGTGGTAGGGAAAGTGATGGAGTCACTTCGAAGGAAAGAATAGTCGAGTACCTAGAGGCCAGTGGAGCACAGGACCCAAGGCAGCATGGGTTCACAGCGGAAGGGTCATGTCAGACCTAATCTAACAGGATTTTTGACTGGGTGACCAAAGTAGTAGACCAGGGAGGACTGTGGACATGGCCTACCTAGACTTTAGCAAGGCATTTGACACAGTCCCACACAAAAGATTAATAGTCAAATTAACCAGCCTGGGAGTGGGACCCAGGGTGGTAGCCTGGTAAAACATTGGCTGGACAACAGGACACAGAAGATAATTGTAATTGAGTCCATTCTGAAGAAAGGGGGTTACTAGTGGGCACCCAGGGTTCAGTATTGGGTCCAGTCCTTTTAATGTCTTCATCAGTGACATTGCAGAGGAACTGGAAGGAAAAGTATGCCTTTTGCAGATGACACAAAAATCTGCAACAGGGTTGATACACAAGAAGGCGTGGAAAGGATGAAAAGGGACTTGGCAAGGTTGGAGGAATGGTCAGAAGTATGGCAGCTAGGATTCAATGCAAAGAAGTGCAAAATAATGCACCTGGGAAACAAGAACCAAGGGGAAGAATACACAATGGGTGGGGAGGTAGTAACAACAACAAAAAAGGAAAGGGACCTGGGGGTAATCATATCAGATGACCTTAAGGTTAGCAAGCAATGTGAGAAGGCAGTAGGGAGGGCTGGGGGTATACTAGGATGTATAGGGAGAGGCATCAGCAGCAGAAAACAGGAAGTTGTTATCCCTCTGTACAGACAGTTGGTGAGACCCCATCTGGAGTACTGTGTCTAGTTCTGGAGACCCCATCTCCGAAAGAACATAGACAGGATAGAGGCAGTCCAGAGGATGGCAACTAAAATGGTGCAGGGTCTGCAAGAGAAGCTGTATGAGGAGAGACTAAAGGAGCTTAATATGTATACCCTTGAGGAAAGAAGGGAGAGGGGGGACATGATAGAAACTTTTAAGTACCTCAGTGGAATCAACAAAGTCCAAGAGGGTAGCATTTTTCAGAAAAAGAGACTTGTAAGAACAAGGGGGCACAATTTAAAGATAGAAGGAGGGCTGTTCAGGGGCAATGTGAGGAAGTATTATTTCACAGAGAGGGTAGTGGATGCATGGAACAGCCTTCCTGAGGAGGTTGTGGGGTCTAAAACTGTGGGAGAATTCAAAAATGCATGGGACAGACATAAAGCAATTCTTGTGGGGGGTAGGAAGAAATAGGCTGCTGGTTTACTAGGATCTGCGGCCTATCCTGTAGGTAGGGAAATGGGCAGACTAGATGGGCCTAGCGGTCCTTATCTGCCATGAAAGTCTATGTTTCTATGTTAAGAATGGCAGAAAAAAGGTTTACTTTTGTTATATCAATACGTGGATGTAAATGGAGTACTGCCTTTTGCCAACTACAGGCAAAATATCAACTCCCCCATACACATCATTATAGATATTTACAGATTCAGACATTTATACAGAAAGAATTAGCATTAAATACTCTGCCCTCTCTCGTACCTATGTTGATGTCCCTTTTAAGGTACGCTATAGAAGGCAGGGAACAAATTAATCTAATTGGACAAATATATAAAGCAATAACAGATTTTTGGAAGGAATCCACTGAGGATATCTTAGGAAGATGGAATAGAGAATTAGGGACTCAGATAATTTATGAGAAATGGTAGGAACCTATTCCTCATTCGATGAAAGTATCACAGTCAACATACTGGTCAGAATATATATGGAAATGCCGTAGTAGATATTTTGATACCCCTGACAAAATTGCTAAATTTGTATCTATGAGGCATGGCCTTTGTTGGAGAGAATGTGGAGAAAAAAATGGCAAATATAACAACACATTTTGTGTACTTGTCCGAAAGTTACCCAATACTGGTTAGATATAGAAAACGGCATACAAAATATTGTAGGACCAGAAATTAATTTATCCAATCAGATGATTCTGCTTTATATTGGGGAAGACGGAAAAGTTCCACCAGGTAGAAATAAGTTATACCTGTACCTGGCAGCAGCTAAAGAGGTTATATAACTCGCCTATGGCGAACGGCTGAGGTACCCACCCTCTCTGATTGGCATTCATTAATGACTAAGATATATTATCTAGAGAGAATAGTAGCTTCTAGAGCTGGAAGGATGTCACGATTTGAACTCCAATGGAGGCCACGGGTTTTCTATATCTCACCCCTTGGTGAAACATTTGTTCCATGATAAAGCCATTTGAAAGTGACCAATTTCTGTAAGATATGAATTTTGATCTAATGTCATTTGATATATAACAGAATGATGTGGTAGAAACATGAATTGCCAACCCGAAGAACATTTCATGTATTGTAAGACAAAACAACAATACTGTATAGATAAACTCCTGATGTCATATATGAAAGACAAAGAACCTCTGTGCGCAAACACTGAGGCAAGGGTTACCCCAAAGGGCATTTGGTGTATATATATGTATATAACTATATGAAAAACAATAAAAAATAAAGAATATTAAAAAAAAAAAGTTTAGATTTTCTTTTTCTACTCAAACCACCATAATATGACTGGCTTATTTATTTATTATCTTCCGAGTAAGCCCTCATAATAAGACCATCTTATTTATTATCTTCCAGTGCATTCACAGTCATATTATGTTACAGTATGTGGAGATTTGGGGGTGACCTGAAGGGGAAATTAGGATTTCATGTAATTCAGTTAAACTACCTGAGAGCTCATCCGGACAGGACTCCCTTGAGGCAAAATTTCTTAAATTGGGTGCCTCTGCCTTTGTTCACCCGGTTAGGGACCTTTTCAACTGGTCCTTCATCTCCAACACGGTACCTGATAAATGGAAGGTGGCGGTGGTAGTCCCAGTGCATAAAGGAGGGTCCAATATTATTGTCGACAACTATAGGCCACTATCCCTTCTCTGCTATCTAGCAAAGATACAGTAGCACATTCTTTATAACTACCTTCAGGACTACCTGGACTCTCACAACCTGCTATCCACCTATTAACACAGTTTCAGAAGGAATCAAAGCACTCTAACGGCCCTGATAAAAGTCACAATGGATATATTTCATGCTATGGACAAGGGTTGTGCCACTGGTGCCATTTTCATCAACCTCAGTAAAGCATTTGACCTGGTGAACCATGGTCTCCTGCTTCACCAACTACACGTCACAGGTCTGTATAAGAGTGCCCTAAATTGGGTAAAAAGCTACCTTTCTTGACAGTCTCAAAGAGTTAAATGGGACAGCTCCCTTTCAGAACTTAGGCCGATAACCCACGGCATGCCACAGGGATCCATTTTGGGACCATCATTATTCTCACTCTTCATTAACGACCTTTCTCGACTTTGTGGTGGTGCCACGGTACACCTTTGTGCAGATGATACAGTTATCTATCGGTCATCACCAGACTTTGACCATATCAATCGAGAACTTGCCATTGACTTCACCTCCCTCGAGGACTGGTTGAACTGCAAGCAGCTTGTTCTCAAATACCAGGAAAATGAAATGCATGCTCTTCTCCCCCCGTTCTACCTCCAAGCTTGCTCCTCCGAATCTTAACATAACATCGATCATGGGAGATACCTTGGAGACAGTCCCAGCCTTCAAATACCTGGGCTTCACCCTGGACCCATCGCTCTCTTTCAACATTCACATCTCCAATATAGTTAAACATATGCAGCAGAAGCTTGGTCTGCTCTACCGAATACGCCTGTATCTCACCTCTGCCTCCTGCCTAAGAATTGCCTCTTCATCTCTTACTCCCCTCCTAACATATGATGCCCCCCACTACTCTCTGCTAATACTTCATCTCTCTTCCTCCTCTCCCAGGCTTACCACAGGATTGGTAGGTTCGCCTTGGGGGCTAACTCACAATCACACCACTGTGACGTCCTCTCCTCCCTAGGCTGGCTGCCCTACAAAGCTAAATTGAAGTACTTCTCCATGTGTCTCATGTTTAAACTTGTCCACTTCTGTACTCCTCCCTGCCTTAGAGATTTGATACTCCTCCGGCAGGCACCTCGCACCCTCCGTTCCTCCTCTCTCCCCCTTCTAGTCCTCCCCAATCTACATATATCCCTCACCATGAGGTCCTTCTCATTTGCTGCTGTCTCTGATAGGAACTCCCTCCCTCCCCACATCCTGACTAGTCCTTCTCTTCCTCTATTCAAGTCCAATCTGCATGTCTCTCTCACAGCCTCTCCCTCCTGCTCCTGCTTCTGTTGAAGCTCTTAACTTCCCCTACCTCGCCTGACCACTAACCCCACCCCCTCTCCCCTTCCCTCTCCCCCCATTCAGTCACTAATAATTGACAGCTCTACTCTTCCCTTTCTCTTTGTGCTCAAATATGACATCAATTGCTTATGTATAATTTAATCTTGATGTATACTGTATTTATAGGTATGTAGATATGGTGTACGTGACTAGCTCTTCATTATTGTATCCACTGTACAATGTATGTTAAGTTTGATACTGTGCTGCACTGACTCTCTGTACAATTGCTCTGCTTTACTGTATCATTTATGAACCCGGGTCGACCCTAAAAAAGGGACTGTAATTGTCTCATTAGTCCCACCTGGTCACCAAAACTCAAACAAGCAAATAAATAAATACTTCAGCAACACATTTTAAAAATATCATACCATTTTTTAAATTTGCCTCTATATGAAACTAAAATCCAAAAATTTAACAAATGTGTTTTAAAAATAAAAATTAAAACATTTTTTTATTCTGTAAGTTCAGTTCCAGTATATTTATATATTGAAAGTGAACACTGTTGTGCCAATACAGTAATCTCGTTAACAATATAATGTTTTAGCCCCCAGGGTTAAAAAATGTAGCTCATTCTAAAATAATATATTCAAATATGACTTTTGAATTATCAGTGCTAGAAGCTGCTTTTTTTTTTTTTAAATAAAAACTTGTAGTCATATCAATATAGCTTAAAAGCAACTAAGACCTCCATGAAACCTTTGAAAAACATAATATTTAGGCAAAAATAACATACAAATTATTTTCAGTATTGGTCTTCCCCTTCCTATTATTGTTCAGGATGCTGTCAAAAAGCTAGGTCTTTGTATTTCAGGGTTCATCTACATTTGATTTTTACTCTCTACTTGAAGCCACAATCCTCTTTTTGTGACACGGCAATCTGTTGTCAGGGAAGCAGCTGTGATGCCACAAGCAAAGAATAGAGATGTTATGAATTTTTAATCTGTCAGCGAAGTCGGTTTGAAACTGCCATTTTTACATTCATGACAAAATTCCCAAATTAGAAGGCAGAATGGCCAACCTCGCCGGAGGATTTCTGTAATTTAAAAAATCTTCCACTGCCCAATGTGCTGTTAAATATGCCTCTCCCCACATAGAATAACAAAGATTTCATTATTTTACAACCCCCCCCCCCCACATCATGCTGGAGTTCATGGACTGGCAGGCTGGCAGCTTAAGTCAACCCCTCCTGCCCATGCATGTCAAATAGACATATGCCAAAAGTCCTGCACTGTGGGTTTTTTTTTATCTTTAAACACCCATGCCCCAGATTCCCACCCAATCCTGCTCAGGTACCCAACATCGTCCTCCCCACACCACCACCAGGAAAAAATCAAGAATGAAATGGTCCCCCTGTGCAAAAGAGCAGTTGCTCTTTTCTATGCCGAGCCTCTAAATCCTACTGCTCCATCTGATAACGGCACGAAAGAATGAGCAATTATGAGTAAAACCTGATCTGTTGAATTTTCAACCAATCAGGGTTTACTATGAGCATACACATTGCTATCCATTCATCAAAGCCATTATGAGACAGGAGTCTGCACTGAAGTTACTGAACAGAGCAGACACTCTGCACCGGGGGACCTTTTTCTTTATTTGCAGGTTCATTCTGTGGTCACTGCTGGAGGAAGGAGAAGAAAAGAGGGTGCCAGTGGGGGTAAAAAGAGTGGTACTCTCACATTTGGCACAATTTGCCTTGTTATTTACCAGGTGAACTGGCCATTCACCAGGTGAATTTAGTCATTCTGCATGGCTAATTAAAGTGTGCTGCAGTCCCCCAGCTCTGTGAATTTGCTGAAATTTGCAGATTTTTTTTCACAGAGCAGATTTCGTCAACTTCACCCATCACTAGCAAAAAATTATGATACTAGGTGGGGAAATAGCAGCCACAGCAGATGATGTCTTTGGGATAAAAGCCACGTTTACCTACAAATATCCTTAGTAAGAAAAAGAAAAGCACAGAGAAATACAAAAAAAACCCATGAAATTTAGAGTTATGTCTAAATATTTTGCATTCAAAAGTTTTCTGAAGTGCCAGCTGCTCTTTAACTATGTTAAGATGCCATCAGTGTATCAATACATTGAAAATGCACTTTTACAATATTGATGCATAAAAATGAACGTTTTTATATCAATGTGCATTTCTGTGTATCAGTGCAATCAAATGTGTCGTCATGGTGTAACCACCATGACCTGACTCCTTGCTTTCATTTAAAAAAAAAAAAAAAACATTTTCTAGCCTAACAGTTTAAAAGTTAACTCTTTTTAAAGGTAATGTCTTGAATTCTAAGAGCTAGAACCTAAAGCTTGTGGTCTGATTGACGTTATTACACTATACTGGCACACTTTCAATCTATTAATACACTTCTGCAATATAAATAAATTAAAATTGCTTCTACTGCATTGATCATTAAAACTACCATCCCATCATGTAACTATATTGACTTGTTTTCAAACACTTTCATTCATAAGAAAGACTAAAAAGCAGCTGGCCTCCTTGAGAACTTTGCAAAACATAATATTTAGACATAGTTCTGCCTATATTTCACATTAATTCTGTAGTTCTCATCCTCATTATTACTGAGTTCATCCGCACCAGTCTCCCCCCTCACTCTGACTTACCTACCTAACTTAATTACTGAAGCATACTGAAAGGTCTCTAGCTCCAATTATACTGTTGTACCCTTGCTAATACCATGCTCCCACTGTCTTTGAACCCTGAATGCCTGACGATGGCATAAAGGGCTGCTAATTTGGAATATATGTGCAATGCCTTGCTCCTATGTTTTATCCTGATTGCTTTGACAGTGCCTGCACTTGTTGCCACCTCTGGGTGATTTATATCTATTGTAATTTTCCTTTTATGTACCGTCCAAAGCTTATTGTATAGTGATTTAGTTTATGATGAGGAACCTTTGCAAATGAGCATGACTACTCAAAGGTATTCATCCGATTGTCTAAATAAATTAAAAATAAAAATAAATAAACAGGATCTTTACTCCTTCAGAGTTTATCTCTTCCAGTAGCTTATTCCCCACCTTATATTATAATACTCTCCTTGTGACATCACAGTCATTCTCATGGCAATAGATTGTGATGTCGCAATAGAGGATTACAACTTCCAGGAATGAGCTGCTGTGACAGATGAACTCAAAGGGATAACAATCCTGTTTGTGTACAAATTTCTTCTATAATATATAATGGGAAGTAGAAAACTATAGTAGATATATGAAATAAAAGCTAAATAGTGTATAAATATTATGTTCTTCAAAGCATTCCCAGAGGCATCAGCAGCTCTTTAAGTTTATAAGCCCTAATAGTTCAAAGCTAGCCCTTTTTAAATTTAATTTATTTAAACAGGGCTAAAATTTTAACTGTATGCCTAGAAACATTTAATGAATGTTTGGAGCCAGGCCGATACAATTGTACTATGTTGACACACTTTCAATGTATTGATACACTGAAAGTGCACATTTGCAATATCAGTACATAGAACAGATTACATTTAGTTGATTAGTATATATGTCTGTGTATTGAAACAATTAAAGGTGTATCAACATGGCATAACCATACTAAGTGGATTCTAAAAGCCTTCATTTTATACAGTAGCCGTAATAGTTCAAACGTTAGCCCCTTTTAAAAGTAAATTTATTATAAAGGGCTAATATTTGAATTGTATGGTCTAGAAACATTATTTTTTAAAATGACAACATGTAACCAAATTAATAAAATTACATCGTGTTGACATACTTTCAATGTTTCAAAACAGATACATTTAAAATGTCTTTTTTTCTATACTGATTTGTGTTTGTCAGTGTAGTAAAAGTGCATGTTCAGTACTGTATTTGAAGACATTGCAAGTACAGCAACAGGAATAATTAATTCTTGCCCAGACTCCAAGCTTTCATGTAAAAAACATATTCCCAGCCACAATGGCTCCAAAATGGACCTTTCCAAAGACAAGTTAAAGACAAAGAACCTCAGCACAAAAGCATTGAGGCAATGGTTACTCAAAAAGGGTATTGTCAACAAAGCCAGGTTTCAAAGAAATACAAAATCTCACATACCTACATAATGCAAAGCACCATGGAATGTATATACAAATCACCATAAAGATTTAGGCTGGTTCTGCATTAAGCAGAAATGCATGGTGTTAAAGGGCCTCTCACACAATCTGCAAAGGCTGAGAACAGAAGACACAGACATGTGTATCGTACTGTTCAGGACTCACCAGTGTGCCTCATCTGTATCTCATCCAAGGGGGAAAATAAACCCACTTTTATGTGGTCTTATGGGTTGGGTCATGGTGGGCTCAAAATAAGAAAGCAAGCAAAAAAAAGATACAGAATCTCAGCACGAAAACACTGAGGCAAGGGTACCCAAAAAAGGGTACTGGCAACAAAGACATACAACATTGTTTTTCCATGTGTTTATACCCATTGATATATACATCAAGGCAATTGCATAACTGTACAATTATAATGCTTTCTGGTTTAAAATGAGTTAACACTTAAAATGTACAAATAGCAGATATCCACCTGTTCCAAATGGAGGTAGACAACACATGATGTCATACTAGCTGTTGCATCAAAATAAAATTAGTGGTATACCATCAAGAAGAACCACACTTGATTTCTAGGTTTTACTAAATGCCCAGACACTAGCTCTCCTGAGAGACTGAATGCATATTATAGGTAATCCTCTGTATATTACAATATGTTAAACGGTACCTTTTTAGAAGGATTAGAACAGCATTGGCTGTACTGGAATCTAAACCAGTTGTGGGCTCATCTAAGAAGAGTACTGGAGGCTCTGTAATGAGTTCCATACCAATGTTCGTCCTTTTTCTTTCTCCACCAGACACTCCTCGTATTAACTCTGTACCCACCTATAACAACAACAAAAACAACATAGAATTAGTGATGACACATTATAAGTATTGGCAATCTGGCCAGTTGTGTGACTGTTAAACACATGGTCAAATCTTCAGTTTATCCATCAAAATGTGAGGGATAAATAAGTCAAGAAGCTGATTGTAAAAGTACTTTAAACTTTTAGGACAGCAAATAGCTAAGGACAATTTAGACTTTTCTTTTAAAACAAGTACAGTTTATTTGTCCTGGGTATTCCTGCTGAGATGCAACATCTTATTTCCAGTGGGGTTCTGCTTTTATCCCTTTTCAAAACTGATTAGACTAGAGCACTGATAGGGTCAGTGACTTTCCCTAGGTCAAACGGTGAGAATCAGGCTTTAGCAGGGTTTGAACCTGCAGTCTCCAGGTTTGCAAGCCAGTGCTCTCACCACTAAACCACACCACACTGCCTCTTATTCTTCTATAAACGTGGAGTCAGTCCTTGCAGACACCGTTTCCTTATTTATTGCCAACACTACACCCACCATCATCCTAAAATCCTAAACCACCTCACTGAGAAGTATTCGTTCTTGCCTCTTACCAAGGGAAAACTAAACATTATATTATAGCTCTGCTCTGTTTCCATGGATTGAAACTATATGGATGGTTAGTGAGCAGCTGCTCACTAACATAAAATGTTTAAACCACTGTGATTACATCAGTTAAATTAAGTTTCTAATGTTTTTGTCTTTTTATCATTAGTCAAAAATTTCACATAAGCAAGTACTTATTCCAACTTACCTTTTTATAGCTAATGACTTTAAAATGCTGACCTCATGATTACTGTTTGTGGCATCATAATATACTATCAAGAAAGGACTGTAATGTCATAAGTAAGTGGGGTTCAAGATTAGATAATCTCAGTAAGATTTTTCAGATAAATTGGATCCACTGGCAAAATACATTAAATCTTGTGGACAACTGAAATCAACAAAAATCTTCTTTAATAGACTGTAATAAGTCAATACATATGTTAATGATAAAAAACAGATCTTGCAATTGAAGCTCACAGAAACACAGAATCTTGAGAGCAGATAAGGGCCACTTTACCAGCAGACGTCTTCACCTCTGCATCACTCCTCCCCTCCAGCCGTCCACAACAGGGTACAAAAAACAAGCGTGCTACATTTCTGCCTTGCAGGGTTCTGTACCCTGTTGCTATACTTCTCAGCGCTGTATCCGCTGCACAGTTTTCACAACGCTGTTCCTCATACAGCAAAGTGACCCAGTAGGTTCCAGGGCTAAGTACAGTCCTCTGTGACTGTACCTAGCCCTGAGAGGACAGCAGGATAAATGAACAAAAGGACCTAGATTTCAGAAGAACAGACTTCAACAGGATGTGGGAGATGGTGTGAGACAAATTGAGTAGGGTGGATAGCATCGGAGGTGACGAGGAAAGATGAGGGGGGAATCAATAGGGTTACTCTTAGGACAGCAACTCTTTCAAAAGAACTGTTACAAAATGAAACAGGTACAAGAGACCAATATGGGTATTGGAAAGGGTCAGAGAAGCAGCGAGGGCCAAGAAAAATGATTTCACAAGGTACAAGGAAAAGAAGGGGGGGAAGGACCGGGGAGAGTTCCAAATTAAACAAGGGAAGCAAAGAAGACAGTCAGGGAGGCGAAGGCAGACATGGAGCTGTGTACTGTAGAAGGGATCATGGGTGGGGTAAAACCATACTTCAGATATATATTCATGAAAAAAAGGGAAGCATGGAGGGGCTATTATTAGTCTTTGGGGTGGGGTACTAAAGGAAGAGGAACAAAAAGCAGCCACCCTTCACAATTACGTCTGCCCTGTCTTCACAGGGAAAACAGTTGGCCCGGCCTGGAAGTGGCATCAAGGTGGCTGTCAGGAGCATTCCTGAAATGAGGTAGCCAGTATTTACTGGAGAAAGGTTCCAGAAGGGGCTTGAAGCCCTATAGGTAGATAAGCTCCATGACTGAACTGGATGCTTCCAAGGGTGCTCAAGGAACTGGCTGAACCACAAGTGGGTCTATTTGATAGCTCAGTTCAGACAGGGGTAGTTCCAAAAGACTGAAGCGTGGAAGACATAGTCCCGCTACACAAGGAGGTGGGGGGTACAAGGTGCAACCGGGAAATTACAGACCTGTCAGCCTTACCTCTGTAATGGGTAAACCGATGGAGTCACTGATCAACGAGAACACTGGGGACTACCTAGAGGGCAACAGTCTACAGAATAGTAAACAGCATGGGTTTGGGGCAGGGAGGTCTTGTAAGACATACCTGATGGTTTTATTTGAATGGGTATCAAAGATAGTAAATAAGGGCCATGCTGTGAATTTACTCTACTTCAATTTTAGCAATGCCGCACAGAAGATAACTGAAGAAGCTGGAGGATCTAGGTGTGGCTAAGGACATAGTTCAATGGGTAGGAAACTGGTTAAAGGAGCGACAGCAGATGGTGGTGGTGATAAATGGGGTTAAATCAGAAGAAAGGAAGGTCACAAGTGGGGTACTGCAGGGATCTGCACAAGGCCCTGTCCTCTTTATTTTTTTCATGATCTAGTTACCTTTTCCTTTCACGCATACAGTCATCCTCTCCTTCAGGTAGCCAGTCCTGCCATTACCTCCAACCAACCCACCATCCTGCTGCTCCAATACCCAGTTGTCCCCGATGTATCCCTTCACTGGGGGGCCCCCCTTACCCTCTGGGGCATCGGGAGGGGAGATCAGAGTTACATCTTAACAGGGGCATGAAAATGCAGCCTGGTGGCATGGCAGCTGAGAGGCATGGGGAGGCAGGGCCACTGTCATCTGGATGGCATGCATGCCTTTTCCATGCTTTTCTTGCTGAGCCACCCTTGTAGGGCCCCCGGTCTCCACTGGGGGCTGCTACAGAGTGAGGCTACCACCCAACCCACCCCAGGAGAGGAGAGCAGTCCTCTGGACGATACTCTCCTCCTTCCCCTGCCAGCCCCCAGTGCCCCCTGTCCGTTTCCAAACCTGGGTGGCCGGTGTGGCTCGAGGTAAGGCATCCAGTGCCTCAGCCCTCTGCGTCACTGGGCCAGTCCCTGTCCTCTTTAATATGTTAAAGGTGCCATAAAAATAAAGTTTATTATTATTCTTTTTTATTATTATTATTTATTATGTTCATCAGTGACATTGGAGAGAGTATCTGGACAAGTTACGTCTCTTTTCATATAGCAGGAAGCTCTGCGGTAAGGCAGACAACAATGAAGGCATCAGGGAGATGCAGAGGCATCTACAAAGGTGGTCTAAGATTTGACATTTGAAATTTAGTACCAAAAATGCAAGGTTATCCACCTAGGAAAGAAAACAAACAGGATAGAGTACTGAATGGGAGGGGTTAAAATGAACACTACAACAGAGGAAGGGGACCTGTGAGTCATTATTAGTGACTCCTTCAAACAATCAAGCCACTATAACAAGGTCTAGAGTAAGGCTAATAGGATGCTGGTGTATCGGAAGAGGTACTGACAACAGGAAAAATTAGGTACTACTACCAGTTTATACATCACTGGTGAGGCTGCAGCTTTGCTCAGTTCTGGAATCTTCACCTGAGGAAGGACAGTGACAGACAGGAGATGGCCTAACATGGAGTGACTAAGATGATTAAGAGCCAACAGGGCCACTCTTACAAAGATTGTCTCAAGGCATTGAACATGTACTCACTGGTGACCAGGCAAGAGAGGGGCTACATAATAGAGACTTTCAAGTTCCTGAAGGGAATAAACAATGTGAACTGTGGGAAACTATTTAGCAGGAGTACAGCATCAGGAACCTGAGGCCATGAGTAGAAACTGGGGCAGTGGAAGTTTAAGAGGGGTGGAAGGATGTTCTATTTTACAAAAAGGGTGGTGGAACCATGGAACAGTCTGCCAGCCAAGGTGACCGGCACCAACACCATAAATGATTTCAAGCATGACTGGGACACAGTGAAGGGTTTGGTGGTTGCTCAGGTTGGTAACAGAAGGGAGGGAAGCAGGGGGTGTGGACCAAGAGGGATAAAACCCAGTAGGGACAATAGGTCCCAGGACAGATAGGAAACTCTGGGAAGACTAGATGGATCTTTGATCTTATTTTGCTGTCACTATGTTTCTATGTTGTGTTTTTGGCACCATGTGTGCCTGTGGTCAATGCGGCTCTCAGCCGCACTTCCAGGGGACCGCCTGTCACCTGTCACTCTAGATGGAGCATACGTTGCACTTGCGGGGGAGGGGGATTCCTCTGCAACTCTAAAAGACAGACTAGAACACTAAGCATAGTACGTACTAAAGAACTGCAGAGCTAATTAGGGCAAATAAGGACAGGAGCCCAGATAATTAACTTTATTGGAGCCACCATCTTTGCAATCCCAGACCTCTTTACCAGTCAACTGGAGCCGGTCAGGGTTCTTAAGTGCTAGCAAAAGATGACTGCTTGAAAACAAAACTGCAGTCTGCTGGGCACCCTTTTCTACAACTAGTAGGAGGTCAAGTGAAAGCAAAAGAGATAATTTACACTGATTGAAAGCCCCCCACACCATTCAGAAACTGCCCTTACCCAGAAAAGTTCTGAGGGCAATTCTTGGACCAGACAGTTCGCAGCTTGCTCTCTCACATAAAGGAGAGCCAGAGTTCTTGGCATGAGCTTTGAGGAGGCCTGCCTGGGCTTCCACAGCCAAGATAAAGGAGGCACTTGAAAGGGTTCTACAACCACATAAAAGCAGCCAGATAGAGGTCTTGTTTTTTCAGTGTTATTGTCAAAATGACATTGAGAACATTGAGAGACTGATTTCTGCCTTCAGTATAGTTCAAATTCTTTTTATTGTAATGTATATAAGCCATATAGATTAAAGACACGAAGAAAACTGGTGCTGACTCTGTGGCGCTGAGTGGTGAGGCAACTGCTTGGCATGCTAGTGACCTGGGTTCATGCTCCGCACCCAAGATGACAGGAGCAGAGACCAGCAGGGAAGGTTATGAGCATCTGTGTGGATGCTCTCCTCCCAGGGAGGGAGGGTTAGGCCTGTACCCCTCTTTGAGTGGCTCCTGGTGGTCAGCTGGTGGAGACAAACTTGATGGGGTCCTAGACCATGCAACCCCATGTGTCCTTCCCAGGATGCAGCAGCATGCAGCCAGCATGTGGTGGTGGTGGGTGAGGGACGAAGGGAGAAAACAGGAAAATGGCCCATCCTGGGGCACCAGATGATGGCCTCCCATGGAGTCCCATATGCCGCCATCCACCCAGCGCACTGTCCTTGTCTCCCCAGGCCGTCACCTCTAATAACAAAGGTACTTCTCACCTGGTGACAGCAGGGGGGGCCCTGGCAGGGATAAGCCAGAACACTGGAGGTGTTGGCAAAGCTTGGGGTGTCTAGAGGCAAAGAGATGGCAGCAGGGTAGAGGATGGACGATTGGTGGAGACAAAGCTTGGGGAACCCGAAGGAGTGGGGCTCCAGGGGGCAGGGTGGAGCAAACAAAAAAAAAAAAAAAAAAACTGGTGACAAATCCTCAGAGAAATACAATACATAATACAATCTAGCAAGCATGTTATTTATACATCACATTTTGCGGAAAATTTGCAACCACATATACTACAGATGGGAAAACTGGAAACAACAAAGCTCCAATTGTCCTTGCATGTAAAAACAAGGATTAACCATCTTCTGTGCTCCATCACCAAAGCACTACAATCAAAGGAAAAAGGCCCTCGTATTGAAAAACAGGGTAAGTACAGCTGTTTGTTCTTCACTTGTTGCTTC
Organism: Neoceratodus forsteri; assembly: GCA_016271365.2. Taxonomy (NCBI): domain Eukaryota; kingdom Metazoa; phylum Chordata; order Ceratodontiformes; family Ceratodontidae; genus Neoceratodus; species Neoceratodus forsteri. The sequence goes on from CM028135.1 coordinate 650,695,190, forward strand.
ACTCTCCCAGTTACTGCAATATTCAGACAAATAGCAATCGCTTGATGAGTGGCGCTAGCTGACTGAATATCGGACCATGCTGGTACAGCGTTAAATGAATCTGTGCTGCCCCAACACAGACCATCACTGTATAAGGGCTTCAGGGGATAGCTCTGCCCAAAATCGGATAGCCCCAGGTCCCCTGTGGGCCACATTCAGCCCAAGCATGCTAATGAGCCCATTGGGCATGCAGGGCTCCAAAGGCCATTTGCATGCTCATTATGGGCTTTTTCGAAAGGCGCAAAGAAGCCCCTTAGCACCATTTTCACTGTTAAACACACTACCTGATGATCTAGTTCCCCCACACACCCCGATCGCTCAGTATATATTTTTGGTGGTCCAGTGGTTCCCCAACCCCCTGATTGCCTGGTATAAATATGTGGAAGTCTCTGCTTGTCCAGTTGTTCCCCCACCCTCCAATCACCCAGTATATATGTGTTGAACAGTCTCTGGTTGTTCAGAGGGTCCTCCCATTCCCCTGATTACCTAGAATAAATATGCTGAACAGTCCCTATGGTCCGGTGGATCCCTCTTCCCTCTGACTGTACCTGCCCCCCAACCTGCCCAGGACTCCACCCTTCACCCCCTCATCCTGCTCAGGACCCCAGCCTGCACCCCTTCACCCTGCGTGCCACCCATGAAAGTGGCGTCCGTCACAGCCTTCCTCTCACCTCCTCGGCCAGCCACCATCTGACAGTCATGGAGCACGATCACTGGGAGGGAGCAGGCCATGGGTGGACAGCTGCAGTAAAGCCTGCTTTTGGGGCAAGCTTAGCATCTGGATAAAAGGTGGTTATTGACAGTGGCAAACAGCGCTGCTTGAGAGACTATTTACCGCCACCACAGATCTTTGAAAATGTCACTGCGCCAGTATGCTCAAGGGGAACCCCTCATTTGCATAAACACAGCAGCATTTTAGTGCCTTGGCACCGAAGGCTTTGGGGGATGATTGGGGGCCTCTGAATATGGCCTAGTGCAGAGTGCCACTGCAAACCTGGGTTAGGGCCAATGTGAATCTTGTTCACATCGGCACTAACATTTGAATAATGGGGCTTAAATGTTATACTGTAATAATAGGTTCACTTTTACAGTCATAGAAACATAGAAAAAAAGATGGCAGAAGAGATGGCAGAAAGACACCAAGGGTCCATCTAGTCTGCCCATGTGTTCCTTGGACCTTCTCAGATCCCAGGACCTTACCTCCCTTCTGCCTCCACGTTAGCCTTGTCCCACTGCAGCTTGAATAATGTCATGGACTTTGCTTCCACTACCTCAGCTGACAATTTATTTCATGACTCCATGACTCTTTCAGTAAAACAGTGTTTCCTATGCTCCCACTTGAAACTCTCCCCCTCAACTTTCACTTGTGCCCTCTAGTGTTAGAATCGGAGACTCTGTTGAACAGGTCTGAGGATGGCACCTTATTTATTACTCTCAGAAACTTGTATGTTTTCATCATATCTTTCTCTCCCTCCTTGTCCCCAGCAAAAACATTTTTAATGCTTCCAGACTCTCCTCATTTGAGTGCCCTCGATAGCCCTGGATCATTTTGGTCACTCTCCTCTGAACAGCCTCCAACCTGTTTATATCCTTTTTTATATGTGGATCTAAAACTGGACACAGTACTCCAGATGGGGCCTTACCAGGGACCTGTAGAGTAGCAGAATTACCTCCTTCCTCCTCCTGTCGAATCCCCTCACTGTGCACCCCAGCATCTTGTTGGCCTTGCTATAAGCTTTGTTGCATTGGCTTGTTTGTTCAAGGTTACTGCTTATGATGACTCCTAGGTCCCATTCTTCCCGAGTGGCACTGAGCTGGACACCGTCGAGGTGGTACTCTGTCCTTGGGTTCCCGTTAACAAAATGCATCACCTTACATTTTGTTTGGGTTGAACTTCAGCTGCCAGATGTTGGACCATCTTTCCAGCCTGTGTAGGTCTTTTTGTAGGTCCTTAACTGCCTCCTCACTAACATCCCTTCCTCCTAGCTTGGTATCGTCCTCGAATAGGGCAATTTTGCCCTGAATACCTATGCCAATGTCATTGAAAAGGCATTAAACAGGACTGGCCTAAACACTGAACCTTGGGGTAACCCACTAGTGACTGTGCCTTCATCAGACCTCACCCCATTGATCACCACTCTCTGTTTTCTGTCCCCAAGTCAATTACCTACCCAACTGACTATGCAGTTGGCTGCACCCAGGTCCTCCAACTTTTTCAGCAGGCGGTTGTGCAGCAAAGAATCAAAGGCCTTACTGAAAGAGTAATAGAGGAGGTCCACTAGGTGGCCTCTGTCTAGTTCCCTAGTGACCCAGTCAAAAAATGTGATTAGGTTCATTTGGCATTAACTTCCCACCACAAACCCATGTTGCCTGTCATCCTGCAGATCATTCTTATCTAGGTGCTCTACCAAATCTTGTTTTATTAAGTTTTCCATCAGTTTCCCCACTACCCACATAAAGCTGCAGTCAGTTGTCTGCTTCCTCCCAACTCCCTCCCTTGTGGAGAGGTACCACATCAGCTCTTCTCCACTCTCCCGGCACTATCACCATCTGAAATGATCTGCTGAATAAATGTGCTAAGGGACCTGCCAATAACCTTGCTAGCTCCTTTAACACCCTCAGGTGTATTCCATCAGGCCCTGGCAACATGTCTTTCCTGAGTTGATCCAGGGTCTCTCTAACCCTACTGTTGGTAATTGATGGTGCTTCCATTTGTGGAACACCTTTGTCAGCAGCCTTGATGCCACTGTCTGGTACTGGGCCTTTGTGTTCCTCAGTGAATTCCAGGCAAAAAAAGTCGTTCAGAACAGTGGTCTTCTGCCTGTCCTCCTCCACCACTTTGTCACCGTCTTTGAGTCTAACTATGCCTCCCTTTTTCTTGTGTATATATCAAAAAAAGTGTTTATTCTCTTCTTTAACCCATTCCGCAAGCTGAAGCTCCATTGCGGTCTTAGCTGATTTCACCATACGCTTTGCTTCTTTGTTCTTATGAACATAGGCTTCCCATGAGCTGTCTTCCTAAGTTCTTTTATAGTTCCACTAGGCCTTACTTTTGGTTTTGATTGCAGTCCTTACCTGGTTACTGAACCATATTTTTTTTTGTGTTTGTTCTTTTTCGTCACTGTTCTTACGCACATCCTTGTAGCCTGTAAAATGGCTAACTTAACCAGCCCCCATATTTCTTCCACATCTCATTGCTCCTGGATCCTTAACAGCTTGCTTCTGCATACATCCTTCATTTTGTCAAAACTGGCTCCTCTAAAGTTTAAAACCTTCCCAATTTTTTTTTAAGTTTGTATGGGCTACATCTAGTAGGTTATCTTTTAAGACTCCCAAACAATATGTACAAAAAATTGATGTAAGATTTTTATTTTCCCATGGAATTAGGTATCTTTCTGTACAAAAAGTATCTTAAAAGTAGCTGTAAATATGATCTAATGTGTAGTTTCCCTAAATTGTTTTGAAACGCTATATATTTTAATCATTGTGCTGCTTCTGATGTAAATGTCCTGTGATTTGCCAGAACCATGTCTGACCACATATTGCACATTATATTTTAATTAAATTGTGAAGTTTAGTAAACGCTTAAAACAAGAAGTGATTGAGTGCTAGTTTAGCATTTGTACAACTGCCAGCTTGCAGTGTGGTGAGAGACTGTGTTCTGCGTTCTCAGAATGAGAGTTAAAAGTGTGCTTATCAAACACTAGTGCTACAGCTGCTGGCCTACAGTGTGGGGAAACAACTGTGTTTATTGTTCATCATCATCAAAACATGCTTTGAGACTGCAGACAGTCTTGGGAACTAGGCCAGTTAGTGCTACTGCTAGGCACTGATGTAGTTTCAGCTTTGTGAGCACTCTTCTTACTCCAGCCCCCGTACCTAACCCTTACCTCTCACCAATCATGCTGCATCTCCCCTCCCACAAGGATCTGACTGCCTCATTCATATGTCCTGCCCACAACCCATCCCTACTACTGCAGTGTTCTGCTCTGGCCCTGGTACCGCTGCACCAGTGTTACAGCTGGTCATGACTTCCTGTCTGCCCATGATGGAGTTCCTCTCCCCCCATATACCCCCGCCAGTGTTCACCCACACAATTACTTGCTTCTGTCACTGGAGGTGCCCTCTAGGACTGACTGGAGTGAACCCATCTCCTTTTGTAGCCCTGTTTACACTGCCTAAGCTGTTACACATAAGTAATGTTCAAGCTGGTGTCAGTCTGTACCTGGTACTTTATGAAGACAGTGGTGTTCACCACTTAAGGATGCTGGCTTCTACACTGGCATCACACTGGTGTCTTGCTAACTGCATTGTGGGATCTGTTTTGCAAGGAGTACCCTGCTGCTTTGTGGTGCTAAATTACCCTCAGCCAGCAATGTGTGAAGTGGCCTCAGTTTGCCCTACATTTGAAAATACTCATACCAGCTCAGCACCTCTGTCTGGGAAAGGAGTACAACAGCCAAACCAGTTTGACACCTGTACAGTTTACATTCACATATGTACACTGGTGTAGAAATGGCTAGTGTAAAAGGGGCTTATGTAGACAGCTGTGTTCTAGCTGCTATAAAACAGCTTTATTTTTCTACCCTACAAGCCTTATATGCCTACTTGCCTGTGCTTTTACTGCCTTTGAAAGGTTTCCTTTTTGTAATTATCCCAGCCTCCCTGTGTATCGCCCCCAGGTTGCACTTACAAATCAAGATTCATTCTCAGTGTGCTCTCCAGTCAAAAGTCATGCAAATAAATAAATACACCAATGACAAAATAAATAAATTACGTTCAGCTAAATCTGCAGTCTACAGAGATTCAGAAATCCACAAACTGTACAAGGAGTATCAGAGCTATAATATACAAGCAAGAGTGCCAGTAACCATTCTGCTAAAAAACTGCTGTGTAATCTGAGAGTGAGGAAGAGCAAGTATGACTGATATAAAGTCCAAGCCTGGACAAGTGACATTGCTAAGTAACGAAAAAGATTGGTGATTTACTGCATTTTTGTCACCTTTGTCTGCAGACTGAGAACAATAAAAATGTATTTGTTATATTTGTGAAGTCTTGTTTCAGGGAAGCATTCAGTTCCAGGATGCCGGCTTCTTACCTTTGGAGATATATGGATGTTTGGGAAGGAACACTTCCATGAAGCAGGAAGAACCAAAATGGGAAATAAATGCATAAAAAAATAAATAAAATTCAACCCCTCTAGCCCTTTTCAAGAGAAATTTTTTAATGCTTTCTACCAGATGTAGGAGAGAACATTTTGTGTCAAATGCTACTTAGTCTTGGCTTCGGTGCTTTTTATCATACTGTACTAATATAAGTTGTTGTTTGTACATCTGCTATACCTCTAATAACTGCAATATTGCCATTTTTGTATTTATTTATTCTCTATATTTCCCCAAGTGCCCTCATCCCTCCAGTTCAAATCTGTGAAATTTTTTTTTCTTTATTTCTTTATATTCACCTGGTCAAACAAACAAATTTAAATAAATAAATACACATTATTTTATTTGTATTTATTTATTTATGTTTTTGGTAACCAGGTAAGTACACTGATCCAGAGAACCATTTTCAGTCACGACCTGGGCCCCAAGGTGGCGACACAGTGAGAACATCAGTGGACACAAGTTACATTATGGTAATCAGTCAAATGCAAACAGTTATGGACAATGAAAAAACAGACATAAATTACATATTGTATACAGGCGTGGCAGATAAAAGAACAGAGAAATACAGGCAGAAGTACGGAGGAGAAAGTAGATAAGCATTTGCACACAATATACATTATGGTAATCAGTCAAATGCAAACAGTTATGGACAATGAAAAAACAGACAAATTACATATTGTATACAGGCTTGGAAGATAAAAGAATAGAGAAATACATGCAGAAGTACAGAAGAGAAAGTAGTTAAGCATTTGCACACAATATACATTATGGTAATCAGTAGTTAACCATTTGCACACAATTTACATTATGGTAATCAGTCGAATGCGAACAGTTTACATTATGGTAATCAGTCAACTGCAAGCAGTTACAGACAGTGAAAACAAACATAAATTACTTATTGTATACAGACTTGGCAGAATAAAAGAACAGAGAAATAACAGGCAGAAGTACGGAGGAAAAAGTAGTTAAGCATTTGCACAAACTAGACCAGGAGCAGTTGAAACCAGCAGACAAACTGATATTTGGTCTAGGGTAGACTCGCCTGTCCTGCATCTTGCCTGAGCAGGCCGAGTTGAGAAAGCCTAGGGAAGGTAGACCAAAGTAGTCAGAATGAGAGTTTATATGAGGGGTGGTGCTCAGGGAGTAAGGGCATGGGCGGGAAGAGTAAGGAGGGGGGCATAACGCTACAGTTATTTTTTTTTATTTTAGTCTTTGGTAACCAGGTAAGGCCCACTAGGTACAAGTGCCTGTTTTCAGGGGCGACCTGGGAGCTTAACTGACTTGCTCAGAGAAACACAGTATGCAAGTGGAGGTTGTGAGACTCAAACTCAGGTCTGGTCTGCTGGATGTATCACGCTTGTTCACACCTCGTTCCTCTAATCTCTAGGCTATACTGCCAGCCCAATTAGGGTTATAAAAAAGCCAATTAGGGTTGGTTTATGGCGGTTTTCTGGTTCCTGTGCGTGCAGCCCAGAGAGCATTTGCAGGTAGACTCTCCAGTAGCCAGGCATTCAGGTTAGATTTATTTATTTATTTAGCTTTTGTTGACCGGATAAGTGCACTAGACAAATCCTGCCTATTTTCAGGCACGACCCGGGGGGGAGGGGGAATACAGATGAATGGCAACTGACCTTGAACCAGATTAGCTGTTAGTGGTATTTTTAGTGAATGAGGGAAATTTGGCCAGGACACCGGGGAAATTCCCCTACTCTTTTCGATAAGTGCCATGGGATCTTTAACATCCACCTGAACTACCACCAATCCAGGCAGATGGGACCTCGGTTTAACGTCTCATCCGAAAAGATGGCACCTCAGAAATGCAGCACCCCTCTCATGCTGCATTACAGTGTCAGTACTGGGATATTAACCCAAGTGCCAGATGTGGGAACTGAACCCACAGCCCTCTGATCTCCCGGCCTCAGAGGCGAGTGTGCTACCTACTGAGCCACTGACACTGCTTAAAAGACACATGGGATAGAGATGTGCAAATGGATGCAGGAAGACAGTTCCAGAGAGAGGGGGCAGATACAGAGAAAGCCTTGCTGCCCATAACGTGGAGACACGAGAAACTTCCAGGGTTGCAATGGAGGAGACCCTAAGAGATCTAGTGGCCACTCTATTTATGAGAAGGTGAGCATAGGGGAATAATTGTTTACTCCTGAGGGTGCTGTCTACCAGGCAGCCTGTGGCACAATCAAGGTGTGCCTGGAGAGGGAGCCATCCTAGGGACTGGTAGAGCGTACAGTGGTGGGTAGATGAGGGGGCTTTGAGAACAAAGTGACAGATAGCCATTTAATAGATGGTTCAGACCCATTTGCAGTGTCAGTGGCTCAGTAGGTAGCACACCCGCCTCTGAGGCCGGGAGATCAGAGGGCTGTGGGTTCAGTTCCCATATCTGGCCCTTGGGTTAATATCCCAGTACTGACACTGTAGTGCAGCATGAGAGGGGTGCTGCACTTCTGAGGTGCTGTCTTCCGGTTGAGACGTTAAACCGAGGTCCCATCTGCCTGGATTGGTGGTAGTTCAGGTGGATGTTAAAGATCCCATGGCACTTATCGAAAAGAGTAGGGGAAGTTCCCCGGTGTCCTGGCTAAATTTCTCTCATTCACTAAAAATACCACCACCACCTTAATCTGGTTCAAGGTCAGTTGGCATTCATCTGTATCCCCCTCCCCTGGGTCGTGCCTGAAAATAGGCAGGATTTGTATAGTTCACTTACCCCGTCAACAGAAACTAAATAAATAAATAAATATGTGGTCTGAACCATCTATTATATTACAGTTCAACAGCCAGTATTAAGCTATGTACTAGGATTGAAACCTGGCTCCTAAATATTTGAAGCAGTTTACATAGCCTTTTCCTAATTTCATATTAATATGCTCCCAGGCTAGGTTGCACTGCATAAAAAGTGTAGGGAAACCACCAGTTTCTGTGCTGGAACAGAAGTCTACCTCAGTACATACTGGCTGTCAGACTGTAACATAAAAATAACACTGACGCTGAATTAAAGTAACATTTGCCACAGAATGGCATCTCTCAAAAAGTTGGCTGTATGACAATAGAAAAGCTTCAATTGAAAAAGACAAGAGGAGTTGAACTTTCTGTTTGTCTTTTTATGCCATCTCAGTTTTACCTAATACTATGTGCTCAGCAAAATGATGTATGTATATGTTCAGTCAGTTTTAACCACACCTTTCTTTTTACTTTCTTAAACTCACAGCACCAGAACAGTGCCAAACAGTGCATACCAGGATACCATTTCTTTGTTTGTATAGAAATCCCAACAGGCAATCAAAAACTATTTGTGGCTCAGTTGCCTAAAGTTTCCATTAGTTTATATCCACACAGATTTTTTGGTAACTCAACACATATTTCCTGAATCCACATTAAGGTTTGTGACAAAATCTTATTTTTGGTGCCATCCTGTTGGCAAGGAAGCAGGCTGCTGGCATCAGGGGGGTGACCATGTTCATGCATGTGTCACATGTGTGCTGACCTGTTGCGTCATATCAAGATGCCTTTCTCAGAGAGACCACAGATGGGTCTGAACCATCTATTAGATGGCCTAGAAGTCTCCAAAGTTTGTATCCAAAAATGGACACAATTGTACTTCTGTTCAGTTTGGATTCAATGGCATGCATTTTTTGCCACAAATTGTGATTTCTTTTGTTGTAAATGGAGGCAACTTCTAAGAATACCAGCAAGGCTGCCTGGATGCAAGAAAATGGGCACAGACACAGCATGCACTTGCGTCCGTGTTCAACCCTTTTGAAAAACCTGCAGCGTAGCACTGCAGTCTCCTTTGTTCCACCGTTGCTTTGCCTGCGGCATTCTAATGGCCATTTACACAGTGCTTGTCTGCACTGGTGTAATCTCAGGTTGTGTTTCACACAGGACTTATGGTATTTCCTGAAGTATTTCTGCCAGAGTGGTAGTGCAGTGAAGGAGATGGGAACTAGGTTCAGCCTGTGTAAGCAGTCATATGATAAGGCCACCAAAGCTCAGTTAATTGCAAGTGTTTCCTACAGAACTGAGTCCACAATATTGATTGCTGTCCTGCATATACATTTCTCAAATGTAATCATCAGGCAGGATAAATGTGTTATGGCTTCCCAGTGCTTCAGTGAACAGACTACATGTTTACACATTGATCCTGCTTGACTTTTAAAATCTCAGTATTCTTATACAGTACAGCTCACAGGAGTGAAGTTGCCATAGCAGCACAGCACACCGTGGGGCTGCACCATTACAGGGGGAGCGTAGTGTTTACAAAGTAGCATAAAACACCTGCACCAGTTAGTGTCCCCACTAAAACTTCAATCATGCTGCACTGCAACGGAATGACCTACAACACTCCACAGGCTGTTTCCATAGCCTGATCTACACCACTGCAACTCATCCAAACCGCTTGCAGTGTTGCAATCAGGCCCTGTAAACATGCCTAAATAGATGAATACACTGCATACGTCTCAAGTATGCTTTTTCTGGTATGTACTGTAAGCATCTATTTTTCCCATTGCTGGTTCCTCTCTTGATTGTCTCTGTTCTTTTCTTGAGTTCTTACTACCTTTTTCAACATTACAACAAGGCATTCCACGCAATCTACTGTAGAACTCGAAATTTCCAGCAAATAATGTTTCGTGCTATGAGCCTGACTAGCATTTTAGCGGCAAAGTATATTAGTGTTTTTACAGTACTGTGGTATGCGACTCGCTCTGAACAGATGACAGTAAAACAATTACTTAATTGTGAGTTAGTTTTATTCAGCAGTCAACTGCCATGCAACCAGAGTAATGCTACGCACCCGATAATCACAATCACCTGGCTGAATGAATCTGTTCTAATTCACAGTTCATTAACATTTTCATGCAATCCACCATCAGATTGCACTTCATCTGCCTCATTTTGTGGCTTCAACGAAGGACTCTTAAGAGAGACTTTGCTAGTGTAGATCCAGAGAAGCTCAGTCAGACAGCCTCTGTACCTTTGTTGATGGTTAAGTCAGTGGTAAACAAACTTTCGGCATCACCCGTGCAAAGAAAAGACAATCAGAGTACAATACCCACATGCCTGCAGTCCGGTTTGAAATAGGCAAGTATGCCGTGGAATGTGCGGTGATGAAGGCAGTTCAACATTATGAGGTACGATGCCACCAATCAATCAACGAGAGCACAATATGCAAGTTTAAATCAGACTATCTGGCTGAACTGCAAAAAACAGCAGACCCCTCCAATATGACCCCCGAACTTCATAAACAACCTAGGGAGAGACTGTCACTTTTACTTGAGGACACTGAGATAGCAATGAAAAACATTATACATGGCTTAAGAACAGAAGGGGCTGCTGTGAACACCCGTGTTGTCAGCACTGTCGCCTTGGGTGTCATTAAGGCTCAAACCCCAGAGCAGCTTGTTGAATACGGGAGGTCTGTGCAGTTCTCTAGACAGGTCTGTGATGCTGGTTCGACAACTATATAGATGGAGCCGGCATCACAGCGACAGATATTATGTCGACTGCAAGTTGTGCTTGACATAATTCTGTATGGAAACCCAGTCCGCTTTTCTATCGCGGGGACTTTGCCCCAAACCCCCATGCGGAAGTTTGGTCCCGCACCTCCCTACTAAATATAGTCAACTACAAGTCGGAGTTGATTCAGGGAGGGAGCAGGACTGGGAGACAGAATGCCAGGGAATGTCTAACCATTACAGCTAACTGTTGATGTTGTCGGCATCAATGTTGTTTGCTGTAATGGTGTCGCTGTCAGGGATGCATCCCCTCTAGACAACGGGCATGGTTGTTCTTAAGGACGTAGACACATTACTGTTAGAACATATACAAAACATGACAGCTAAAGGGGAGGTTCTGATAATGGGAGACTTCAACATGCCAGATACAGATTGGTCAATACCAGCAGGAACATCTGCCAGAACTAGACACATGATGGATTCCCTGCAGGGGGAGGGCCTCAAACAACTGGTACAACAACCCACAAGAGACAGGGCAATCCTAGATCTAGAACTGACTAACAGGGAAAGGATCACAGATCTCCAGGCAGAAGGTCAGCTGGGGGCTAGTGACCATCACATGGTATGGTTCAGTTTGGCCATAAAACTAAACCATCCCATTTCAATGCAAAAATATGGGACTTCAGAGGAGCTGACTTTGATAAGATGGCCAACAGAGTTAAGCTAGCCCTGGCAAAGAGAAATACAGGTGAGGGGGGTACAGGCAAAGTGGGCAAGCATTAAGGATGCAATACTTGAAACAACATCCTATTGTGTTAGAGAGAAAAGGAAGTACAAAAGAAGAAGGAAACCACTTTGGTTCTCAAAAATAGTAGCACAAAAGGTCAGGGCCAAAAGGCTGGCCTTCAGGAAATATAAGGGAACGCAGCGGGATGAAGATAGAGAGGCATATCAAACTTCTCTAAGGGAAGCAGGGAAGGCAGTAAGGCAGGCAAAGGCCCAAACCAAGGAAACACTAGCACGAACAGTAAAATAAGGTGACAAGACTTTTTATAGCTACATTAGTGAAAGGAGAAAGTCTAGAGGGGGTATTGCTAAGATCAAAGGAGATAAGGGGGCGTGTGAGGAGGAGGAGGACCATGTAAAAGCATCTATCCGAAATAGATACTTCTGCTCAGTATTTACTGAAGAGAAGGTAGGGTAGGGCCCACAGCTCAGCACCCTGGACACAGTGGGGAGGGAGTTGAGCACTGGTCCCTTCACAAAAGAAAGGGTCCTACAAAAGCTTGATAAGCTCAGGGTGGACAAGGCAATGGGACTTGATGGCATACATCCCAGGGTACTAAAGGAGCTAAAGGTAGAACTAGCAGAGCCATTATTAGAACTATTTAGTGAGTCTCTGAGCATAGGAGAGGTCCCAGAAGACTGGAGAAGGGCTCATGTGATCCCGCTACACAAGAGTGGTAGCAGGGAGGAGCCAGGAGACTACAGACCAGTCAGTCTTACCTCAGTAGTGGGCAAGATTATGGAAGCACTCCTTAAGGAAAGGATAGTGCAACACCTGGAATCCATAGGAGCACAGGATCCAAGACAGCATGGGTATACAAAAGGAAGATCCTGTCAAACCAATCTCATAGATTTCTTTGACTGGGTAACCAGAGTGGTGGACCAAGGGGGAGCAGTTGATGTCACTTACCTTGACTTCAGCAAAGCTTTTGATTCTGTTCCACATAGAAGACTGATTAATAAACTGGGTAGGCACAGGGTGGGTCAGAAGTTGGTCAACTGGGTGGCAAACTGGTTGATGGGCAGAAAACAGAGAGTGGTGGTAAATGGTATGCAGTCAGAAGGGATGCAAGTCACAAGTGGGGTACCTCAGGGATCAGTCTTGGGGCCAGTCCTCTTCAATATCTTCATCAGTGACATTGCAGATGGACTGGAGGGTAAGGTTTGTCAGTTTGTAGATGACACCATGATCTGCATCAGAGAAGATGATCCAGATGTGGTGGACAGAATGAAAAGAGATCTGGATACAGTAGCAAAATGGTCGGAAGAGCGGCAACTGGCGTTTAATGCAAAAAAGTGCAAACTCATGCACATAGGGAAGAGAAATACAGGTTACTCACCTGTAACAGGAGTTCTAGGAATGGTATATGTTGTTCATCCACACTTATTGGCAGGTATCCTTGCCGCTTTAAATCTTGCCGGAAGGTCTTCAAGCTGGCTCCTCCCACCCACCCGGGTGGTATAACTCTCGGCTCCGCCCCATGACGCCAGATCTGGCCCGCTGGAAGCTCAGGTTGTGCGTCGAAGCCGGGGAGGTCGGGTGGGTCGTGTGGATGAACAACATATACCATTCCTAGAACTCCTGTTACAGGTGAGTAACCTGTATTTCTAGGGACATGGATATGTTGTTCATCCACACTTATTGGCAGACTCCTAGCAGTTCTCCGGGAGGAGGAGGCAAGACGCACAACCCCAATACTTACTTGGGAAAGAGAGACTGGAGAACCGAGGCCCCAAAACCAGCATCCCGGGTGACTCAAGGTCGATGTGGTAATGGGTAATGAAGGTGTTTGCTGACTTCCAGGTAGCAGCCCTGCAGATTTCCTGGATAGGGACATCCCTGGAAGCAGCCACCGTTGCAGCAGTATGGCGGGTAGAATGAGCTCTTATCCCTCTGGGAGGCTCCATGCCCGCCAACTTATAGCAGAGATCTATGCAGGAGGTGACCCACCTGCTTATCGTCGCTTGGCTGCAGGTCTGCCAGATGCGGCTTCAGCATAGATGACAAACAGCTGGCTTAACCTCTCCCAATTTCAGCCGTGGCGCTCTTTGTAATAGGCAGCGCCTTCTAGGGTCCAAGTATGGAGCCTACATTCGCCTCCGAGGTGTGATTGGGTAGAACACCGGCAGAGTCAACACCTGGTTAAGGTGAAACTCCACACCACCTTCGGAAGGAATTTCGGTGGGGCGCAGGACAACCTGTCCCTGTGGAAGACCAGGTAAGGAGACTCGATGGAAAGCCTGGAGCTCTCCCATCCTTCTGGCTGACGTGATAGCCACCAAGAAGGCGGTCTTCACGACACAGGTGAGAGAGAGCACACCTGTCATAGGTTCGAATGGCTTGCCCATGAGCTTTGCCAGTACCAGCAGTAGATCCCACGGAGGTGGAGGTTCTCGACCGAGGGGAAATGTGATCAAGGCCTTTGAAAAGCGCCTAGACCACCTTTTCCTGCGCCATCGACTGCTTCCGCCCACGCCTGTAAGCAGAGATGGCTGCCAGGTGCACCTTAGGTCGCCGACCTAAGCCCTTGATTAGAAAGGGACCATAGTAGTCCAAGATGCTTGCTAAGGAACAGGAGGAAGGGTCCAAGCCCTTGCCTGACACCAAATGGAAAACCTTTCCATTTGAAGGCATAGCATTTTCTGGTCGACTCCACGGGACGCCTCAACTACATTGAGGACCTCGTCGGAAAGACCCAAGGCCTGGAACCTAGCCGCTCAGGAACCAGGCCGTCAGGTGCAGGGATTGAAGGTCCGGATGGAACACCTTCCCCTGATTGACTGAGAGCAGGTCGGGCGAGCTGGAAGCTGCGCGAATCCTGGAGCTGAGACTGAGGAGATCTGGGTACCAGAACTGGCGAGGCCAGTCTGGGGCTATCAGAATCACCTGCCTTGTCCCTCGCCTTGAGAAGCACCTTGTGGATCAAGGGAAATGGGGAAAGGCGAGAAGAGGCCGGGGTCCACTGCCTCGAGAAGGCATCCCCTGCAGCGAGCCCTGCTGAGGGGAGGGCATGGAACAGTCTCAGCTTCGCGTTCTCCCTGGAGGCAAACAGGTCCACCTGAGGTGTGCCCCAATGGGAGAACAGATGCTGTACTACCTAAGGCAGGAGAGACCACTCGTGGGATGCAGCCCCTATCCGGCTCAGGGCATCGGCCAGGGTGTTGGAGGCTCCTGCCACGTGAATGGCTAGGAGATCCGCCCTCCAGGCTGCGCCACAGTGACCAAATGCGGAGAGCTTCCTTGCATAGAAGCATGAAGCCGCGCCCGCCCTGGCGGTTTAGATAGTACATGGTCGTGGTATTGTCCATCTGGACTCGGACCACTTGACCCCGGAGGAACGGAGCAAAGGCGGTGAGAGCTAGGCAGACCGCCGGAGCTCCAGCAGGTTGATGTGGCATCGGACTCCCACAGGGACCAGAGGCCGAAGCCCGTGTTCCCCAGATGGGCACCCCAACCCATCAGAGAGGCATCGGTCGATCAGAGAGACCGCCGCTCGCGGACGAACGGGATGCCCTCCTGCAAATGACCTGGAACGATCCACCACTGGAGAGCTGCTCCACATCCCCTGTGTCACCGACACAAGCTGGTCCAAAGGATCGCAGCGTTAGACCACTGGCTGGCCAGTCCCCATTGAAGGGGACGATGTTCCAGCGGGCCCAACGGACCACACTGGTGCAGGCCGCCATGAGACCCAGGAGGCGAGGAAGTCCCGGCAGGGCGCAGTGCCCAACCAGAAATGATTGGGCAAAGGAGGAAAGAACCTCTGCCCTGTCCGGCCGAGCCGCCTGGCTCGAAGAGAGTCTAGCTGCCCGATGAACAGAATCACCTGCTTCGCTTGAGTTCCGACTTGGCCTCGTTGATAAGGAGGCCCAGTTGAGAGCAGACCTGAGGGCCAGATCTCTGACCACTCCACCTCCTTCCTGGAGGGAGCTGCTATCAGCCAGTCGTCCAGGTAAGGTACACCGGACCCCTCGGGCGCAAGAGGGAATGCTGTCACCACTGCCATGCATTTGGTGAAGACCCTGGAGCTGGAGACAAGCCAAGGGCATGGCTTGGAACTCGAAAAGAGATCCTTCCGCTCGGAAGCGAAGGAATCTCTGGTGAGACGGACGGATAGGGACGTGAAAAAATGCATCTTGCAAGTCCAGAGAGCAGAACCACATGCCGCGTTCCAAGGATGGTATTATCTGAGCCAGAGTGACCATCCTGAAGGTCCGAGACCTTAGGAACTTGTTTAGGTCGTGCAGGTCGAGAATGGGGCGCCAGCCCCCCGTCCGTTTCGGAACCAGGAAGTACCTGGACACAAACCCTGGGTCTGAAGGAGGGTCCGTCACCTCTCTTATCACCTCCTTCTGGAGGAGGAGAGCGATGTCGGCTCGACGAGCCGCCAGTGAGGCTGGGGACCCCGAAGCCCCCCGAGGGAGACGGCTCTGAAGGGTGGTGCCTGCTCGAATTCTAGAGGCAGGCCTCTTCCCACCACCTCCAAAACCCACCTGTCCGTGGTAACAGCGGACCAGGCGGAACGGAAGTGCCGGAGCCATCCCCACAGGGGGGGACCCAGGGGTAAGGTGACGGGGATGGGGGCGACAACCCTCAGCCCGTCACTGGGCAGGCTTGGAGGAGGGACCGGCCGAGGGACCTCCTGGGCCTTTACCTCCCTGCCTCCTGTTAGAGGAAGCTGGCAGCTTGGGTTTGGGATGCCAAGGCCGAGCCTGCTGGCCCTGACGTTGCTGGGCCGGGACGCGCCGGGGGCACAGAAGGACGAAAGGGCTTAGGCTGTGGTTTGCGGCCTTTGTCCTTCTGCGCGGAAGAGACCGAGTCCAAGGTAGCATTGGACTTCTCGATCCTCTGCAGGTGACCTTCCACCCCAGGGCCGAAGAGGTCAGTCCCCAAAAAGGGAACATCCGCCAACTTGTGCTGGGTATCCGAAGTAAAGGTGGATATCCTCAGCCAAGCCCGCCGACGCATAGCCACTGCGGCCGCCACCGATCTGGCACATGAGTCCCCAATATCCAAAGCAGTCTGGAGCTGCTGTTTGGCCACTGCCCTGGTCCCGCACCTGCTTGACCGTAGTCTGCAGATCAGCGGGGAGATGAGGATGACCTCATCCAGGGAGCCCAACAGGGCATGAGAAAGTGTGCCATGAGGACGGGCCGAACTGGCCTGACGAAGGCTTAGAGAGGACGCAGCATAGACTTTTCACCACATAATCCAATTTCTTGGACTCCTTTGTCGGAGGTTTGTCCATATCCCTGGCGCTGCCGGCGCGCGGAAAACGCTTGTCGGTAACCAACCCCTCAGCAGAGGGTGTCCAAAACCGGACAGGGAACCGGTAGGGACCGTGATACTTCCTGGCCATCCTGGCCGGGCGCAGGGCAGGAAGCAGGGCGCTGCCAAAGCTTCAGAGCCGGACCCACTATGGCCTCGCCACCGAAAGGCCTCGTCTGGAGAATCCCCTCGGTCTAGAATCTCCGTGAGGGGATACCTGGCCCATTTGGAAACGGGTTCGAGCTTCATCCCGGTGGACTCCGAGATGAGCCGAAGCAGTCCTAGGAAGGACGACGGGCTATCATCCATTGAGTGACCTCCTGAGGACTCCAAGTCCAGTCGCTTGGAGAAAAAGGAGGAATCATCTTCGGACTCGGACGAGTCCTCGAAGAGCTGCCTCTGGCCTGAGCCACCCTTCACCTGCCGAGGTCGGTCGGGAGTGAGGGTAACCGGATAATGATGGGTAGACCCTTAGTCGACCGAGAATCCTTGGTCGGAGCCCCAATTAGTGGCTGTGGAGGGCGGAGGTTCCACCGAATCGGTGGAGCAGCTGGTTTTGGCCGAACAACCGCCTGGGTACAGGCCTCGGTTAAGTCGCTGGGTTGTGTCGGCCGTCCGGTGACAGCCACTTAATGGCCGGGAAGGCAATCGCGCCGCTTATTCCCGGTCAAGAGGAGCTGTTGCCACATAAGGTCTCTCGCAGACTGGCCGACGTAACTTACGCCGAAGCCTCCTCGTCCGAGGAGGAGGACGAGGACGAGCGGCGACGCCGGCCATCATGGTGCCGGACCGCCTATGACGGCGGGATCGGCTGGACCGCGAAGATGTCAGAGACCGAGACCGAGAGCCTCGGCTCTTCCGAGGTCGGTGCGGGAGGTGTCGGCCGGAACCGGCACTCCTTCGCTCGGATGGTTCATCCAGGGCCCGAACCGGAGGCACAGGCAAGCCCACGGGATCCTCAACTCCTCCCGGGGGAACCGGGGAGAGGGGAATCTCGGCTGCTATAGGCGACAGCCCGTCCAACGGATCGAGAAAAATCTCGACTTCGTCGGCGGGAGTCTCGGTCAACTGACCTGACGGGGACACCGTGAGGCCAGTGGCCGGAGCCGAGCGGTCGACCGAAGTCGACGGTCGACGACTCGGGAGGGGACCTTTCCCGCTCCCAAGAGCGTCGACGGAGGGATTTGCCTCTATCCCTCTTTTTGGACCGAGAATAAAGTCCAGCAGACGCTGGCCCTTCTCCCTTAGTGGAGAGGGACAGACAAAGCTCCTTAAAGGAAGCTGTGTAGGAAGAACCTAGAGAGAGCGGGATAAATGCCGCGGCCGAGGAAGATACGCCCGCGCCGCCTCCTCTTCGAGGGCGATCATCTGCTCGAGCTGATCCTCACGAAAGGCTGCCGGACATCACCGACCAGGCCTCCTTAGACTTCACCGGAGGGAAACGCTTCTCGGGACGGCCCAGTTGCAATCGGGCAGCACGATCTTCGAGGACGTAGGCCGAGAAAGAAGAGCACAGGTCGCAATCCTGCGGGTCGTGCTCAAGGCCTAAACAGTAGACACACGTGGAGTGTGGATCCGTCCGAGACATATTCTGCCCGCAGGGGCATCTCCGAAAACCGGGAGTCAATTTGTCCATCGCAGCCGCGAGGGAACGAAGACCGAAGTCTTTTTAGCAAAAACTTTCCAATTCGCAAAACGGAGGAAAATAGGAACCAGTCTCAAACGCAGAGCGTTAAGGAGGGAACCTGAGCTTCCAAGCGGTAAGGAAGATCTGGCGTCATGGGGCGGAGCCGAGAGTTATACCACCCGGGTGGGTGGGAGGAGCCAGCTTGAAGACCTTCCGGCAAGATTTAAAGCGGCAAGGATACCTGCCAATAAGTGTGGATGAACAACATATCCATGTCCCTAGAAACCCTGAAGCCACCTATAGGCTGGGAGGGGAGCTGCTGGCAGTTACAAGGGAAGAAAGACTTGGGCATCATCACCACCGATGACCTGAAATCATTCAAGCAGACCACTAAAGCAGTAGGTAAGGCTAGGGGGATGGTAGGGTGTATTAGTAAGGGTATCACAAGTCAGAAGAGGGAGGTAATAATCCCTTTTTACAAGACACTGGTTAGGCCCCATCTGGAGTACTGCATGCAGTACTAGAGTCCACACCTTCATAAGGACATTAACCAAATTGAGGCAGTCAAGAGAAGGGCAACCAGAATGGTGCAGGGACTGCATCAGAAAACATATAAGGACAGATTAACGGAGCTCAATATGTATACCTTAGAGCAAAGGAGGGAGAGAGGTGATATGATCGAAACATTCAGACACCTTAAGGGTATTAACAAGGTGAAAGAGTCTAACATGTTTCAATATAAGAAAAATAGCAGGACAAGAGGATACAGCATGAAATTAGAGGGAGGCCGTTTAAGGGGTAATGTGAGGAAGTTCTTTTTCAGAGAAAGGGTGGTGGATGCATGGAACGGCCTACCTCAGGAAGTGGTGGATATGAATACAGTGCAGGGCTTCAAACAGGCATGGGATAGACATAAGGGAGCGATACAGATGAGTATGAATAGACAGGCCATTGACAGGACAAAGGCTAATGGCACATTTATAAGTTAGAAAAAGAAATGGGCAGACTAGATGGGCCTTGCGGTCCTTATCTGCCATCAACTTTAGTGAGGCAGTATGGCACAGTGGTTTAAGGCTCTGAGCTGCAAATTTGGAGACCTGGGTTTGAATCCCACAGCCCCCACTTGCATACTGCGTGACCTTGAGCAAGTCACTTAACCTCCTTGTGCTCCAAGTTGTACATGTAAACAAGCTTTCAGCTTAGTGTGTCTCACCCGGTTAAATAATTTGAAAACAAAACAAAACAAAAAAAAAACGTCAACTTCTAAAATGAGCTATGTAAAATGCAAAGGCACAAAAGCAGCTTGAAAGACGGCAGCAAACTTCCCTATCAAGAAACAGCGGTTCCTATCTTGTACACGTCAAGCATGCAGACAAGAGCTTATTCCACTCAAATGCTCATTAACCTTGATGAGATGGGTGTTAATCCTTTACCGTGTTCACACTGGACTATGGAGCTTATTGGGCTAAACAAGTGGAGGTGTCTGGATTAGGCAACAAGAGACAAGTTACTGCAACTTATACTGTACAGCAGCTGGAACTCCCCAAAGATTATTTGCAAAGACAAAACAACTGATAGCCACCTGAATTTTGTGTATCCCTCAGGACTGGAATGCAGCGGATGTCCTGTATCTGGACTTCAGTAAGGCATTCGACTCAGTGCCACATGGAAGGCTGGGAAGGAAGTTAGTAGGCACAGGGGTGGGTGCAAAGCTGGTGAGATGGGTAGGAAACTGGCTGCAGGGAAGGCAACAGAGGGTGGTGGTGGGTGGGAAGCTCTCACACCCAAGGACAGTGACGAGTGGTGTTCCACAGGGCTCGGTGTTGGGACATTCATTGCAGACATATCATGGGACAGCAAGATCAGTCTGTTTGCTGATGATACCAAGGTAAGCGCAGTGGTGGATGACCTAGGGGGATGGCAGGGGTTGCAAGATGATCTGGCAAAGCTTGAAACCTGGTCAGACACCTGGCAACTGGGCTTTCATGCCAAAAAGTGCAAGGTGCTGCATTTTGGGATGAAGAACCCAAGGAGGAGTTACCAGCTAGGGGGAGTGCAGCTAGCCAGACAGAGGACAGAAGGATCTGGGTGTGCTCATTACAGGGTCAATGAACAACTCGGCACAATGTAGGAAGGCAACTACAAAGGCCAAAAAAAATGCTGGGTTGTATTGCAAGGGGTATATCCTCGAGGAAGGAGGAGGTGATTCTGCCACTGTATAGGTCATTAGTTAGACCACACCTGGAGTACTGGCATCCGTGATCTGAGAAGGGACATTAAGTTACTGGAGGGATGCAGAGCAGAGCGACAAAAGATGATCAAGGGCTGGGGACTTATCATATGAGAGGAGGTTGAAGGAGTTGAACATGTACTCACTGGAGGAGAGGAGAGACAGGGGTGACATGATTGAAACCTTTAAATACATGAAAGGAATAAACAAGACAAGTACAGAGGGGCTGTTCAAAGTAAGGGAGGGGAGGGACACCAGGGGCCATGATATGAGACTGGAGCGAGGAAGGTTCAGGAGGGAGATGAGGAGACACTGTTTTACAGAGACGGTGGCGGCTAGGTGGAATGCGTTACCTCCTGAAATGGTATGCAGTAGAACAGTGGACTGCTTCAAACGAGGATGGGACAGGACAAGGGGGAGGGTTAATGAAGGGGAAGGGTGGAAGGGAGGGGCAGCTGCAGAATAAGGGGTGCTAGCTGCACATTTGAGCAGACTTGATAGACCTCTAGGCCTTTATCTGCTGGCAAATTTCGTATGTTCGTATCACACACTCATTAAATCACTGGGCCAATGAAGGTAATGTTATGGAGTACATTGATGTAGTCAAAGCCCCGTATAAAAAAAAAAATCATCAGGCAGCATGAACACCCAAAGGAGCAGTGAGCGATTTTGGTAATGGATTTATTCAGAGCCCACACAGCGGAACAGGTAACAGTTCACTTCTGCCACAATGTCTAATACTGTAATGGCCTATACTGTATGTCAGCTACCAATATGTCTGGTAAAATGTTTTCTTTTTTCAGGTGCTTGCAAGATTGGAATCCTGCAGTATAATCCTCATTTTTACGACTGTGGACGCAGCCTACAGGAGTATTGCATGTACTAAAGGAGTGATGTCAATTTTTCTGTCCGTGGAACTGGCGGAAGGTGTAAATAGTCTCCTCCACCTTACCCTCCTCCAAGCAATGTTTTCTACCCTCAAATAAATATGCTTTCATGTTAGTCAGTGGTTGCAGGGTACTATTTTCTTTCTTAAATGGGTGGTATAAGAACTGGAACCTGAGTAGTGGAAGGCAGCATTAGTTTTTTTTTTGGAGTAAGATTCACCTCCGCCTCCACCCCAAACTTTTTTCTGATTCATGTGGGAGGGGCATGAGATAGCTCTAGCATGCTGTAACCAGATACACTAGTTTGGGACCTTATCAACCAACAGACATGCCTGTGCAGTGGAGAACAGAACAGAAGTTATTTAATGCCTTCAAACTGACTTAAAATCCTTTGGAACAAATGATTATCAGAGCCACCTGGTGCCTCAGAAGAAGACCTAGAGACACATCTAGCTCTGTAAGAAAATTTTCATTTTTTTTTTGTGGGTGCTGTGGGATTCAAACCCAGAATTAACTGCTCAGATCATCAATACTATAAACTGCTATAATTAACAGACTCTAGCTGTTTTCTTACAGAAACCCCACTCAGTTAGATTTCAAGTATTTGCTAAATTGTTAATGTAGGTATCAGCATTCTGTTAGTAGTTAGTGTTGATTGTGGTCTGTGACAAGATCTTTTTTTTTTTTTGTTTTTGCAAATGAAGTGTATGGTACTACTTCTCAACCTCTTTACTTGTAAATTAGGGACAAAGCTTAAAAAAATCAGGGACAAAGACCCAAAATCTGGGACACATCTTAAAAATTGGTACTATTCACTTAGAAAGCTGATAGAATAAGTGGATTAGAGTAAGATGCATTTTCTGAAGAAGAACAAGTCTGTAACTTTAATGTTTGGCATTATTTTGTACTTTTAATCTCCAGTGTTCTGTCACAAAAACACTAATTTTACGAGGGACAGAGGAAAATTCTGAGTCAAAATCAGGGACGTCCCTGAAAATCAGGGACAGTTGAGAGGTATGCGATATGGTAGGAAGCTGAAAACAGACTCTGATGATAAAGTGTGTTTTTCTTTTAAGTTTGAGTTGTATTAGAAAACATTGAACGAGAAAACAATTGGTGATTTTAAAAGCTATTCTGATCAGAGCGGACATAAAAAAAAACGTTATTTTTTTTCTCACGGACAACAAAAATAGGATGTCAGCATTCACTCCATTAAACCTGTTTTTCAGGGTTTTTTATAGCGAGTGCCAAGGTAATTTTCCCAGAATGCAATCTGTAGAAGGGAGGATTGAGGTTTGGTCTTGCACTTTACAATAATGTAAAAAGTACCTCGCTGATCTGAGTTAGAGTCCTGCTGTTTCATTCTCTGTTTGCAGAGACAATACTCCAGCTTCCTTGTCTCACATTTATAAAGTGCAGTCTGCTAGGTGTGGCTAGGAGCAAATCACTAGGAAAGTAGTCATAGTTTCCCCCAGTCACTATGATTTTCTTAATCTGTCCAAAACATTAATTTTCCACAGCAACCGCGCCATTGTGCGCCAAATGTGCAATCGCATATTTTGGACAGGATATGAAAAATGACAGCCATACTGTTCATAAGGAGGTGTGGCAAACTGCCAATGTTGAAAATCTGGAGTGAAAATATTACAAATTAGTGCACTTCCGAGCATACATGGAAACTGCGCAACACATGCTTGTATCAAAGTCTTTTTACGGACTTGTCACCAAATTTTCAATATAGGCATTTTAGGTCATCTGCTCATGAACAGTGTTACTATGATTTTCTTAATGTGTCCTGAACACTGATTTCCAACAGCGACCGCACTATTCTGCGCCGGAAGTACAAAAACACATTTCGGCCAGGATATGGAAAATGACAGCTGTACTGTTCATAAGGAGGAGTGGAAAATGCCAATGCTGAAAATCAGGAGTGAAAATATTACAAATTCGCGAAGTTATGAGCATGCATGGAAACTGCACAACGCATGCTCATAACACAGTCATTTTATGGATTTTTGTCACCAAATTTTCAACATAGGCATTTTAGGACCTCTACTCATGAACAGTGTCACTGTGATTTTCTTAATGTGTTCCAAACGTTGATTTCCCACAATGACCACGCTATTCTGTGCCAGAAGTGGAAAACACATTTGGTCAGGATGTGAAAAATGACAGCTGTACTGTTCATAAGGAGGTGTGGAAAAATGCCCATGTTGAAAATCTGGAATGAAAATATTACAATTCACGAAGGTACGAGCATGCATGAAAACTGCGCAATGCACTCTCGTAAAACAGTAACTGTTTGGAATTTTTCCACCAAATTTGCAACATGGGCTTTTTGAGAGCCCCCTTCATGAACATTGGTACTGTCATTTCATTAATTGGTCCCGAAAGGTGATTCTGCACAGTGACTCCGAAATCACCTTTCAGGAATGAACAACGCAATGACAGTGAATTCATGAGGAGGAGTCCCAATAACCCCATGTTGAAAATTTGGTGCCAAAATTCCCAAAAATGCATGAGATATGCACCAAAGTAGAAAAAAAACTATTTATGCCATTATACAGCTTACTGGCATTTCTTCAGTTTGCGGTCAGCTTTGAAGAGTGTAGACGTGTTCCTGGTCCACAGAAGACTGTCATGCTGGGCTCGGAAGTAAGTATGGGGTGGGGGCAGGTGTTGGGAGGCAAGTGCGCAGAAGGGTGGAGCACGGGTTGGGGAGGGCCACAAAGTCTCCGAGGACCGTTTTGTTTACAGGGTTACAAAAAAAACTTTGGGACTTTTTTTTTCAGGGACATTTGGCACACTGGGTGGGCTTCCTGCATGCCACCTGAGTGTTTTGGGTGAGGCTGTAGCACGGGACTGGGCACCTCTGTCAGCACATACCAGTGGGAGGCAAGAGGGGACTGGCACCCCTCGCAGACAACAAACTGGGCGGACATTATGCAGACAGGGAGTGGGCTCCCCCATCAGCAAATTGAACTGGGACGGGGAGACTGAAGCCGATGGGGATTGGGCACCCTGTCAGCAAAGAAAGACTGTTGGGGAGGGGCGCATGATGCTGAGGAGGATTGGGCACCCCCTCGGCATACAACAGAATCTTGGAGGTGGGGACATTATGCTGACAGGGACTGGGCTCCCCGTCGGCAAATGAACTGGGTTGGGGACAGCAAGGTACCACCCTGCAGTGATGGGTCGCTCCCTCATTGCAGTGGCGGATTCATTTCAAGGTGGTGGCATGCTGGCTGAACTAGTGCCAGCAGCAGCGTGCCACTGCATTGGGGAAAGTGGGCCAAGCCTCCAAAGGCACTGGGGCCATTGGCCCCCACAGTGCCGCACCTCCAAAACCCCGCTTCTCTCCTAAGCTGTGCCGAGATGTTTCTTACGCATGCAAAAGCAAACATAAAAACAAACATGCTCAGTGGCTTGTATCCAGTTTCAACAGTATCATTGCTAGGACCGAAGACTGTATTTGAGGTTTTACTCTAGCCGGCATCTCAAAAGTGCAAACGGACTGTCTTAATGATGCCGCCGATAAGGACTCTGAGCCTGCCAGCTGCTCTGAATGAGAATGTGACATTACATGCTACGGTAAAGTTTTTAAGCTGAAATATTTTTCTGCGGTCAATATATTTTCACTGCTACTGCTCCTAGCAAAAATATATTGACAGCGGAAATTTTGAGTTCTACAGTAATTAGTGCACTGTTACGTTGAATTGTGGTCTTCTTACACATTCCTTCACTGTTTTAATGCATTTACCTTTGACGTGGCCACTTTTGTTAAGCCAAGTTCATTCAGGACCTGGTTAACCCTTTCTTCCCTCTCCTCTTTGTTGATGGAGGTAGGCAGCCTCAGAGCTGCAGAGAACATCAAATTTTCTTTCACGGTCAGTGTGCCCATGACAACATCATCCTGCAAAAACAAAGCATTCCAGTATTTGAAATATAAAGTACGCAAGGAACTCACAGAGTGGCACTTTGTAGTCATTTCATTACGAGAGCCAGAAAATGTGCCATAACTTTGCCATATTTAGCACCCTGTACCATCTGTATGCTTTACATACAGTGTATAGTTGAGTGTTGTTCTGTATAGAATTCCATCCCTTTAAAAATGCTGTTCTACCACAGTTCCAAGGTCATGGAATGTGATTCTACCCTACTGTGGTAGAACAACATTCTAGAACCTCTAGAGTCAGTTTCATTTTGAAAGCAAAAGAACTCACAAAACACATATTTCACACAGTACTATACACTATAAAAAATACAGGATGAGCAACTCTGTGCACAACCAGTGTTTTCTGCCACCTCGGGGTTCTGATTCTCTCTCGAGGTCAGAGGGAATAAGAACCCCTCACTGGCAGAACACACTGGTTCTGCATAGTTGCTCATCCTGTATTCTCTATATACTATATGTACACAAGAATGGAATTCTGTGAGATATAAAAGACATCCTGATTAGAGATATAAGTAGCAGCAACATATCAAAAATGTGTTGCTGTCGTCACAATGGATATTTTTCAGGTTACTGTCATCACTGTGGAATACTGAAACAATTAGAGAGCTGCTTTCACAATGCTGATAACATCACAGTGCCTACTGCTGCACTGAAGCCAGCTGTTAAAACAAAAACACTGAAACACAGAATCTGTCAGCAGATAAGGACTGCTCAATCCACTCAGTCTGCCCATACTTCTCTACCTACATTATCACTGCAGACCCTTCTTGATCTCCCTCTCTACTTTTCCATGATTCCCTCATCTATCCCATGCATTCTTGAACCACACCACTGTTTTCACCACCACCTCCTCCACTGGTAAGCTGTTCAAGGAATTCACCACTCTTTCTGTGATGAAATGCTTCTTCACATCACTCCTTAATCTACCCCATCCAGCTTCACGTGTCCTCTTGTTGTTGAGTACTTTTTCTGAAAAATACTTCCCTCCTGTAGCTTATGTACTCCCATGAGGTATTTAAAGGTCTCTATCATATCCCCATCTACTTTCTTTCAGGGTGTACATATTGAGTTCCTTTAGCCTCTCCTCCTGGGGCTTTTGCTGTAGACCCCACACCATTGTAGCTGTCCTCTTTAGACCACCTCCACTCTGCCTATATCCTTCTGGAGATGTGATCTCCAGAATTGGACACTGTGTTCTAGGTGGGTCTTAGCAGCAGTCTATACAAAGGCAACAGCACCTCTCTCTTTCTGCTTGTGATACACCTCCCTATGTACCCCACTAGCCCTCTCAACTGCCTTGCCACACCGCCTGGCCATCAAATATGATTACTCCCAGGTTTCTCTCCTGCTTGGTGGTCATCAGTAACACTCTACCTATTCTGTACTCTGTCCCAGGGTTCTGGGTGGTAAGTGCATTATTTTGTATTTTTTTGCATTGAACCCCAGTTACCATACCCTTGACTACTCCTTAAGTTCTCTCAGGTCGCTGCTAATTATTTCCACACACACACACACACACACACACACACACACACACACACACACACACAGTATCCAACCTACTGCAGATTTTGGTGTCATCTGCTCCTCTGCAAAGTCACTTATAAGGACATTAAAGAGGACCACCCCAGCGCTGACCACTGAGGCACTCCCCATTCACCCTCTCCTCCTTGGAGTTTTACCATCACGCACTGTCGCTGATCCCCTAACCAATTTCTTACCCAGTTTCCATCTTTGGACCCACTCCTAAGCTACCCAGCTTGCTTACTAGTCTCCCATGTGGAACTGTATTGAAAGTCATTCTAAAAAATGTGTGGAACAGTATCGAAAGTCTTTCTGAAATCTAGGTAGACCATGTCCACTGCACCACCTTGATTTAACTCTCTGGTCACCCAGTCAAAGGAATCTATCAGATTCAGCTGGCGTGACCTCCCGCCGCCGCCCCCATGAATCCATGCTGCTTTGGGTCTTGCAACCCACTGAATTCAAGATAGTCCACTATCCTTTCTTTCAACAGTGATTCTATTAACTTTCCTACCACCAATGTCAGGCTGACTAGCCTGTAATTGCCAGCCTCCTCCCTGCTGCCACTTTTGTGAAGTGGAACTACGTCTGCCCTCCTCCAGTCCTCCAAAACCACTTCTGTTTCCAGTGAGCTGGTAAATAGGACTGTCAGATGTGCAGTCAGTACCTCCCTAAGCTCCCTCAATACCTGTGAAGGCACCCTGTCTGGCCTCATTGATCTGTCCACTTTCAGATTAGATTAGTGAATCCCTTCAGGACTCTCTCCTCTGAAAAAGGACTATTGTCCACCTCCCTCTAGAGCTCCTGTTACTTTTTTTGTGGATCCTCCCTTTCTCTTTCTTCTGCGAACACCAAACAGAAGTATTTGCTCAGGATCTCTGCCTTTTCCTGGTCCCATCAGCACAGTAACCCTTCCCTTTTTAACCATACAATTCCTTCCCATGTCATCTGTTAATCTTTCCTGAAAATTGATTTCCTACAGCGGCCGTGCCATTCTGCTCCACAGGTGTGAAAACACATATCAGGAAGGATGTGAAAAATGATAGCTATACTGTTCATAAGCAGGTTTGAAAAAATGGCAATGTCGAAAACCCGGAGGGAAAATATTAAAAATTGGTGAAGTTACGAGCATGCGTAGAAAATGTGCAACACACACTCATAACACAGTGTTTTTTAGGAATTTTTTCACCAAATTTGCAACATGGGCTTTTTGGGACCTCCCCTCATGAACTGGCACTGTCGTTTCCTTAATGTGTCCTAAAAGGTGATTGCTCACAGCGACCACAAAATCACCTTTTGGGATCGAGAAACTAAATGACAGTGACATGTACACAAGGTGGGGTCCCAAGAACCCCATGTTGAAAATTTGGGGCCAAAATTCAAAAAAATGGCTGAGATATCAACCTAAGCTGAAACCCCTTATTGCATCCCATTATAAAGCTTACCGTCATTTCTTCAGTTCGCAATTTGGCTTTGAAGAGTGCAGATGTGTCCCGGTTCAGAGAAGATTGTGGCTCCTGACCTCTGGAGGGTAAGAATGGGTAGGAGGGGTGCGGGAGGTGGATGCGCAGAGGAGGGTGGGATGGGGAGGGGATGAAGGAGACAACGGTGAACCATTTTCTTGTTTGCAGGGGAAAAAAAGACCATGAGGGAAGGTTTTCTTCATTTACAGGTTACAAACAAAAGAAATAGGCACACTGGGGGGCTCCCAGTGTGCCACAATTTTGGGGGAGGGGGATGTCGACACAGGGATTGGGCACCCTGACGTCAGCTAAGCGCATAGATGGGGTGGAGGGGTGTGCATCTGACATCGGGAGTGGGCATCCTGGTGTCGGAAAGGAAAGTGGAAACTGTTTAACCAGGAAAGACACACTAAGAGGGGGATGCCGACATGGGGATTGGGCACCCCGATGTCGGCTTTTCGGAAGTGTGTGGCTGGCAGCATGGGGGAGGGGCATGCCGACTGGGGATTGGGCACCCGGATGTCGACTTTCTGGAGATTGTGTGGCGGATGGCAGGAGCCGTCATATTTATCTAAATGTTTCACCAGGAAAGGCAAGTAATGGAGGCATGTCATCTGCCACTGCAATGACGAGCTTGTCTCTGATTGCAGCGGCAGATTCGTTTCAACTCCATGGCTCTCTCTGAAACTGCTGTCATTGGCAGCATGCTCACTGGTTGGCGACTGAGGAACACACCCACTAAAGCATCCCCTGCATTCGCCACAACACTGATACACCTCTGAAATATGCTACTATCACAAAATGTTGCTTGCGCATGTGCACAAGCCAGAATAAAAAGGACTTGTTCCCTTTTGTTACCGCTTTTGGCTATTCTCTCTTCAGTTTACACCTTCATGCTCCTTACTACATTCCCTGCTTCCCCTGAAACACCTCCATATCTGTGCATCTCCTTACACCTTCTGAATGCTACCCTTTTAGCCTTTACATTTCCAGACACCTCTTTCGAGAAGTACAGTGGTCTCTTTTTCCTCTTTCGTTTGCTCACTTGCTTGATGCAGAGCTTTGTTGCCTTCACTGTGCCCCCTTTTATTTTCACCCACTGTTCCTCCAACCAACTAAGGTCACCCACCCCCCCATGCCAGGTCATCCCTGAAACATTCATCTATCTTAATAAAATCTGCCCTCCTAAAGTCCAGGACCCTTGCCCTTGTGTGTTTCAATTCCGCAGCTATCCGTATACTGAACCACACTGTGTGGTGATCACTGATCCCCAGGTGGCATCCCACCTTGACATCAGCAACACTGTCCCTGTTAGTAAGTACCAAGTCCAGTACTGCCCCATCATGAATGGGTTCACTGACTAGTTGCCTAGGAATGCCCCCTGCAGGGAGTCAAAGATATCCCTGCTTCCAGATGAAGCTGCAGCTGGGAGGATCCAATCTACATCAGGCAGACTGAAGTCCCCCACCAGCAGCACCTCTCCCCCTTCTTCCATCTTGCCAATGACTTCATCAACACCTTATCTAACTCCTCCCCCATTGCTTGAAAGACAGGAAATCAAAGAAAAAAATCTAAATCTTCTAACACCTAACAGATTTAAAAGCTGTAAAGTGTAAACAATTTACACACACACACACACACACACACACACACACACATATAGAGGTAAAAACTCCATTTAATGCATCAGTTAGGGTTCTTCCACAGCAACAAAGTGAGAAATTCACTGTTAGGCTTGAAAAAACCTCTGCATCCCTCAGCCACCCCAACCAGCATCGGTGTGGCGTTGGGATAGTCGGACCTAACTCTCACCCCATCACATGCATGAACAAGCTGAAGCATAGAGGCAGGAGTTATGACCGACACTTCCGCACATCCGATGCCGGTTGGCGGGGGCGGGCTGAGGGGTGCAAGGGGGTTTTCAACCCTAACAGTGAATTTCACTTTTTCGCCGCGGGAACAACCCTAACTGATGCATTAAACAGTTTTTTGTCTCCAATTTCCCTTCTTTTTCAGAATGAGGACTATAAATAGTGAATGGAATGCTCCCACCACATGATTTTTTAGTGACATAGTAACGGTAACAGCAACGCAAATGCAAGTGGT
This sequence comes from Neoceratodus forsteri, assembly GCA_016271365.2. Taxonomy (NCBI): domain Eukaryota; kingdom Metazoa; phylum Chordata; order Ceratodontiformes; family Ceratodontidae; genus Neoceratodus; species Neoceratodus forsteri. The sequence continues at coordinate 650,725,706 of CM028135.1, forward strand.
AACGGTTACGCACATGGTGACAGAAACGTAAATTGTAAAACAAGTGTTACTAGAAATGCAGGCGCAAAGTGATGCCAAAGCAATCAGTGATGCAAATGGAGGCCTTGCGCTGAGAAAGCATAGCTAGTAGCGCGCAGGGTCACGTTACCACTATTGTAAACACAAATGATAACTGTAACAGCAACATGAGTTTCCTGGCTACACATTGTCATGACGAAAATTCTATATATCTCACTGTTTCCGAGATAAGAGCCCCAAAAGGCGCGGTGGATGCCACCATGTTAGTCTATGGGAAAAAAATTTCAACTTCGGAGTACCGTAACTTTGCTTCCATATAATATTTTGTTACCAAATGACAAAAAGGCACTTCTGTGAGACGTTGGCTGCCTTCCATCCAAATTTCAGCCCTAAAGACCAAACCATTTTTTTTGCAGCAGGGTGGCAAAGAATTCCTGTCATTTTGACCACAGTCTAGAAAAGTAGTGTAGTGATTTGCGACACCTTTCGCAAAGATTTACGAAAGTGTCACAGGTGCAACACTACTTTTCTTAGAAATTTGAAAAACATATTTCTGGGGTGTTTAACCCCAAAATAAAGACGTGGCTAGCATCCTCAGGGCTCGGACAGGTAAACACAAAAAGAATTGTGTCCCTAGATGTTCCCAATTTTAAATGCTAAGCATTTCTGTGATCAGTAACTGAAAACAAAATGGTGAATTTGTGACACTACTAGGGCCATTTGAGACATTAAAAATTGCATTTGCGAAAGTGTAAAACATTTTGTTAACTTTTCCCACTGACTTATAATGGGAACTTGTTTTTTGAATAACTTTTGAACAGTTCAATATTTTTTCATGAAATCTTCAAAAGGCACACTGAGGACCCCGGCCACATGTTCCCTGAAGTTTTTGGACTGGTGGCGCAAACCGTGCGACCTATAGGCGTGAACAAAGAATGCGCAAAAAAACATAATTGCATGCATGGATGCTGCTTAATAACTCCGCAGCTGTACATCCAACCACTATGAAAGCTAGCAGATCCCAAGACCTATGTTTAAGCCCTGCACCTGCAAAATTTCAGGCAAATCCATTGAACAGTGGCAAAGTTACTAAGGTGCAAAGTTTCACCATTTAACCTTAAAAGAGCTACTCAACCCTAACTATGGTAGCACTACCGTGATACCATAATGTATACTCATGGTAAAAAAAACTCTGTTTAATGCATCAGTTAGGGCTGTTCCACAGTGACAAAAGCTTGGAAATTCAATATCAGGGTTGCCACCCCTTGCAATCCACGCCCACCCGGCCCCCACCAACAGGCATCAGGGTGTGCGTTGGGGTCATCGGTCCTAACTCTCACCCAATTCCATGTGCAAACAAGCTGAGGTGGTGCAGTATTATAGGAAAATGGGGTGAGTTAGCACTGACGACCCCAATGCATACCTGACGCCTGTTGGTGGGGGCGGGGTGGGCGTGGGGTGCAAGGGGTGACAACCCTAACATCGAATTTCCTTGCTTTTGTCACTGAGGAACACTCCTAACTGATACATTAAACAGAGTATTTTTGCCATGAATTTCCCTTCTTTTTGAGAATGTGCAGTATAAATAATGAATGGAATGTGGTGGTGCGAGCGAAGGGCCCTTCGGTAATGGTAACGCAACTGGAAACACAAACGGTTATGGTAATAGCAAGGACAACGCCAAAGGGAACAGTAACAGAAATGGAAGTGGAAATCCAAGTGCATAAGCAAACGCAAATCGTTACGTGCACAGTCATGGTAATGCAAATGGAAACGCAAACGGTTACGGTAACAGCAACGATGACGCCAAAGGAAACAGAAACAGAAGTGTGTATGCAAACAGCAATGCACACATTGACTCAAAAGGAAACAAATGCAAACAAAACCAGTAATGGAAATGCAAATAGTAACAGTAACGCAAACGCAGTGCAAACGCAAAGGGTAATGGACATGGCGACGTAAATGTAAGCACCAAAGAAAACGGTCATGGAAACGCTAACTGTAACAGTAACGCAAACACACCCACTTTGTCCGCAAAAAGTGCATTCAGAAGCACAGTGAATACAAAGAATGTATGCATAATAATGGCCCTCGGAGCAGAAAATGAACACTTGGAATACTAAATTGCTTAGATTTGGACTGCCTTGTACGGTATGGGCTGCACGCCCATTGGCTCTTGCTCTGAACCAATGGGGCAGCCCTACCGACACAGTCAGTCGGGGGCGACAGAGGCGGCAGGCGGGTGGGTTCTGCCGCCCACGCCCTGACGGGGGAGGGTGGTGGGGGCTCCGTGGGTGGTGGGTGGGGGGCCACTAGATCACCAGGGTATTGGACCTGGGGGTGGACTCTAATGCCTGCGATCGGGCATCGGTCCACTGGACCACCAGGGATATTGTTCTTGGGAGGGGTTTGAACTCTGTTCTGCCCGCGATCGGGCTAGTGGGGTGGGGAGATTCCCTACGGGTTTGCTCGCGATCGGGCTAGTGGGGGAGGATTCCAATGGGTTTGCCAGCGATCCAGACCCAGTCGGGGGGTGGGGGTTACTATTATGCCAGCGATTGGGCTGCAGGGGGAGCACAGGGATGAAGTGGAGGGCCACCCACAGGTGGCAGCTGCTGTGTTGCGCCTTGCAATGAGGCAGCTCACCTGTGGGTGGCCCTCGACATACTCCTTTTTTTTTTTGCTCAAAGTTGTGCAGGCGCAGGTTGGGGGTTGTGCCTGCACAACTCTGCACAGCCCAGCTGAATATCGGGCTGTGCAGTTTATCACATGGTTCCTCCCCTCGGTTGAGCATGCCTTCATTAGCATTCGCTGTTACTTCAACATGACTTGGGGGCACAACTGCCTCCTGCTGAATATGGAAGAATGGCGCAATTTCGGACTTGTGCAGGCGCAACCCTATTGCGCATGGCGTAACCGTTTTGAATATCCGGCCTAATATGTATAATTATACAATAGCACCCAAAAAACTGGCTCCTGATTGGCTATCTAGCACGATTTACAGTGTGTAAATCCTGCTAGTACCCAACAGGAAAAAGTGCCAGCTGCACCCCGTGTCCCATACCCTCTCAAAATCCATCCAACGGCAAACATCAAAGCTGTGTGCCACCATCTTCCACAGCGTCAGTACATACTGTGCTGAATTTAAAAAAAAACACAAAAAAATGGAATGCTCCTTTGAAGTAATTGATGAGACAGAGCGAGATGAAATATTTTTAAACATTCCGAACACGTTTCTACCAGAAAGAACGTCTCAAAACGTTCCTCACAACTTACCTGATACTTCAGCTTGAGCGTTTGAGCAGCCAGTCTCTGTGACTCCTTCAGAACCAGCATCAATACCAAACAGTGCAGAACTATTTTTCCTTCACATGTCTACATTGTCACAAACCCACTCAGTAGGTCAGGCCTTCTGCTCCCACAGTGCCATCCTCCGAGTGTAGACTTGTGAACAGTTAACAGAAACAGGGTAACCCTCCTGTCTGTTTTGTGGGTTCAAATCAACCTTTGGTCTCAGTTCTGGAGGAATTCAAACTGTGAAACTCTTGCTAGCGTACCCAATGTACAAGCTCAGATAATTCTGCTCTTTTGGGGGGTCAGATATCTTTCGCCTATGGGCACCTAACCAAGTGTACAAAATGAACCCTTAAAAACTCTAATAAAGACCTCAGATTACTCTTACCTTTTCCCAACTTGGTATTACCATATAAACTCATGCACACTGTTGTCACACTCTTAACCATCTATGCATCACAGGCAAAGACAGAAGGACTTGGAAGACACAAATAGTCTATTAAAAAATGAGAAGTTTACTTAAAAATAGATAAAAATGTAAAGCGTAAATACAGAACCATATATCACAAAACATACACATCACTTAAAAGGCACTCGGGACAATCAAGCAACTGAAGCAACACAAGCAGCTCAGCTGAGTAGCTGAGGAAGCCGAATCTCCAGCCTGATAACTCTCGAGGTAAAGAGAGCCTCTTCTCTTCGTCTGGACGCCTGCAGAGGGGTGCTACCTGATGAACACTTATATTTTAGGAACTTTGTTCCCTGTTCACCACTGGGTGGGCTTGTTAGTTGCTTCTCTTTGTGCTACTAATGCTGAAGTATAAAGCTAAGGACTCTCTGATTTCCCTAGAGTTGCCTTGCTGATTACATCTTAAAGCCAGATATACCAAGCAGCTAATACAGATCAGACTTGTTTAATATGGTGGTATTTGGAGCTAATTGCTGATTACACCTTAAAGCCAGATATACCAAGCAGCTAATATAGATCAGACTTGTTTAATATGGTGGTATTTGGAGCTAATTGCTGATTACACCTTAAAGCCAGATATACCAAGCAGCTAATATAGATCAGACTTGTTTAATATGGTGGTATTTGGAGCTAATTGCTGATTACACCTTAAAGCCAGATATACCAAGCAGCTAATATAGAGCAGACTTGTTTAATATGGTGGTATTGGAGCTAATTGTGCTTGTAACTGAAGGCATTAGGTTAGCTGGGTCCTAGTGTGACCTCATTTGGAATAGTCCTGTTTGCTTAGAGTGGAGCTCCTTGTGTAAGTCACAACATATTCTCCCGCTGCATAGTAATGAGAGGCTGTGTTTCTCCACTACATAGCAGCTCCCCCGCCCCAGGCACTCAGGACAATCAAGCAACTGAAGCAACACAAGCAGCTCACCTGAGTAGCTGAGGAAGCGAATCTCAGCCTGATAACTCTCGCGAGGTAAAGGCCTCTTCTCTGCCTGACGCCTGCAGAGGGTGTTGATCTGGACGGCGCTCGCTGCCATCTGCCCCACCTGCCCCAACCACCCTCCCACCTAGGGGCGGCTGTCAATTTGAGGATCCACCCGTGACATCACATCCGGTGACATCACGTCCTGTTGCCCAGAACCTATCTCCCCACTTTTCCCATTTGCAGGTTATACATGCTGGCCACTAGAGGACCTATGCTCCCTCACTACTTCTCCTCCTACCTGTACAGCACTACTTCCCTGGGATCTTGCTCACCACAATGTATTGGCCCTGCCTCACGCTCTGCCTGTGCCTATCCCCACTAGCAGTGCACTTACCCACTTACCCATCTGCTAGTCCACACTGTGCCCTGGCACCCCTCCCTCCCCTTGCTCCTGAACCTGTTCTCCTGCCCCTTGGGACCTCTGTGTGTCCCCGTCCTCCCTGCCCTCCCCCTAGCTTTCTCTTCACCTCAGGCACATCTGGGTGTCTTCTTATTCTTGCTTTCCCTCCTGTACCTCCCTGCCCACCCCTTGCTCCTTAGCCTCCCTCCCTCCCTCTCATGTCAATCGTGGAAAACCTCTCACCATCTCCCAGCCAGGTGTTAGTCATGCTACTACTCCTGTCAGAACATTCCATCAAACCCTGGCCCGGTTCCCAGGAGCCCCCAACTCGCACCACAGGCCTGTGGTCTCCATGAATATCTGTAGCCTCCTAAAAAGTCTGACTCACTACAATGCCTGGTCACATCAATTAACCCTGGCGTCATCACCCTGATTGAGACTTGGCTGTCGAAATCCTCCCTGACTCCTAGTCTCCCTTCCTGGTTTCACCTTTTCGGTCCGACCATGTTGGGAGGCAGACGCGCGGCTGCACTATTTATGTCAAGGAATCTCTCCCGTACTAGCCCTGCCCCTCCCATCCTTGACTCCAGGGCCCAGGCGCCACGCTGAAACTAACCCCTGACCCTTTAAAGGGACCCTTTATCTGACTACTGCATACATGCCCCCAGGGACCAAATGCAGGCCATTGCCTCTCTTACAGAATACCTTACCTCTCTACCTCCTTCCGCTGATCAAATTCTGGTGGGTGACTTAAATGTCAACTGGCTCAGCCCCTCCTCCTCCTCCTCTACCTGAGACTCCTTTTCAGCAATAGACCTAACGCAACTAGTTACCCACCCTACCAAGACTAACCCCAAGAGAGGCTCCAGTACCCTGCTTGATGTGGTACTCACCAACCACCTTCGGATCCCCAATGTACAAGTCCTCCCAGACTGTCTCCAGATCACTCCCCATTCTATTCCACTGGTCATCCTCAGTCCCCAAACCCATAGCACAGTCCACATGCTGGTGGCGTCTAATACCTGGTGGACTAATAAAACTTAAGGAACTCTGTCCCAAATTGACTGGTCTCCTATACAGGCAACTCCTGACATTGACACAGCTCTCTCCTTCTTTACCCAAACTTTTAATAATGCCTGTGATATCTTTGCCCCAATGTTGACCTGCCGTTCTAAAAGGAAGAATGCCCCCTGGGTAACCCCAGCTTTGATCCACCAGCTCAAACATAGGGACAACCTATGGCACGTGCCCATTGAGACTGGCCAGCCCAATGACAGGCGGTTATATGCCTACCAGAAACAATGTTCGGGCCATCAGAAAGGCCAAGTCTGAGCACTATCGGTCCTCACTCACTGCCTCATGGGGAACCCCAGAACCTTCTGGGATAACATTAAACAGTTAAATGGAGTGCACACCTCCCCACCCACCAGATCAACATTAATGGTGTGATCTCCTCAGACTCAGCCCTCATAGCCAACCACCTCAACACCTCATTCACTGACCTTAGCCCTATCCTCCCTACAAATTTTTTGACCCTCCTCCCCAGCACCTGCCGTAAATCTTTCTAGCCCTTATTTTCTCCGCTTGCGTGTTTCTGCCCAAGAACTTAGGCGCACCTTGTCACTGCCCTCAAGAGTAATAGTACAGGCAGTGACACCCTGGATCCGTGATCCCACGGCTGGTCTTAGACACAGTCCTTACCCGATCACATGCCTCATCAACCACTCTCTTTGCCTGGGAAGGTTCCAACTGCCTGGAAAGTCGCCACTGTCACCCCTATCTTTAAAGGTGGTGATAGGACTGTGGCTGGAAACTACTGACCGATCTCCATTCTCTCCTCTCTCCAAGGCCTTGGAAAAGTGGTGGCCTCTCAAATCTCTGACTACCTCTCCATCTACAATGTCCTTTGTCCTGAGCAGCATGGCTTCCGAGGCGGGCCACAGTACCAACACAGCCCTCCTAGAGTTCTCCAACTTCTCACTCCTCCTTAGACACTGGTTCTCTGGCTGGTGCTGTCTTCATTGACCTCTCGAAAGCTTTCGCACTGTCTCCCACCCCTCCTTCTTGATGCCCTTAGTCTCTCTGGTTTTGCTGCTGGGCCTATCTCCTGGTGCACCAGTTATCTGTCTGACCACTCTGAGCGTGTAAAATTAATGGGACCTACTCAGACATCTGTCCCATCTTTTCTGGTTCCCCAGGGCTCCATTCTGGGCCCTTACTATTCTCCCTCACCTTAACACCCTTCCACGCTCTTGCTTGGGGAACATTCTATTGTACGCTGATGATGCAGTCATCTTTGCCTCAAGTCATGAACCCTATTGCCCTCAGGACTCGCTGCAGAAGTCCTTCACTGAAGCCGAGGGCTGGTTCAAGGAACATAGATTGGTGATAAATCTTAAAAAACAAAACCATGTTCTTCACTCATCCCCAAAACAAGTCCTGCAACTTCAAACTCCTCATTCACTCTGGGTCCTCTTTCCCACTCGAACAAGTTTGCTCCTATAAATACCTAGGGATCCATTTTGACCCTCCCTCTCCTTCCATGGACACATAGCTGCCTAGCCACTGCCACTAATATCCGATTGGGCATCTTACATCGGTATAAACACTGCCTCCCGGAGGCTCTTGACCTGAGTCACCTCCTCTATCCTGTCCCTAGTGGACTATGGACTGCCGGTGTATGGTGCTGCTGATCAGACCGCACTCCATAAAATTCCTTTTCTCTGAATAAGGCCTGCAGGTTAATTACTGGAGCACCTAGGCTGACACACACCTGTCTACTATGCAGCTAAAGCGCTGGTACTTGATCTTGACGAGCGCCTCAAATATCTGACCTGTACCCTTACAAAAAAGACCCTCCTTGGGCTATCCCCACCAGGATTGACCACCACCACACGCCACTCTGTCCCACTAGTTCATACTCGGACCTCTGGGAAAACATCTCTTGTTATCCCTAGAGCTAGGACCTCTCACGGCCAAAGAGCCTTCAGCTTTAGGGCCCCCTCCTGGTTCAACACACTGCCCCCCTCCATCTCCGAAGCTCCAACTATATCGTGCTTCAAAACTTCCTTACGTAACCACCTTATTAACACCCGCTGTAATTGCCACTAGTCAAAGCTTCTATCAATACTTTATGACAAAGCTTATTACTAAGCTGCTAAGGACAACATAACTCTGGTATTGTTTGCATCCATCCTACCTGTACCAGCTTGTTTGTATCTATGTCTTAATTTACTGTTATACTTATGTGTTGTACTGTTATACTGTGTATTTTCGTTTGTCTTACTGTGACAAGGTACCTTTGTAAATGAGCTTATGGCTCAAAGGTTTTCCAAACTGCTGTTTAAATAAAATAAAAATAAAAACAAAAAAGTGCAGACAAAATTTCCTACCACAGTACTCTTAGAACTGTCTTTTCTAAGGTATTCTTATCTCACAGTGCTGTAGATGTTTCTTTTTCAGACTACAAACATTTGTGTTAAAATGGAAAACAGAATACTGTTTAAAAACTGGCTTTGCCAACCTCTTTGTGTGAGGTCACCTAGCTCCTTCCTATCAGAATATAAAAAAATATATCTATGCAAAACAGGATGTCTTTTTCAGAAGGTAAATTAAAATTCTGTGACCTCAGCAAAACTCTTTTTTTTTTTTTATATGACATTTCTTTGATCTTATGAGCAGCTTCCCCTTTCCAGGGCATCAAAGGACTTGATATGTCTCTCTGCCAGATCTCACGGAGGTGCAACATGCTTTGTATCACCATGTGAACTGAACTCTGTTTCTTCTGAACGTCATAAACGTTTATGATCCATCTTGGCAGCTAGCAAGTTGCAATTAGTCACATAACAAGGAGATCCTAAATTTTAAGTCTCTTCTAGCCTGTAATTATCTCTTGGCCTTCCAGATAACACGCTGTAGCTAAAACCTGGGAGCAGGGTTGTCATTCCACAGGCTGATTCAGCATGTATCATGAGAGACACTCAATGACACATTTTTATATTATTAACATACTAAAATGCCAGCAGAATAGGCCTAATGGTCTTTCGAGTCTGCTCGATTGGTCAGCCCCCACCCTGGGTGCTGACCTTGCTGCCCCCCCCCCGCCTTCTCTGGCTTCTCCCTTCCCAGTTCCGGATATTCTTGCTGCATTGGATTTTGCTTCCAGAACCTTCCCTGTACCTGTCCCAGCCCTCCTGAACCCCTCCACCTTCTCTGCCTCCACCAGCCCCCTAGGCAGTGCATTCCATGGCTCCACCACCCTCTCAGTGAAGTAGCACCTCCTCCTTTCTCCCCTGAATCTTCCCCCCTCCGGCTTCCACCCATGCCCTCTAGTGGCCCCCCTCCTCCTTCCTTCGAAGCACCCCGACTGTTCCTCCCCTATTTACACTCTTCATAGAAACATAGAAGTTGACGGCAGATAAGGACCACAAGGCCCATCCAGTCTGCCCATTTCTTTTTCTACCTTATAAATGTGCCATCGGCCTTTGCTCTGTCAGTGACCTATCTATTCATAGTCATTTGTATTGCTCCCTTATGCCTATCCCATGCCTGTTTGAAGCCCTGCACTGTATTCATAGCCACCACTTCTTGTGGTAAGCCATTCCATGCATCTACCACCCTTTCTGTGAAAAAGATTTCCTCACATTCCCCCTTAATCGGCCTCCCTCTAATCTCATGCTGTGTCCTCTTGTCCTGCTATTTTTCTTATATTTAAACATGTTAGACTCTTTCACCTTGTTTATGCCCTTAAGGTGTTTAAATGTCTCGATCATATCACTCTCTCCCTCCTTTGCTCAAGGGTATACATATTGAGCTCCGTTAATCTGTCCTCATATATTCTGATGCAGTCCCTGCACCATTTTGGTTGCCCTTCTCTGGACTGCCTCAATTTGTTAATGTCCTTGTGAAGGTGTGGCCTCCAATACTGCACGCATCCAGATGGGGCTAACCAATGTCTTGTACAGAGGGATTATTACCTCCCTCTCTACGACTTGTGATACCCCTACTAATATACCCTAACACCCCCTAGCCTCACCTACTGCTTAGAGGGTCTGTTGATGATTTTAGGTCATCAGTGATGATGATGCCCAAGTCTCTTTCTTTCTTTGTGACTGCTAGCAACTCCTCCCAGCCTATAAGTGGCTTCAGGGTTTCTTCCCTATGTGCATGATTTTGCACTTCTTTTGCATTAAATCCCAGTTGCCACTCTTCTGACCATTCTGATAGTTTATCCAGATCTCTTCTCATTCTGCCCACCCCATCTGGATCATCTACTCTGTTGCAGATCTTGGTGTCATCTGCAAACAGACAAGCCTTACCCTCTAGTCCATCTGCGAGGTCACTAATGAAGATGTTGAATAGGACTGGCCCCAGGACTGATCCCCGAGGTACCCACTTGTGACTTGCATCTCTTCTGACTGTATACCATTTACCACCACTCTCTGTTTTCTGCCAGTCAACCAGTTTGCCACCCAGTTGACCAACTTCTGACCCACCCGAGCCTATCCTAGCTTATTTATCAATCTTCTATGTGGAACAGTGTCAAAAGCTTTGCTGAAGTCAAGGTAGGCGACATCAACTGCTCCCCCTTGGTCCACCACTCTGGTTACCCAGTCAAAGAAATCTATGAGATTAGTTTGACAGGGACCTTCCTTTGTAAACCCATGCTGTCTTGGATCCTGTGCTCCCATGGATTCCAGGTGTTGCACTATCCTTTCCTTAAGGAGTGCCTCCATAATCTTGCCCACTACTGAGGTAAGACGGACGGTCTGTAGTTGCCCGCCTCTCCCCTGCTACCACTCTTGTGAGGTGGATCACATGAGCCCTTCTCCAGTCTTCTGGGACTCTCCTGTGCTCAGAGACTCACTAAACAATTCTGCTAATGGCTCTGCTAGTTCCTCCTTTAGCTCCTTAAGTACCTCGGGATGTATGCCATCAGGTCCCATTGCCTTATCCACCTGAGCACTAAGCTCTTGTAGGACCCTTTCTTTTTGAAGGAGTAGTGCTCACCTCCCTCCCCTGTGTCCATGATGCTGAGCTGTGGGCCCTGCCTACCTTCTCTTCAGTAAATACTGAGCAAAAGTATCTATTAGGATAGATGCCTTTACAGGTCCTCCTCCCTCACATGCTCCCTTTTCTCCGTTAAGCTTAGCCCACTCTGGACTTTCTCCTTCACTAATGTATCTATAGAAAGTCTTGTCACCTTCTTTTACTGTTGGTACTAGTGTTTCCTCAGTTTGGGACTTTGCCTGCCTTACTGCCTTACCTGCTTCCTTAGGGCAGATTGGTATGCCTCCTCATCTTCATCCCGCTGTGTTCCCTTATATTTTCTGAAGGCCAGCCTTTTGGCTCTGACCTTTTCTGCTACTGTATTTGAGAACCAAAGTGGTTTCCTTCTTCTTTTGCACTTCCTTTTCTGTCTAACACAATGGGATGTTGCTTCCAAGTATTGTATCCTTAATGCTTGCCCACTTTGCCTGTACCTCCTCACCTGTGTTTCTTTTGCCAGGCTAGCTTAACTCTGCTGGCCATCTTATCAAAGTCAGCTCCTCTGAAGTCCCATATTTTGCTTTGGAATGGGATGATTTAGATGTAGTAGCCAAATTGAACCATACCATGTGATGGTCACTGGCCCCCAGGTGACCTTCTACCTGGAGATCTGTGATCCTTCTTTGTTAGTCAGTACTAGATCTAGGATAGCCCTGTCTCTTGTGGGTTGCTGTACCAGTTGTTTGAGGCCCTCCCTGCAGGGAATCCACTATGAGTCTAGTTCTGGCAGATGTTCCTGCTGGTATTGACCAATCTGTATCTGGCATGTTGAAGTCTCCCATTATCAGAACCTCCCTTTAGCTGTCATGTTTTGTATATCTTCTAACAGTAATGTGTCTATGTCCTCCCTCTGGTCTGGGGGCCTGTAGACAACCCCAGTTCTTATGGCTGTCCCATTTCCTGTTTCAGGGTGACCCACAGTTCTTCTGGCTCCTTATGTGTATTCTGAATTTCTGTAGCTTTGATATTTTCATTAACATACAGGGCCACCCTCCCCTTTTGCACCTCGGTCTCTTCTGAACAATACATAGCCAGGTACTGAAGTCTCCCAAGTGTGGTTACTGGTAAACCACGCCTCACTAATTGCTACTATGTCCAGTTTAGCCTCTGACATTATTGCCTGCAGGTCTGGGATCTTATTTCCCAGGCTGTGAGCATTGTGTACATGATTTTCCATTGGCCAGATTTTGGTGTGTTAGTTGTTGGGTGAAGTTTGGCATTACCCCTGTGCATCGTATGGGGAGACAAACCTTTTTTCTTACCTGGTGATGCAAATGAACGGCAAACACGCTGAATTCCTACTACCACTAGCTGAGGAGGAAGGGGTGTTCTTCCCATTCGACGTATGGGGTGCTGCACCCCTCTCCCCATTTGCTAGTTTAAATATTCTGCAAAGATGTCAAACTTCTGCCCCAATGCACTGACTCCCTCTTTAGTCAGATGCAGTCCATCAAATTTAAAGACTTTCGCTCCCAGAACTGTTGCCAGTTCCCTACAAATCTGTGTCCTTTTTCCTGGCACCAGTCCTTGAGCCACGTGTTTAGCACCCTATCTCCCTTCTTCTGACCTTCCGTCCATCTGCTCCCTTCTCCCAGACTGGCAGGATCTCAGAGAAGGAGATGCCGGACGAAATAGATGATAGTTTGTCACCCAGCCTAGTCAGGTGTTCCTTGGTCTCCACAACTGACCGGCTGGCTAGATCATTAGTCCCTATGTGTACTAGGACATCAATGTTTTCTCCTGCTTTGTGAACAATTTTAGCAATGCGGTCAGTGTCTCTCCATGCTGATGTACTGGGAGACATCTGACCATCACCCTGGCTGGAGATGGGTATCAACTCCCGAATCATGGAGTCTCCTATGATCAGAAGTTTTTTGGATTTCCTTTGTGCTTGTTTAGTTTTGGTTCCTGATTTGGGTGAGTATTGTTGTGCTAGCTCCTGTGCCGCAGTGTCCTGGTCTGCAGTGTCTTCTGCCTCTTTATTTGATTTCAGAGATAGAGGCAGATACCTGTTTGTAGTGTTTATATGGTTTTTGGAGGTAATGTGTTGGAGAGCAGAGAGTGATGGGGCACCTGATTTGCTCCTCCTAACCACCTGCCAACCTCCTGGACCAACTACCCTCTGCGGTCGAGGTTTTTCTGTTGGATGCTGGGGAAATGGCGGGTGGTTCTTATAATGTATTTCCTCTTCAATATGAAATTTGAGGCGTGCAATCTCTGCCCATGCTGCCTGGAGCTGAGACCCTAAGATCTCCAAAGGCCCAGCATGTAGGACAGTGTCCTAAATCCTGTAAGACTGTCCTTCTGAAAATTGTTCCACAGTACCTGCAGTTAATGAAATCCATTCCAAATAAGTTGCTGGGTTTGTAACCTAGTCAGAGTAGTTAGAAGGAAAAAAAAAATGTAAGTAATGGTTTAATCGTGCTTTGTTTAACTTGTTATAACAAGTTAAATTACTAGTGCCCTGTAAATGAGATCACCTTGTGGAGGCCCCACTGATCCGCCCCTTCCTGCTCTGCCACAGGAAATGTCACAACTGTGGTACCCTATATAAAAGGAGTGTAGCGTGGGGTGGTTGGGGATGGGGTGGGTGGCTGGGCCTTTCCCTGCCTAAAAGAAAGAACCACGGACGAAAGAACAAGGAGGTAGAGCAGAAACAATCAGTCAACAACAAATGCAGTAACCCTGAAAGCTTATCCTAATGTTAGATAAAACTGTAAAACCTGTAAAGCACCACCTGTAATAATTTCAGAAGATATACCCTGTAAGAAACACTTTGCTCCAGAGAAAAATAAAGCAGTAACAGAAGATATACCTTGCAAAAGACAATTTGAATCAGAAGATTACAGCAGTAATCTGTTAGCACACACCTGTAGGCACACCTTGTAATAATGCAGAAGAAGGTATACCAGCAACAACAATTTGAATCAGAGAAAAAATAAAGCAATGAAATGTTAGCAACAAACAGTAGCAATCCCTGTGAGTAAAAAATAAAAACACCACCATACAGTAAATCTGTTAGCCAAACTAAGTCTTAATCCTTCTCCCTTGCTCTGGTAAGTTTCTACTCTGCCTTTCAAGCAGTCTTAGAAGGAAAGAGCTCAGGTGAAGCTAGGTGCCTTGGCCAGCAAACCAAGTCTTCTACCTCCAAGATATCAACTAACCTGACTTTTTAACCCTTCTTTCTGTTGGAAATTACTGACAGTTTGCCAGCTCCACCCCACATACACACCTAATCCTTTGGAAGAGCTGTGGGAGGAAAGCAATTAGCTCCTTCAATGAGAAGGAGACTGAAACACCTCTGAGACAACAAACCTTTTCAACAAACAAGAATAAAATAAAACACAGTGTCAAACAGTAATTTTGCTTAGCCCAATGATAAAAAGTCACAAAAATGTAAGCTCCACCTGTAATACAGTAATTTCAGAGAAGATATACCCTGTAAGAAACACTTTGCTCCAGAGAAAAATAAAGCAGTAACAGAAGATATACCTTGCAAAAGACAATTTGAATCAGAAGATTACAGCAGTAATCTGTTAGCACATATACCTGAAGACCTCTATCATGTCCCCCCGGTCCCTTCTCTCTTCCAATGTGTACATATTTAGCTCTTCGAGCCTCTCCTCATAGGTCCTGTCCCCCAAGCCCCAAATCATTTTGGTTGCCCTCCTCTGGACCCTCTCCAGGAGGTTAATGTCCCGCTTTAAGTGTGGCCTCCAAAACTGCACGCAGTACTCAAGGTGCGGCCTCACCAAGCAGTTATACAGAGGAGTATCACTTCCTCCTTCTGGAGGTGATCCCCTAGCGATGCATTCCAGCATCTTGTTGGCCTTGGCTGCTGCCTCCCACAAGTCTCTGAGTTGTTCATCTTGACATCCACCACCACCCCAGGTCCCTCTCAGCCATCGAGACTTGTAGCATCCCCCAGGGTGTACACTTGGCCCGGTTTCGGGCCCCCTGGTGGAGTACCTTGCATTCCTGCATTGAACCTCAGCTTCCACTTTCTAGACCAGCTTTCCAGAGCCACCAGGTCCCCCTGTAGGGCCACCCTCCCCTCCTCCCCATCCACCACCGGGATAAAAAATCATAGATTAATTAGAACCAGCTGTCTGAGTGTCACAATTCCTCCCCACCTAGATTGAATTTGGGGGCTCTATCCCCTGCATGGGATGAGCTTCCCAAATCAGTTGAATCCTCGTACACATGAGACAGCCCATCGGAGTTCTAATTTTTGGCTCCAGCCCAATGTAGAATTGTCATATCATACCCTTGCAAAGCAAGACTCCATCTTAGCAATCTACCACTGTTTTTTCCATCTGCGTCAGCCAAACCAGGGGGTTGTGGTCAGTCTGCACCACAAAATGTTGCCCATATGTATGGCTCCAACTTCTTTAGGGCCCACACTATGGCAAGACATTCTTTTTCCACAGTAGAGTATGCCTGCTCCCTGGGAAGTAAATTCCTACTCAGGTACACTACCGGATGATCTCTCCCTTGGCTGGATGTCTGACTCAGTTCTGCCTCAATACCTGTGTCTGAGGTGTCAGTCTGAACTATAAAGGGTTTGCTATAGTCAGGACTTGTCAAAACAGGAGCACTGCACATTGCCCCCTTTAGTTTGGAAAAGGCTTCCTTACAGGCTGGGCCCCAGGTAATTTTCTTTGGCATCCTTTTCTTTGTCAGATCAGATAGGGGAGCAGCCAGGGCACTGTAATTGGGTACACATTTCCTGTAGTACCCTGCTGTCCCTAGAAAACTCTTGACCTGCTTCTGTGTTTCTGGTCTGGGCCATGCCTGGATTACCTCTATTTTTATTTGGTTAGGCCGGAGCTGTCCCAGGCCTACCACATGCCTGAGGTATGCCACTTCTCCCATGGCCACCTGGCACATCTCGGCTTTGACAGTGAGCCCGGCACTCTGTATCCTACCCAGCACTTCCCTGACCTGGGATAGGTGTTCCTCCCAGCTGGCACTGAAGATGGCCATGTCATCCAGGTACACCACGGCGTACTCCTCAGCACCATTTAACACCTGGTTCACCAACCTTTGGAAAGTGGCCGGGGCGTTCTTCATTCCGAAGGCATTACTTTAAATTCAAATAAGTCTATCGGAGTGATGAAGGCTAACCTCTCCCTAGCTATGTCTGTCAACTCTACCAGCCAATACCCCTTTGTCAGGTCAATGGTCGAAAGGTAGGTCGCCCCTCCCAACTTGTCTAGGAGTTTGTCTGTCCAGGGCATCGGGTGGGTGTCTGACTTCGTGACTACATTCAGTCCATGATAGTCCACACAGAAACGATTAGCGCCATCTGGCTTAGGCACAAGGACTATGGGTGAGGCCCGGGGCTGTGGGATCTCTGGATTACCCCTAAATCCAGCATCTCTTCCACTTCCCTTCTAATCTCCTTTTGGACAGCTTCTGACACCCGATATGCTGTTCACCGTATCAGCGCCTGTGTCCCTGTCTCCACATCATTAGCTGCTAAGGGGGTTAGTCCAGGCTTGGCACTAAATAATGGGGCAAAGTCTGCTAAAACCTCCATTAATTTCTGGATCTGGTCCGGAGTCAGCTGGGGAGACAATTTAACTGCCTCCACAGAGGACTCCCACTTACTTTCTTCCAGCAAGTCCAAAAGGGGGTCTCCTTCGTTCGTCTCCTCCCCAGGACTACACACTTCAAACACTATGTCAGCCCTATTTGCATATGGCTTCATCATGTTGACATGGTACAGCCTTTCTGTCTTCTGTCAGGTAACTCTATAATGTAGTTCACGTCATTTACCTTCCTAACCACTTTGTACGGTCCTGCCCACTCAGCCTGCAGCTTGTCTTTCCAGACCGGAATAAGGACCATGACTTCCTGACCCACCATGTACGAGTGAGTTCTGGCTCTGTGGTCATACCACACCTTTTGTTTCTGTTGGGCAGCTGCCAGGTTGCTCTGGGCTGTCCCCATAAGCTCCTTCAGCCTTTCCCTAAACCTAAGGGCATAATCCACTATGGGAGTTCCCAGGGTGGCATGCTTGACTTCCCAGTCCTCCCGGATCAAGTCTAGGGGCCCATGTACCCTGCATCCATATAAGAGTTTGAAGGGAGGAGAAAATCCTGTCAACTCTTGGGGCACCTCCCTGGATGCAAACAGGTGGGGAAGGCATTTCTCCCAGTCCCTCCCATGCTGTTCAGCAAACCCCCGGAGCACTGACTTTAGGGTACCATTGAATCTTTCCACAAGCCCATTGG
The DNA here is from genome assembly GCA_016271365.2 of Neoceratodus forsteri. NCBI lineage: Eukaryota > Metazoa > Chordata > Ceratodontiformes > Ceratodontidae > Neoceratodus > Neoceratodus forsteri. The sequence continues at coordinate 650,743,099 of CM028135.1, forward strand.
CTTGCAGGTGATACAGTTTTGTGCATCTCTGCACCACCCCACACTTCCCCCATAAACATTTCATCAGGTCCGACATGAAGAAACCCCCTCGATCGATGATAACCTCCTGTGGAAACCCAACATGGAAGAAAATCCAAAGTAAGGCAACTGCCACTTCGTCTGTCCTCAGAGAGGATAGGGCGACTGCCTCTGGGTACCGGGTGGCATAATCCACCACAGTCGGGATGAACCCTCTTCCCTGAGGAGCTGGGGTTATTTAAAGGCCCTACAATATCCATTCCCACCCTCTGGAATGGCTCCTCCACTATGGGCAATGGAATCATGGTGGCCTGGGTTTTCTTGACCGCCTTCCCTATTTCTTGGCACCGGTGACAAGACCTGCAATACTCCTTCAACTGCTGGGTAAAGTTTGGCCAATAGAAATTCTGGGCCAACAGCTGCGTCATGCGCATGATTCCCAGATGACCAGACAAGGGAATATCATGTGCAATCTTGAGCAACTACTCACGATACCCATGGGGAACGACAAGCTGACAGCCTAGCACCCCTCCCTCTGTCTGTGCTATCTGAGTATACATAAGTCCATTTTCCCAATAAACTTTATGTCTGCCTTCACCTCCCTGTGTGCCGTCTGAGTCTGCCGAAGCCCTCAGCTTCTCTAGACTAGGGTCACTTCTCTGAGCAGCTGAAAACCCTTCACACATTCCCAAGGCATGGGACAGGTCCCCTTCAGTCGCTAAACTAGGGTCCCTAGCACTAGCATCAGGGCACTTAGGATCACTGTCAGTCCCAACCCTCTGACAATGGGTCACCCCTCCCTCTTTGGAGTAACCTTCTGTAGCTGTGTGGTTAGTTGCTACTGGGAAAATTTCTACCCCCTTTTCATTAGTCTGCCCAGCTGGAGACACAGGCTGGGGAACCAGCCTCTCAGTGGTTTCCACAATGGTTTCTGTGGGGTTCAGGGAACTACAATTTTCCCTTGCCGCTTGGCTATGGGTAACTGCACATACCATCCCCTGTTTAAGATTGTTGCCCAGGATCACATCCACTGCTAACGTTTTGGCTACAGCCACCTGTTGCACAGTTCCTCCAGTTTCACCCCAGTCCAGGAGAATAGTAGCGAAGGGTAATGTTTTCGCCTCACCTGTAAAGTCCTGTACAGTAACATATTTATTGGGTATAAGCTGACCAGGCTCTACTAGATCTCCCTTTACCAAGGTCAAGGATGCCCCTGTGTCCCTTAACCCTTACGTCTGTACATCATTCACCATGACTGGGTGTATGTGTTCCCTCATGTTCACTGGCATGCTCCCAGGGACACAAAAACAACCCACTTCTTTCCTAGCACCCTGTTGTGTATTGCTTACCTTTTTGGGACACTGTCCGGCAATATGCCCAGTTTCTTTACACAATCAACATTCATTTCTTCTCTCAGAGAAATCTTTTCTCTGAAACCTAGGGCTAACTGGTTTCAGTGGAGGCAGTGAGGGCGTTAGCTGCCCTGAAGGTGAGCTATTCCCTTTCTGTACTGCCATGCCCACCCCATTTGCTCTCAGAGCAGGCCTGCTCTTGGCATAGCAGTCCAAGAGTTCAGCAGCCTCTTGCATTGTTTTGGGATCTCGGTCCTCCAGCCAGGTTTTTAGCTCTGCTGGGCATGCCCAATAAAACTGTTCTAACAAAATCACATTTTCAGTTTTATCAACAAAGTTTGCTTCAATTCCTTCCCAAAAACATTTTAAAAACTGATGTTGTTTCGTGGCTAGCTCCTCATACCTCATGTCAGGACTTCTCCTGAGCTTACAGAATTTAGCTCTGTATGATTCAGCAGTTAACTCAAATTTTTTTAACAGTGCAGCTTTAAGTTTGCTGTAATCATCACTGTCCACATTGTCCATTTGACCCAATGCATCCCGAACTTTCCTGGTAAGTAGTGGGGATAGCTGGAAACTCCAGGACTCTCTAGGAATTTTAGCCTGACTACAAACTTTTTCAAAAGAATTTAAAAAGGCATCCATATCCTCCCCCTCCTTAAGCTTGGCTATCAATTTGGAGTTCAATTTGTAACCGAGTCCTGCAGTCCCAGTTAAACCCAAACCACTTACCTGCTCTGGTGCTGGTGGTTGGAGTCGTAGCTTCTCCAGTTCATGTTGCCTCTGGCACTCATGCTCCTCACGGTCTGCATCTCAGTGTTCTCACTCCCTCTTCTCCTCTGCAGCTCGCTGTTCACACTTCTCTCCTCTCTGGAACTCCAGCTCCATTCTGCGCAACTCAATTTGCAGCCTGAGTACTTCTGGATCCAGGATACTGGTGACCTTCCCCTGCTGCTGTGCCCCTTCACTGACAGTGGCCCTGCTGTCATCCTCACCAGATCTGGACACTGCACTGGCTGCTAGCCCTGCCACATTCAAGGTTTGGTTTCTTACTGTCACTGTCCGTGACTCAGTGCTCTGAGTATCTGCTACCATCAGGGCATCCATGAGGTTCTGTTTGCTGGCTTTCACCATGAATGGGACTCCTCTGTCCCCGCACAACTGCTTTAAATAGTCTACAGTGTGCCTGCTGTAGTTGGTAGCCATCTTCTTCCATAGCTATGGCTACTCTGACTTGCACTTTAGAAAAAAATAAAATGGGTAGGAACTTATATGCCAAGTGATATAGTTCTGTCTCCTTTTTAAAAATAAATCACTGGTTTTCTCTTTTTTGCAAGTGAGCTGACAGTCTTAAGCTGACACACTGAACAATCAGAGCTTGTGATACCAAAATTTATCACACCACTGCCAACTAATCTATCACAAACCCACTCAGCAGGTCAGGCCCTCTGCTCCCACAGTGCCAACCTCCGAGCGCAGTCTTATGAACAGTTAACAGAAACAGGGTAACCCTCCTGTCTGTTTTGTGGGTTTGAATCAACCTTTGGTCTCAGTTCTGGAAGGATTCAAACTGTGAACCTCTTGCTAGCGTACCCAATGAACAGGCTCAGATAATTCTGCTCTTCGGGGGCAGGGGGCAGATATCTTTCACCTATGGGCACCTAACCAGGTGTACAAAATGAACCCGTAAAAACTCTAATAAAGATCTCAGATTACTCTTACCTTTTCCCAGTATGGTATTACCATATAAGCTCATGCACAGTGTTGTCACACTCTTAACCATCCATGCATCACAGGCAAAAACAGAAGAACTTGGAAGACACAAACAGTCTATTAAAAATTGAGAAGTTTAGGGACTTCCGGTGACGTCACGGAGCCACCCACAAGAAAGTAAGAGGAGCTCCCGACCCCATTCACCCAGGAAACCTAAATTCTTCAACAATACTACACCAAAATACTAGAAAATGGCATCTACTAATCGTGCTAAAGACAAACCAGGTCGAGAACGAACCAAAAATAAGACGAATCAAGCAGATGATAGGAGATTGACTTCATCTAACAGAAGGCTGAGCAGAAGCCCATCGCCGGATAGCGTTGTGGATACTGAAGAGAAAACCAACCAGCTATCTAGATCATGCTTTGAACAGCTTTTTAATGAAATAAGAGAAATGAGGGCTGAGACAAAACAAGAATTCAGGAATCTGGATCAAAAATTAACAAAACTGGAGCAGCGAGTTGCAAGGGCAGAAGAACAGATTGCAAAGAACGAGGATGGCACGAGTCAAATGGACATATTACTACAAGCACTGATGGTCCAAACAGAAAGGCTGCAAGAGAAATGTGTAGATTTGGAGAGCCTCTCACGTCGGGAGAATCTTAGGCTGTATGGCCTCCCCGAGGGTTCTGAAACTGGCAGGATGACCGAGTTTCTTTTCGATCTACTGATGGACGTTTTACATCTACTGACAGGGTATGAGATGTACATTGAGAGAGCCCATCGTGCTTTGCAGCCTAAGCCCACAGATGATAAAGCCAGGCCATGCTCAATAATCATTACATTTAATAGCTCCATGATAAAAGAAGATATCTTGATGATGTCCTGGAGACAGAAGAAAGTTCTATACTTGAATAATAGACTGTTTTTTGATCATGATTACCCTCAAGAAATACAGCGACAATGTTTGCAGTACTCAGATATCACTAAGGTACTGAACGCAAAGGGTCTCCGCTTACATACGCCTTACCCTGCTAATATTTGTGTGTTCTGGCCAGAAGAAGTTAAAATATACGATTCCCCGGAGGAAGCACGAACAGCGATGGTGGAAAAAGGCCTCATGGAGTCCCAAGCTACCCTCCACAAGAACTCAGCATCCCAGAAGGCAGTGGAACGCTCCACGGAGTGGGCAGTCGCATTGGGCGGCAGAAGGAAGAGAGGGCGCAACTCTGAAATGTCATCACTGGCGCCCCTCTGCACGATGCGAATGCTGCTGCAGAAACTCCAAGAAAACCGCAGAGGACAGCAAAATGATTCCCAGGACTGAGCACTCAGCTGAACATTCTGAAGGTTTGGATGAGAAGTCTCTTTGGGGAAGCCACAAAAATAATTAGTGGTTTGGAGACTGTAAGGGTCGGCAAAGAGCTCAGCCTGTATGACCCTGACTCTTTTTTTTTTTTTTTTGATGTCAGCCTGCTATAGCTGCTGCCGGATTGAAGCACTAAGATGCGAGTGTTCTCTCGTTTGAGGGCGGCGCAACACGTTCATTTATCTTAGTCGCATGAGGTCCGCCTGGAAACTTACATATTGAGACAATTAAAATTCTAATAAAGGGTTTATCTGAGCAATCCTAATTTTAAAGAAATTAGTTTTGGGCTCTCAATGACTATCAGAGACATAATCACAACAAGGAAAGCCCTAATCCTGAATACCAATTGTACACAGCTGAACATAAGCAGTGTTGTTAATTTAAATATGTACTTAAGAATGTATTGAAAAGGTTGCCTGTGGGTGTTTGGGGGGGTGGGGTCCTAGTTTGATTTAACCAAACAATGTTAAATAACAGGAAAGACGATTAAGTAGCGTCACAATTTCGATAGCACTGGCAGTGTAAACACGAGCCTGCTTAATATTTGTTAAGGCTCTCGAGGAGAACCACAATTAGTGTGTTAGAATACACTCCTCATTCTGGTGATCCTTAAGGTGGTCACTGGTATTAGAAACCTCTGCAGGAAACAACAGGGGTTTCCATTGTTGGAAGTACAACTTCTCTTTGTTCACAAATTTATACTTTTTCTACCACATCTGGGTGTTTAGATGTGGAATTGTTCAGTACAGTTAATGGTTTTATTTTATTTTGGGGATGTTCTTTATATGGTATGGTGGAAGATGTTGAGGAGTGGCATGGGGATTGGGATGACAGCATGTTTATCTGAGGGGCATTGTAGTTATCACCAGCTGCCTCCTTTGATGAATGGACGACTCAAATGTTATTACATTATCTCTCAACGTAAATGGTCTAATGCATCCGATTAAACGAGGTAATGTCCTTTGCGTGGAGTCGCAGGCAGTGTTTATCGTGCTCCAAGAAATGCATCTAAACAAGCAGGAGCATGAGAAACTAAAAAATGTTGGGTATCAGACAGCCACTTCTTCTTCTTATAAGAAGGGCAGAAGGCAGGGGGTAGCAGTCTTTGTAGCTAACAAATGTCCTTTTGAGGTGTAAGGCTCAATCTGCGATAAGGAAGGTTGCTTTGTGGGACTAAAAGGAAAATATAATGGTACAATAATAACCATAATCTCAGAATATGCCCCTCAGGGTTCAGCTTTCTCTTTTTATAGAGACTTCCTTCTCAGAATTTCAGATTGAGTGGAGGGTCATATCATAATGGGGGGGACCTAAACCTGCGACTCAACGCACATATGGACACCTCTGGGGTAGTTTCCAGGCAGGAGGGTAGTATGACTAAGAGGGTGGGGTAAACTAGGCCTAGTGGATGTTTGGAGGTGGATGCACAAAAATAGTAGGCAGTACTCTTTCTTCTCACCTCCCCATAAAACATATTCAAGACTAGACTATTTTTCGATGCCTAGAGATTCCGTAGCAATTTGCTCAGACTCTTGAATAGGTGATATGACCCTATCCGATCACTCACCCATATATATGAAACTAAAAATAGGCCCCATTAAGCGTACCACTTTCTGGCGTCTGAATCTCTCCTTAATTCAGGAAAAAGAAACCAGAGAAACAATAATAAAAGTAATAGAGCAGGCAGTAAGTGACAGTACAATCCCAGAGGTCTTCCTGGGGATTTTGTGGGACATGGTGGAGGCAACGGTGCGAGGAAAATTAATAGAGATCTCGTCCAGAAATAAAAAGATGCGGGAGGCAGGGAAGGCTAGACTGCAAGATCAGATAAAGATGCTAGAAAAACAGCAGCAGCAGCAACATGATGGGGAGAGGGGAAAGTTATTAATAAAGTTAAAAAAGGAATTATTAGAAATACTGGACTATCAAGTCAAACAAAAATTACTTTACCTTTGTCAGAGATACTATGAGGGTAGACCTAGGGCACTGAGACTTTTAACTTGCAGGCTCAGACAACGTAGAGCTAGGGTGAGCATTCCAAAAGTCTTGGACCCTAAAACCAGAAAGTGGAAATATAAAGTGGAGGAGATTGCGGAGTCCTTTAAAAGTTTCTATCAGACTTTGTACAGTAAGGGAACTTGCCCCATCCCAGAAGAAATTGAAAAATATTTGTCACCCTTACATCTCCCTAAAATCTCTAATCAAGAACGAGACCTCTTAACTACTCCTTTTACAATGGGAGAGACACAAACAGAGATAACTTGTTTAAAGGTGGGGAAGTGTTCGGGAACCAATGGCATCCCAAAAGAGTTCTATAAACAATTCAAGGAGGTCATAGTGCCTCTGATTCAGGGAGCATACAATGCACTAGGAGGGGAGGGGAGGGGTGCTCCATACTGGACACAGGCCATTGTCTCAGTGCTGCCTAAGCCGGCCAGGGACCCCACTATCTGTTCTTCATACAGACCGATCTCCCTATTAAACACAGACTATAAAATACTAACGGGAATTATGGCAAGAAGGATAGAAACATTTCTTCCAGAGATAATTCATTTAGAGCAAACAGGTTTTGTACCAGGAAAACAGACCAGTGATAATATTAGGAGATCGGTAGATTTAATTGAACACTTACAATTCTTAGGAACTCCCACCTATGTGATGAGTCTGGATGCGGAAAAGGCTTTTGACCAGGTTTCATGGACTTTTCTAAGGGATGCCCTGGCCAGCTTTGGCTTTCCCACTCTCTTTCTCGACCTAATATCGAAATTATATGATGGCCTTACGGCATATATAAGGGTGAATGGACATGTGTCCAGTTCCTTTAAACTTGAGAGAGGTACTATCCAGGACTGCCCCCGTCACCTTTGCTCTTTGAATGTATATCGAACCGCTGGCTCAGAGCATAAGAATAAACAATCAGATACATAGGGTAAGAATAGGGAACACTACTCACAAAATGGCACTTTACACGGATGATGTGCTTCTTTATTTAATGAATCCTTTAGAATCATTACCAGAAGTATTTAAACAAATAGAGATATTCTCAGCTCTCTTGGACTATACCTTAAACCGGTCCAAGACAGAAGTGCTAGTCCTCTCGGATACAGTTCCAGAAGAGTTTAAAATTAAATACCCAATGAAATGGGAATGCGAGGTTATCAAGTATCTGGGGGTTGGATTAGGTAAATCGTCATCCAAACTATTTGCCAATAATTACCCATCATTGATAAAGCAAATAAGGACAGATTTACAGACATGGGACTGTATTCCTTTCCCATTTTACTCCAGACTGCAAATAATAAAAACTAATATCATGCTGAGACTGCTGTACCTATTTCAGGCAGTACCATGTATGATTTCACAAAAGGAAATCAAAATATGGCAGAGATGGGTCATGGTCTTTATATGGGGAAATAAGCGCGCCCAAGTTTCTAAAAATACTTTATTTTTATCAAAGCAGGAGGGGGGACAGGCATGTCCAAATATAGGAGACTACTGGATAGCAGCCCAGATGAAGACCGTACTGCTATGGGCCCATAGAAGCTATCAAGCTCATTGGCAACAGCTAGAATTGCAGCAAACAGATAAAACACAATTATGCTCTAGACTTTTTGACCCTCAGGGCTGCCCCTCTGATATGGGGGAGTCTCTGTCCTCGGTGAAGGCAACTTTACAGGGCTGGTTCCAGGGAATCGAAAGGGGGTATACAAAATGTAAGATATGGAAGTATACTTGGTGGAGTGTAGATAAATCTTTCACCCCAGCCAACCTCTCTAATTGGTACCAAAAGCAGGCTAACAAAGGGATATGTGCCTCTTAGCAGTTATTGCATGGCATACAATCTTGCCTTTTGAAAGGGTGGGAGTTGCCTTCGCCTGGACGGAGACGGATCGCATATATTATTACCAATTAAGAAATCACATAAATGGTATGCTGCAGAAAGATATACAATATGAGGACCTTAGACCTTACCCCAGGGCAATTGAAATGATATGGGACTCAACACATGGCAAAGGGGCAATAACAATGCTTTATTGGAACCTGATAGCAGACTGGACACATAATAACAGTTGCACTGCAAAGAAGGTGGGAGCAGGAATTGGGAATACACTTAAACCAGGCTAAATGGGGCCTAGCATTCAGGAGTAGTTGGTGAACTACGTCCTCTCTGAATTCGCGAGAAATCGCCTGGAAGATCAAACTTAGATACTTCTTAACCCCGAGTAGACAGGACCGAATGGGCACTAGAGCCACAGCATCTTGCTGGAGGGGATGGGGCCGTTTAGATGGAAACGTGACACACATCTTCTGGTTGAGCCCAATACTTCAAACTTTCTGGGACAAAATAAAGCAACATCTTAAAAAATTATTTGGATTAGAAAGTATTATAGGCCCAGAAAACATAATTTTAAGGCTGTATCCCTCAGGTATTAAAGTTAGAGAAGGACAATACTTATGGGCTGTACTTTCTGTTGCCTCTTTGAAATGTATTACAAAGAAATGACTTCAGTAGACCCCACCAGAGATGCCAGAATGGCGTGGGATAGTTAATCAAATTCAAACAATGGAAAGAATTATCTTCGCTGCTAATCATTGTATAAATTTATATTTGAATAGATGGATCCGTTGGGACCTTTATAAGGATGTGATACAATAAAATTGCCTCTCCTAGTCCTACCATGCATAGGAAGAGAAGCTACCTACCATTTTCATAAGTCTAAGAAATGTACTTTGTCCCCACAAATGTTGATAATTTAAATTTAATTAATTCTGTTGATAGTTTTTTTATTTTTAAATGTTTAAACTGAGAAACTACTAAGAATGGAAATAATTGTAAAGGCTTGTAATTAATTATGTTTTTATGTTTTAGCAAACATAAGATATGAAAAGACATATGTTGTAAGCAAATACCAAAGCTATAATTTGATGTGAAATAATTTTCTCAATAAACTAAGTTTAAAAAAAAGAGGTTACTCAAAAATAGATAAAAATGTAAAGCGTAAATACATAAAATATATAACCATATATCACAAAACATACAAATCACTTAAACAAAACAGGTTTAAAAGTGCAGACAAAATCTCCTACCACAGTACACTTAGAATTGTTTTTTCTAAGGTATTCTTATCTCACAGTGCTGTAGATGTTTCTTTTTCAGAGTACAAACATTTGTGTCAAAATGGAAAACAGAATACTTACAAAAACTGGCTTTGCCAACCTCTTTGCGTGAGGTCACCTAGCTCCTCTCTGTCAGAATATAAAAAATATACTGTATATCTATACAAAATAGGATGTCTTTTCAGAAGGTGAATTAAAATTCTGTGACTTCAGCAAAACTTTTTTTTTTTCAAATGACATTTATTTGATCTTATGCTTCCTCTTTCCAGGACATCAAAGGGCGTGTTATGTCTCTCTGACAGATCTCACAGAGGTGCAATATACTTTGTATCACCATATGAACTGAACTGTGTTTCTTCTGAACGTCATAAATGTTTATGATCTATCCTGGCAGCTAGCAAGCTGCAATTAGTCACATAACAAGGAGATCCTAAATTTTAAGTCTCTTCTAGCCTGTAATTATCTCTTGGCCTTCCAGGTAACACGTTGTAGCTAAAACCTGGGAGGGGTGATGTCACTCCACAGGCTGATTCAGCATGTATCATGAGGAACACTCAATGACACATTTTTATATTACAAAAATCATTGCTTAATCAGAACCAGTTGTCTGAGTGTCACATACATCACTATATCAAACACACTGCCCAAACAATCAATAAAATCTATAATAAAAACAAATCCAAATTGTATAATAGCAATATCCCATGAAAGGCTGTGGGTGATGCCAGGATTTACCCACGGGTGGTGTGTTGCTGATCCCTTGGCTCCACCTCGGGACCGAACAATACACCACCCATGGGTAAATCCTGGCATCACCCACAGCCTCTCATGATAGATTGCTTATACAGAAGGAGTATCACTTCCCTCCTTCTGGAGGTGATCCCCCTAGCGATGCATCCCAGCATCCTGTTGGCCTTGGCTGCTGCCCTCCTACAAGTCTCAGAGTTGTTCATCTTGACATCCACCACCACCCCCAGGTCCCTCTCAGCCATCGAGACTTGTAGCATTTACCCCCGGTGTACCCTTGACCTGGGTTTCTGGCCCCCAGGTGGAGTACCTTGAATTTCTCTGCATTGAACCTCAGCTTCCACTTTCTAGACCATCTTTCCAGAGCCTCCAGGTCCCCCTGTAGGGCCACCCTCCCCTCCTCCCCATCCACCACCGCCCCCAGTTTCGAGTCATCTGCAAGAGACTCATCTCACTCCTGAGATTCCTGTCCTTATGTCAGATACATAGGCGTTGAACAGAAGGGCCCAGGACTGATCCTGTGGGACCCCACTAATGACCCTCCTTGGGGATGAGACTATCCCACCAACTCACGACCCTCTGGGTCCGGTCCTGGAGCCAATTGCCTATCCATCTGATCATCTGGTTCCCCACCCCATTTCTCCCAGCTTATCCAACAGGCCCAATGAGGAGAACAGAGTCAAATGCCTTGCTGAAGTCCAGATAGAGGACATCCACTGGTCTACCCAGGTCCAAGGCACTTGTCACCCAGTCATAGAACTCCACCAGGTTTGTCTGACACGATTTCCCGGGATGAATCCATGCTGTCTATCGTCCAGGCACCCTGGCTTATCCAGTCCACCCTAGCCTCTCCTTGACAATGCCTCCATCACCTTGCCCACCACGGTCAGGCTGACAGGACTGTAGTTCCTGCCACCCTCCCTTGATCCCCCTTGTGGATAGGCACTATATGTGCCACCTTCCAGTCTTGGGGCACCCACCCTGTCCTCAGAGAGATGGTGAAAAGCTCTGCCAGGGGTTTTGCCAGGACATCTGCAAGTTCCTTCAGCACTCTGGGATGTAATTTATCCGCCAGGGTGCTTTCTCCGTCTTAATGGGAGCTGAGGGCCCCTCACTCTCTTAGCTGTGATTTCCACTTCGGTACCCCTTCTCCCTGCTTAGCCCTCCCCACCTGCCAGTGATGCCTCCCTCTCCCCAGACCTGCCGATCGGTGGGCTCCCCCTCCTCAGTATCTCTGTCTCCTCCCATATATGATGCAGCACCCCATTTTCCTGGTGAAAACTGAGGTGAAGTACTCATTTAGTACCTCAGCCTGCTCCCCGGGTCTTGTGCCCATCCTCCCCTGATTTAATCCTGCTAATCTGCCCTTCACCCTTAGTTTTCCCAATGTATCTAAGAACCCCTTGTTCCCTCTCCTAATTTCCCTGGCCAGGTTCTGCTCCTTCCTTGCCTTAGCCGCCCTCACCACTCTAGTGGCCCTTCTAGCCATCAGCTCGTACTCCCCCTCGATCCCTTTCACTCCTTGAGCACTTGAATTGCTTATAGGCTGCTTTCTTTCCCTGCACCACCTCCTGGACCTCCCTGGTCCACCAACAGGGTTTTTGGGCCCTACCGCATTTTCGTCTTACTCTTGCACAGGTACTGGTAGCATCCTGCACCCCTCTCCTGATGATTTCCCACCTACTATCAGCGTCCATGTCTGACCCAATCCCATCCCATGTTGCATCTGGAAGCAAGCTCTGGCTTAGTGTGCCTTTCCTGGTTAAACAATCCCCCCCCTTCACAGCTTAATGTTAGATTGTCATACTTGTCCTGCAAACTAATACATTGTATTATTTATTCACATGCCACACGTCTTTGACACAACTGAAGCAGTTGTACTAGTAGTCACACAAAACACTTTTGCTGCTGTCGTTTGATGCTGTTAGTTTGAGTCATGTTTGTTATACAAATTGCAAATCCAACCAAGATTTTTCAGAACAATTCCATTCTCTGAGGAAAGCATAAAGATTTCCTAGTCACCATTAAGCTAACACGATAATATCAGAAAATGGGTTTTAGCAACGGACACCTGGTCTTTCCTTATTATAGTGTGCTTGGTTATTAAAAAGTGTTCTACATAAAATGAACTGAGCTTCATGGGTAAATCTGGCTACTGATGACACATTTTTAATTCTTTACCTGAGGTAATATAAATAGAAAGCTACCTTAAATAACTTTTGTTTCTTATCACTAGCTCATTATTCTAGAGCATTGCCTAGCCTTTTCCTCAGGGCAAAGTATGAATTAACTCAGTCAAATCTGAAGAGAAATATTGCAGTTACAAATCTGTTCATTACTTTGTAAGTTAGCCAAGTTGTACAGACCTTGCAAACAAGTTTCTTCCTTTAATTCCTATTACGAATGTTTGAAGCTAAGACCAGCAACTCTCATTTTCCTAAACAGTCTGACAAATACAAAAAGTCCTGCAAAGGTTGTGGTTTGTATATTTTTAGCATACTAATCAGTTCCTGTCTCTTCTCCTGATCGGGAATGTTCTAAGAATAGTAATGATAATATCAGATTCAGTAATACATTTGTAGCAAGATATTTTAAGGGTAATTTATAGACATAATATTATTAGCATTAGTGACACTATAAAATATAATACAATGAAACTGCAATTAATATGCATAGAATTACTTGATAAGTAATGAAGTTATGCAACTAACTGATATCTAGTGGTAATGTAACCCCACACCACTTTTGGCAAGTTGGCACCCCCCATTACAAGAACTAGTACCCACACATGGCATACCATTTACTTTTACCAGAAATACTCAAATTGGTACCACCCCTAGCTTGAGAGTGTATACCAGGCTCATTATCTAAGGAAGGGCCTGGGTACAATTAACAAAACTACCTTTGTAAATACAACCAGGTCCAGTGGAGAGGATGCTAGGCATATGCTAGACCTAACTGCTGAGGGGGCCCCGATAACTCCACACAGAAAGCAACGATCAGAATGCCCAATGCAGCAGCTGGGACTGTGCAGTATGGCATTATTCACCGATGTTGTCAAAGCATGGGTGGACCCCCAATGGTTGGTCATTGCAAAAAGGTGCACACTTTTCCAGAAACTCTTTGCTAGGCAGTACAATTTTCCACAGAAACATTTCTATCCATCTTTTCCAAAGTGCTCATCATAGGCAAACCACATACTTGAGCTACTTTAAAACACATTTTCATTTCCCAGCTTGGATGCTCATGGCAGTGCCATTTTCTTCAGCCAGTTCCAAAACACATTTCACAGTGTAAACATTGTGACCTGAGCCACATATTTAAGTTTCATCCTGGGCATTGGCCTCTACCCCGGGGACATAGGTGCCGGAACCGGGGGAGAGTCACTCCACTTTTTATTTCGGTATGGCAAAACTAGTGTAGAAAAAGTGCCCTTTGTACCCTCATAAGTGCACTTTGGATTCTCAATCCCCTCAGCTTTTACCATGTTCCGGCACCCTTGCACGGGGACCTTGGTGCCCTTCAAAGAATCGGTTAGCCCTGCCTTGTATACTCCAGATGGCATTCCTCCCACCCATTGCACCAACTGACAGTCTCTGCCATTCCTTCAGGGTTACACCAAACAAAGCCTTCAATCCCCACTGAACTGCTAAAGACTCCGAAATTTACTTCAAATTAACACACTTAGGTGAACAGGGATCCTGGACGGTGTGATCTAGCCTTATCTTGGGCACACACACCCCAGACAACCTCCTAAATTGAGAACTTATCTCCAATCTGTACTCACATATCTATTGCTCCTTCCTTAAGTTACTCTTACTCACTAGTTGTATGACTTATGACTGTTAGTTATTTGCAGTTAAATTTCTGTATTGTTACTACATATAGATTCCTGCAAATGTACGGTCATTGCTGAAAATTTTGTATAAGTGTACTATGTCTGACTTCTACTTGTTCCCATGATGTTTTCTTGTATCTACTATTGTCTACGTGCCCTTTGTTGTAATCTCCTGGGTCATACCTGAAAATAGGCAGCCATGCTGTCTACTGTACCTACCCGGTTAACAAAAACTAAATAAATAAATAAGTCATGGAAACAACCCAGAAAGCACCCTTTCCCCACGGTAGCTTGTCAGAAATTCTCACACAGTGTCCTTCTCAAAGGCAGCTGTACACACTCTAGGATCTTCAAGGGATTGCCCCTTGGATACACTGAACTGATAGTCCCTCTCACTCTCCCTGGAGTGAAATCAAGGAATCCTGCTGGAAAAGGTCTCCACCACTTCACTGGTAACTGTACATTTAATCCAAAGTAGGGTGAGAAACACAGGGCTACATGTGACAGAGCCCCAACTGGCAGACCTCCTGCCACTCTAACTTCCAAACTCAGACTAACTGAACATTCTAAAACTTCCCCTGAGAAACTGACTCAAAAATGATTATGCTGCTGCAAGAGTTCTAAATGACATACTCATCCTCCCTCAGGCTAGCTAAGTAAACAATGATGTCATTATGTAGAAAGCCCCTAATGAGCTCCCTACCAGCCAACGTTTCTACCTGCTTTAACACCGGAACTAATGGGATTCTACTAACCCCAGGGGACTGGGTGGTTACAGCAATAAATACACAGTGTTGCACAAGTAAAGATCAAGTATTCACATAATCCACATCACTAATGGGACAGTCTGGACAAACAATACATGGTCTCACATTGCACATATTTTAATTGTAAAATAGAGCTTGCTGTATGTATTAATAACCTTATTTGACATCATCTGCTGTTAACGAGTGTTCTGTAACAGACAGCAAGCAGTTAAGTCTGGCATGCTATGCCCTACTAAGAAAATGGGCTGGACTAAACTTTAGGTTACAGAATGATTGATGTGTGTTATTTAACATAGCTAAACAGGTCTGATAGCAATCACACATGCTTTAAAGGCACGTTTACCCAACACTGGTGCCTCTCAAGCAATCTGCTTCCTTGAGACTTTGTGCATCAGTGATGTTAACAGATATGCAACACAAAGGGATAAAATGAAAAAAGACTCTGTTGTTGACTGCTAGCATCTAGAAAGTGTTTTTGTTTGTTCTCTTTCCCTTGTCCCCTTCCATTATTCATGTTAGATGTTGTAGTATAGTTAAAAGCCATTGCTGATTGTTTATAATGTTGTTATTAGGCTGCTAAGATGTGTACATGGTATTTTCTATTAATAGAACTGTGATTAATTTTTAAAAAAGGGTCTGATGCTAACTGATTAAGACTGAAACTACTTCATAAGATCTGAAAAAAATAATACTGATTTTGCAAATAAAAGATAAAGCATACTGTATATTCCATCTCCTGGCACAAACCTGGACAACATAGCCAGAGATGCATTTAAAGTTTGAAGGCTGTGGCAGACCATCAATCAGCACATCACCAGACAATCCTGAGGGATCCTTTCTAGCGGCTAGGACATCCAAAAGTCTGCAAATAAAAGAAATAAAAGAGCTTCAGCTACCGCTGCATAGCTAATGTCAGCATTTATTCTCGCAGCCTTCAAAAGTAGTATCAATAAGGAACTTTCACACTAAGGTAGATTAAAACAGGGCTGTACTTTAGCCACAATATATTCATCTATGAAACCCTATGACCATCAGCCTCTACAGAACCTCTGTAACTAGTATGGCTGTACTAAGAAACAAAACTTGCTTTTATTCAACAACTGCACAACTATGTAACCTCACTGACTGTTATTTGTAATTGTGCTGTAATCTGTACTCCAAGTTCTGTCCATGTATCCTTTTATGTATGATGTGGAACCTTTGTAAATGAGTCGCTGACTCAAAGGTCTTTCTGAATATTTCAATAAATAAATAAAAAAAATCTTTCATGAATTTTCCTTCCTGTCCTCATGATTTACAAACAATATTTAGAAACATCAAAAGGCAAGAGGAGAAAACACTTGGAGCACACCCAGTCTGCCCTGAAATACTACCCAAATCTGTTTTGAGATAACACCTCCCTTTCCCCCTGCCCTACACGTGGTCTCCCTCATCATCCTTTGGTAAAGAATTTAGACAAGCACTTGCTGCTGCATAAATCGATCAGTTCTACTACCAGGGCATGTAGGAACATCATAATCCCGCATTGTAACATCACAGTCTGCTTCTGTGGAAATGACTGTGATGTCACAAATACAGAGTTATAATCACTGTATGACTTGACCACAGTAGTACGGGGCTTGTGAGAGATGCAGTAGTAGCTCTCATTTAAATATAAACATCCTAAGTAAATAAGTAAGTGTCCTAGAGATTCAGCTTTTCCAGATCTCTCTCTTCCCTGGCTTTTTACTTTATTGCTTGATAGATTTTTGATGCACTGCAGTGGTAACAGGACAAGATCAACAAAGAACGATACCAGGAGAAACAGAAGGCAGCCCACAGAATAGTCAGAAGGCTAAGGCAGAAACTGAGCTGAGAACTGCAGAAGGGGTCAAGGCATGAGAGAAAGCCCAGAAAAAAGTAAACTGAAAGTAGTAGTTAGGCTGAGAAAAGAGGAGGTATGGGTGGAAGAATATGGATATTCTGAATGAATATATTTGTTCAGTATTTACCGTAGAGGGAGGTGGGCCACTCCTAGAGAGTGAGGTCAGGCCCTAGGAGCAAAGGGGCATGAACAAAGATGGGATTTGTATTAGAGGACAGGGGCACAATGGTCTCAAGGCCCTGAAGGTGAACAAACTCCAGACTCCAAAAGCATAATATCCTAGGTTGCAGAGGGAGACTGGTCAGACTCTCGCAGTACTGCCACTGGCTGATCTATTTAATTGTGCCCGATTAATGGTGGTTGTGCCAGCGAACTGGCAAATGGCTAATGTAGTGCCACTCTACAAAAGCAGAGACAGATACAACCCCAGTAACTGGAGGCCAGTCATTCAGACTTCAGCTGTAGGTTAACTGCTGGAAACAATAAAGGAGCATGTAGTAGAATTCCTGGAGGAAAATGGGCTACTGGATGAGAGGAAGCATGGGTCTGTGGGAGGCAGATCAAGCGGACTAACCTGATCGATGTTTTGATTGGGTTAGAAAGGCAGTGGGCAGACCAGGAAGCAGGAGTGTTGTACCCAGGCTTCAGAAAGGCCTTTAATTTTGTACCTCACAGAAGGGTGGTAAAAACCTGGTGGAGTTGTGAGTTGTAGATAATTTCACTGGAAGAATAGGAAACTGGTTGGGCAGGACTCAGAAGGTTGAAGTTAATGGTGAATTCACTGGGGTCAGGAAATTCGTAAACTTGGTGCCACAAGGATTACTTCTGGCTCTGGAGTTGTTCAATGTCTTTATCTGTGACATATGGGACTGCATTCAGAAAAATAGCTATTTCTTTGCAAATTATAGCACAATCTGTGGTAAAATGGACCCAGGTGAGGGAATAAGGGACATGAAAAGGGATCTAGACAGACTAGAAACAGGGTCCAAAGTAAGATAGCTCAAATGGTATGCCAAGAGGTGCAAAGTTGTGCATTTTGATGGGGAAAAAAAGTAAAACATAGCATTAGATGGAGCTTGCAAGGTTGGACAAACATCTGAGGAAACAGATCTGGAAGCTGTGATCAGTGACAACCTGAAGAGTGTGTCCCAATGCATGTGCAAAGGCAAGCAGAATGCAGTGTACAATGGAAGGGCACTTACTAGCAGAATGAAGGAGGTGATCCTGTCACTGGATAGATTCTGGTGAGGCCACACATGGGGTATTAGGTACAGTTCTTGAGTATATCTATTGTCTGCACTGTATTTTATTTACTTATGCACTGTCTGCTATTATTGTCTGTACATAATTCTTTTAAAGTGCATTATGTAATTAATTCTGGGCCACCCCTGAAAAAGAACAGTTTGTCTCAGGGAACCTACCCAGTCACCAAAATCCAATAAACAAGTAAAAAACCTAAGGACTGACAGGGAACACAGGTGCCAGAAATTGGGGGGGGACAGTACGGTCGTGGCCCTATCAGTTTTGCAATCATGTTAATGTATACTATTCAGGAGTGTACCTATGAACTGCAGCATGTGCAGTACATAGAGTTACTAATAACTCCCTATGTGGCTTGTAGGCAGGGCGTTAGCAGAGTTTTGGACAGTGAAAGCCTGAGTACTGTTGATGTGCTGGGCTGGATTTATGGCTTGCGGAGATAAGGCACAAGTGACCACACTTTTAAAATGAAAAGGGTAGGGCCAGGCCTTTAGGGAGGAGGCATCTAGAAACTAAACACAAGAAGCTGCTGTCATTCATTGGTGGTTAGTTGATTCTCTGCAGATTACACACTTGATCATGAAATAACTGAGAGTGTGGGAGAACCCGATCAGTGGGGGGGATTTATCCTTGGCTCTACCACTTTTCAGACCCTTCCACCACCTAGAGACTCACAGTTCAATATGTTCAGGCACTGAGTTTCTATCTCCTTCCCAAAATCCACAAAACAGGCAACCCTGGATGCCCCATTATGTCTGCTTGCTTCTGCCCCACATCCCACATCTCAGCATTTCTGGACAGCCTCATGAGATTACTCATTGAATCCCTGCCCTCCTATATTAAAGACACTAACCATGCTCTCTGTTTATTTGACAGGTTCAAATTTCAGTGGATCCCATCAACTCATATTTACTGTGAATATCAAATCTCTTTATGCAGTGATTCCCCACAATGATGGCCTGAAAACTGCAGCATTTTTTTGAATAAGCGGGAACTCCAGTTGTTACCCATCCGAACACCAACCAGATTGGTAGAACGTGTTCTTAAACTTAATGCTTTTTCTGTTAATAAGTTTGTTTTTTTTCAGCAGATCAGTCGAGTTGTCATGGGTACCAGGATGGATCCCAGCTTTGCCAGTCTGTTTGTTGGTTGACTGGATTGAGGAACATTTGTTTCTCTTCTTCACGGGCACTGTGCCTGACCTCTCCAAATGCTGCATAGAAGATTGTGTGTGGGCCACTTCCTGCTGCAGGGAAACCTTCCAAATCTTCTTGGATATGTTTACCATGGCCTTTCCATCCCTTCAGTGCACCCTCTTAGAATCCTCCTCCACATACTGTCTTTTCTAGATATCAATATATCAGTGCAGAACACTGGTTTGAAGACATTGTTTCATTACAAACTCACTGACTCACGTAGTTTTCTCCTTCACAGTGCCTTCCATCCCAAACATGTTAAGAATGGTTTGCCATATTTGAAGTTTCGTAGACTTCACAGGTTATGCAGTGAAGATGATTTTACTGAGCAGGCTCAAATAGTTGGCAGTTTTTTTTTTTTTTTTAACAAGGAATAATCACAAAGCACAGCGAACAGCACACTCTCCCAGGTCAGTAATATGCCCTGTAACCTTAACCCTCACAGGAGGGACACTCTTGTGCAACAACGATGAAGCATTTTGCTAGTGATTCCCTTCCATTCTAATAAACCTTCTCTTCCCAGGATCATCACTAGGAACTTCCCTATTACGTAGACTGACCCTAGTATTGAAACTTCCTTTATAGAGTCACCAATTGCCTCCTACCGCCTCCTGGTTCGAAGTAGCCTACATACTCCTAACTATTCCTCCCTACCAGGTACCAAAGCTTGCAAAAGAACTCGCTATTACACCTGCAAATTTATTTCTAGTGTCACTGACATTCAAAGTCCCACAGGTATTTTTCACATCACCAAGGAGTTCTCCTGCACTTCCAGTAATGTGATATATTGTATTCTTTGCAGCAAGTGTGCACCTGTCTACATCGGAGAAACTGGCAGATGCCTGGCTGACCGATTCAGGGAACATTACAGGGCAGTGATGAATGAAGACACTGGTAAACCCACTGTACCCCACTCTACCGCCAGTGACCATAATACAATGATCTTTCTGTTTGTGTCCTTCAGCAGGGTTACTGGGAAGCTGACTGAAGACAAAACATGGAAACCAAGCTGATCATCCACCTAGATTCCCAGCAGCCCTCTGGTTTAATTGGCAGACTTATTTTTTTCTAACATTTGTCAGCCACCTTATGGTTTACCACCGCAGTCTGTCTTTTTAACCCCCACCCCATAATATATTTTTTTTAATTCAGTATGCTTTTTGGGCACCAGTCCTCCAGAGAGCTCAGTCCCCAGCAGTTCACATATTTGCTTGCATGTGTGCATGGTATGTTTGCATATGTGGGTATGCCTGCACACACTTCCATCCAGTGTGTATGTATGTATGTATGTGTGGGGGGGGGGCATACTCACATGGGGCATTCTCCAGAATGTGTACACATCTATTTTCATTTTTATAGACGTCTGTGTCTGTCTCCTTCCATCACATTTGTCACCTTTCAGCCTTCTCACTAGGCCCTGTTAATTAGTCCCCACTTCAGGACTCCTCTGCTTATTCACTCCTACTATGCCTTTTCATACCCATCATCACCTTTTCCAGATCCTTTTCTTACCTTGCCTATTATCACTTTTTCTCCTATGGCCTTTCCCTATTTTCTTTCCATATGTGTCTAAACATATATATCCTTTATTTCCCCTTACCGCTCCACTAACATTTTTTTTTCTTTTGGATAATTTCTGAAGAAGACCAATGGTCAAAACGTCATTTTTAACTCTATTTTCTGTTTTCAGTGTGCGTTTAATATTACCATTTTGTTTTGTTTTCAGACTACACGCTAAAGCAGTACTTTGCTTTTTTGTGCTCCCACCACCAGTGGCAGGCAGGGTCCAGAGGAGGGCAACAGAAATATTCCAGGGGCAAGAAGGCATGAGATACAAGAGGCTGGAGAGTCCCAACATGTACTCAACTCACTGTAGGCCAGAAGAGAGAGAGAGATGGAAATGATCGAGACTTACAAGTCCTTGAGAGAAATAAACAGGATAGACTGCACTGAACTGTTCACTAGAAAGGAATGCACGAAGCTCAGGGGCACGGGTGGAAGCTGGTGGTGGTGGTGCTGCTGGGGTGAGAGATTCAGGAGTGATATGAAGAAGTTTTGTTTTCACAGAACAGGTGGTGAAGAAATGGAATAGTTTATCCAGGGGGGTACCTGAAGCACAGTCTGTGGCTGGGTTCAAACATGGATAGCATAGGCACAAGGCCATGGACAAGACCATGGGAATTTGGAGTGTGGACTGCCTAGGGTGGGAGGGTGCCAAGAAATAATCTGGTGTTGTGTTCGTACCTTTCAACTGTCCCTGATTTTCCGGGATATCTCTGATTGTGCCTCAAATTTTACCTCTGTTCCTCCAAAAATTTGTGTTTCCATGACAGAACAGTAGGGATTATAGGCACAAAATAATGTCAAACATTAGCGTTACAGACTTTCTCTTCTTTAGAGAATATTTTTTACACTAAGCCCCTTATTCTACCAACTTCCTGAGTGGACACAATATGTTTTAAGATGTGTCCCTGAATTTGGTCCTTTGTTCCTGATTTCTTCAAGTCTTGTCCTTGATTCCTGAGGCAGGAGGTTTAGAGGTATGCTTGTGTTAGGTTTGACACCAAGTCAGGCAGGTCTAAGGACAGACTGCATGGAATGCTGGGTCTTTATCTTCTGGCAAATTCGATGTATCTATATATGTATCCTTTATAATAACCAATAACAGAGAAATACTATAACTATATAAAAATATACTTTTTAAAAAGGCTGTTTAAGTTTGTGTTTATGTTTCGAAGTCCCTCTTTAAACCCTCAATCATGTCTTTCTACATTTAAAAATATGTTTTAGTCTTTAATGTGAAACTTTTATGTTACAGAAAAAGCAGGATAGTGCAAGTATGTGGCACTGTATCAGTAACTGTGGTAAGTTTTGGGGAATACTGAGGGAAGTTAGCAATCATGCTACAGTATACATACATGGGGATATGGAATGACCTGACTTAAAGAGCAGATTCCTACTTTTTATAGTAATGCCCACCCCAAACATACAAGAACCCTTACCTGGCCCCAAGTTGACAGGAAGGCATTTTTTAATTAACTGCTGACACTATTTAAAAAAACTAGATCACATTTGGCTCTGTGCAGCTGAATGCTGCCACTTCCTGAATCAGCAGACACTCCCCCCATGTTTGTACAGTTTGTGATGCCAGAAAATGAAGAGTAAGAGGGTGTGCTCCATAGAATGGAAAGGGGACTGTTTTCACATACATTTTATTACCATTTAGAGTTCTAAATATAACAAATCAAAGACACTGCTCGACTAACAAGGACCTTGTTAGTCGGGCAGTGTCCTTGATTTGTTATAGTCAGAACTCTAAATGGTAATAAAATGTATGTAAAAACACTCCCCTTTCAGTTCTACGGAGCGCACCCTCGCACAGTTCATTTTCTAACATTACAAAACGTGCAAACATGGGGGCATGTCAGCCAATTCAGGAAGTGGCAGCATTTTGACTGTCGGATCCATGGAGCCAAATACAATCTATTTTTTTGCTAAATAGTGGCAGCAGTTAATTAAGAAAATACCTTCCAGTCAACTTGGAGCTAGGTATATAGTTTAAATGTTAGCGTTAGTGTGAAGTTGTTCTTTAAAATCTGCAGATCTTCAAATGTCAGCAGGTAAGACCATAACAGTATCCCGTCAAAAGGGTGACTGAGACTGAGCAACTCAAATATGAGCTACTCAGTCTCAGCACCTGTGTCGTGGGCTACAATTAAAGGGTAGCGACAGGGTGAACAGGAAGGTGTCGAGGGCGACCGCATCCACACCATGGGAATGGAAGAGGAGGGAAGGTATGTGGGAGGCAGTGTAGTGGAAGGCTGCCAAGCTGGCCATCTAGCTTGGTGGTAAGGGTGGCTGGCTACGGTTGGGAGGGTGCAGGGTTTGGGTCTGGGGAGCGTGATAGTGTTTTGCGTCACAGCATTTTTTTTTTACAAGTCCCCCACACTACTCCCCCCTGGAGTTGAGAATCTTTAGGGGTGTGTGGGGGGCAAAGCGGAGGGCAAAGCCTCCTTCGCAGGGTGTGGGGGGCACAGCCCCCGCATAACAACCAGATCTGTGTCAGCGCCTTTGTTTTCACTGTAAGCGTACATTGCCGTTTTTATTTTCAGTGATGTACACTGGCCCTAACGGTGATCGCCATTCGTCGATTGCTTTTTTCACATAGAACCGACCATAACATATGAGTGGCAGAGCTACAAGTCAGTTATAAAAGTCTTTCCCTTCTTATGTAATGATAAACTGTCCAATTTGAATCTAGTCATAGAAAAATAGAATATTAGAATTTGTCGTTAGATAAGGACCCCTCGGCCCACCTAGTCTGCCCATTTCCCTACCTAATGGATAAGCTGCAGATCCTAGTTAACTAACAGCCTACTTCCTCCTACTACCCACTAGAATTGCCTTATTACTGTCCCATGCATTCTTGAATTCCCACACCATTTTTGGCTCCATGACCTCCACAGGAAATCTGTTCCATGCATCCACAACCCTCTCCATGAAAAAATATTTCTGCACATTACCTCTGAGGCTTCCCCCCATCTTCAAATTGTGCCCCCATGTTCTTGCACATCTCTTTTTCTGAAAGATGCTACCCTCTTGGACTTTGTCGATTCCCTTGAGGTACTTGAAAGTTTCTATCATGTCCCCGCTCTCCCTCCTTTCCTTGAGGGTATACATTTTAAGCTCCTTTAGTCTCTCTTCATATGGCTTCTGGGACTGGAGAGGGAGGTTGCTGCACGCTGAAGAGTCGAGAGGAGTTTGCTCACTAGCATAGAAACATAGAAACACAGACTTTGACGGCAGATAAGGACCGCTTGGCCCACCTAGTCTGCCCATTTCCCTACCTACAGGATAAGTTGCAGATCCTATTTAACCAACAGCCTATTTCTTCCTACCCCTACAAAAATTGCCTTATGTCTGTCCCATGCATTCTTGAATTCTCCCACAGTTTTAGACTCCACAACCTCCTCAGGAAGGCTGTTCTATGCGTCCACCACCCTCTCTGTGAAAAAATACTTCCTCACATTGCCCCTGAGCCATCCCCCCTCTATCTTCAAACTGTGTCCCCTTATTCTTGCACATCTCTTTTTCTGAAAGATGCTACCCTATTGGACTTTGTTGATTCCACTGAGGTACTTGAACATTTCTATCATGTCCCCCCTCTCCCTCCTTTCCTCAAGGGTATACATATTAAGCTCCTTTAGTCTCTCCTCGTATAGCTTCTTTTGCAGACCCTGCACCATTTTAGTTGTCCTCCTCTGAACTGCCTCCATCCTGTCTATGTCCTTGCGGAGATGGGGTCTCCAGAACTAGACGCAGTACTCCAGATGGGGTCTCACCAACTGTCTGTACAGGGGATAACAACTTCCTATTTTCTGCTGGTGATTCTCCCTATACATCCCAGTATCCCTCCAGCCCTCTCTACCACCTTCTCACATTGCTTGCCAACCTTAAGGTCATCTGATATGGTTACCCCTAGGTCTCTTTCCATTTTTGTTGTTGTTACTACCTCCCCCCCATTGTGTAATCTTCCCTTGGGTTTTTGTTTCCCAGGTGCATTACTTTGCACTTCTTTGCATTGAATCCAAGCTGCCATACTTCTGACCATTCCTCCAACCTTGCCAAGTCCCTTCTCATCCTTTCCACGCCTCCTTGTGTATCAACCCTGTTGCAGATCTTTGTGTCATCTGCAAAGAGACATACTTTTCCTTCCAGTCCCTCTGCAATGTCACTTATAAAGACATTAAAAAGGACTGGACCCAGTACTGAACCCTGCGGTACCCCACTAGAAACCCCTCTTCCTTCAGAGTGGACTCCATTTACAATTACCTTCTGTGTCCTTTTGTTCAGCCAATGTTTTACCCAGGCTACCACCTTGGGACCCACTCCCAGGCTGGTTAATTTGACTACTAATCTTTTGTGTGGGACTGCGTCAAATGCCTCGCTAAAGTCTAGGTAGGCCATGTCCACAGCCCTTCCCTGGTCCACTACTTTGGTCACCCAGTCAAAGAAATCAATTAGATTCGTCTGACATGACCTTCCCACTGTGAACCCATGCTGCCTTGGGTCCTGTGCCCCACTGGCCTCTAGGTACTCAACAATTCTTTTTTTTTAGCAGGAGTCTAGGAAGGCAAAGCTCAAGAATTATAGATGGTATGCCACCACTGCCTCTATCTTGAAGTTCTAGCCTCTTACCAATAGATCTTGTGCAACCAGTTTTCTTCTGCATCTCTGGCACCCTGTTCGTTTGTTTCCCTGCAGGTCAGGAGTCCCTTGGTGGAGGAGCCACCCTGAAGGAGAGCAACCAGAGAGGTCCCACGGGGGACTGAGCAGGGGTTCCCTGAGGTGCCAACTGTGGGCGAGGACGAGGATGGAGCTACAGAGGAGCCAAGGTCTGTACAGAGAGAGAGAAAGAGAGAGCTGAATGGAAGAAGGCTGGAGCAAATAAGGGAAGCATACAAAATTGCAGTAATAGCGAAAGGTTAGCTTGGTGACTAAGGGAGCAAGGAAAAAAGCAAAGAGACAAGGCGCATTGAGATATACAACAGCTTATATCTGTTTGCCACAACTTTAAAGTCGAGAAGAGGAAAGAAAGGTGTCTGCACCCTGTCTTATTTTGTGAACCTTTGTATTTGTGTATCTGTGCGACTTTTGCAAACAGCACTGAATTGAAATTAGTTTGATGCACTTTTAGCTTTCCCTTTTAGCGCCCCCATTTCCTCCATTTCCCCCATTTATCTTCCTCCATGTAGACTTTTATTAGCCTGCTATATTGTGGAGCTTGGTTTCCCCGTAGAAAACAAAACTCATTGAGTCCATCGGTGTTCGTGGAAAGGCTACTGATTATTATTCCCCTCTAGAAATTATAAGATTTATCATTATCGGGTGTAATCTGATGCTTAGTTAATGACAACAGAGATACAGATTATAGTTATTTGATTTTATTTATTGGTAGGTTTTAAATCCAGATATTTTCACGCTGTGAATACCAAGTGCATGTGTTGGTGTCTTGGCGTGCTGCCACTGTGTTTCACTTGCACGCTCTGATGTTTGAGGTTTAAGCAGACAAGCAGGGGTATTTGAATCAATTTTTAGTAATTTGGATCCTTGGAGCAAACCAAGGTGGTTTTCTGGTGTACTACATTATCTCAGCTTACAATCCTACGATTCAGTGTCAGATCCAAACGGCATAGTTTGATTGCGATACAAGCATGCTAATATTACGGCCATTTACGCATGGTGATTGCAATAGCTGCAGGATTTCAGACACTGAACTTTTACCAAGGAAAGACACTGAGGAAAGATAACACAAAAGTAGAACTGTAAGTTCCTTGCTTTATTTGTTCTACTTAGCATATGACGTTTGAAGGTCACTTGATACAAATGATAAATTACACCCCCAGTACTTTTTTTTACTAACATACTAAAATGCCAGCAGAATAGGCCTAATGGTCTTTCGCGTCTGCTCGTTTGGTCAGCCCCCACCATGGGAGCTGACCTTGCTGCCCCCCTCACGTTCTCTGGCTTCTCCCTTCCCAGTTCCAGATATTCTCGCTGCACTGGATTTTGCTTCCAGAACCCTTCCCCTGTACCTGTCCCACCCCCTCTTGAACCCCTCCACCGTCTATGTCTCCACCAGCCCCCTGGGCAGCACACTCCATGGCTCCACCACCCAATCAGTGAAGCAGCACCTCCTCCTTTCTCTCCTGAATCTTCCCCCCTCCAGCTTCCACCCATGCCCTCTAGTGGCCCCCTCCTCCTTCCTTTGAAGCACCCTGACTGCTCCTCCCCTATTTACCCCCTTCATGTACCTGAACACCTCTAATCGTGTACCCCGGTCTCTTCTCTCTTCCAATGTGTACATATTTACCTTTTGAGCCTCTCCTCGTAGGTCCTGTCCCCCAAGCCCCAAATCATTTTGCTTGCCCTCCTCTGGACCCTCTCCAGGAGTTTAATGTCCCTCTTTAAGTGTGGCCTCCAAAACTGCACACAGTACTCGAGGTGCGGCCTCACCAAGCAGTTATACAGAGGGAGTATCACTTCCCTCCTTCTGGAGGTGATCCCCCTAGTGATGCATCCCAGCATTCTGTTGGCCTTGGCTGCTGCCCTCCTACAAGTCTCCGAGTTGCTCATCTTGACATCCACCACCACCCCCAGGTCCCTCTCAGCCATTGAGACTTGTAGCATTCCCCCCCCAGGGTGTACACTTGGCCCGGGTTTCTGGCACCCAGGTGCAGTACCTTGCATTTCCCTACATTGAACCTTAGCTTCCACTTTCTAGACCATCTTTCCAGAGCCTCCAGGTCCCCCTGTAGGGCCACCCTCCCCTCCTCCCCATCCATCACCGCCCCCAGTTTTGAGTCATCCGCAAAGAGACTCATCTCACTCCTGATACCTGTCCTTATGTCAGAGACATAGGCGTTGAATGGGAGGGGCCCAAGGACTGATCCCTGTGGGACCCCACTAATGACCCTCCTTGGGGATGAGACTATCCCGCCAACTACGACCCTCTGGGTCCGGTCCTGGAGCCAACTGCCTATCCATCTGATCATCTGGTTCCCCACCCCCATTCCTTCCAGCTTATCCAACAGGCCCTCGTGAGGAACACAGTCAAATGCCTTGCTGAAGTCTAGAAAGAGGATGTCCACTGGTCTACCCAGGTCCAAGGCACTCATCGCCCAGACATAGAACTCCACAAGGTTTGTCTGACACGATTTCCATGGGAAGAATCCATGCTGTCTATCGTCCAGGCACCCTTGACTTTTCCAGGTCCCCCCAGCCTCTCCTTGACAATGTCCTCCATCACCTTGCCCACCACTGATGTCAGGCTGACAGGCCTGTAGTTCCTGCCACCTCCCTTGATCCCCCTTGTGGATAGGCACTATATGTGCCACCTTCCAGTCCTGGGGCACCCACCCTGTCCTCAGAGAGATGGTGAAAAGCTCCGCCAGGGGTTTCGCCAGGACATCCACAAGTTCCTTCAGCACTCTGGGATGTAATTTATCTGGCCCTGGTGCTTTCTCCATCTTAAGGGACCTAAGGGCTTCCCTCACTCTCTCTGCTGTGATTTCCACTTCCGCTACCTCTTCTCCCTGCTTAGCCTTCCCCCCTCCTGCCAGTGATGCCTCCCCCTCTCCCCAGACCCACCGATCGGTAAGGGCCCCCTTCCTCAGTATCACTGTCTCCTCCCATGTATGATGCAGCACCCCCATTTTCCTTGGTGAAAACTGAGGTGAAGTACTCATTTAGTACCTCAGCCTGCTGCCCCGGGTCTTGTGCCCATCTCTCCCCTGTTTTAATCCTGCTAATCTACCCCTTCACCCTTCGTTTTTCCCCAATGTATCTAAAGAACCCCTTGTTCCCTCTCTTAATTTCCCTGGTCAGGTTCCGCTCCTTCCTTGCCTTAGCCACCCCTGGGTCATTAAGCATTTCCCCTTATATTGATTTTAGCGGTTATCATGTGAGGAGTGAGAGTGGAGCCTTGGAGACATTTAAAGCTTGGCAACCAGAAAGCGTGTTTTGGCCTATATTAGGACATAAGGTTGTCAGACTCTGAGCAGACCTTGAGCAGCAGCTGTTACAAGTAAAGAATATAGAAATGTATTTTCTTGCTGAGCCATCTTTATTTGGTAGATTAGCAATACTTATAGCATTGCTGATAGTGATTTAGAAGCAGGTGAAGTTATCGGGTGCTTTTTACTTTATTATAGTGCACCGAAGAATCTTTACCTCACTTGTGGGTGCTTCCTCTCCTCCAGAAGTGGAAATAGAGTGCAAAAGCCCAAATCAAGAAGGCCTCAACCTGAGAACTTATCCGAATAACATAAGGGAAAGATTATACAGTACTATACAGTACTAGCATTGTTATTGTTTTAATACCTATTTTTAAATCTTCGGAAGTGAAGAGCTATCATTTTAACATATAATTGCATTAAATATTTAGTCTTAATTTTGACTGTACTACAGCAGCGAATGTGTTAAGTGTATGCTAGGAGCTCACCTCTTAATTATTAAATTACTGAATTATTTAGGGAACAAACTCTAGAACTGAGCCATTTCTTTGTAGTGATAAATTGTGCCTGGAGATATCCACTTATAGGGTCTGTGACTTTTTAGGCCCAAAACTTTAGGCTCAAATTGTTACCAAATTGTTACCAATTACTACTTATTACTACCAATTGAGACTCATACTATTCAAATTCTTGAGTATTGAGTACTGATTACTCATTATATTTGCTAAATTATTGGTTTGAATATATGTGTATCATTCAATAGATGCTAGCTGATTGTTAGACTGTCTAATTGTCTCATTGTTCTGATTGTGTGACTGTTTAACTGTTCAGACTGCCCATGACTGAGTTGCAGTTAAGTTAGTTTAGACCAGTTAAGGTCTGATTGACTGAATATTCAGTCAATCAATTATCAAGGAATTGTTATGCCAGTAGCCATGAGAAGTGGAAGAATTAAGATTAAAAATATGACTAAAAGTGAAACGGATGTGATAGGAGAAGGAAAAGTGGACAAGCTGAGAGGACGATCTGTAAAAAAGACAGTATTAAAATCGAAGAAACAAGCCAAAGTAATGAGGGAAAATCTAAAAGACAACCACTTAGCAGATTTAATCAAAAGCAAAGAGGTATTACATACGTCTACACCAAATGGAGATATTACAACATTTTTAACAAAGACAAAAATGGGTTCTTTAGTAAAGAAATCATTTTTGAAGCTTCAAACAGAGTTCACTTTTCCTTCACCGAATGATTATAGTGAAAAGTGTCCTGTAAATATGGAATTAAGTAATGGAAATCAAAACCAAAGCCAAAATTTAATTAGAGAAACCACAGGAGATGAGAATGAGAATGACAGATTAGAGAAAGTAAGTGATGATGTTAATATTTCAAGAACAATCAGTAATTTACAAACTCTCAACAGAACAGTTAAAAGTATGACAGAGCCAATAAGGGAAGATCTTGGTAATGTAAATGATATAGGGAATATTATTCAGCTAGATACAGATAATAGAAAGTAAAAGGTTGGAGAATATAGTGGGTCTTATGCAGAAGACAGTTGCTCATGGACAACGAGCACTAGATGTCCGGTTAATCAGGACATTGAGGGATTAACCAATGAGGTAATAAGAATCCTAAGGGACCCTACAGATGCAAATATATTTTTGTACCAGCAATTGATGGAGATTAAAAAGGATTTATCCTTTCTGAAAGGTTTAAGTATAGATAATAAAAATAGAATGGATGATTTTTTTGAATAAAAAAATGGAGGCAAGTATACAGAATCCGCCTAAAGTAGTTCCATCTGGCTAGGATTTTAGCTATAATTCTGATCAGCTGGAACAAACGGCTCAGAGTCTAGCATCAGTAGATGAGGATAAAAATAAAGAAATAAGTAGATGTTTTAATAGTAACATCAGTGAAGATTCTATGGAATGTGCTATGTTGCCTGATAAGTTAATTCAGAATGAAAGCATTTGTCTAGAGTTTAGGAATAAATTCCTAAAGCTCTGGGAAAAGGGAGAACAACAGGAACAAAAGGAAGAAAAGAAACAAAAAGGGAAAAAAGGCAGAAACAAGGTGATATTAAAACCACACAAGGTGGTGTATTTGTCATACAGAGAAGAATAACAGAAAATAGACAGATAATAGACAGCTCTGTCAAAGAGGTTGCACTAAGCAAGGAAATATTAAATAATGGATCTGAAGAAGATGAGAGGCATCGAGTAGATACTGATATAAATAAAAACCAGAACAAAGGAAATAAGAAGGGATCCAAACATGAGGGAGAAAAGAAAAAACTATGCATGCCAAAAACATGCAAAGGATCTAAAAACAAAGGAAACAGGGATGTGATCGAGACAAATAAAGGAAAGGATAAGAAAGGGGCAGACACTAAGCAAAAAATAAAAATAAATCACATTTGAACAAGGGTAAAGAACTGAATGAAGACCCAGGATTGACAGAAAGTGCTAAAGAAAAAACATAATTTGAAAACAAGGAAGAGACACTAGGTAAAGCATCGAAGGCTAGTGAGGGTGAAGGGAATAAGAGTATAAATAAAAACAGAATAGAAGGAAATGACTTAAGAGGACCAGAGAGATTTAAGAACTTTTTGACAAAAACACTATTAATAGACTTTGTTTTGCCTTTGTATGGTATGGCATGTATTCCACAGGAGAATTAATTAAATCTCTCCTGAATAGCCAACAATTTAATAATCATGGCACTTGGTGGGTGCAGAAATTTGATGGAATGTATACGTGAAATCAGGCCAATTAATGAGTTGTAATTGGTATTGATAGTAACAAATCAATACTATATACTCAAAACAATCAGTAATGTTCAAAAAGAGCTAGAGAAATTAGGAGTTCAAATTGGAAAAATAGCAACACTGGGTGATATATTCCCAGAATTCTTTGCATCTCAGGATGAAAAGGGAAACATTAAGCTGTCAATATCTGGTGTAACCCAATTACACTGTGAGAACAGAAGGAATATCAAAGAAAAATTGGCCATTACACGTAGGATATTATTAAATACCCAAATCTGCACCACTGATATCGCACGGGTGAAACGGTATGAATTTGATGGCCAAATTATGCTAAAGGTGAAACCGGGAAAATTGTTCAATTTATTATATCAAAAACAATCAGCTTTAGATGGACTGGGTATCCATATTTATATGGAAGAACAAATAAATGAAAAGCCAGGATGCCAGATGGGCTACCAGAGTAGAGAATGGAAAACAATGATTGATACAGCTAATAGATTTGAGATATTGACTGACGCTGATTTATGACAATGGGATTTAAAGCAAGGAAAGAAAAAGCCTCAGGAAACTGTAAAGGAAGCAATAGAGGTTTTAGGAGTCAACAAAGACCATGCTAGACGAGGACACATTGATATACTATCATGGAACCTATCAGGTTTCAATGATAGATTGGGAGATCCAGACATGGAGAGATATGTAAATAAATATGATTATATATGCATACAAGAGACATGGAGGATTGGGACAATTTATTTGGACGGATATACATCCTGTGTAAAACAAGCTGAAAACCAAAAAAAGTTTGGCAGTAATGTAGAAGGAATAGCCACTTTTTGTGAATTAAAAAAACAAGGTAAAAACTAAAGAGATATTCATGAAATGTAAAAGTTTTATAACAGTACACATCAAAGGAGAGAAAATGGAAGATATAGTATTGGTTTATATTTATGCATCACCAGAAAATAGTAAATATAGAGATGCAAACTGGTTGAAGAAATTTAAACATGAACTTGAGACAATACAAATGGATTTGCCAAATGGAAATATTATTCTTGTAGGTGATTTAAAAGCAAGACTAGGCAATTTGCAGGGTAATACTGATGACCATACAAACCTTATGAGTCAGTTAACTATAAGACATCTGAGAGACAAGAGACAGTCAAGAGACCTGATATCAAATAATACAGGGGTAGAACTACATAAAGTGTTAAGAGGTACAAATCTCCTGGTAATAAATGGGTGTATATCAGGAGATATACCAGGAAATTATACATATTAAGGTGGAAGAGGATCTTCGGTATTAGATACATCTGTGTCAGTCTCAATGCATTAAAATGTTGTAAGAAATTAATAGTGAGATCAACTCCTGAAAGCCAACATGCACTATTGGAATTTCAAATGAGTACGGATGGAAAATACCCTCTAGTATTGGAAGAAGAAGAGAGATTGATGGTAATCAATAGAATTGCATAGGGTGGGAAACAATAGAAAATGGGAATCTGGCACAAATTATGAAAGACAGTGGTATAATAGAAAGTTTAAAGGCCATCTCTATGACTATGGATACAAATTTATTAATGACAACAATTAACATTACACTGGGTAATATAAGAAACATCATAACAAAAAGAGTACAAGATGCAAAAAAAAGAAGGTAAAGCATGGTTCAATAAGGGATGCAGAAAAGCCAAAAAAAATCTAAATAGACAGTTAAGAATAATAAAGGGTAACATAAATGATAACCGAGAATTAAATAAGGAAATGAACGGATTAAGGAAACAATATAATAAGATATTAAAAGAGAACAATAAGAAGAAGTATCAAGTGAAATTATGGAAGGAACTTGAAGAGGCAGTTAAAAAGAATGAAACAAAAACATTCTGGAATATGGTGAATAAAGGTATGAAAGATTACAACGGAGAAATGGGTGCTTTTATCAAGCCTGAGGATTGGGTTGGTTACTATAGAAAGTTATTCTTTCTGGATGACCAAGAATACATTAAAGCAATAAATGTAAATGTCACAGAAGTCATGTAAATGTCATGTCAACAGATTAGCAGGATTAAAACAGGGGAGGGATGGGCACAAGACCCAGGGAGCAGGCTGAGGTACTAAATGAGTACTTCACCTCAGTTTCACCAAGGAAAATGGGGGCTGCATCATACATGGGAGGAGACAGTGAAACTGAGGGGGGACCCTTACCGATCGGCAGATCTGGGGGGGGGGGCATCACTGGCAGGAGGGGAGAAGGCAAAGCAGGGGGATGAGGTAGCAGAGGTGGAAATCACAGCAGAGAGAGTGAGGAAAGCCCTCAGGTCCCTTAAGACAGAGAAAGCACCGGGGCCGGATAAATTACATCCCAGAGTGCTGAAGGAACTGGCGGATGTCCTGGCAAAACCCCTGGTGGAGCTTTTTAGCATCTCTCTGAGGACAGGGTGGGTGCCCCAGGACTGGAAAGTGGTGCATGTAGTGCCTATCCACAAGGGGGGATCAAGACAGGTGGCAGAGAACTACAGGCCCATCATCCTGACATCGGTGGTGGGCAAGGTGATGGAGGGCATTGTCAAGGAGAGGTTTGGGGGGGGACCTGGAAAAGTCGGGGTGCCTGGAAGATAGACAGCATGGATTCATCCCAGGGAAATCATGTCAGACAAACCTTGTGGAGTTCTATGATTGGGTGATGAGTGCCTTGGACCTGGGTAGACTGGTGGACGTCCTCTTTCTTGATTTCAGCAAGGCGTTTGACTCTGTTCCTCACGAGGGCCTGTTGGATAAGCTGGGAGAAATTGGGGTAGGGAACCAGATGATCAGATGGATAGGAAATTGGCTCCAGGACCGGACCCAGAAGGTCGTGGTTGGCGGATAGTCTCATCCCCAAGGAGGGTCATTAGTGGGGTCCCTCAAGGATCGGTCCTTGGGCCCCTCCTGTTCATCGCCTACATCTCTGACATAAGGAAGCATATCAGGAGTGAGATGAGTCTCTTTGCAGATGACTCAAAACTGGGGGCGGAGGTGGATGGGGAGGAGGGGAGGGTGGCCCTACAGGGGGGACCTGGAGGCTCTGGAAAGGTGGTCTAGAAAGTGGAAGCTGAGGTTCAATGCAAGGAAATGCAAGGCACTGCACCTGGGAGCCAGAAACCCGGGCCAAGTGTACACCCTGGGGAGGGGGGAATGCTACAAGTCTCAATGGCTGAGGAGGACCTGGGGGTTCTGGTGAATGTCAAGATGGACAACTCTTGAGACTTGTAGGAGGGCAGTGGCCAAGGCCAGCAGGATGCTAGGATGCATTGCTAGGGGGGGGTCATCTCCAGAAGGAGAGAAGTGATACTCCCTCTGTATAACTGCTTGGTGAGGCCGCATCTTGAGTACTGTGTGCAGTTTTGGAGGCCACACTTAAAGGGGGACATCAAACTCCTGGAGAGGGTCCAGAGGAGGGCAGCCAAAATGATCTGGGGCTTGGGGGACAGGACCTATGGGGAGAGGCTCAAAGAGCTAAATATGTATACATTGGAAGAAAGAAGGGACCGAGGGGACATGATAGAGGTCTTTAGGTACATGAAGGGGGTAAATAGGGGAGGAGCAGTCAGGGTGCTCTGAGGGAAGGAAGGGGGGGTAACTAGAGCGCATGGGTGGAAGCTGGGGGGGAGATTCAGGGGAGAAAGGAGGAGGTGCTACTTCACTGAGTGGGTGGTGGAGCCATGGAATGTGCTGCCCAGGGGGCTGGTGGAGGCAGAGATGGTGTAGGGGTTCAAGAGGGGATGGGACAGGTACAGGGGAAGGGTTCTGGAAGCAAAGTCCTGTGCAGTGAGAATATCCAGAACTGGGAAGGGAGAAGCCAGACAGGGCGAGGGGGGCAGCAAGGTCAGCTCCCAGGGTGGGGGCTGACCAAACGAGCAGACACGAAAGACCATTAGGCCTATTCTGCTGGCATTTTAGTATGGTAGTACAGAAAATGAAGAAGATCTTAAATTTAGTCCAATTACTCATACTGAAATTGAGAAGGCAATAAAAACATCAAAAAGACATAAAGCCCCAGGACCTGATGGGATCCCAACTGATGTAATAAGTTCCATGGTGGAACAGTAGATTCCATTCTTGGAAATCATATTTAATTCAGTTTGGAAACACAAAACAGCCCCACTCAGTTGGAAGTTAAAAACTATAGTCCCTTTATTCAAGAGAGGAGATAAGACTAAACCAAAATGTTATAGACCTATTAGTTTCTTAGATAGTACAGAAAAAGTGTTCACCAAAATAATCAATAACCGACTGATTCAGTGGATAGAAGAAAATAAGATAATTGACCCAGCTCAGACAGGTTTTCAATCAGGAAGGTCAACAATAGATCAGTGTTTCACAATAGTAAATCTTCGTAATAAATACAAAAAGGTTAAAGGACAGAAACTATATTGTTTGTTCATCGATCTGAAAACAGCATTTGATAGATTCAATCGAGCCAAACTATGGGTAAGATTGGAAGACTTGGGTATCGATAGGGCATTGTTAAGCATTATTAAAACTCTGTATTGCAATAATTATGCAAGTATTAGATACATAAATGCTGGAACCCTTACAGAGTGGTTTGCATCCAACATAGGAGTAAAACAAGGATGCACCCTCTCACCGCAATTGTTTAATTTATACTTTCAAACAGTTCTGAATTGTTTGTACAATTCAGATCATGTGCCAAAGATTGGCACATCTTGCCCATAGTTGGCATTTGCGGATGACGCAGTATTAATTTCTACAAGTTATATAGGTTTAAAAAGAATGAAGAACAGGTTTTCAATCGAATGTGATAAGGCAGATTTGGCAATAAATTATGAAAAGTCTAAGGTATTGGTGTTTGGGGGTCATAATAAGGCCTATAATTACTCTGTAAACAACAACAAAATAGAGGTAGTAAGGGAGTTTTGTTATCTAGAGCGGACTTCATCCCAAGATGGAACATGGAACAAATATATCCATGATGTGGAAAACAAAGCAAGAAGATTCCTTCCGATCCTCAACTCATTTGCCTATAGGTATGGAGGTCATTCAATAAAAGGAATTTTAAGAGTCCTCAATGCAAAATTAAAAAGTCAAATATTATATGGGGCCAAAATTTGGGGTAAGGCAACAGTGAAAAATTGGACTCCATATTAAATATATTCTACAAAAGGATAATGGGTCTTCCTAATAATGCGCCTTCAGCATTGGCAAAGGTGGAGTTAGGGCAATCACCAATTGAATGTCAAATTAGACAAAGAGAAGCAAATTATTGGTTAAAGGTATATATAATGAATAACAGAACTTTACCCAGACTGTGTCTTGAGGAAGTTTTGAAATATAAAAGTCATAATATAATGTTGCCAAGTATGGTTACACTAGAAAAAGTTATAAAAACCTTTTGGACTGTTAAATAATGTTACATATAGTTTATGATTGCCATTTATACAGGTAAAAACAATAAATAATGAAAGAATAAATGATACATATATACAAAGGGATTTGGGATTAGGTAGACAATACAAGATTTGTAAATGGTTGTCAGAAAATAAAAGAATGCATAAATTGAAAACATATTTGGTAAGAATGACTAATCTAGAATTTAGTAATCTAATTACCAGGTTCAGATTCGAACTCTTTTCAAGTAATTGGAAATTAAGCTTGTATAATATAGGAAGAGTTGAGGAAAAGATTCTATGCAATTGTGGAAAAGATGTGGATGATCTTAAACATCTTATAATATTATGCCCACTCTATAATGAAGACAGGAAACAATTACTGGCATCCTATCCAAGTACATTGGAATACGAACCCAATACTAGGGTGGTGTATCTCTTAAAATCCAACAGTGCGAATGTTGTGGCCTCCTGTCTCAAAGTTATAGAAACAAAGAAATTTCATGTAAGAAACAAAGAGAATATTGAATGAATTGAATGCACACCCTAAAGGGGTCTATGGTATATTATTGTATTATGTCACATTGTTCTAGATAGCCCCCACTTCAAAATTGTAAATTAAATAAGAAGGTTGCAACATATAGAAGGACATGGAACATAACCTCTTAATTGATGAAGAAAATTATGTGAATGTATTTATCCTATGTTAACAGATATTTTGTACTGTATTTTAACTAACTGTAATGACTTTTTGAAAAGTCGAACAATCAAGAATGATGATGATCATATGGCTTCTGGTGCAGACCCTGCACCATTTTAGTTGCCCTCCTCTGGACAGCCTCCACCCAGTCTATGTCCTTGCGGAGATGGGGTCTCCAGAACTGCATGCCGTACTCCAGATGGGGTCTCACCAATTGTCTGTACAATGGGATAACAGCTTCCTGTTTTCTACTGGTGATGCCTCCTCAATGCATCCCAGTGCCCCCCCGCCCTCCTTACTGCCTTCTCACATTGCTTGCCCACCTTTAGGTTGTCCGATATGACTACTCCCAGGTCTCTTTCCATTTCTGTTGTTGTTTGTATCTCACCCACCATTGTGTACTCTTACCCTGGGTTTTTGTTTCCCAGGTGCATTACTCTGCACTTCTTTGCATTGAATCTAAGCTGCCATACATTTGACTATTCCTCCAGCTTTGCAAAGTCCCTTCTCATCCTTTCCACCCCACCTTGTGTATCAACCCTGTCGCAGATCTTTGTGTCGTCTGCAAAGAGACATACTTTTCCTTCCAGTCCCTCTGCAATGTCACTTATAAAGACATTAAAGAGGACCGGTCCCAGTAGTGAACCCTGCAGTACCCCACTAGTAACCCCCCTTTCTTCAGAGTGGACTTAGTTTACTATTACCCTCTGTGTCCTATTGTCCACCCAATTTTTTACCCAGGCTACCACCTTGGGACCCACTCCAAGGCTGGCTAACTTGTTTATTTAATCATTTGTGTGTGGGACTGTGCCAAATGCCTTGCTAAAGTGTAGGTCATTGCATTTACCACTTTTAAGTCAGCTTTGTGCAAAAATAGTAACTGTGTCTTTATGACTCACACTGTAGAATTCAGTACTACACAGGGCTGTTATGATGTCAACAGCATTTTGAAAGCTGCTCTATGATTGATTCAGTAATCCACTGTCATGTACCCAACCTTTAAGACAGTGACATACAAAACTTGGAAGATAACATATTATCCTGTATGTGGGGTGCCAAGAAAACATGCTAATCTTGCAGGATTGATTTTTAAACCTGCTGTATTAATAAGGATTGCCTACTAATTCAGTTAGGTGAGCAAAGTAAGGCAAGGTAAAATTTACATAGCACTCTATCCATAAAAGGCTCAGAGTGCCTTACACAGGAAGACAAAATAGCAATGAATACATAAATATTATTAACAATCACTAGTGAATAAAACATATTGCTCTACTATGAAAGGAGTTTTCAAGAAACCCTTAAAGGCTTCCATCATGTGAGCAAAATGGATGTTTGGGGGGGGAGGTGAGCAGAGAGTTACATAGAACTGGTGCTGCCGCCCAAAATACCCTGTCCCCTGACAGCGTAAGACAAGATCAGCAGACCACTTGCAAGCCCACATCAGTGGAATGGATGGGGCAAGCAGGGACATAAGAAGACAAGAGATCTTTAAGGTAAGCAGGTCACCAGACCATGCAGGGCCTTAAATGTCAAATAGACTACTCCTTTATTATGGTAGAATACTGGCTGGGAGTTCATGAGTTGCAAGCTCATATCCTGGGTTTCCTATGTTTTGAAATATGCGGTTGCAGCAGAAAGAACTGTTCAGCAGGTGGCCACAGCAGTGGAGCTCTGACATACAATGACAGAATTGGATCCTCCCCTGGACAGATGACAAGTTTGAAAAACAATTTTCTTCAGCAGAAAGGAATGGGATGAAGTGAAATGTCAGGGTGTCTGTCCTTTTGTGCATCTGGAGACATTTTGATGCTTTTAATATTTATTAATACATTTTGAACTGTTGCTAGTGTGTGTGTGTGTGTGTGTGTGTGTGCAGATTTTCTTGTCCCGTGCGTTACTTCAGACCAGCAGCACCTCAGTGACACAACACACCTGGCTTGCATGGCTTTTTCTTTCTCTGAATGTTCAATGATCTTTACATCACCTTTTCAAGTTTCTCAACCCTCAAATACCAGCTACAATTCCTGCCATATCATTCTCCTTACCCCTCCATTCCTTCTTCCCCTTACCTGTGCCATACTACCATAGATTCTATCCCAGATGCTAACATCTACCCACCTGTATATTTAAGGACTGCGTTACTGTTAATTATCTTTATCAACATCTGTTTTAAATGCTGTGTTAACCTAGTGCTGTAAATTGTAAGTCACTTTAAATGTAACTATTATAATGAGCCATCCTGCTACTGTCAAGTCCTCCTAAGACCATCTTGGAAACTAGGAGCAGCACCTAAATGTGGCTATTCTTGGGTGCACACATTTAAAAAAAAACAAAGTAGCCTGGGACGCTGTTAGCCTAAGAGGCACCTCAGTTTAAAAAAAAAACATTTTTTGAAGGAGAACAAGACAGTAGCTCTAATGTTTAACATTATTTTAAGCTTCAGATTCCTAGTCTTTGTTAAAAAAATCGAATTTTAGGAAAGACTGAAGAATACTCTGAAGCAAAATTAGCGGTATCCCTGAAAATCGGGAACAAGAGGTACAATACCAGGTAACAGACTTGTTCCTTTAGCTTTATGGCAGTATCCTGAATTTGGAGTGATGGAAATGCAAAATCAAACTGCGATTTCCCCAGGCTTAGAAATATGGGTCTGCAATACACAGGAGTGCTCAGCAGCTAGCCACGATACCAGAGCACTCACATAAACTTTTTCAGATTAGCACAGGCCCTCTGCAAACTACTTAACTGCATAGAACATTGTCCAGGCAGCCAGGTAAACAAACAGCACCCTAAGTAATAGACTAGCTAAAAGTAACTTTATACCTGTTGTAGAGATGGGTGGATTGCTGATGTTCCAAAATGATGGCATCAAGATGTTTCCATGGTTCATGTTTACAGTAAATTACAAATGTTAACTATTTAACTTTTTCAATAACAATATTAAACATTGGAAAATGTATTTAAGTGTTAATGTGTTAGTTGCTTCACTCTGCAAGGCAATAATGTGATCATCGAGTTAATAAAGGTACGAGACCGAAGACCAAATACTTTATTTTCATGAGACAATCACATTATTGCTGAGGACAGTGAGCCAAGAAGCACATTATCACTATTATGCTTCATGCATTTTAAGAAAGCTGGTGGTAGTATTTTTTGTCCCTGGGAAAGTCTGTGGTAGCATCACTGGTCACTTCTTGCAATGCACATGTTTAAAGTTGCTGCTGTGAGTGCTGATCGATCGGAATATAAGGTAAGATGTGTCACTACTATAATGTTATTGACAATAAAATGATAATTCTTAGCTCTCAGCAGTCATTTTGTTAATAAAATGTCAGCTGTAAGTTTGCTGTGGAATACACTGTTTGTAACTCTGATGTGACTGGAAGAGAGGGTACAATGTAGTACAGTAGCAGACATGTGAAGCATACAAAAGTTAAACAATAGATTCTGAACACAAATGAACAGGTGGCTAGAGATCACCTGCAACACTGAAAAACAGGTTTATGGACTGACAACATGACATCTATTCTGCTGGTTAATTAGCTAAGGAGAGCCACTTCCAAGATGATAAATGGTCACCTTTCTAGCAATGCTCTGCATACTGCTGCAAGACAGCACGACTCTTATGGTATGTCAACTAACTGATCTGTGAATGTAAATATATAGTAACAGCTACAGTATGCTACACAACAGAGTGTTGGTGTGGCAGACTACTCACTTTTTGGTATGTGACTGTCCTGCAATGTGTATGGGCAAGCAAATTAATTATGCACAAGGATTAAAGTCCAGTTAGGTAGGTAAGGAAGTCAGAAGAAAATAATTTTTTACTTTTATATCTATCTGAATATGCACTCGCTGGAGGAGATAAGGGAGAGAGAGGGAACATGATAAAAATCTCCACGTACCTTAAAAGCATAAACAGGATGGATACCATGAATCTCATTAGCCTAAAGTGAAAATAAAACACTGGAGGCACAGTAGCAAGTTGGCAAGGGAAGGGGGTTAAGAAAGAAGTCTGGATGATGACAGAATGGAATGAACCTCTAGCACGAGTTGTCCATCGGGGGGTGGGACAGGGTAAAGGGGAAGGTAAGAGCACAGAGAATGGGGGGGGGGGGCTGGCCTTAATGTAAACATCTGGACATGGGGCTCTACATCGGGCAGACTTTATAGACCATATAGCTTTCAGCTGCTGGCAACTTTGTGTGATTGTATGTCTGTTCATAAATTATTGCTACAGTATTTTGGTGATTTCAGCAAACAAAATTCACAATCAACATCAACGTAATTATACCAAATTCCCCCAAAATCTGAATTTCTGGACATTCAGTTTTTCGTTGCTGAATACACTTGCATGACAACAGCCTGTTAGCTCGTTAGACTTCACCTGTTCCAGCTCCTTTTCTTGCCTTGAATGAAGTCACAGTCCTCTACTTGTGACTTCAGAATCTTTTCCATGGCAAAATGTTGAAATGTTATTGCAGAGGGTTATGACATCAAAGCAGGTAAAGCAGCAAAAACAAATGAACTGGAAAGAAACAAATAGTCTGTCTTCCTACACATATTTTTCGTAATAATGAATGGAATGTTCTGAAATTCATTTTTTTTGTGTGGAATGCTCAGAGATTTGAGTCTTGCTGATGCCAGTATGCCACACGTCAAGAGTTTTGCCGAAAACTGGAAAATCATTTTAAGCAGTGTTTATACTGCTCAAATAACTAATTGCCATCTCAGTTGTTTCTAGTCTAAGGACTCACAATCTGAGAGAAAAAAAG
This sequence comes from Neoceratodus forsteri, assembly GCA_016271365.2. Taxonomy (NCBI): domain Eukaryota; kingdom Metazoa; phylum Chordata; order Ceratodontiformes; family Ceratodontidae; genus Neoceratodus; species Neoceratodus forsteri. The sequence goes on from CM028135.1 coordinate 650,785,486, forward strand.
TGACTGCCTGAAGCACAAGCTAGCCTAAACCTGCAAAGTCAGTGGTAAAGTGCAGGAATGGTATTCTGGAACTCACAATCTAGGTTCAGTTCCTAGTTGGGTACCATTACTTCTTTCTCACTGCAATTTAAGTAAGTTCTGCTTATACCAAACGCTGGGGCCTTCTAGATGCCTGGTTGTCTACTTTATCTTAAGCTGTGCTTTATTTTAAACTTGTTTACATGTTTACCCATCTAGGTCTTTGTTATATTGTATCACTCTAGATACATGCTTCTTTGGGGAGGGGCAAATGGAGAACCATTTCTGCAATACTTGTCAAGTTGCTGTGTACTTTATTTGTTTGTATTGTGTTGGAAAAGTCAATAAAGAACATTAAATTTAAAAAAAGTAAGAAGAAAGTAATATATAGGTATATGAAGCTTTGTCTGCATTGTCTAGAACACTTGTGGGTTGATGGTGACCCTATGTGATCAAGGGATGTGTGTTTTAAATGTCAAAGTAGGTCACTGGTTCTTGGACCGAGTAATACTACACTGGAGATGAACAGTGCGTCATGTACTCAGTTTTAATGGCATGAAACATAGAATTTGACAGCAGGTAAGGACCGCTTGGCCCACCCAGTCTGCCCATTTCCCTACCTGATGGATAAGCTGCAGATTCTAGTTAATCAACAGCTTACTTCCTCCTGCCTCCCCTCACTAGAATTGCCTTATGCCTGTCCCATGCATTCTTGAATTCTCCCACTGTTCCTGACTCCACAACCTCCTCAGGAAGGCTGTTCCATGCATCCACAACTCTCTCTGTGAAAAAATACTTTCTAACATTACCTCTGAGCCATCCCCCTCTATCTTCAAATTGTGTCCCCTTGTTCTTGCACATCTCTTCTCCTGAAAGATACTACCCTCTTGTACCTTGTCAATTCCCTTAAGATACTTGAACATTTCTATCATGTCCCCCCTCTCCCTCCTTTCCTCAAGGGTATACATATTAAGCTGCTTTAGTCTCTCCTCGTATGTCTTCTGGTGCAGACCTTGCACCATTTTGGTTGCCCTCCTCTGAACAGCCTCCACTCTGTCTATTTCTTTGCGGAGATGGGGTATCTGAGCTGCCACATATCTGACCATTCCTCCAACCTTGCCAAGTCCCTTTTCATTCTTTCCACCCCATCTTGTGTATCAACCCTGTTGCAGATCTTTGTGTCATCTGCAAAGAGGCATACCTTTCCTTCCAGGTGATCTCCAATGTCACTTATAAAGATATTAAAAAGGACCGGTCCCAGTACTGAACCCTGCGGTACCCTGCTAGTTACCCTCCTTTCTTCACTGTAGACTCGTTTACTATTACCTTTTACGTCCTGTTGTCCAGACAGTTTTTTATCCAGGCTACCACCTTGGGTCCCACTCCAAGGCTGGCTAACTTGTATATTAATCTTTTGTGTGAGATTGTGTCGAATGCCTTGCTAAAACCTAGGTAGGCCATATCCACAGCCCCTCACTGGTCTACTAGTTTGGTCACCCCGCCAAATAAATCTATTAGGTTCATCTGACATGACCTTCCTGCTGTGAAACCATGCTGCCTTCGGTCCTGTGCCCCACTGGCCTCTAGGTACTCAACAGTTCTTTCCTTCAAAAGTGATTCCATCATTTTCCCTACCACTGAAGTCAAACTAACTGGTCTGTAGTTTCCTGCCTCTTCTCTGCTCCCACTTTTGTTAAGTGGAATCACATTTACCCTCTCCAATCCTCAGGTACCACTCCATCCTCCCATGATTTGTTGAAGAGAGTAGTCAGTGGTGTTACTAGTTCTACCCTTAGTTGTTTTAGTATTCTTGGGTGAATGCCATCAAGCCCCATTGCTTTGTCCACCCTCAGTTTCAAGAGTTCTTTCAAAACCCTTTTTGCTGTGAATGGACTGGTATCGACCCCCTACTCAGAGTTTTTCTCTTGTTTGGTTTAGGCACCTCCCCCTCCTCATCTGTTGTGAATACTGAGCAGAAATATTCGTTCAGTATCCCTGCATTTTCACTGTCACCCTCTGCCCACATTCCCTCCCCTTTATTAAGTCTCTGTATCCCTCCCTTGGTCTTTCTTTGCTCCCTAATGTACCTATAAAAGGTTTTATCCCCCTTCTTAATAAAGTTGGCTATCTTTTCCTCAGTTTGTGCCTTTGCTATTCTGACTGCCTTCCCTGCCTCCTTCTGCTTTAACTGATAAAGTTCTCTGTCCTGCTCCATCTGTGTTTCCTTATATTTCCTGAATGCTATCCTTTTCTCTTTGACCTTCCCTGCCACCTCTTTTGAGAACCATAGTGTTTTTTTCCTTCGTTTTGTTTTATTGATTTGCTTCACACAAAGGCTTGTTGCCTCTGGCGATGGCTGTTTTGATTATTCCCCATTGTCCCTCCACCCCTCCTTCTTGCCCATTTGCTAGTGCTTTTCTAAGGTACTCTCTCATTTTCCCAAAGTCAGCCTTCCTAAAGTCCAATACTCTTGTTTTTGTATGGCTTGACTCTATGGCTGTGTTTACTGTGAACCACACTGTTTGGTGGTCACTTGTTCCCAGATGGCTACCCACTTCTAAATCTGAGATCCTTTCTCCTTCCCCATTTAAGAGTGCCAGGTCTAAGATTGCACCCTCCCGAGTGGGTTCCAACACTAGCTGTCTGAGGCATGCCCCCTGTAGGGCATCAAGAATGACCCTGCTCTTGGATGTGCCTGCAGCAAAGGTACTCCAGTTAACATCTGGCATATTCAGGTCCCCCATCAACAATAGCTCCCCTTTTTCTGCCATTTTAAGGATGTCTTCTATCATTTCCTTGTCCATTTCCTCCCCCTGAGATGGGGGGTCTGTATACAACACCCATGCGGATTGTGGTACCATTTCCTGTCTCCAGGGTGACCGACAGTGACTCATCAACTTCCTGTTTACTCTTTAGTTCTGTTGCTTTAATCCCTTCCCTTTATATGGAGAGCTACTCCTCCTCCTCTTTTACCCACCCTGTCCCTCCTGCAGACTGTGTATCCTGGTCTGTTGACTTCCCACTCATGGTTCTTTGTGTACCATGTTTCAGTGACTGCCACAATATCCAGGCATCCCTCTTCCATTAAGGCCACTAGTTCAGGGAGCTTGTTGCACAGACTACGGGCATTGGTACTCATCACCTTCCATTTATTCTTTATAGCCTTACCCCTTTTAGCCCCATCCCTGTCCTTAACACTTTTCTTCATTTATCCCTGTCCTGCTCCCTACTGACTTCTCTGCCTTGGTGTTTACCTCTCTAACTACTGCGCTTTGTGGGGGGAGGCTGGGATTTCTCTGCTCCTTTTCAGTGTCTCCCCCTTGGCTAGTTTAAATGCTTGCCAATGAAGCATTTAAACCTGTCATCTAGGATCCTGGACCCTCCCAGGACAGATGCAGACCATCATGCCAGTATAAGCCTGCATCCCTCCAGGTGGCTCCCCAGTCCCCAGTGAAGCCAAAACCCTGAGCTCCACATCAGTTTTTCAACCATTCATTGAATCCTATAGTGTGGAATACCCTAGCATCATCCTTGCCATAGACAGGCAAAATAGACAGGCATGCTCCAGACAGTACTACTATCTGGCCACTACTTCTTGTGTCTCCATTTCAGATCCATGGGGGAAAAATATCAGATAGGATAGCTGCCATCTGGTCAAACTATGCCATCTAACCCCCCCTACCTGTGTCACATCAGAACCAAAATTAATCTGGTTTCATAGCAAAGATAATTTTCAAAGTTTTCAGGGGTGACCCCCCCCCCCCGACCAATAAGGTGTGATGGGAGGAGTAGAAGGCAAGAGTTCACTGTTTTACATGTCTGTTTACATTACTGATCTACATGTATAGCCTATCATTTCCTGGCTTAGGAGACTCCCCAAACAGGCAAAAAGAGAAAGAGATATATGTTTAAACAAACTAAAAACAAACAAACAAAAAAACTATAGATCTGAGAACAGAAAAATGAGTTGGGCAATGTTGAGCATCTTCTAAAGCAGTCTGTTGACAAGCTGAAACAGCAGAGGTACTAGAAGGGGCAAGATGCACTGTAGCACAAGTAGGTCAATTGATGGGGCCAGTCAGTGCAATATAGGTAGCCAGTGTGGACAGCTTGGATAGGAGGTGCAGGCTGGAGGTCAGCACAACTAAGACCAGGACTAGTACATGGCATAAGGCATTGGGTGCATCTACAATCCCAGGAGGAAATGGAGGCTGCTAGCACTGGAAGGACAGAGCTGGAAACCTGCAAATGAGTATAAACAGGAACCCTGAATATTGCTTTATTATACCACTGATCTACCTAGTATGGAACCTGTATTCAATATTTTTCCAAAGTTATTTATTTGGCACATTTTGGGGTAGCTATATTGAGGCTGCCTGAAGCCCAATTATTTATTTATTTAACTTAAAAGTTTTACCTGGAAAGACATACTGAACTGGTAACAGCTCATTTCCAGTTGTGTCCTTGGGGACTGGTGGGTAAGGTGTACACAATACAAAAATATCAATATGAAGATAACAATCATGCAGGAACAACAGTGAAAGAAAATATAATACAATAAAAATACATAGTAAATGGTGGCCCAGTGGTGCTGAGGGTTGAGGTGCTGGCTGTCACACCTAGCACCATGCCGGTGACCAGGTTAGGAGTGGACTGAAGTGGCTGGTAAAGTCAGTAGAGGAAGATAGGCTTGAGCGTCCTGTGACAGCTCGCCTTCTCTGGGAAGGGAACAGGCCAATGCCTAAACACTTGCCTGACTCTGAGCAGAGGCTTGGAGTACTGCAAGCTCTATGAGGGATGGCTGGCCGTGGTACAGCGTGGATATTGGCACCTAGTACCACGATGTCAGGGGAGTTGCATGCTGTACAGGGAGGGTGAAATGGCAAAAACAGCCTGCCACCGCCAGGAAGATGGGGAACTGTGACGTGCCCACAATGTGTCTCCACCCGCCCGATGGACCCTGGACCGACAACACGTAAGTTACGGGGCATTCGGCCCCCGCCTCATCCCTGCCTGGGGGATATAGCTGCGGCTCCATGAGGATCTGGGGTCCATCTGGGTAGGGTGGAAGGTAGTGGGATGTTGGGTGTCTCCCCTATTGGGTTGGGGCTTAGAAGCTGGGGAAGGAAGTAGAAACGGTAATTTCAAAAAAAAAAATACACCGTAAATAAAAACTATAGTGAAAAACATAACAGTTATGCAGTCACAATGCACAGGTGAAAGTGCCAACACAAAATAATGATGTAATGTATTACATGCAAGTGCTGATATGTTACTTTAGAGTAAATCCAGAATGGAGCAGTATAATACCACCCAGCCTATGAAGATGCTGGAGTTCTCAGTTAGCAGGTAGGTTACCGGAGTTAAACATACCAAAGTGAGTCAATGACGAGAAGCAGTACAAGACCATATGGAACAGGGGCGGGGGTGGGGGACTGCTCACATAAGGGGCCATGGAGGAAGGAACATGAGGGTCAGGGGACAGGAACAGTTGCAGGAGGGGGTAGTAAAGTCACAGAGAAAGGACCTGGGGAAGGAGAAGGGAAGGCTGAGTGGAGAGCTAGGGAAAGGGAGAACCAGAGGTTAAGAAAAAGATCTGAGAAGGTATCTTGTCCCACTGAAGTTTTCCTTCCTAGAGGGGAGGGAGGGAGAGAGAGAGTGAGAAGCACTGTTATGGAGAGGGTAGGAGGTAGGAGTAGGGGAAGATGTGTGGGTGGAAAGGTAGGGAGGGAGAGAGCCAAATCAGAATTTGGCAGTGAAGAAGGCATAGTGGGCAAGGAATCTGGCATCAAGGGAAGGAAGGGAGAGGAAGGAGTATAGACAGTAGTGATGAGTGTGAGGAGGGCAGTTCAGTGCAAAACAGCAGAATGAATGGAAGAGTGGTCCAATCTGGACAGAGTGGACTTGGGAGCTACACTGTAGTACAAGGCTAGGGCTCTACTTTCATTATAGCTGGTCCTTTTACAATACAAAGTTGTTGTTCGTAAAGGAAATTTCCGATATAAGGTACATCATCCTGAGCTGACTGGTGGCAAAAATTTCAGTTTAGAAGTGCTTACCTTTTGCTGTGAAAGGGATCATAACTGGCAACGAAGCCTCGGCCAGCCGATCCCTTCCAGCTTCCTGATGCCCCCGCTCCACCCCAACCCTCCTGGAATTTATGGCATGTGGCCAGGAAGAGCGCGGTGGAGAGCCCCATACCAGTCTATGGGGGCTATTTTTAAAGCCATTTTTTAGTCATTTTAAACAGTCCTAGAAAAAAACAAAGCAGTTGCTTAACCAAGAGGGACTCTACCAGCGTTTACCGCTTTGGTTTTCTCTAAGACTGTTTAAAAATGAGTAAAAAACGGCTTTTAAAATAGCCCCCATAGATTTGCATGGGGCTTGCCCCGCGCTCTCCCTGGCCACACATCACAAATTCTGAGAGTGCAGGGGTGGAGCTGGGGCAGAGCAGGGATGCCAGGAAGCTGGAAGGGATTGGCTGGCTGAGGTTTTGGCACCAGTTATGATCCCTTCCACATCAAAAGTAAGCACTTGAAAATTACAATTTTTGCGCCTGTCAGCTCACACTGTTATAAGGTATTGAGCTATGAAGCCCAATACCTTATAGTGCTAGGTCAGAATATCACTTTAAAGCTGCTGCCAATAGAAAGTCCAGATATTATATCAAACCACACCGTACAGTGATCACTGTTCCCCAGGTGGTCCCCCCACCATGTCGTCTGCAACACCATCCCCGTTTGTCAGTACCAGGTCCAGTAATGCCTCCTCATGAGTGGGTTCCACAACCAGTTGCCTGAGGAATGCCCCCTGCATTGAGTCTAAGATGTTCCTACTTCTGGCTGTTGCCACAGCAAGGAGGCTCCAATCCACGTCCAGTAGACTGAAGTTTACTACTGGCCATACCTATCCCCTGTGAGTCAACCTTTGAATTGCTAGCATCACTTCCTTATCCATCTCTTCCCCCTGTGCTGGAGGTCTGTAGATCACTCCTGTGCAGACAGCTGCCCCCTTCCTCCCTCCTCTCGAGCGTGACCCACAGTACCTCCTCCCTTCCTTGCTCCCTCTGTAGTTCCATGGCTTTTATGTTGACCCTTACATAAAGAGCCACTCTTTCCCCTTTTCTGCCTATCCTGCCCCTCTTGAACAGAGCATATCCTGGTATGGCCACTACATCCAGGTCTGCTTCTGCCATGCCAGCCTCTAGGATCAGCAATCTTGTTGCTGAGACTTCAAGTACTTGTACACATGACTCTCCAGGATGTGTTGTCCCCCCCCCCACTCCTTTTTCCCACCATTATTTTGCCTACTGTCTTTTTTAGTTTTAATAATTTCTTCTACCCCCTCGACTTCATATTTATTTACTTACTTTGTTGGTTTTAATCCTCAGGATTCCAGCTGATGACCGGGGTGCAGTCTTTGTCTCCCTGCCTCCTTCCATCTCCCCCATGGCTAGTTTAAAGGCTTGCCAGTGAAGCATTTAAACTGTTCACTAAGGACTACAGTCTCCTCCCTGAATGGATGCAGGCCATCACCCTTGTACAGGCCTTCATCCCTCCAGGTGGGGCCCCAGTCCCCAATGAAGCCAAAACCCTCTTCTCTGCACCATTCCTTCAATCATGCGTTGAATTCCCTGGTACGCAGTGTCCTAGCCACGGACAACTTTTCCATAGATAGGCTGTGCCTCCAAGAAAATCATGGAGCTTCCTTGCTTCCTATGGCTCCTCCCCAACTCTCTAAATTCCTCCTGCATTCTTCCTATTCCTGCCTCATCCCTAGCCAGGTCATTTGTCCCCAGATGGACAATGACATCCAGCTCCCACTTCCTTGCTACCACCTTAGCGATCCTCAGGATCTGAGCTCCATTCCTCTGAGCTGTGCCTCCAGGTAGGCACTTAACTTCCCTCTTCCCCTCGCCACCTGTTTCCAAATCTATTCCTGTGACAATGGAGTCCCCAACCAGGAGCTGCTTCCTCTATAGTCATAGCAGAAACTCGCAGAGAGCCATGGCAGTAATTCAGACTTTTAGTTTGTTTTCCAAAACAAGCAACCGTAGTTGAAATGACACTAGCCTTAGGGTTCATGAATAGTGCAGATGTTACTTCTGGCTCATATGCTTTTAAATAACAGCAGAGCCATTATCACTTATTAACTTCGGCCAACTGGTGAGAAATGTTATGGTCTACTGAAAAGCATACTGTACATTGACTTTGGTGATTCTGTATCCTTCAAGTAATTAACTACATGCAATGTAACACAGTGAAATATGAGTGAGGTATGAAGAGTTCAGGCAGTCGGTAAAAATTGAGCATATATATTTTTAAGAGTTCCACATAAAAATACTTACGAAGATTTTCCACTTCCTGTTGGCCCAAGAATTGCATTCAAGCCAGGTTTCATAATGCCACTAGAAACAGAAAGAGAAGATGGGTATATACGTGCCTTAGCAGCTCATTTACTATACTGATAAAGGATTTTTTGAAAGGAATACTGTATATCTGAAGTTTTAAGACAATCACCCTAAAGCCTATACCTAATACTACAGAAGAAAAAAATCAAGTAAACTACTTTCATAAAATAGTTTGGACATTTCCTGCTACTGATTGAATAAATACATTCCAAGACCCACACGTTAATCCCTAAGAAATGTACAAGTTGGAACAAGATCACTCAATGGGATTTGGAATTTGTGCAAAAGGCCTATTTACACTACCTGCTTTGCACTGTTGAGAGATGCAAATGAGTTGCATTGGTACAGGTCAGGCAGTGCAAACTGCAAGGAGAGTGCTGCAGACAACTCTGTTGCAACATAGCACAATCCCTGTTTTAATGGGTTTATGTACCATTCCAGGTGCTTTTGGCTAGTTTAGTTTAGTTTAGTTTAAACTAAACTAGCCAAAAGCACGTGCAGGTGCTTTTGGTTAGCATGTAAGCATGCTGCTCTGCTGCAATGGTGCAGCCCGTGACACACCGCACCCACCCTAAACTGCCCCCTTCCTAGGCTTCTCCCCTTTCTAACAACCATACTTTTGGTACCTCTGTAATACTTGGGATAGTCATCTTGTGCAACCTTTACAATGTACAGTAGGTAGAAAATGAGATTCACCCTTTTGAAAGTTGGTCTTTTAATAGGATAAAGCATACAACCTGGCAGCAGCAGCACTTCCATCAGCAGCAACGCTGCTGTCTACTCCGAAAACAAAAGTGTGCAGCTCCATGTACCAAATATGATAGCCGTTACTGACTGCAAGAAACATTTACCCTGTAACCCCCCCCCCTTCTTGAAATGCAGACTGAAATGCCCGATGCAGGTACTGGTTGTGTAAATGACAGCAACAGGTAGAATGGCGCAGAAGCACGGACTGAAATGCTGCAGAAGGTAAGGTACTGTAAACACATCTAAAATCCCATACAGAATTCATGATACGCTTCACTCATTCCTGATTACTATCACAAATAAAGATGGCGCTTTTACTTACTGAAAGCCTTTAACAATGTCAACTTTCTTTCTTTTCATGCCCCATTCCTAACACACATAACCACATTTAAAAAATGAAGCGTCATTCGCGCACTCATTGACCTAAATAGTAAACTTTAGTTTTCATGAGATCATATCTTGCTGTTTGCAGACTGTTTTGAGGGCATGCCATGCTGTTAGTTTGCTGTCATTCCATTGCCTGGTTTTTCACAGCATGGCAGTTGGCATGCCATTGGCAAGATGATGCCAACTCAACTTCAGTCAAGTGGTTATGAGTAATCTGGGAAACTGTAATTATGGTTAACAAGAAAGGTCAGCTACCTCTCAAAGATGCATACAGTGTGAGCCTGCAGTCATTAAATTGATCATAGACTTGTACAGTGTGAGGCCACATTCACTGAACTTACAGCACACTGACAAGTTTGTGCCTCTAGCAGCACAGTACAGTGAATATCAGAACAGCATGCACGAAGCAGATCACTTAGTTCAGCTCTTCCTCTGCTTTGTAACATCGCTTCTGCTTTTTAATGAAAAGGCAAGCACTATTTCTGAGAAACTAATAATGACATTATTGCTGACTCTTCCTTAGTCATGCTTTAAATTTTGTTGAAATGCAATTGTTCAGCACAAAGTCATTTGACTCAGTTACTAACATACATACATACTAGCATACTAAAATGCCAGCAGAATAGGCCTAACGGTCTTCGTGTCTGCTCGTTTGGTCAGCCCCCACCCTGGGTGCTGACCTTGCTGTCACCCTCGCCTTCTCTGGCTTCTCCCTTCCCAGTTCCGGATATTCTTGCTGCATTGGATTTTGCTTCCAGAACCCTTCCCCTGTACTTGTCCCACCTCCTCAGACCCCTCCACTGTCTCTGCCTCCACCAGCCCCTAGGCAGTGCATTCCATGGCTCCACCACCCTCTCAGTGAAGTAGCACCTCCTCCTTTCTCCCCTGAATCTTCCCTCCAGCTTCCACCCATGCCCTCTAGTGGCCCCTTCCTCCTTCCTTCAAGCACCCTGACTGTTCCTCCCCTATTTACCCCTTCATGTACCTGAACACCTCTATCATGTCCCCCGGTCCCTTCTCTTCCAATGTGTACATATTTAGCTCTTGAGCCTCTCCTCATAGGTCCTGTCCCCAAGCCCCAAATCATTTGGTTGCCCTCCTCTGGACCCTCTCCAGGAGGTTAATGTCCCTCTTTAAGTGTGGCCTCCAAAACTGCACGCAGTACTCAAGGTGCGGCCTCACCAAGCAGTTATACAGAAGGAGTATCACTTCCCTCCTTCTGGAGGTGATCCCCCTAGCGATGCATCCCAGCATCCTGTTGGCCTTGGCTGCTGCCCTCCTACAAGTCTCAGAGTTGCTCATCTTGACATCCACCACCACCCCCAGGTCCCTCTCAGCCATCGAGACTTGTAGCATTCCCCCCAGGGTGTACACTTGGCCTGGGTTTCTGGCCCCCAGGTGGAGTACCTTGCATTTCCCTGCATTGAACCTCAGCTTCCACTTTCTAGACCATCTTTCCAGAGCCTCCAGGTCCCCCTGTAGGGCCACCCTCCCCTCCTCCCCATCCACCACCGCCCCCAGTTTCGAGTCATCTGCAAAGAGACTCATCTCACTCCTGATTCCTGTCCTTATGTCAGAGACGTAGGCGTTGAACAGAAGGGGCCCAAGGACTGATCCCTGTGGGACCCCACTAATGACCCTCCTTGGGATGAGACTATCCCACCAACCACGACCTCTGGGTCCGGGTCCTGGAGCCAATTGCCTATCCATCTGATCATCTGGTTCCCCACCCCCATTTCTCCCAGCTTATCCAACAGGCCCACGTGAGGAACAGAGTCAAATGCCTTGCTGAAGTCTAGAAAGAGGACATCCACTGGTCTATCCAGGTCCAAGGCACTTGTCACCCAGTCATAGAACTCCACCAGGTTTGTCTAACATGATTTCCCCGGGATGAATCCATGCTGTCTATCGTCCAGGCACCCTGACTTATCCAGGTCCCCCAGCCTCTCCTTGACAATGCCTCCATCACCTTGCCCACCACGATGTCAGGCTGACAGGCCTGTAGTTCCCTGCACCTCCCTTGATCCCCCTGTGGATAGGCACTATATGCGCCACCTTCCAGTCTTGGGGCACCCACCCTGTCCTCAGAGAGATGGTGAAAAGCTCTGCCAGGGGTTTCGCCAGGACATCTGCAAGTTCCTTCAGCACTCTGGGATGTAATTTATCCGGCCCGGTGCTTTCTCCGTCTTAAGGGAGCTGAGGGCTTCCCTCACTCTCTGCTGTGATTTCCACTTCCGGTACCTCTTCTCCCTGCTTAGCCCTCCCCCCACCTGCCAGTGATGCCTCCCCCTCTCCCCAGACCGGCCGATCGGTAAGGGTCCCCCCCTCCTCAGTATCTCTGTCTCCTCCCATGTATGATGCAGCACCCCCATTTTCCCTGGTGAAAACTGAGGTGAAGTACTCATTTAGTACCTCAGCCTGCTCCCCCGGGTCTTGTGCCCATCTCTCCCCTGATTTAATCCTGCTAATCTGCCCCTTCACCTTTCCCCAATGTATCTAAAGAACCCCTTGTTCCTCTCCTAATTTCCCTGGCCAGGTTCTGCTCCTTCCTTGCCTTAGCCACCCTCACCACTCTAGTGGCCCTTCTAGCCATCAGCTCGCTCACTCGATCCCTTTCACTCCTTGAGCACTTGAATTGCTTATAGGCTGCTTTCTTTCCCCGCACCACCTCCTGGACCTCCCTGGTCCACCAAAAGGGTTTTTGGGCCCTACCGCATTTTCGTCTTACTCTTGCACAGGTGCTGGTAGCATCCTGCACCCCTCTCCTGATGATTTCCCACCTACTATCAGCGTCCATGTCTGACCCAATCCCATCCAAATGCTCCTTAAGGATCCTTCCCATTTCCTTAAAATCCGCCCCCCTGAAGTCGGTTACTTCCGTCTTTGTGCAGCCTTCTACCCCTCCTAGGTCCAGGCAGAACCAGACCGTGGCATGGTCACTCCCCGCCAATGGGTCCCTTACCTCCAGGCCCCCAATCTGGTCACTGTCTGCCAGGACCACATCCAGTACCCGTGCCTCCCTGGTCGGTTCCCTCACCTGCTGAGTTAGGAACGCGTCTTGAAAGACATCCAACAACCTCTGTTCCCTGGTCACAGAGGATGTCATGTCTCCCAGTCTGTTCCTGCATGTTTAGTCCCCAACACCACCACTGCCTTCCTCTGCCCAGTCTGCAGTGTCTCCCAACATCTGCCACCAGACTGTCCTCCAGCTCCTCCGCCAGGGCAGGGGTCTATACACCACTCCTATTTTTACCTCTTGCCCCCTTGTTATCAAGGTGACCCAAATCGCCTCCACGGTTCCCTCTGCCTCCTCTACTCCCCCTATGCCAATGCAGTTTTTGACTATCATTGCTACCCCTCCTCCCCTTCCCTCCCCCCTGTCCTTCCTGAACATAGTGTAACCCTCCAGGTTCAGGTCCCAGTCATGTCTTGCAGTAGCCCAAGTCTCAGTGACCGCTGCCACATCCACTGCTCCCTCAGTTAGCATCGCCTGGAGCTCAGGCATTTTATTGCCCAAGCTCCTGGCATTTAGCAGGACTACCTTCCACCCTTTCCCTATAATTCCATTTCCCCTGCTCGTGTTCCCATGGGGATTCTGTTTTCCCCTGGTCTGCACTTTGCCAGTTGGCCTTTTCCTGCAATCCTCCTGGTCCCCAGGGGGGTGGAGACAGAGTCCCTCCTTTATCGGCACCCCCTTGACAGCCTTTTCTCCCATCCCACCCGCTTTTGATTTATATTTGTTATATTTGAATTTCATGCACACTATGCAGTAAACAAAACCAAATATCCCTGGGTTTACGAGATGAAGACCACAAGCCAAGTCCTTCAGCACAGACACACTTGCAAACTTAAATTAATATGATCTTAAAGGTGATAGGAAACATTTTTTTTACACCACTAGATGCACTCCTGGGTAGCCTGTAACAATGGTGACCGTGATTGAGCGCTTTCAAAAAGGGCAACTCAATCACGGCGCCTGTTGCACAGGGCTACCGGTCAGGAGGGTGACCAGATTGGGGTGGTTGTTCATGAATATAGCAACAGGATGTCGCTATATGTACACACGCTGGCGGTGGGGCATGCTGTTGATGGGTGGAAGGGAAGGAGGGTTTGTGGAGTGGAGTGCAGCGGTCGGCTGCTGCTGGCCATGTGAGTGGGTGGGTGGCAGGCAAGGGCTGGAGGGTACTGGTTCAGGTCCTAGGCACAGTCACTTTTTTGTGCGCCATCCAGGAATTGTTTTTGTTTGTTTTGCAACCACCCCCAGACATACACCTCCCCTGAGTTGAGAATCCTTCAAGTAAGAGGGGGGAACGGGGCACAGCCCCCCACATAAATAAAAAAAAGTACGTCTCCAGTGCCCTTTTGCTGTGCACCATAGTGTACATCGCCAAAACTGATTTTCGGCGATGTACATTCGCCCTGACAGTGATCGCCTTTCTGCGATCGCCATTATCACATGTAACTGCACTCTTGTTTTCCTTTTAGTGTCTACGCAATATCCTGATACATTTTTCACTTTTTTTGTTAAATTAGTAATCTAATTAAATTAGCAATCTAATTTAATTGTATTTACAACTACCCTGAATCTCTCTGTCCTCAACGGTTGTTTTTTAGAGCAATGAGGAATGACAGTGTGTATGTTATTCTGTAATAATGTCATGCCTCAGGTAGTTGAAGCATGAGGCCACAGGCGAAGTGCACCCAACACAAGAGAAATGATGGTACTACACAATAACACACACCCTGAAGTGCCTTATTGCTATTATACAATAGCTCATTTGTGGCTAACTTTTATAAACAGGTAAAAATATAGGAAAAATATGTTTTTTTACATTTTCAGTTTGATTTTTTTGTGTGTGGAGGTGTACTGATTGAAAAAAAGAGTCCATCATTTTCATTGTGTCCAGAAGGTGGTGCTGCTGCAATATATTGGTTTCCTACTGAGAAGCTGCTCTTGTTTTAATGTCTGCCCCCCCCATTCCATCACTACCGGTTTGTTCTCTGGTATTTGTGTATTTTTTGTGTGTATGAGGATCTTCGACCATCAGAGGCGATACGATGTGTTAGGTAAGTGAAGGCAACCACTGCAGTTTTGAAAGATGTGAGATGTACTGAAAGTAGGGCTGATGGAGTGGAGTGGGAGTGTGGTTTGTTTTTTACTGCTCCACTGCCAAGATGGGTCAGGCAAACTGAGTCTGCTCTTTCATTTCTCCGCTCAACTGCTGAATGGGCTAAGGGGTTTATTGTGATTTCTGTGTTAATTTTTTAGTCAGCTAGCTTTCTCTGCAAATGGCTGAGTGCATGCTTCACTACGGTACTGACAAAGAAGCAAGGATGTACAGAGCGGCCGTATTTTAAGAGATACTGAGAGAAATAAAGAGTGACCTTTTTTTATGCTTGTGCATGGATTTGTTGTTTTGCTACTGTGTTCAGGATCAGGAAAATGGAGCGTGTGTGTGTGTGTGTGTGTGTGTGTGTGTGTGTTACAAGGTCTTTTCTGGCTGCAGCCTTGAGGTCCACAGCAGGCCAGTAAAGGCACAGGGAGCAGTGGTTTAGTGTGGTCATGTAGGCTAGTCCTTCATACAGTGATGTTATGCTCAGATAACATCACTGGTGAAGGTGGCCATTGACCAATCAGAGGGCAAGAAATTTTCTTGCTACTGTATAATCTCTTTTTTCATACTACCTGAACATTTTGTGACATCAGTAAGACCATTCCAAGCAATTCAGAGGAACAGTGTGGAAAGGTGTAACTGATGTCATGGAATGTCTCTGAAATATGAACCGGACTAGCAGTAACTGCTGAGGAGAGGTTATCTCTATGTAGATCTGAGAGGTACCCCAAAGCTAGATTATTTACGTTTCAAAAAGAGGTCAAGGCATCTGAGCGTACATAACTTGTATGGAAAGAAAAATGAGAGAACAGGTAACTGTACAAATCATTTCCTTTCACCTTCAACAGTGCCAAAAAATTCTAAATGTGAACATGCAAACATAATTTATATATATCTTTAAACCTACTCCAACAACAGAAACAAAAAGTAAAAAAAAATAAAAAAAAAATACAAAAGCAGCATCGGACAGTACTTAAGCGTTCAACGGTGTGTATTGCATAGAGAACTTTTTTGTGTTAAAAATACCTGTTCATAAATACATTTGCCACTGTGTATCTTAGAAGCGGTTCACATCACTATAAAAGTATCACCTCGAAGGCAGTCATGTTCAAAGAGACAGTAAAAATCAAACAATACTGATAGGCAAAAGTATTAATGGGGGGGGGGGGGCAATAGGTGTAATCAATGAAGAGACAAGAGGTTGGAGCAGAAATTTCTGAGGATATACCACACCATTTTTAAAACAAATAAATGAATTTGTAGTTACAGTATTTTTATAATTTTGTAGCACATGCTTACTGAGATGGTGGGAGGGTTTAAGAAAGGATGGGACAGGCTGTGTCATATGGGAAAAGTGTGGTTGGGTACATTGGGGGGGACAGGGGAAGACAGGTAGACTGGTAGGGTCTCAGTCTCTTAGCTAGGCTGGGAGGGACAGACTGGATGGGCCACTAGCCCTTTCTCTGTAAACATGTTCTAAGTTTCTATGTGTCTATGTAATGTTGGACCATAGTCAAGGGAGCAAACGCATTGTTAGGATGACTTGGGAGTGGAAAGAACAGGTTAAGGGAGATGATCTTCCATGGTATGAAGTCTTGGCTAAACCACAACTCAACGTCCCATTCTGGTCACCACCAAACAGAAAGGCACTGAAGAGATCAAGAAGGTTCGATACAGGGCCACTCCGCTAGAAGGAATGCACAGTGAAGAAACTAGCTGAACTGAATGCAGTATTATAGAGCTCAGTACAAGGCCAATCTGCTCAAAGGAGCTCACTCTGAAGAAACTTAACAGAACTTAAGGTACAATAGCTGCAAAATGTGAATCTATGTTTTACGGTTTGAATCTCATTAAGGTGCTCAGTGCAGCATCAACAACCCAACATTTTCTGTCATCAGCGCAGGGCTGCCCAAGACAACTAGCAGTTTAGCCTAGGAGGCAAGAGTTACTGTATAAGTGGAGACTGGACATACTCAAATGATACAGCCAAGAAAAGCAAAGGCTAAGAGTGGACGTGATCATGGTGGTCTGAATGCTAAAGAGGTAGACAGAGTGGAATATATACAGATGTTTGAGCTGGTGAGTGCAACAAAACTATGGATCATGCACTCAAGCTGAGCACAGAATAAAGGGAAACATTAGAAAGCTACTTCTCACAAAGAAAGGTTCATATTTGTTCATTTAAACTGTTTCTCTTGGAAAATCATGCTGAGCTATAATATATAGAATAATAGGAAAGGCAAATTTTATTTTTAGGGCGCCCAATCCATGAGGCTCTGGGCACCTAACAAAATCATGAGAAATAAGACAACAATCAAGATAAAAAAAATTGCAAAATAAATAAAATTCAAATTCCGGTTTTACAGTCATCTATAATAACTAAAACAGACAGACATAAAATCATTATGTAAAAGTCAAGCTAAAGAGGTGAGCTTTTAGCCTCTGCTTGAAAGTACCAATCAAGGGGGCCTCCTGGACTGCAGGTGGAAGCAAGTTCCATGGGGTTGGCCCAAAGACACTAAATGCTCGGTCACCGGATGTCTTGAGTGGAACCCTGGGAACATCCAGGAGGCCCCTTGAAGAGGAGCAGAGAGCACGAACAGAGGCTGCACATATCAGGAGCTCCGACAGGTAGCCAGGATCCAGTCTGTATAGGGCCTTATAGCTGAGCAAGCCCACCTTGAAACAGACCCTCCACCTGACCGGCAGCCAGTACAGGGCACGCAGGACCAGGGTCACAGGACAGGACCTGGGCAGGCCCGTCAGCAACTGGGCCACCACGTTCTGCACCAGCTGCAGCCTGCGGAGGGTTCCTCCCATGACCCCAAAGTACAGAGCGTTACAGTAGTCAAGCCTAGTGGTAACAAAGGCATCTACTAGTGTCGGCAAGTCTTCGGGTGAAACAAAAGGCTTGATACTGGCGATGTTCCTCAAGTGGTAAAAACCACTCTTAACTACAGACAAGACCTGATCTTCAAAGGTCAGCCTGCTGTCCAGGATCACACCAGATTACACACCCTTGGGGAAGCCAGCAATGGAGCAGACCCCAGGAAAAGACCTGTGTCTGCTCCAGGCTGCACTCCATCATGCCCACAACCCGGCTCGATCACTGGCACCTCCGTCTTATCTGGGTTCAGTCTCAGCCAGCTGGAAGCCATCCAGTCATTGATTTTAGCCAGACAGATGTTAAGCACATTGACAGCACTGGATGTTCTGGGTGCAAATGACAAATACAGCTGGGTGTCATCTGCATAACATTGAAACTCCACCCCGAATTGCCGAATGATCTCACCCAGGGGCAGCATGTACACCGCGAACAGCATCGGTGACAAGATTGAACCCTGTGGAACTCCACATGACAAAGGCATTGGGGAGGAGCAGAATTTCCCCATCACTACCCACTGCACTCTATCAGAGAGATAGGACTCAAACCATCTGATGACAACACTGGCCAGTCCACAAAACTCACAGAGCCGATCAAGAAGCATGATGTAGTCCACAGTGTCAAATGCTGATGAGAGATCAATGAGCACAAGAACTGACCTGTCTCCTCTATTTCTAGCCTTGAGATGGTCATTATGTACCATAGCTAGAGCTGTTTCTGTGCTGTGTCTAGCCTGAACACCTGACTGAAATGGCTCATAGATGTCGAAGGATGGCGATCCTCAAGCTGCTGTGCCACCAATTTCTCAACAACATTGCTCAAAAATGGCAGGTTGGAGATTAGATGGTAATTCGCCAGGACATCTGGGTTGAGGGAAGGTTTCTGAAGGAGGGGTCTCACCAGCGCTTCTTTCAGAGCCACTGGGAACACCCCTTCCACCATCGAGCACCTGGCAATCCTGGCGAACACCGGGCCAAGAGCCTCGGCGCATCCCATTAAGAAACACGTCGGGGATGGGTCCAGTTCACAAAATGTGTGCTTCATCTCTAAGATCACCCCAGTCACTTCAGACACATCCACTGGCCTAAACTCCTCCCAGACAGGCAGAGTGCCTCTGCTCCCACCAGTTCAGCCACAATCCCCGACCGGACAGACGACACTCTGTCAGAGAAGAACACAGCAAACTATTCACAAAAAGTGAATGAAAAAGTCTTCTTCAGCTGTAGAAAGGCAGGATGGAGAAGCCTGTCTGCACTCTGAAAAAGCTAAGAAGGTTTGTTCTTCCCTGCAGCAATCTCCCAGGACAGGAATTCTGCCTTCTTACGGGAGACTGCCTCCTGGTACTCACCGTAGTGGGTACGTAGGACCAGTTTGTCAGCCTCCAGACGGGTCTTCCATCAGTAACGCTCCAACTTCCGACCCTTGATCTTCATCGCCTTAAGATCCCCATCAAACCAGGGGGATCTCAAATGAGAGGATCTGGGTTATACAGGAACTGGAGCGAAGACATCCAGTGCTTCGGACACCGCCTTGTTACAGGTGGCCACTGCCTCACCAGTGTCAATCACACAAGCTGCCTCAACTCTAGATCAGTCAGCCAACGCCAATAGTCCCTCCGGGTGTAAACCCCTTAAAGGGCAGTAGCTGACCATCTCCAGAGGGGAAGAATTATTGGGGGTGTCCCAAACGTGGACCCCATGGTGCAATGATCAGACCAAGAGACCCGATCAGTCTTGAGGCTTTCAACCCCAAGACCCAGCTGGAACACCAGATTGAGTGTGTGGCCATGCTGATGGGTTGCAGAAGCAACTGCTTGTGTCAGGCCCAGTGATGACATCAACTGGAGGTGGTCGTAACCGAACTGCAAGGATTTGTCATCGACCCAGGCATTGAAGTCCCCCAGGATTAAACACCTGGGGAACTCCAACACCTGGTTGACGGTGAAGTCCGCTACTTCCTGCAGGAAATTTCCTCCCGGCCCCAGAGGGTGGTAAATAAGGAGAATCCTGCAGCCTGCACTTTGGCCACCAAGCACGGCAATGCACTCAAAGGACCTGGTGCTACCAACTGAATGCACCGTGAAGCCCAGGTTGGCTCTGACAACGATGGCCACACACCCACCCCTGCGATCCTTCCTCAGGTGGTGCACAGAGTACCTGGCATAGATGGCAGCCTCTAAAACTGAACCAGCATTGTCACCCAGCCAGGTCTCCATTATGCAAGCCAGGTCAACAGAAGAAATCAGATCTGTAAAAATAGCAGTCTTGTTTCTCATCGACCTGGCATTGCAAAGCACCGTCCGAAGAGGATTAGAGAAGGCAGCTGTCCCTCTAGCTACTTGCCCAGTCGGTCCAGTGGGACCCCTGGGTATGGGAACCACACACACATCTGGCATCTCCCTCAGCCCTGTTTAAACCCAGGGGGTCTCCTGTACCTTACACCCAGGGCGTCTCCTGTACCTTACAACCTCAATGTTCCTCACCACCCCCTCCTCAGCTACTCTCTGCCGACAATGACCCACCCACCTCCTTGTAATCCCAAACCTCCCTGCAGTGCCTGGCAGCAGCAGATAACACCAAGAGGTCAGTAAAGGAGCGGAGGTCATGAAGCAGAGAAGCAGCATAGGTAATTCCCATAATACATGGGTCTGTGTGTTTAACATGAATTTCACACACACTCGAGGTGTTGGATGCCAAGTAAACCCCGAAAGCAAAGCTAGAGGGGGTTATTTGAGCATCCAACACCAAGGATGTATATAAAGTTTGAGTTTTACACACAATCCCAAGTTTTATTTTATATAATTGCTGGGTATCATTTTTTTGCCACAGCAATTATATAAAATAACAAGAAGTCTTTGTGCAGCCATGGTCCAATCAGGTTTCAGCAGGGTCCGCAGTTGGATATGGCTGCTGAAAGAAATGTTTAGTTTATCTTTTGTTTCCCTATTTTTTTTTTAAAATAGCCCAGTTTAAGCATTTTTAGCCCAGCATTTTTTTTAAGGGACTGATCGCCAAGTCCAAGTGGCAGTGTAGTGTCCGGTGGTAAGCCATGACATCTGGTGATGAGGAAGGGAAGAGTGGCGGCTGATGCAAGCGCAGAGCTAAGAGAAACCCAGCGCCTGTTTGCTGTTACAACCCTCTGGTTATAACAGCGAATTATAACCGGGTTTGCCTTAGGGGGAAAAAAGGATACCCAGTTATTATAGCCAATTTCCACATGTGTCATGGAAAGGGGGCACAGGAAAGAATAAAAGACAATTCTGCAGTAGTCACCTGTGAACAAAACAATCATACAGTGTTAAAAGTATAAAGTGCAACAGGCAGCAAATTATCATTCAGGCTTAAAATTTCAAAGCAGGGCTCAACAGATTACTGAGGGACAATGGTATTGAGAGTTACTTAGCATGAGTAATGGTAGCATTCTGGCTGATAAGCTTGGATGTGTATGAAAGCAAGGCCCTCTGGGAGACTTCCTGTATGTTCGAGGGGGACAGCCAGGGATCTTTTACACTGATCATAAATACCCAAAGCTTTAAGGAGTACAAGTGGGCCCAAAAATGCAGTTCAGTTTTACAGTCGGTCACAACTCCTTATCACACCAATCCTAAAACAAGAACAGAGCCCAGACACAGGAACTGATGGTTAAGCCAGGCAGCATTGTTTTGTTACCTTTTATCTCAAACTTGAAGCATTATTCCCAGGCATATAGTATGTTGTACAGTCTCAGATCTCATACAGTACATTTCAAGCACATTTTTTCTGAGTATGAATGGGAGGTCAGAACCCCTATAGGACTAGACATGTCTGGAACACACTGTGGACAAAGGCAGTTCTGGTAGGTCCTTTACGAGGACAAAATGTACCCCTAAATAGCTCTTCTCAGACTCTGTAGCAGTCTCTTAAGGCTGTGCAGGCACTACTGCCCTAGAACTCAGAGTAAAAATACCGCCTTGTGTGGCTGTGTAGCCCATGGCTCAGGCCTTCTCTTATATCCTATTGAGGTCCAGCAGACTGACTCCTTGTCCTTCTTGGATTTCTGACCCAAGTCCCAACCAGGACCTTCAACTGAAAGTGGCCTATGCCACTTTCTGAATCTCTGATGTTGCCCTGCATTCCTGGAAATCCCAGTGGCCTCTGCAAGGAGAGCACCTCAATTTTGCCCTATCTTTTGATACAACGTCTGCAGACTAGCACAGATTTATTGGTGCCAGGAAATGTGCTCTTTGGGCCGTGATGACCAAGAGTCCTGCTCTGGGACTAAGCCATGGTGCTGAAGAGGATAGGGTCCAGAGAAGATGGATGATGGGGTGGGGGATAGGTGGAAGGGGGCAGGATTATAAGGAAGGGGGCATAAACAGCAAGTTTATGAAATGGTCTTGCTTTTAAAATATGTTTCTTACCCCATTTCTTATGAAAAAGTCTTGCTTTTATTTATTTTTTTTTACACAGATTTTTATCTGCTTTTATTCCATTTCTCCCTGAAGTAAGGCATCCAGCACCTCAACATTCAGCGCCACCAAGCCGGCTAAAAAGTCTTGCTTTTAAAAATGGGACGCAGGTGAAGTGAATCTCTTGGGAAACTCTTTTTTATGAATGTGTTTTTGAGGTCAAGGTAAGAAGTTTAAAAAAGTTGTTAGTTGGTAATGTCATAATTGATTAATTTTTGCATTGATGATGTCACAGTTGTTTTAATACCATGGTATATAATCTTAAGTACCATGGTACAGTATATGGCATAGTAAACTCTCAGTTTTCCTTTGGAGGGAAAAAAAGCCTAACCATTTAATAAATTATTTTTGGAAGGCTCTACCTGTAGTTCAATGGGGGGGAAGTAGTTCCTCCCCCATTCCCTACAAAAGCCTTCAGCTTCCGTTTCCTCTGCTTAGCAAGCCGGACTTGCTCCGGTGCTGCATGCTGTGGGACTGGCTCTCCCCCGTGCCTCCTTGGGTGCACCCCCCTCCCTGCACCTTCCCTCAGCCTCCTTCTCCTTGTTCATCTTCCCTTCCCCTTGTCTGTCCTTCCCTGTCTCTTTTCCCTCACTCCTCTCCCCTCCCGTCCTGTTCGTACCTTTGTTTTG
Source organism: Neoceratodus forsteri (assembly GCA_016271365.2). NCBI lineage: Eukaryota > Metazoa > Chordata > Ceratodontiformes > Ceratodontidae > Neoceratodus > Neoceratodus forsteri. The sequence continues at coordinate 650,808,122 of CM028135.1, forward strand.
CTCTGCTCCTGTTTCTTTGGGGTGGCTTTCTCTTTCTGCCAGCCTCCGCATCCTCAGTACTGCTGAGCCTGGACCACATCATCACTTCCGAGTGCATGGCTGCCGATTCCTGGACTCCTTCTCTCGTCGCACCACCTCCTCGCAGCCAAAAAGCATACCTCCAGCTTCCTCCCACGGTCTGCTCCAGCTTGCTTTCCTGGACCGGGGAGCTTCCGAGCTCAGTATTGCTGACTTGCGGCCGGTGTGCTGCCACCGTGCCATGCTTCCACACCCCTTCCCCTTGCTACTCAATGGAACAGGGAACCCTGGATTCCTTTGCAAGGCGCAAGTTCAGCCTACTGCAGCGGCCGGAAGCCACTAGGACCTGAGTGAGCATCTGGATTCCTCTCCACCTCACCACCTATTCTCTTCACTACATTGCCATGAATGTCTGGATTGGACCCTGTCTACGTTGTCTGTTTCGCGCATGGAGGGAGCTTTTCCCTATATAGCCACCTCCCATTCCGCCACTGTTACCAAGCATCAGTTCCTCAATAGTGACACGGGGCTCATCATTCCGTGGATTACTCTTCTGTTTCTCTGCACATACTTCCTAGTTCCTTCGCAGCGATATTGCTGACCTGCTCCAACTGTTATCTGCTCTGCATATTGTGTCAGGTATGCTCGTAGTTACTACTATAGTTTGCTTTTCAGCAGTTAGTCAGTATGCCACTCCTAGGGGCCATTGTGCCACCATTTCTGTGAACCCATGCTTGCCAACCATTACTACTGACTGGAGACCCTAGGATGTTGCTCTCATGCTGCAAGAATATTACTGGACGCTCTACTGCTGTACCTTTCCTACTTACCAGCTGACTAATTGTCTTGTCGTTCTCTGGAGCCACTCTCCGGCTTCTGATTGCAGGTCTGATCACTGCTACTCTGCTTTACTGACCTACGTGCAGGTCCACTCATTGCTACATAATCATTGCTCAACGCTCACTACTCTGCTAGCCTACGTGGAGGCCTAGCTTGACTCACTCACTTCTACTACTCCTTCGGCAGAACTACATGGAGGTCCTACCGGTCCGGCCAGTCTACGTGGAGGCTTAACCAATTCACTCCTCTACTCCTCCTCATGCAGACCTACGTGGAGATCCTATCGCTCCAGCTCGCCCATGTGGGGGCCGAGCAGACTACTCAATCACTTGCACGCTGTCCTTGGAGACCTTTGAGAGGTCCCTCTAGTATACTGACAAAGGAGCCTCATATCGCCTTGACAAACCAACCTTCGAATCATGCAAGCCTGCTGCAATGCTGTTCACTGCACAGCTCCATTCTACACCTTCTTAGCTATACTTCGTAAGGGTGTCAGCTTAGCCTGGCTATACTGATGGCTCTCGGCATTCATCAACTCATCCAGTCATCCAGCACAGAATCTTGTTCAACCAACCTCCGTGGGACCTCAGAGGCTCATATTTCACACACAGTTTTAGTACAGCAACGGTGAACCCGCGTTGGTCCTTCATCTCCATCATCCCTGCCCACAGTGGGGATCTCCTCACCACTCATACCCTGTATTGCATTTGCACTCACCTGGAGTCTTTCATTGTTAAATTGGACCATGCACCACTACTGCAATGGTGGACCGCTGGGGGTCCCACCAAACTTTACTCAGAAAGCGCGTTACTATGGCGATGGCAGACCACGTGGGCTCCCGCCATACCAAATACATGCCCCACGAAGGGGCCCTTCTTCTTAGTCAACGTAATCAAGCCACTACAGGCAGTCTTACACGGGGGTACACCCCTGTTACTTTGGAGCATGTCATATTAAGGCAATGGTGAACCCATGTGGGGTCTCACCATCCCGAATCCATTGAGCCGCAGGGCTTTCTCCTTGTTCAACAGCTTCCATCTTCACAAATGCAGACTCACGTGGGGGTCTCATCTTCCTGCAGCTGACCACCTGATACCTACTCAATTGCTTAAGTATTCACTCACTGCTTACTCTGAGCCTCTAGGGACCCACGCTCCAGCTTGCCCGTCCAGACCTACCCTACTTCATCATCAAGACTTCTTCTTCAACTGCAATCCATTCCATGTCAGGTCCAGTTCCAACCGAGGATCTGCGCTGTCCATCTCCATAGACTATTCCTGTGTCTTTGGACATCTTAGGACAACTCTTGCTTCCAACAGAGTACCTGAATGGAAGCTACTCATCAACCTAGACAACAGGACTTCAATTCTAACAAGGAAATCTAGCCATCTTCTGCATTTATACATTAACTGGTGCGTAGACAGTTGTCTTACCTTCTCACCAGACTGTACCTAGTTCTGCTTACCTTCAAGGAAAACATTGGCTGATCCAACTTCTGCTTTCCTCTTGAAAGAGTAGAAGGACATCTGTCATTGTATGGGTCACCATCACAATGGCTTATTGCTCCAGTCTATGGTCTTCACGTTATCCTGGAATTTTCTAACTACTGCCTCCAAAAAGGGAGGCCCAGCTTGTGCTCTATGCATTCTGTGCCACCTTGGCCGACCTCTGTGGGGGTCATCTTCATACTGTAACCTATGCTCTGGTGGACCACGTGGAGTCCCACCTAGTCTCTGGCTTTGCCTGCATAGGGCCTGGCTGCTTGCTCTTCCATTCCATACCTCTTGGCCGACCCACGTGGGGGTCTCGCCGTCTCTACTGGAACCCGAGCTATAGCGAACCGCATGGTCTGCCAGGTCCCTGCTTCACCCTGTAAGGGCCTGACTACATGCTCAGTGCACTTACTTTGCCCTAAACGGGCCCATCTGCTTATTCTACACAGTCCTGCTTTGTACCGCAAGGGGGCCTGGAGGTTTCCATCCGCTTCGCCCTGCAAGGGGGTCTGGCTGCCTGCACACCGCATTCCTGCTTCACCCCGCAAACAGGCCTAGAGCCTTCTCTACTGGAACTATGCATATCGGATCACGCGGGATCTGCCATTCTCCTACTCTACCCCTCAGGAGGGCCTAGCTGCTTGCTCACTGTAATTCATTACATCTTCTACAACAGACTTCTTTCATCGCACTCCAGAATTGACCATTAACCAGTTCTACTTTTTCACCCTTCCAAGACGTGATTCTGCGATCGGCCTCCAGCCGAGCTGCCTGACTATGCACAACACCTCACCTCTACACCTATGGATATTCAGACATGGATTCGATCATCTCTTCAGCAATTCTCTCCTTGGTGGACTCTTCATTGCCAGTACCTCATCTTCTAGGAGTACCTGCTTGCAATTGAACCCAGGATATACCTTTCGACCGACACTCTGGATCTAGTTAGAAGACAACTTAGTAATATTGCTTATCTTAGGATTACTCTCCTTTTAGTATGCCCAGACAATGGACAGATCAGTAGCCATGGGTCCTTGGAGGTTTCCCCCTAAAGGGGTTTTCCTCTCCTGCATGCTACTGGCCACAATCTCAGGAGTTGGAGGAGGTAATCACTTCAGTAATTACATTCTCTTTGGGCCTTCAATCCTACACTTACCTAGCATCTGCCAAAGGTGTGAGATAGAGAAAGGCCAAAAGATAAAGTTCAACAGCAACCATATGTTATCCAGCTCACAGTTCTAAACATCAATCATATCTCATCTAGTTTCTATGCACCTCAAGTATTGACTTATGTACCAATCCAGCTCAAACGTACCTAAGCACTAACATTTGTAACCCAGCTCTTACGTACTACAAGCACTGAGCTATGTACCACACACTGAAATATTGATAAAAGCATTTTTTATCACTCAGTGCAGTTCATGTAAATATTTTTTAAAAGAAAAACTCAATACACAAGTTATCATACCTTTAACTGTGTCATGTGCCCACAACTCATTCTTTTTTCTTGCTCACACACAAGTCATGTACCTTTTTATGCTCCTTCTGCTTGAGCCCGCAGGCACCCCACTACTTCAGACCAGCCTAGCACGCCGCTGCCTTTTCAACTCACCTTACAGCTATTTTCAACCACTACAAGGCTTCCCATGTCCTTTATCCATTGTGGGATTCGGTCTGTCCCTACCAAGTGGTGGTCACTATCCTGCCATAAGTGTGTGCTAATGCCTGTAACTGTGCCTGTAGCAAAGGCTGGGGGTCTGGGCAGATGCTGCTAGGAGTCAGGTGGTAAGAATCAAGTGATGGATGTCATAATGTATGTCGGGGCTCAATTTTCTGTTTTCCCCCTCTCAACCTACAGCCCACCTCCCACAGTATCCAGCGGGGGGTGCCTGAGAGCACTGAGCCATCTCCATCATCAGTAGCACCACTACCATGCATTCACCAGGTGCTGCTATAAGAAGCCATGCTGGAGCCAACCAGCACAGTGCAGTCATTTCAGTCAGCCTATGTTTCTTTTGTCCAGAATGTGGGGCATTAGCACAGGTCACCGGCATGCCAGAGGGGTCCCTTACCTCTCATTTCAATGAAGCCTACTAACTTTCTAGTTCTTTAATTACAAAACATTTTAAAATGTGACTCCTATTGAAAAAAGCATTGCTGTTCCATTTTACTGACATAGCATTTCAAACGCAATGAGCTGGTGTGGTTCATCTATTTCCTGTAGCAGGAAATAAGCCGTTCACAGCAGTTCACTGCTGAAGGTGGAGGGTCTCAAAACTGGGAAAAGAAAGCCTCATCAAAATACCATGTGTGCGCGTGTACACACACACACATACACTGCAGTGCATTCAGCAGTACTATTGTTGATCTGAAAAATTCTAAATGAATTTCTGTTTACATGGACTAGCAGAGAAAAACAGTCTTCAAATCACGTGTTTACATGGACTGGCACAAAAGGACAGCCTTCAAATCACAGTAAAACAGAGACTCTTGATAAAACTACAGTACATAAAGCTTCTGCCACTTTTTCCATATAGGCAGCACAGTAATAAGGCTTCCAACATTTTAAAGGGACACCGTCAATCCTTTCTGCATAATTTTATTTCTTGTTGAATATATTCATTTTATGATTGGGTGGGATAGTCTCATCCCCAAGGAGGGTCATTAGTGGGGTCCCACAGGGATCAGTCCTTGGGACCCTTCTGTTCAACGCCTACGTATCTGACATAAAGACAGGAATCAGGAGTGAGATGAGTCTCTTTGCAGATGACTCGAAACTGGGGCGGTGGTGGATGGGGGAGGAGGGGAGGGTGGCCCTACAGGGGACCTGGAGGCTCTGGAAAGATGGTCTAGAAAGTGGAAGCTGAGGTTCAATGCAGGGAAATGCAAGGTACTCCACCTGGGGCCAGAAACCCAGGTCAAGTGTACACCCTGGGGAATGCTACAAGTCTCGATGGCTGAGAGGGACCTGGGGGTGGTGGTGGATGTCAAGATGAACAACTCTGAGACTTGCAGGAGGCAGCAGCCAAGGCCAACAGGATGCTGGGATGCATCGCTAGGGGATCACCTCCAGAAGGAGGAAGTGATACTCCCTCTGTATATAACTAGCAGGTGAGGGCCGCACCTTGAGTACTGCGTGCAGTTTTGGAGGCCACACTTAAAGCGGGACATTAACCTCCTGGAGAGGGTCAGAGGAGGGCAACCAAAATGATTTGGGGCTTGGGGGACAGGACCTATGAGGAGAGGCTCGAAGAGCTAAATATGTACACATTGGAAGAGAGAAGGGACCGGGGGGACATGATAGAGGTCTTTAGGTACATGAAGAGGGTAAATAGGGGAGGAACAGTCGGGGTGCTTCGAAGGAAGGAGGAAGGGGCCACTAGAGGGCATGGGTGGAAGCTGGAGGGGGAAGATTCAGGGGAGAAAGGAGGAGGTGCTACTTCACTGAGAGGGTGGTGGAGCCATGGAATGTACTGCCTAGGGGGCTGGTGGAGGCAGAGACAGTGGAGGGGTTCAAGAGGGGGTGGGACAGGTACAGGGGAAGGGTTCTGGAAGCAAAATCCAATGCAGCAAGAATATCCGGAACTGGGAAGGGAGAAGCCAGAGAAGGCGAGGGGGACAGCAAGGTCAGCACCCAGGTTGGGGACTGACCAAACGAGCAGACATGAAAGACCATTAGGCCTATTCTGCTGGCATTTTAGTATGTTAGTATGATTGCTAATCTTCTCTAAATTTCATTAATGTTGCTGGTCATTTTATCTGCATCTCTTCTTAGAAGAACAGAAATGCATATTAATGGTGTTATTATATCCAGCCTTGTTTTTTGGATCAAAGACATATGAACATACGAAGAAGTCAGCAGAAGAAAGGCTATTTGGGCTATCTAGTCTGCTCGTATTGCAGGGTCCACAGCTTGAGCTAATGTCCCTGCCCTCCCTCCCTCTATACTCCTCCCATCCTCCCTACCCATGATCTTTAACTTCCCCCTATGCCTATCTCAGCCTCTCTTGAAGCTGCCCACTGTCTTCAATGAGACCACCTCTTTTGGCAGTGCATTCCAAGTATTTACCACTCTCTCTCTGTGAAGAAGTGCTTCCTGACCTCCCTTCTAACCCCCCAGCTTGAGACTGTGCTCCCTTATGTTATGGTTGCCACTCAGCTTAAAGAGACCCTCCTTATTCACCTTTTTTATCCATTTCAAGTACCTGAAGGTCCCAATTGTGTCCCCTCTTTCTCTCTCTCCTTTCCTCCAGGGGGTAGATGTTCAGTGCCTTCAACCTCTCCTTGTATACCTTACTCTACTGTCCTGCTATCATCTTTGTAACCCTCCTCTGGACCTTCTCCAGCAGGTTAATGTCCTTTTTGAGGTGTGGGCACCAGTACTGAACTCCATACTCTAGATATGGCCTCACCAGTGACCTGTACAAGAGTAGTATAACCTCTTCTCGCCTACTACTGATCCCCCTAGCTATGTATCCCAGCATCTTGTTTGCCCTTGCTGCTGCTTTCTTGTACTGTGTGGAGTGCTTCAGGTCACTAGTAATCATCAATACCAGGTCTTTCTCCTCTTATGCAGATACCTAGACTGCACCCAGGTAGTATTCCGTCCTGGGATTCTTGGCTCCAATGTGCACAATTTTGCATTTCTTGGTATTGAAGCCAAGCTGCCAGATCCCGGACCACCTCCCCAGTTTTTCCAGATCATCCTGTAGGTCCTATATCCCTTCAGCTGTGTCCACTCTCCCACGGAGCTTGGTGTCATCCGTGAATAGGCTCATTTTGCCATTATTGCCTTCCCCAATGTCATTGATGAAGACATTGAACAACACCGGCCCCAGTACCAAGCCCTGTGGGACCCCACTGGTAACCTCTCTGGTGCCAGATAAGTCTCCCCCCACAACCACCCTCTGGGTTCTGCCCTCAGCCAGTTTTCCTCCCACCTAGCCATCTTATCCCTAACCCCAAGATCTACCAACTTCCTGATCAACCTTTTGTGGGGCACAGAGTCAAGGGCCTTGCTGAAATCCAGATAGAGAATGTCTACCACTTGATCACTGTCTATTGTCTTAGTGATCCAGTCAAAGAAGTCAATCAGATTCGTTTGACATGCTCTCCCCCAACCCCCGAACCCATGCTGCCTCACATCCTGGAGAACATGCTCCTCTAGATATTCTACCAACCTTTCCTTAACTATGGTCTCCATAAGCTTGCACACAATTGAGGTCAGACTGACTGGTCTGTAATTCCCTGGGTCATCCTTTGGACCACTTTTGTGGAGGGGCACCATATGTGCTATTTTCTAGTCCTGTGGTACCATGCCTGACTCTTGTGAACTATTAAGTAGGCCTGCCAGTTCCTCAACAAGTTCCTTTAGTACCCTTGGATGTACTCTGTCCGGACCTGTTGATTTGTCCACCTTCAATGCCAGCAGCACCTCCTTCACTCTATCCTCCTCTTTCACTACATCTGTGTTCCCTTCCCCCCCGCTCCTCCTCTTCCTCCTGAAAGCACTGGTCCGTCCTTCTCCCTGGTGAAGACGGAACAGAATTATTCATTTAGTATCTCTGCTTTTCCTACGTTATCCTCTACCTACTCCTCTCCTTTCTTAAGCCTAACAATCCCATCCTTCTTGTCCCTTTTCTCACTTATATAGTGAAAGAAGGCCTTCTCCTTCTTCTTAATTCATTCAGCTATCTACAGCTCCTTCTGTGCCTAAGCTTGCCGGACTTCCTTACTTGCCTCACTAGCCAGCCTTAAGTAATATTCCCTATCCACCGTTCTCTTGGTCTTCCTGAATTTTCTATAGGCTAACCTCTTTTCCCTTACTGCCTGGGCCATCCCAGAACTGAACCAGCTAGGCACTTTGGCCCTTGTGTTCTTCCCCCTTAGCCTAATGCACTCCTCTGTGGCAATCAATATTATTTCCTTAATTATTAACCACCTTTGGTCAACCCGCATATCTACTCTGATGCCTGCCAGGTGGCTACTCAGCACTTCGCCCATCTTCCTGAAGTCTGCCCTCCTAATAATCTAAGATTGTGGTCTTAGTCGGGATGCTTTCCCTGCCCATATCCAACTGGAACCACACTATGCAATGGTCACTTCCACCCTGGGGCTCCCTGACTGTTATTTCCTGTACATGCTCCCCATTTGTGAGCACCACAGCAAGAATTACCTCTGCTCATGTTGGTTCTTTGATGCCCTGAGTCAGGAACCCATTTTGCAGTCCTTCTAGGATCACCTGACTCCTAAAATATGTTGTGGATGGTACGCTCCAGTCCACCTTCGGTAGGTTGAATTCCCCCACAATTACCACCTCTCCTTTCCCTGCAGCTTCCAATATTTGAGAGCTCAGTTCCTTGTCCCTCTCCTCATCCTGTTTGGGTGATCTGTAAACCTCCCCCAACCTCACCTTTCTCCCTCTATTGGACTGTAACTGAACCTATAATGCCTCCACCTTCCCTTCCACTGACTCCTCCCTCGTGCAAGCTATTCCCTCCCTAATGTAAACTGTCACCCCTTCCCCCTTCCCCAACTACCCTGTCCCTCCTGTATAGTTTGTATCCAGGGATTGCAAGGTCCCAGTAATGTCATGGTGTTGCCCAAGTCTCGGTTACTGCCAATATGACCAACCTCCTGTCTGCTAAGAGTGCCTGCAGGTCGTTCGTCTTGTTTCGAAGACTCTGCACATTCAGAGAAATCACCCTCCACTATCTGACTTTACTTTCCTTCCCTCTTTTCTTCTACTCTTCACTTTTCTCCCCTCTGGGAGCACCCACCACCTACCCCTGTGATGTGTTCCTCACCCCCTCCATCCTTTGCTGTTTTCTCACCCCTTCCACCTCCTCCCTCCAGACTTCTTCCACCACTGTGGGGGGGGGGGGCTCATTGACCTCCTCCTCCTTCTCTTCCTCCTCCTCTCCGAGACTTTGGGCCTGCAAGTAGTAGTTTAAACCACCTGCCAGGGTGTACACTTGGCCTGGGTTTCTGGCTCCCAGATGCAGTACCTTGCATTTCCCTGCATTGAACCTCAGCTTCCACTTTCTAGACCACCTTTCCAGAGCCTCCAGGTCCCCCTGTAGGGCCACCCTCCCCTCCTCCCCATCCACCACTGCCCCATTTTGAGTCATCTGCAAAGAGACTTATCTCACTCCTGATACCCTTCCTTATGTCAGAGACGTAGGCATTGAACAGGAGTGTCCCAAGAACTGATCCCTGAGGGACCACACTAATGACCCTCCTTGGGGATGAGACTATCCCGCCTCCGGTCCTGGAGCCAACTGCCTATCCATCTGATCATCTGGTTCCCCACCCCCATTTCTCCCAGCTTATTCAACAGGCCCTGGTGAGGAACAGAGTCAAACGACTTGCTGAAGTCAAGATAGAGGACATCCACCGGTCTACCCAGGTCCAAGGCACTCGTCACCTAGTCATAGAACTCCACAATGTCTGTCTGACACGATTTCCCCGGGACGAATCCATGCTATCTATCGTCCAGGCACCCCGACTTTTCCAGGTCCACCCATCCTCTCCTTGATAATGACATTCATCACCTTGTCCACCACCGATGTCAGGCTGACGGGCCTGTAGTTCCCTGCCACCTCCCTTGATCCCCCCTTGTGGACAGGCACTATATGCGCCACCTTCCAGTCCTGGGGCACCCACCCTGTCCTCAGAGAGATGCTGAAAAGCTCCACCAGGGGTTTCATCAGGACATCCGCCAGTTCCTTCAATACTCTAGGATGTAATTTATCTGGCCCCGTTGCGTTCTCCGTCTTAAGGGACCTGAGGGCTTCCCTCACTCTCTCTGCCATGATTTCCACCTCTGCTACCTCATCTCCCTGCTTTGCCTCCCCCCCCCCGCCAGTGATGGCTACCCTCTCCCCAGATCCGCCAATCGCAAGGGTCCCCCACCTCCTTAGTTTCACCATCTCCTCCCATGTATGATGCAGCCCCCCCATTTTCCTTGTTGAAAACTGAGGCAAAGTACTCATTTAGTACCTCAGCCTGCTCCCCCGGGTCTTGTGCCCATCCTCCCCCTGTTTTAATCCTGCTAATCTGCCCCTTCACCCTTTGTTTTTCCCCAATGTATCTAAAGAACCCCTTGTTCCCTCTCCTAATTTCCCTGGCCAGGTTCTGCTCCTTCCTTGCCTTAGCCGCCTTCATCACCCTAGTGGCTCTTCTGCCAATCAGCTCATAGTCCCTCAATCCCTTTCACTCCTTGAGCACTTGAAATGCCTATAAGCTGCCTTCTTTCCCCTCACCACCTCTTAAACCTCCCTAGTCCATTAGCAGGGTTTACGGGCCCTACTGCATTTTCGTCTTACTCTTGCACAGGTGCTGGTAGCATCCTGCACCCCCCACCTGATGATTTCCCACCTACTGTCAGCGTCCATGTCTGGTCCAATCCCACCCAAATGCTTCTTAAGGATCCTCCCCATTTCCGTGAAATCCGCCCCCCTGAAGTCAGTTACCTCAGTCTTTGTGCAGCCTTCTACCCCTCCTAGGTCCAGGCAGAACCAGACCGTGGCACGGTTGCTCCCTGCCAATGTGTCCCTTACCTCCAGGCCCCCAATCTGGTCACTATTTGCCAGGACCACATCCAGTATCCGTGCCTCCCTGGTCGGATCCCCCACCTGCTGAGTTTGGAACGCGTCCTGAAAGACATCCAACAACCTCTGTTCCCCGGCCACCGAGCATGTCATAGTCTCCCAGTCCATTCCTGGCATGTTCAAGTCCCCAGCACCACCCTTCTCCTGCCCAATCTGCAGTGTCTCCCAACATCTGCCACCAGACTCTCCTCCAGCTCATCCGCCAGCACAGGGGGTCTACACACCACTCCTATTTTTACTCTCTTGCCCCACCCCCTTGTTATCAAGGTGACCCAAATCACCTCCACAGTTCCCTCCACCTCCTCCACTCCTCCTATGCCAAAGCAATTTTTGACTATTATTGCTACCCCTCCTCCCCTTCCCTCCCCCTGTCCTTCCTGAACATGGTGTAACCCTCCAGGTTCAGGTCCCAGTCGTGCCCTGTGGTGGCCCAGGCCTCAGTAACCACTGTCACATCCACCTGTCCCTCAGTTAGCATCCCCTGGAGCTCAGGCATTTTATTGCCCAAGCTCCTGGCATTTAGCAGGACTACCTTTCACCCTTTCCGTATACTTCCATTTCCCCTGCTCATGTTCCCATGGGGATTCCGTCTCCCCCGGTCAGCACCTTACCAGTCTGCCTATTTCCGCATTCCTCCAGCTCCCAAGGGGGGTGGAGACAGAGTCCCTCCTTTATTGGACCCCCCTCGTCAGCCTTTTCTCCCATCCCTCCCCCCTTTACAAGTTTAAACCCCACCTTTCACCAACGAACCCCTCTATTTTCAACTTAAGGATTTCCTTCCCCTCCAAATTGAGATGCAGCCTATCTCTAGCATACAGCCCCTTATCCTCCCAGGTCTCTCCCCAATCCCTCATCAACCCATACACTCTAGCCCCACACCACTCCCTGAGCCACTGGTTCATCTCCCTAATCTTCCTCTTGTGTTCCTCACTAGCCCTTGGCAGCAGCAGGATTTCCAAGAAGGAAATTACGCATCCTATGTCATGACAGACCCTGGCAAGCTCCTAAACCTTGCCTGTATCTCTAGCTCCCTATTTCCCTCAATGTTATTGTTACCCAGGTGGACCAGTAGTTCCAGGGAACCTCCAAATTCCTTTGCCAGCTGATATACCTCAAGCTTGGCCCTGTGCACCATTAGTCCAGGGAAGCATTTTGTTCTAACTGGGCAGGCTTCCCCCTCCCTATCCCATTTGATACCCCTAATCATTGAAACACCCAACAGGATCACTCTGACCACCCCTTTTCCTCCATTTCCCCCCTTTCCATGTCCCTCATCCTTTCTACTGGCCCCTCCCCCCAGCTGGCTCCTTGCTCCTCCCCCTATCTGGGTGCCCCCTGCAGCCCCCTCCTTATTTACCCTGGCCACCCGCTCCCCTCTGATCATATGCCTCTCCTCCTCCTCAGTATCCTTTTGTACCCACTATCCCCCTGTCACTGCTCGCAACTGGTCCTTCCCCCATCTGCTAAAATTACATGGCTCGTCCTCCCTTCCTACCCATCTCCATTCAGCCCCTCCTTGCCTACTGTGTTCCCCTGGTATAAACCTTCAGCTACCTTTACTGTATCCTCCTTGTATTTCTGGTCCCTCTCCTTGCCCTTTCCTCCCAACTGGTCCTTCTCCTTACGCTTTCCTCCCTCTACCCCCTCCTCCTCCTCCTTCTGCTCTGATCCACCACTCCCCCCATTTTCCCACGTTCCAAGTCCCCCCCTGTTCTTCCTGCTATCCGGCCCCTGCCTCCTGCCCCCCACTCCCTTTTTATCTCTAACAGCCCCTGTCATGGCTACATCACCACCCGCATCCTCAAGCAGAAGAAGAGAACTGAAGCGGTTACTGAGCTTAAGGTCCGATCCACCTCTCCCCCTTGCTTCCTTCAGTCCAGCCCCAGCCATCTGCCTACTTCCCTGAGAATGTCCTCCCTTTGGCTCCCCTCTGTGAGGGTCCCCAGATATCTGCCTGCTTCCTTGGTAATGTTCTCCTTTTGGGCTCCCTCTGTCAGGGTCCCTATGTGACCCCAGAGTACTCTCCTGCACTCCTTTCCCTATGCCCCCGCCCCCAGCGCTTGGTGCAACCCCGTGGGAGAGCCCCTGCCCTATTCCCCAACTATACCTCCCCCTCCCTCCACCTGTCTCCTAATCCCCTCAACCTCCTCCCTAAGCTGTGCCAGCTGGTAGCACACTGGGCAATCACCAAACTTCCAAGCCCAGTCCAGTATCATGGCCGCCCCACACCCTGTGCACCTCACCACCCTCCCAGAAATGCCGGCCCTAATGACATGTGGTCCCATCCCCTTCCAAGTAGGATTCCTTGGGTGAACCACCAGGTTCCCCACTACTCCAAGATACACCCCTACCCACTAATTAGGTCACCCACTAATCCTAGATACGGTCCCACAGTAAACAGGTACCCCCGTTACTAGGTGCAGTACTACACAGTAAACTTATAGGGGAAGTGTACAATTCCCTAAGCTCCTCTCTCCCAGCCCTTAAACCCAAACTCCAGTGGCTAGAACTACATGAGCTGCACCTGAAGCCTTTTCCTCCAACATCAGTGCCTACACACGACTCTCACGAGAGTGTATCAACCCTGTGTCTGCCCCTCACTGCACCTCCAAGCACTACCAACTACAAACATCTTTCAAGTCTCCTTATTCTCCCAGCCTCCAGCATTTAAACACAAACAAACACCAAACTATCTGCTGGAAACGCACAGAAAACCAGCTAAGAAAATCTTTCAAGTCTCCTTACTCTCCCAGCATCCAGCTAGAAGCTTCTTCCCCCTTCCCCTCTAACTGAAGACTGACTGAGTTGGGAGTCCCACCTTACTTTCGAACAGCATTAATACCCTGTAATACGATGCCTGCACTTTCACGCCAGATAGCAACTTTCAAACACACACAAACACCAAAAAGTCTGCTAGAAACACACAGAAAACCAGCTAAGAAAATTTTTTGTCTCCTTACTCTCCCAGCATCCAGCTAGAAGCTTCTTCCCTCTTCCTCTCTAACTGAAGATCTATCTAGATTAGACATATTCTATCTGGACTTCATGAAGGTCTTTGATGCTGTGGCTCATTTATTTATTTTATTTATTTGAAAACTGGTAACTTGGAAACGTGCACTGAGCTGAAGCTCGATTCCAAGTGTGACCCAAGGGACGAGGCAGTGGAGATAGCAGTTACAAGCAGCTGAAATAACATACTTCCAGTCATAGTACACCAGTGTGGTATACACTACAGTTACACAAGGTGGGTGGTTAACTGACTTGGTGGCACGAAGCAGACAGCTGTGGATGACAGGCACTACTCTGAGTGAAGGAGAATACTCAGCAGTGTCCCTTAGGAATCAGTGCTCAGGCCACTGATGTGCAACTTTTTCATCAGTGATCTATTTATTTATTGTTTATTTTGAAATTTGTTAACCGGGTAAGCCCACTGAAACAGCAGGGTCCCTTTTTCAGGGGTGACCCAGGATTAATTACAGTGACTGGAAACAGCATTTGCATAGAAGAGACAATAGAACAGTTCTGGAGACCTTTATTTATTTATTTAAGAGATTTACCAGATAAGCATTCTGAGCGGGGACCGCTCGTTTCCAGATGCGACCTGGGGTTACATAGGTCAAAAATGGATACAGTTAAAACCCAGTACATCAGTGTTACATAGGTCAAAAATAGCTACAGTAATCACAGTACATCGGTGTGAATAGATAGCAGGTTCAGTAGGCATTAAACTTGAAAGGTATATGTGACAGCTAAATCTATGGGTGGCAATTACATACATCTGAGAAGTGGGTAACCAGGCGCGGTTTAAGAAGCCAGTGGGAGGCTGAGAGCCTGATGTCTGCTGGTAACTCATTCCATAGTTTGGGCAGTCGATGCATGAAGGCCATTTGGCCCTTTGAAGTCTTATGAAGGGTACTTGGAGCTGTTTTGAATCTGAAGCTCTGAGGGGTAAGCTGGGGGTGGTTGGGTTGCTAGAGCACAGCTGAGGTAGAGGGAGGTATTTGACCAGTATTTGAAAATGAGATTTGTACAATGTAGTTTACTTGAGACTCTAGTGATGGGAAGGAGAGGGCGCTACAGGTCGCAGTGATGGGTGGAAGGAGGCAGTCGAGAACGAGCGGCAGAACAAGTGAAAGAGGGGGTCCAGGCTGGCCAAGGTAGATGGAGGGGCGGCACTGTAGACCACGTCACCGTAGTCAAAAATGGGGAGGATTATTTTGAGGACTAGCTCCCTCCTAACAGAGGTAGGAAGGGTGCCTTTGTACCGGTACAGTGCGCCTAGTTTAGGGTGGAGTTTTTTCTGTAGTGATTCGATGTGGGCATGGAAATCAAGGTGTTGATCGAGCCAGACCCCTAGGTACCTGAAGGAGGTGCAGGAATCTAGTTTGGCTCCATCCAGGGTGTGGAAGACAGTGGGGGCTGCTAGCCGGGATAGCTTAGGATGGGTGCTGAAAGTTATGGAGACGGTTTTCTTAGCATTTAGGATGAGCTGGTTGGACCTAAACCAAGTTTGTACGGCATCAAAATCCCATTGAAGAGATGCGATTGTGTCACCGGTAGAGGGGCCAGAGGTGTACAGTACTGTGTCGTCCGCGTACATTTGTAATGCTGAGTTGGAGCAGACTTGAGGCAGATCGTTTAAGAAAATGGAGAAAAGTAGGGGACCCAGGACCGAACTCTGGGGGACCCCATGTTCACAGGAAGTGAGGAGGAGATGTGAGGGCCAATTTTGACAGCCTGCACCCTGCCTGACAGATAGGCTTGGAACCAGTTGGAGGCGGGCTGGGAGAGGCCTGCATGTTGCAATTTTGAGAGAAGTTTAGAGTGGGACACAGTATCAAAGGCTTTGGCCAAATCAATAAAAATAGCAGAGGTGACGAGGCCCTTGTCCATACCGAGGAAATATCGTTAGTGAGCCTTAAGCGAAGCTGTGATGGTGGAGTGATTTTTGAGAAAGCCGACTGAAATGGAGTGGAAGAAAGAGGTGGAGTCGAGAACTGTGTTGGTTGGGTGAGTTCAAGCTGCTCTTGAAGCTTGTGGAGGCAGTGGGAGAGATCGGGGCAGTAATTGCCCGACTCAGATGGATCACCTTTTAGTAGTGGGATGATTACAGCTTCCTTCCAGGCAGCTGGAATTTTTGCTGTGGGAAAGAGAGGTTTGGGAGGTCGGCTAGGGGTGGCTATTCTTGGGGCAGATAGGAAGAAAGTTTGGTGTCCAGACCTTGAGGCACTTGCCTTTGTTTGGGTCAAGGAGCGTGGGCGGCAAAACTTCTGCTAGGGAGACCGGTCGAAAGAAGGAAAGAGGGCACACTTGAGGTCGCGAGGGTATATCAGGATGGTTGTAGGCGGTCTGCTGAGGCTGTTGGCAGTCTAGGAGAGTTTTGGCACTAGTAGAGAAGATGAGTTGAAAGCAGATGCAATCTCGCTGGGGGGCTGATATGTTGTTGCCCTGAAGGTTTAGGGTAGGGGAGGTGGCTGGGCCGGGGAGAGAACAGGGTTTTAATGGTTTTCCAGAATTTGGAGGGATGGCTCAGATTAAGTGGTGAGGCGTCACGGAAATAGTTGTTTTAGCCTGTCTTATGGCTTTAGTGCAATTGTTTGGAGAGTCGTAATATTGTAGAGATGTAGGGAGTTTAGTCGCCTGTGATTTTTCCAGGCCTGGTCCTTGCAATACATTTACCAATTATGTCAGCAGATACCATGGGAGGTGGTAATCCCTAACTCTTTTCTTTCTTAGGGGGGGCGTGATAGTCCCATATGGTAAGCAGCTGCTTTCTGAACCTATCAAAAGCATGGTCGATTGATGACGCTAGCTTGATAAAAGACCAGTCAGCAAGTGCAATATCATTTAAGAGTGATTGGAGACAGAGGGATTTATAAGCTCTTGTAAGGATTATCCTTGGGGGGAGGTGGTTTGTAAATCTGTGCACTTTCCTAGTCATGTAGACCATGTGGTGATCACTCAAGGAGTCCGGAAGGATGCCAGCCTTGATTATTCTGTGTGGGTGTGAGGTGAGAGCCCAATCCAGGAGGGAGTGGTTACTTGTTGTGGGATTTAGGCGCGTGGGTTGTTCTATTAGTTGGGAGAGGTTAAGGGCTTTGACACTGCTACGTATTTTTGTGCAGGCGGGTGCTAGCCAGTTATGATTTAGGTCACCTAGGATGTAGAGTTCACCTGTGGCAGCCATAGCTTTTAGGGCGGCTAGATGATTGATGATGGTAACACCAGGAGTAGTCGGGGCAGAATAAATACCTGCAACGTATACCGGGGAGGTGTGTGGCAGCAGGAGTTTAATCAGCTTAGTTTCAATCTGGGGGGACAGGCTTGGTATTTGGACAGGGGTGTAGTTAAGTCTAGTTGACACATACATGGCTATGCCGCCGCCTTTCTTAGGTCCGAGGCGGTCCTGCCTGATTGCAGTATACCCCGGGATGGCTATTGAGGCATCCGCATGGTGAGGTTTGAGCCAAGTCTCAGATATGATGCAGATGTCCGGCTTGAGGGATTGGATGGTAACTTGCAGCTCAGGTATTTTTTTTCAGTAGGCTGCGGATGTTCAGATGGAGTAGGCTAAGTCCCTTTGGAAGAGTTGCGTGGTTGAGATTGGATGTCAGGCCAGGGTTAATTTCAATATCACCAGCCATGAGAAGCAGCAGGGTGAGATATCTAGTAGCATTACACCAAGCAAATCTTGGTTTGGGATTGGAACGAGACAGGTGTGTGGTTTGGGGAGGGATACCAGCACCTAGATTACTTAGGACTGGTAGGCTCATGGAGAAGGACAGGGGAATGACTGAGGGGCTTATGAGCCACAAAGGGGTGGTTGTGTGGAATTGCCAGCCCTTGCGGTTAGGCCGGGGTGGGGGAGAGGGTGAAGGTGAGAGAAAAATGAGAGGATCAGGGTTGTTTAAAGGCAAGTTTGCAGGGGGCAGTGAGGTGAGGGGGCATAGCCATGGTAAGCACTGCTAGTAGATAAAGGAACATGTTTGTAAAGTGGAGGAATGCTAGAATCAGAGCTGTAGTTTGTAGTAGCAGCCACTACTGGTGAGAGATGATAACCTGCAAACCTGAAACTAGGCTGATAGGTTTTGGCAGCGTCACCTGACCTTCCAGCTGCCTATAAATGTAAGAGCCGACCAAGGGTGGTGGTGGGGAGCCGGCGCGCAGCCCTATGTAAGGACATAGACAGGGTGGAGAAGGTTCAGAGGAGGGCAACAAAGATGGTGCATGGATTGCATCACAAGTCCTATGACAATAGGTTGAATGAACTGAACATGTACTCCCTGGAGGAGAGGAGGGAGAGAGGGGATATGATAGAGACATACAAGTATCTTACAGGGAGGAACAGGGTGCAGGAAATACAGGTTACTCACCTGTAACAGGAGTTCTAGGAATGGTATATGTTGTTCATCCACACTCATTGGCAGTATCCTTGCCGCTTTAAATCTTGCGGAAGGTCTTCAGCTTGCTCCTCCCACCACCGGGTGGTATAACTCTCGGCTCCGCCCCATGGCGCCAGATCTGGCCCGCTGGAAGCTCAGGTTGTCTGTCGAGCCGGGGAGGTCGGGTGGAGTCGTGTGGATGAACAACATATACCATTCCTAGAACTCCTGTTACAGGTGAGTAACCTGTATTTCTAGGACATGGATATGTTGTTCATCCACACTCATTGGCAGACTCCTAGCAGTTCTCCGGGAGGAGGAGGCAAGGCGACACCCCATATACTTACTTGGGAAGAGAGACTGGAGAACCGAGGCCCCAAAACCAGCATCGGCGTGACTCAGGTCGATGTGGTAGTGGGTAATGAAGGTGTTTGCTGACTTCCAGGTAGCAGCCCTGCAGATTTCCTGGATAGGGCGTCCTGGAGCAGCCACCGTTGCAGCAGTATGGCGGGTAGAATGAGCTCTTATCCTCTGGGAGGCTCCATGCCCGCCAACTTATAGCAGAGATCTATGCAGGAGGTTACCCACCTGCTTATCGTCCGCTGCTGCAGGTCTGCCAGATGCTGACTTCAGCGTGGGTGACAAACAGCTGGCGAACCTCTCCCAATTTCAGCCGTGCGCTCCTTATAATAAGCGGCGCCCTTCTAGGGGTCAGAGTATGGAGCCTATATTCGACCTCCGAGGTGTGATTGAGGTAGAGACACCGGCAGAGTCAACACCTGGTTAAGGTGAAACTCCGACACCACCGGAAGGAATTTGGGTGGGCGCAGGACAGCCTTGTCCCTGTGGAAGACCAGGTAAGGAGACTCGATGGAAACGCCTGAGGCTCCCATCCTTCTGGCTGGACGTGATAGCCACCAAAGGCGGTCTTCACGACAGGTGAGAGAAAGCACACCTGTGCATAGGTTGAATAAACTTGCCCATGAGCTTTGCCAGTACCAGCAGTAGATCCCACGGAGGTGGGGTTCCCGCACTGGAGGAAATGTGATCAAGGCCTTTGAAGCATGAGACCACCTTCTCCTCCACCGACTGCTTCCGGCCCGCGCCGGTAAGCAGAGATGGCTGCCAGGTGCCTGCCCAGGGTCGTCGACCCTAAGCCCTTGACTAGAAAGGGACCATAAATAGTCCAAGATGCTTGCCAAGGAACAGGAGGAAGGGTCCAAGCCCTTGCCCTGACACCAAATGGAAAACCTTTCCATTTGAGGCATAACATTCCTGGTGAAACTCCTTCACGGACGCCTCAACTACATTGAGGACCTCGTCGGAAAAGACCCAAGGCCTGGAACTCTGGCAGCTCAGGAACCAGGCCGTCAGGTGCAGGATTGAAGGTCGGATGGAACACCTTCCCTGATTGACTGAGAGCAGGTCGGGCGAGGCTGGAAGCTGCCCGCTGAGTCCTGGAGCTGAGACTGAGGAGATCTGGGTACCAGAACTGGCGAGGCCAGTCTGGGGCTATCAGAATCACCTGCGCCTTGTCCCTCCTCGCTTGAGAAGCACCTTGTGGATCAAGGAAATGGGAAAGTAAAGAGGCCGGGGTCCACTGCTAGAAGGCATCCCCTGCAGCGAGCCCTGCTGAGGGGCGGGCATGGAAAGACTCAGCTTGCGTTCTCCATGGAGGCAAACAGGTCCACCTGAGGTGTGCCCCAAAGGAGAACAGATGCTGTACTACCTCCGGCAGGAGAGACCACTCGTGGGATGCAGCCCCTATCCGGCTCAGGGCACTCGGCCAGGGGTGTTGGGCTCCTGCCACGTGAATGGCTGGAGATCCGCCTCCAGGCTGCGCACGAGTGACCAAATGCGGAGGCTTCCTTGCATAGAAGCATGGGAGCAGCGTCACGCCTGGCGGTTTAGATAGTACATGGTGGGTGGTATTGTCCGTCTGGACTCGGACCACTTGACCCCGGAGGAGCGGAGCAAAGGCGGTGAGAGCTGAGGCGGACCGCTGAGCTCCAGCAGGTTGATGTGGCATCGGGACTCCGCGGACCAGAGGCCATGAGCGGTGTTCCCAGATGGGCACCCCAACCCATCAGAGGCATCGATGCGACCGAGACCGTCGGCCAGGAGATGAGCAGGATGCCCTCCTGCAAATGATCTGGAGCGGTCCACCACTGGGCGTCACATCCCCTGTCACCGACACAAGCTGGTCAAGGGAATGGCGTTGTGACCACTGGCTGGCCAGTCCCCACTGAAGGGCGCATGTTCCAGCAGAGCCCAGCGGACCACGCTGGTGCAGCCGCCATGAGACCCAGGGCGCCCAGGGAAGTCCGGGCAGGGCGCAGGTGCCCAACCAGAAATGATCGGGCAAGGAGGAAGAACCTCGGCCTGTCGCGGGAGCAGCGCTCTGGCTCGAAGAAGTCGAGCTGCGCCCGATGAAATAGAATCACCTGCTTCCGGCTCGAGTTCCGACTTGGCCTCGTTGATAAGGAGGCCCAGTTGAGAGAACAGACCTGGAGGGCCAGATCTCTGGACCACTCCGCCCTCCTTCCTGGAGGAGCTGCTATCAACCAGTCGTCCAGGTAAGGTACACCGGACCCCTGGCGCCGCATGAATGCTGTCACCACTGCCATGCATTTGGTGAAGCCCTGGGAGCTGGAGACAAGCCGAAGGGCATGGCTTGGAACTAGAGAAGATCCTTCCTCGGAGCGAAGAATCTCTGGTGAGGACAGACGGATAGGGGCACGTGAAAAGCGCGTCCTGCAAGTCAGAGCAGAACCACCCGCCCGCGTTCAGGATGGTATTATCTGAGCCAAGTGACCATCCTGAAGGTTGAGACCTAAGGAACTTGTTTGAGTTCGTGTGGATAGAAATGGGCGCCAGCCCCGTCGTTTCGAACCAGGAAGTACCTGGACACAAACCCTGGGTCTGAAGGAGGTCCACCACCTCTTACCACCTCCTTCTGGAGGAGGAGGCGATGTCGGCTCGGCAGGCACGCCAGTGAGCTGGGGATCCAGAAGCCCCGAGGCGGCGGCTCTGAAGGGTGGTGCCTGCTCGAATTCAGAGGCAGGCCTCTTCCCACCACCTCCAAGACCCACCTGTCCGTGGTAACAGCGGACCAGGTGGAGCAAGTGCGGGCCGTCCCCACGGGGAAACAGGGGTAAGGTGGCAGCGGGGATGAGCGACACCCTCAGCCCGTCACTGGGCAGGCTTGGAGGAGGAGGGACCGGCGAGGGACCTCCTGGGCCCTTTCCTCCCCTGCCTCCTGTTAGGAAGGAAGCGGCTTGGTTTGGGATACCAAGGCCGAGCCTGCTGGCCCTAGCGATTACTGGGCAGGCGGCGCGGGGGGCACAGAAGAGACGAAAGGCTTAGGCTGTGGTTTTGCGCCTTTGTCCTTCTGGCGGAAGAGACCGAGTCAAGGTGGCATTGGACTTCTCGATCCTCTGCAGGTGACCTTCCACCCCAGGGCCGAAGGGTCAGTCCCAAAAGGGAACATCCGCCAACTTGTGCTGGGTATCCGAGTAAAGGTGGATATCCTCAGCCAAGCCATGACGCACTAGCCACTCTGGACGCCACCGATCTGGCACATGAGGTCCCCTATATCCAAAGCAGTCTGGAGCTGCTGTTTGGCCACTGCCCTGCCCTGGTCCCGCACCTGCTTAACCGTGAGTCTGCAGATGGTGGGAAGATGAGGATGACCTCATCAGGAGCCCAACAGGGCATGAGAAAAATGTGCCATGAGGTGACCGAGAACTGGCCTGGCGAAGGCCGAGAGAGGGCATAGCGTGGACTTTTTCGCCCGGCGTGGTCAATTTCTTGGACTCCTTGTCGGGAGGTTTGTCCACATCCCTGGCGTTGCGTGGCGCGGAGCTGTCGGTAACCAACCCCTCAGCAGGGGTGTTCAAAACGGACAAGGAACGGTGAGGACCGCATGCCTGGCCATCCTGGCCGGCGCGGAGCAGGAAGCGGCGCTGCCAAAGTTCAGTGCGGACCCACTATGGCCTCGGCCACGGAAGGCCTCGAGTAGAATCCTCGGTCCAGAATCTCCGTGAGGATACCTGGCCCGTTTGGAAGCGGGTTCGACTCCATCGGTAGACTCCGAGATGAGCGAAGCAGTCCTAGGAAGGACGACGTTATCAAGTCATTGACTGACCTCCTGAAGACTCCAAGTCCAGTCGCTTGGAAAGAAGGAGAATCATCTTCGGACTCGGAAGAGTCCTCGAAGGAAACTGCCTCTGGCCTGAGCCACCCTTCACCTGCGGTCGGTCGGGAGTGAGGTAACTGACAACCGATGGGTAAACCCTTAGCCGAGCCGAAGTCCTTGGTGAGACCCCAGTGGTGGCTGTGGTGAGTTCCACGAGAATCGGGGTGGAGCAGCTGGTTTGGCCGAACAACCGGCCTGGGTATAGGCTCCTCGGACAAGTCGAGGGTTGTGTCGACACGTTCGGTGACAGCCATATGGCGGGGAAAGGCGCGGTCGGCTTATTCCGGCCAGGAGGGCTGTTGCAACATAAGGTCCTCGTACCGTCGGCGTAATTTCGCGAAGCCTCCCTCATCCGAGAGGAGGGCGAGGGGCAATGACGCCGCTTACGCGTGCGAGACCGAGACCGCCTGGCGTGGGAGCAGCTGGACATGAAGGTCCCGGAATTTCGGGGAGTCGGTCGCGAGGAGGTGTCGGCGGAACCGGCACTCCTTAGGCTCGGAAGGTCCATCCGGGGGCTCCGGAACCGGAGGCACAGGCGACCCACGGGATCTCAACTCCTCCCGGGGAACCGGGAGAGGGAATCTCGGCTGCTAAAGGACAGCCCGTCAATGGGTGAGAAAATCTCGACTTCATCAGTGGGAGTCTCGGTCCAACTGACCTGGCGGGGGACACCGTGAGGCCAGTGGCGAAGCGGTGTGACCCGACAAGCCGACGGACGACGGCCCGGGAGAGGGACCTTTCCCGCCCCAAGAGCGCCGACGGAGGGACTTACCCTTGTCCCTCTTTTGGACCGAGAATAAGGTCCAGCAGACGCAGAGCCCTTCTCCTTTAGTGGAAGGGACAGACAAAGCTCATAAAAGAAGCCGTGTGGGAAGAACCCAGAGGCGGGATAAAATGCGGCCGAGGAAGGTCTGAGCCTGCGCGCCTCCTCTTCGAGGCGACCATCCGCTCGAGCTGATCCTCGGCCCCGCCGCGCGGACACCGCCAACCGGCCTCCTTGACTCACCGGAGGGAAACGCCGTCGGACGGCCCAGTTGCACCGGGCAGCACGGTCTTCGAGGACGAGGCCGAGAAAGATGAGCACAGGTCGCAAGCTCGCGGGTCGTGCTCAAGGCCTAGCAGTAGACACACGTGGAGTGTGGATCCGTCCGAGACATCTTCTGCCCGCATGGGCATCTCCAAATCCGGGAGTCGATTTGTCCATCGCAGCCGCCAGGGATCAAGACCTTTTGAACTTTTATTTTTAAATCCGCAAACGGAGAAATAGGAACCAGTCGCAAACGCAGAGCGTTAAGGAGGGAACCTGAGCTTCCAAGCGGTAAGGAAGATCTGGCGTCATGGGGCGGAGCCGAGAGTTATACCACCCGGGTGGGTGGGAGGAGCAAGCTTGAAGACCTTCCGGCAAGATTTAAAGCGGCAAGGATACTGCCAATGAGTGTGGATGAACAACATATCCATGTCCCTAGAATACACTATTTTTAAGCGAAAAAGATGTTCCAGGACTAGAGGGCATGGGATGAAGTTGGAGGGAGGACGATTCAGAGGAAACATGAGGAAGAATTTCCTCACAGAATTGGTGGTGGACAAGTGGAACACCCTGCCAGAGGAAGTGGTGGGGGCTAAAACAATCACGGGATTTAAGAATGCAGGGATAGACATAAAGGAATTCTGGAGGTCAGGGGTAAGGGGCAACAGACTCCTTGGAAAACATAAACTGAACTTACAAGCACAAATGGGCAGACTGGGTGGGCCATAGGCCCTTATCTGCCGACACTGTCTATGTATCTATGTATCTATGTAATAGCAGAACACTGGATACAGCATTTACATACAAGAGACAATACAATAACAAGCGACATTACCAGTATACAGTTAGAAGAAATGAATTTACAAGACTTAACGTAATAAGCAATTTACACAACTAACAGCAGTCTGCAGCAGGCTACTGAAGTTCACTGGTGCTATTAAACATAGGCAGAGTGGAGAAGGTTCAGAGGAGGGCAACAAAGATGGTGCATGGATTGCATCACAAGTCCTATGAGGATAGGTTGAAGGAACTGAACATGTACTCCCTGGAGGAGAGAAGGGAGAGAGGGGATATGATAGAGACATACAAGTATCTTACAGGGAGGAACAGGGTGCAGGAATACACTATTTTTAAGCGAAAAATATGTTCCAGGACTAGAGGGCATGGGATGAAGCTGGAGGGAGGGCGATTCAGAGGAAGCGTGAGGAGAATTTCCTCACAGAATTGAGTGGTGGACAAGTGGAACACCTGCCAGAGGAAGTGGTGGGGGCTGAAACAATCACGGGATTTAAGAATGCATGGGATAGACATAAAGGAATTCTGGAGGTCAGGGTTAAGGGGCAACAGACTTCTTGGAAAACATAAACTGAACTTACAAGCACAAATGGGCAGACTGGGTGGGCCATAGGCCCTTATCTGCCGACACTGTGTATGTATCTATGTAATAGCAGAACACTTAATACAGCATTTACATACAAGAGACAATACGATAACAAGCGACATTACCAGTATACAGTTAGAAGAAATGAATTTACAAGACTTAACGTAATAAGCAATTTACACAACTAACAGCAGTCCGCAGCAGGCTACTGAAGTTCACTGGTGCTATTAAGTTGGCCAGTACAATGGACAAACTTCAGGAGGACTTGAACAAGCTGGGTGTCTGGTCAGATGCTTGACATTGTGGATTCAATGTAGTCAAATTCAAAGTGCTGAGCTCTGGGAGGAAAAAAGAGGTACTATCTACACTCTACGTGAGTCTTTTGCTCTGGTGGAGGAGGAAAAGGACCTGCTGGTCATAAAAAGCATGACAAGCAGTCTGCAGCCACTGTCAACAAGGCTGGAAGAATGCTGGGATGCATTAAAAGGCAAGCAACCAACACAGCAGGGGATGTAATCAAGCTACTTTCCAAGGTGCCTGTCAGGCCCCACCAAGAGTACTGTGACCAGTTCGGGTCTCCCAATACAAAACGGACATTGTGGCAGTCAAGAGGGGACAGCACAAGGCCACCAAATAATCAGCGGTATGGAGGAAAAAACCTAGGGGAGACCAAAGGCCCCTTACTTGTTCACACTGGAGAAAAGGATACCGAAGGAGAACATGTCAGTCACCCGTATACTGAAGGCTATCGACAAGTTCAAACAGACTGAGATGTATGACTGGGTGTGCTCTAGGAAGCGGCAGGAACATTCCCTAATGCTCAAAGGTGTTAAGTTTAGAGGTGATGTGAAATGGAACGGATTTTCCCAGAAGGCAGTAACCCCACAAAAAGCCTGCTAACAAGGACAGTGGATATAGCAACAGTACAGACATACATGATAAGCCAGGACAAACTTTTGCTGACCAAGTAAACCATAGGGTACCACAGGTTATAGGGTGGGTGGGAAACCTGTATGGATTAGTGCATGTCTGCTGATAGACCTAGATTCACTTTTGAATTTAATGGAGCAGTGCAATGAAGTGAATTTTTTTTTCTAGAAAAGCTAGTTTCAGCTACAGTTAATAAAAAAAATAATAGCATACTTGCCAAATTTACTCTTTTAGGTACCTCCAATGCTGTGCACCATCAAGTTTTTTTTGCTCAGTCTTAACTCTGGCTAGGTTTACAATTGAATGTCTAAACCAAATGTTGTGGCCATATTTTTTTCTTGAGAAAAGAATAAATTAAAACATTTATTAAATACTCATATTTCAGTATAACTAGAAAATGTTACCACCAAATAAAACTGGAAGATACCTGGAATCTTTTATAGTCAAAAACGCTATTTCATTAAAGAGCAGCTTCCTACTAATAGTGTTCACCTCCCTCCCCTCAGGTCGATAACTGACCTTTACAGTAGTGCTGTGATGAAATTTGGCAAGTTAATTCCAGGACAGTGAAAAGTTATTTCCTTCGTAAAATTAGATTTCGGCATACTCCTGAAAAAAAGACAGATTTCCCGGTCCGAAAAACACGCCCCCACGCTGGGCCACGCAGCCCTGTTTTGTGATGTCACAAAACGAAGGATGCGTGAGCGCACCCCATTGACTTATATGGGGGTGATGTTTTCATATATTTCTATACCTCTTAATGTTGAGATTTAAGAATTCAAAGCAACGATCGACTAATAGGGACCTATTAATCGATCGGTTGCGCTAATTCTTAAAATCTCAACGTGAAAGTATAAAATATATTAAACATCACCCCATATAAGTAAATCGAAGCGATGCTCACGCTGCCTTCGTTTTGTGACATCACAAAACAGGGCTATGTGGCTCAGTGTGGGGCATATTTCTGGACCGAGCATCGATGCTTTTTTCGGGGCTGCAATCAATTTCGAAGAAATACTTCACTGTCCTGGAATTAACTTGACAAATTCATCACACCACCTGTAAAGTCGAGTTATCGATCACGCTGGGGAGGGGACCTTAATAGAACCTGCTCTTTAAACTGCTGCTTTAAATTATTATGTTACTGCATTACGGTATACATTAATCTGGGCTGAAGATGTAGCATTTAAATATTCTGAACATTGGGGTGTTATGCTCATTGCAGAATACAAGTTATGTATAATGCTGAGGTCATCTAAATGTTCAAAGGCAGTTTGTACTCCCTTGGTCCAGGGTAAGAAAGTTAAATCTAAAATTATATTAAGGGCAACTTTGAGTTTGCTGAATCAATTTTCAAGCAGAGCAAAAAGCACATTATTTATTCAGATGCTATCGGTTTCATAATTGTACTGCCATAAAGTGTTCAGCAGAACTCCGACTGAAAAATGGATAACAACACGTAGACAGGTTTATACAAGTCTGTCTTCACTCAGATTACTCCAAAATATTCAATGACTGCACATATCAGTTTTCAAACAATTGAATGCAAGTTAGGACTTCTACAAGACATTTTTGTTTTTCAAACTGTTCCTGGGAGACTGGATATGAAAACTGTAGAGAAACACATATTGTATTATGGGGCATTGCATCATTGTTCAACCAGCACTGATTATTTCTAACTGGTGCACTGCACAAAAACAAAGCTTGTATTCCCTTCCTTGGCCCTTGGGAGATTTGGTGAAAATGATCCTCTTAGTGTTCGACTATGGGGATGCGGTGTATAGTGCATCCCAGTGTTGGAATTTATACAGAAACATAGCCTTTGACAGCAGATAAGGACCGTGTGGCCAACCCAGTCTGCCCATTTCCCTACCTACTGATTAGGCTGCAGATCCTAGTTAACCAACAGCCTACTTCTTCCTACCCCCCACTAGAATTACCTTATGTCTGTCCCATGCATTCTTAAATGTCCCCACTGTTTTTGACCCCATGACCTCCTTGGGAAAGCCTTTCCATGCGTCCACCACCCTCTCTCTGAAAAAATACTTCCTCACACTGTCCCTGAGCCGTTCCCCCCTCTATCTTCTTGCACATCTCTTTTTCTGAAAGATGCTACCCTCTTGGACTTTGATTCTCTTGAGGTACTTGAAAGTTTCTATCATGTCCCCCCTCTCCCTCCTTTCCTTGAGAGTATACGTATTAAGCTCCTTTAGTATCTCTTCGTATTGCTTCTGGTGCAGACCCTGTACCATTTTGGTTGCCCTCCTCTGGACTGTCTTCATCCTGTCCATATCCTTGCGGAGATGGGGGTCTCCAGAACTGCAGGCAGTACTCCAGATGGGGTCTCACCAACTGTCTGTACAGCTGTATAACAACTTCCTGTTTTCTACTGGTTATGTCTCTCCCTATCCATCACAGTATCCCACCAGCCCTCGTTACTGCCTTCTCACATTGCTTGCTTGCCTGCCTTTCGGTCATCTGATATGACTATCCTCAGGTCCCTTTCCATTTTTTGTTGTTAATACCCCGCCATTGTGTACTCTTCCCTTGGGTTTTGTTTCCCAGGTACATTACTTTGCACTTCTTACTGAATCTAAGCTGCCATACTTTTGACCATTCCTCCAACCTTGCCAGGTCCCATCTCATCCTTTCCACCCCACCTTGTGTATCAACCCTGTTGCAGATCTTTGTGTCGTCTGCAAAGAGGCATACTTTTCCTTTCAGTCCCTCTGCAATGTCACTTATAAAGACATTAACGAGGACCAGTCCCAGTACTGAATGCTGCGGTACCCTGTTAGTAATACCCCTTTCTTCAGAGTGGACTGTTTACTGTTACCCTCTGTGTCCTGTTGTCCAGCCATTTTTTTTACCCAGGTTACCACCCTGGGACCCACTCCCAGGTTGGCTAACTTGTGTGGGACTGTGTCAAATGCCTTGCTAAAGTCTAGGCAGGCCATGTCCACAGCCCCTCCCTAGTCTACTACTTTGGTCACCCAGTTAAAGAAATCTATTAGATTTGTCCAACATGACCTTCCTGCTCTGAATCCATACTGCGTTGGGCCCTGTGCCCCGCTGGACTCTAGGTACTCAAAACTTTTCTCATATTTTATGAGCTTTGGGGGTTTGCCAGACTCCTGAAGCACCTATCTTTAAATTGAGCCCCCTTCCCATTATAACTCAATGGCAGTTATGTGTGAGTTACCAGAGCTCACTTCAGAGCCTTGGGGGCCAAGCTCTGTGAAGCCCCCCAACCCCACCCCTGTAAGTCACTGAAAATATCAACTGCAGCTTGATGTAAAATGCAAGTTTGCATCTAACTGTATCAAAATAAACTTGATTCCTAACTTTCTTAAGAATGTTTTTTATAACAGATTTGGTGCTCTAAACATATTGTTCGTTTTGGACTTAGAAATGCTTTTTTCCAGTCAGCACAATGGCAGCCCTATCACCCACCACACTGCCGACCCAGGTTTGGAAGTAAACTCAAGTTGCCAAAGGTCGGCTAGAGGGGAGAGGATCAAGCATCCAGAGGACTGCTCTCCTCTCTTGGGGTAGGTGGCATTAATCTCCTGTAGTGTGCCTGACACCTGGTGGAGTCTAGAGGTGCTTTTACATGGGGCTTACCTTTACCGCAAGTTGCATGACACACTTTGTTCAGCTTGGTCTGCTGCATGCAAAAGGCACTTATACATGCAGTGATTTGTATCAGAATGAGCAGTACAGATGAACTGCAGTGTTACTCTGTGTGGCGTCTACAGGTGATCCCCTCCACAACATCCAAGAGAGCATGGGATTTCCTTTTCATGGGACAGAAATGAGTGGAAGGGTGGCACACAGCTGAGTGAAATGCTACAGGAATTAACAAACCCAGCCAAACAGGGAACGTGGAATAGGCGAATGCTCACTTCTGTTGTTGAGTGGATCGCCTGTAGATGTCACAAAGGGTAACATTACAGTTGACCTGTACCACTCATTCCAGTACAGATCACTGAATGTACAAGTGCCTTGGCAAACAAGAGCCCTAGAAGGGTGAGGGCTGTTAACAGATGCTACACATGAGTGCAAGTCAACATCCCAAGGGTCACACGAACAGAGTAAAAAAAAACTGTCAAAGAAGGGAAATGAATGGCCCTCCCACAGGACTGACACTACTGATCCTGTCTCAGGGACAGCACGCCCCCTCCCCAACCCTGCCACAAGTAGCAAGTCATGGGGAGCATTTTGCTAAGTCCCAAAGATGTTGGGTGACCAGACTGGGGAGGGCTTTTCCAATGGTGGCAAGCAGGCAGCATGAAGGTATAAACCTAAGGGGGAAAAAGATTTTTGTGATGATTTTATTTTTTTGTGTCCCACTGGGCTTAGAAAATTCTTCACAATGATTTTTCAGACTTTCTTCATGGTGGCCAAGTCAGCATCCCACCTCATGACCACACCAGTGGCACTTTGTAAATCTGACCCAACCCCACAAAACTCATATTGGGCCAGATATACAAGGTGATTTCAGTGGCCATGCCATCGGGGGACAACTTGGTCACCTTGAATATTTGAGGTCAAAATGGTCACTATTGGCGAGGTTATAACCTAAAGAAAAAAATACTGGAAAAAAAACTTAAGACCAGGTGCATGTGCAGCATACACATTTCTGGACATAATTCTTTATTCCGCATTTTTTCTTATTGCAGGTAGAAGAGCACATTGAGGGACACTGAGTAAATGCACTAAGGGATATTGCAGATCAGCAACAAGGGCCAGGATTGGGCATGGGGGGTGCATGTTGGTGGGTGAAGTTTTTTTTTCTTTTTACACATGCGACTGGAAGGAAGGGGTACTGGTAGAAGGATTAGGAACCTGCTGCTGGTATAAGAATCCCAAATCAGGTGATTGGAAGGGAGGGAACCCCATGGCAGGGCTGAGCTCCAACTGCTGCTGTAGCATTTGACATTGAGTGATCAAGAGGGAGGGGATACTGGCAAGGTGATAGAGCACCTGCTGCAGGGAGGTTTTTTTTTTTCTACATGGGTAGCCAAGAGAAGAGGGGTACTGGTGATGGGACGGGACACCTGCTGCCAATGTAATCAAAATACTGTACAAATTGAATGATTGGAAGGGGAACTAGCAGCTAGGTTCAACACCCACCACCAACCATTGCATCATTTAACCCTTAGGCTGCCAACAGAATTAGAACGTAAAGGGATTTTGGACTGATATATCAGTCTGCGGCCATGCAAGGGTTAAGAGCTGATTTGGGAGAGAGGAGAGACACCTGTAGCTGCCAGTAATCTTAATGCATAACTAGATCAGGTGATATTCTTTTGTTTTTGGCCACTGGGTTACCCAACAAGATAGAGGTACGAATCTAATTCCTTGCACCTGGATGGAAATGCCTCGCACAGTTTATCAATAAATACTGAAGACAGCAACAAATTCTGCTATGACAAGTTTCTTTAGTGGTGAGGATCTTTAGCTTTTATGATGCCATATATATCCCCACAGTGAATTATCCTGTTTTTGATTGCTTGTGAGATCATATAGAAAGGCTACAAGATTAATGTCCTTCCTTTCAATAATGTCTTTCCTGATGTGATTGAGAACCAAATGGGTAGGACAAGCTGTAGTCGGCAAATGTGCTAGAGAAGGGGGAGCAGTATCTGTTATGGAAGTAGTCAGTATGGGGAGGCTTGGACTCATTGATGGACTTGGAGAAGGAGATACTGTTGGAACTGAAGGTGGAGATGGTGCTGTGGTAGCATGTTGAGAAGATACTGGAGGAGCACTGAAAGACTTAGGAAGAGTTTGTGAAGGTGCAAGTTCTTTAGATCCAGATAGTCTGGATTCCAAAGCTGCTACCCTGGAATCTAGGTTCGATATAGAAGTATTAATTTGGAGAAGCAAGTTACACAGTTCATGAACATGAGAAGTAACAGGAGTTTAGCCAGGAGTCTGCGATACTACAGGTGCAATGGGACTAGGGTTAGCTGAAACAGCAGCTACATACAAGTTAAACATTTCTTGCTTTTTGGTAGTAGTGGAAAAGGGGACTTTCAGAGAGCAGCCGTAAGTTTAGAAATGGTCCAGCCTAGGTCACGTGATGGCAGCTTGCTGAATGGCAGCAGGGGCTTAGAGCTCTCCCCTCCAACCGCCCCTAACTGCCATAATCTGCGTTCCCCGGACCAGTAGTGTAGCCAGATCGATATTATTGGATCTCCCACCTTCCGATTTGTGGCCCTCGGGTGGTTTTCCTGCTAACCCTCTTGTTTCGGCGAGGAGATGGATGTGGATAAGAAGCAGGCCACGACTAAGCATACGCCGCCTGCGACCCCGAAAAAATCAGCTAAAAAGCCACGGAACCAGGCGGGTATGGGGTCGGAGAAGACCGGAGACAGGTCCCAGCAGTCGGGTCCCCTCACAGAGGACAAATTTATGCAGGAGTTGGCCCCAATAAAAAATTTCCTCCAGGATATTACAGCCGACTTAAAGTCGCTACGGGGAGACCTCTCTTCTCTCGCCATGAGAGTGTCGGATTCAGAGGCCAGAATTTTCTCTCTGGAGCAGTGGAAGGCAAAAGCTGAAGCAGAGATGTCCGGGCTGACCCAGCAGGTGCGGAAACTCCAGCTGAAAGCTGAAGATCTGAAGGGGCGTAACCGGAGGAACAATCTTCTCATTTTGGGCCTGCCAGAGTTGGAAGAGGGGCCGGATTTGATGGCTTTTCTACAGCGGTTCTTCACTAAAGTAGTTGGTCCCTCTCCGATTAACCCAAGCTACCACCTTGAGAGGGCACATAGGTCGCTGAGGCCTCGGCCACCGTCCGGCTCCCCCCCACGACCTATCATCATTAAATTCTTGAGTTATATTGAGAGGCAGCACGTGTTTAACAAATCCCGAGAGCTGCAGGCGATTACATGGGGGTCAGCTAAGCTGCGAATTGCCCAGGACCTTCCCAAAGAAATGAGAATGAAAAGGGCTGCGTTTCACCCAATAGTTCAGAAGCTGATTGCGGCATCCATTCCGTTCAGAATGCTGTATCCAGCCACTCTTAAAATCTCAGTGGGCAGTGCCACCTACAGTTTTGACTCTCCAGAGATGGCCCTCAAAGACCTTGCCACTAGACTTCTGATCTATTCAAGACAAATGGCTGAAATGGACAGTGGACACTATGTCTCTGGGAGCTTTGATTGGAATCAGTCTCAAAAGTTTCTTAAAACCCTTTTCTTATATATATATATATATATATATACACACATGCTGGTTTCCCTTGATACGCGCCCTAGCCCCTTGCTACCCTTCTCTGGTGTTCTTACCTGCTCTGGCGGCTTCGGGTTTTGCTGTGTGAGATCCTGATCGGCTGAGCAGGGGTGAACTAAACCCGACAGCGGGTCCTTCGGTCCTCTCCCGGAACTTTATATTCAGGGGTGGGGTTTTCCAGCGGTACCGGTTTTAAGTGCAGGACCCAGTTCTGGTCCTGTCACTATATGGCGCCCCCTGGAAACACAGTGATCCAGTGAAAGATAATTCTCCTACCCTAAGGCTTACCCAGCCCGTCTTGGTTTGCCCTTTGTCCCTCTTACTTTAGGGGGTGAGTAGTAAAACCCCGCGTTTGGGTGTTTTTTCCTTTTTCTGGTTTTTTTTTCAAAGGGATAGGAGATGGCTTCTACTGCCGGTCGTCAATCGCTATAATGTTTTTTTTCTGCAGATTTGGCGGTTGGTTTGGTGGGGGGCATTTCCTGGGCCCGGCTTCTTGAGGTAGCTGAGTCGCGAGCCTATGGAAGGGGGTTTGCCAATCCAGCCTCATCAGCAGGTTTCCTGCTGGGTTTCCTCGGGTGGTCTAGAAATGATTTATTTTCCAGTTGGATGGTTTTCAGTCATTTTTTTCCCTTAACTGACTCCTGCGTGGTGAGATGTTCTGGATTCGTGTTGGGGATGTGGTCTCCAGAATTTTGGTCTTTTCATATCGACTCTGTGTGTTGCCAGCTCTGGGACCATGTTGTACATAGTTATTTAGTTGGGTTTAGGGAGGTACTTTGGGGGAGGGTGCCTGCCAAAGTTCATATCTTTATGATTGCACTCTAATTGTGGTTATTTCTTTCAGGTTGTTGCTACCTTTATTGGGCTCTCTTTGGCAGGCTGTGGGGACATGGGATTTTGGGTTTCAAGTGTGCCTTTATCTCTGTTTCATTTCTGGATGTCTCAGTTGTTGCTTCCTTTTCACATTGTATTTAAAATGGCTACAGGTGCTATTAAAATAGCGTCATGGAATGTGCGCGGGCTCAGGGAACGGGTCAAAAGAACTCAAGTCTTCAATCATTGTACCTTGCTACAAATAGACATACTATTCCTTCAGGAAACCCACTTAAACTGTGCAGAGGTTAAGTGGCTATCTCGAGTCGTCTTTTCACAGATCTATGTGGCGGGCGGATCTAATTTTAGTAAAGGGGTAGCTATACTCATTAAAAAGCACGTCCTGTTCTTGAGAGACCTGGCAGTGGTGGATCCAGATGGGAGATTTGTTTTGGTTAAGGGCACCCTTAATGGGAACACCGTAGTTCTAGGTTCAATTTATGGGCCCGTTGGGGGTTGTCCTGACTTTTCATGATTTTAGCTGATAAAATCAGTGCTCTCTTCCCTCGCAACTTATTCTGGGGACTGGAATATCTCGCTTCATACCTTCTGGATAGGGACCCTCAAGATAGTCGCCTCTTACACCCCCAAAGGGCTCTGCATGACTTCCTGCAGATGCTAGGGTTGTGTGATCCCTGGAGACTTCTTAACCCCTAGCTCCGGGCTTTCTCATTTTTCCCAACCCCATGGGTGGTGTTAGAATAGATTATGTCCTGCTTAGTAAAACTCTCCTCCGAGTCTTCTTAAGTCTGGTATTGAGACGATTATACTCGGATCATGCAATAGTTTGGATTAAAGTTTCTCGGATCCGAATTCCACGGGATACTACCTGGAGACTTAATACCCAGTTGTAGGATCCTCCTGCGGTGTATAAATAAGATCTTTGATTTCTCTCTTCCTTGCAGATAATCTTGACTCTACCCGAGATTTGACTTTATCTGGTGTTCCTTAAGTGCTATCTCCGGGTGAGTTAATTAAGTTAACTTCTGCAAGGAAGAAAGCCACATATGACGTTCTCCTTAATGAATAGAATCAAAGAACTAGAAGCTGCTTACTCTCCAGTTCTCCGTTATCCTCCTTAGAGGCTCTTTGGCAGCTAAAAATGAATATCGGAACTTCTAAAGAAAGGCCGAGTACTGTCTTGTTAGAACCAAGCTAAGTACATTGACCATAGAGAAAAGGCGGAAGGCTTTTAAGCTCGTCTCCGGGCACTGGAAGGTTCCAGGATAATCCCAACTTTGCAAACACCCACCGGCTCCATAGAAACCTCCCCCAGAGGAATCGTGCGAGTTTTTGAGAATTACTATAAAGATTTATATAGCCTGTCTCTATCTCCTGCCCCCCTCTCAGACATTACAGCGTATTTAGCTGACATTAACATCCCTCAGCTTCTGCCACCTCACAAAGAAATCTTAACTGCTCCTCTTTCTCTGGGTGAGATAGAGAAGGTCATTGCTTCTATGACTTCGGATAAGGCACCCGGCCCAGATGGTTTCCTTGCCAATTTTTATAAGGTCTTTTCCAAAGATCTTGCTCCTATACTTCTTAAACTCTATGAATATCTTTTTTCTTCCTGTGTCATAGATTCTCGCTTCTCGAAGCCACCATTATTTTAATTCCCAAACCTGGTAAAACCCCTACGCCAACGAGCTATCGACCCATATCCCTTCAAAACTATGATATGAAAATCCTCTCTAAAGTTTTGGCTGAAAGGGTCAGAAGGTCTGGACTTGTTTACTTAGTCCAGAACAGGTCGACTTTATGCACTCAGATCCCCATCAGACCATCTAAGAACTCTTTCTCACATCTCTCATGCGCTTGGACATCTCACCGTCCTATGGCCTTAGTTTCGTTAGATGCAGAGAAGGCCTTTGACCGAGTGGATTGGCCTTTTCTTTGGGCAGTGATGGCGAGGATGGGTTTCCCGATATCTTTCCTAAAGTGGGTTCAGATTTTCTATAGTGCTCCCTCGGCCAAAATATACTGTAATGGAGTTTTTTCCTCACTGTTCCGGCTACATACCGGTACTAGGCAAGGCTGCCCTCTCTCACCCTTTTTTATTTAATTTATATTTGGAACCTCTTCTTATTAAGCTTAAATCTTCTGCACTCATCAAAGGTTGTTCAGTATACCAAGGAGCTAGTTCTCTCTGCTTATGCAGGCGATATACTCCCATGTTGAATGCCCTGCTGATTCCCAAGATCTGCATTAGGCGTTATCAGACAATACGGTGCCCTTTCTCAATATAGACTGAATATTTCTAAATCCAAAATTTTCCCACTAAATACTCATACATATAAGCAGGACCTTGCCAATTTTGGTATGAGATGGTCCCCAAGATCGATTAAATACCTAGAGATTCATTTCTCGACGGAGCCTTCCCTTCTTAAGAAGCTCAATCTAGATGATCTTAAAAGCCTCATCCAGCAGGATCTGCTGCGATGGTCCACCCTTCCCATTTCTCTTTGGGGTCGGATAAATATTATTAAAATGAATGTTCTTCCCCGTATCTTTTACCCTCTCAATTTACTAAACCTCTGGTTGCCTGTTTCTTACTTCCAGCAATTCCATGTGATGTTTTCAAATTTCATCTGGCAAGGGAAAGATGCGCGGTCATTCCTTAAACTATCCTCCCAAGGATAAGGGTGCCTGGCTCCCAACCTTTGCTCTATCACTGGGCGGCCCACCTGGCTAAGTTAGGGAGATGGCTCTCCGTCAACTCGGATCTTTCTTGCCCGGTTTGGCTCCAAATTGAAAAGTCGATCCTTTCGGAGGTTAGGATGGATCCCTATGAAATTTTCTATATCCCCCCCCACCCCAATACTTTCAAAATGGATCGCTGATCGTACGATTCTTGTATCCCTTAAATCCCTTTCTCAATGTTTGCGTTTTGTGAATATTTTCCCCGTACGGGATCTAGGTCAGCCGGTTGTGCTTAATCCCAATATTAAGTTGGATAATTCTGTGATCACTCCCGAATGGCTTCCACAAATTAAAGAAACCAACTTGGAACATTTCTACGACCAAGGATCCCTCCTCTCCTCAGTGGATATACTTGTCAAATCGCCATTCCTAATACTAAGATTTTCAAAGTTTATCAATTGAGACATCTCATTGCTGAGAAATTTGGCACTCCTTTTAGTCAGCCGGTGGTTTACCCCTTTCTTTCTCAAATAATAACTCTTGCTTCCAAGCCGCATTCCATCTCATTAATATATTCCTTTCTTTTAAACTACAAGTTTCCAGAATCTATTGGGGGCTCTAGTATCTGGTCTTCTCTGCTTCCTGAATCCACCCTGAATTGGTCCCGTATCTGGAAGGACCTTCATAAATATCACACCCAGGACAGATTTCGGCTTACTCAATACTATATTGTGAATAACATGTACTATACCCCAAAAGCTCTTCAAGCTTAAAAGGCTGCCCATCTCCTTTTGCTCCAGATGTATGCAGGGTGAAGGGGATTCTCTGCATATTTTTTGGTTCTGCAGTAAAGTTGCCCCATTGTGGTCCTCTATTCGGGATAATCTAGACCCCTTGCTAGGTCTCTCAGGTTTTTTCACCCCCGAGATCTGTGTTCTGGGCGACTACGCTAACATAGATAGTGTGGAACGCCGGTATCACATGGCTTTGGTGTCCATTGCGGTTAAGAGACTGGTCCTTAGACATTGGACCGATCAATTGGCACTGACCTATGCTGAGTGGTTGGTTGAGCTCTCTGCTTATCTTAACACCGAAAATTTGGTAGCTAGCTTGCGCTGCCGCATGGACCTGTTTCAGAAAAAATGGGGTAAATTACAGGCACTATACTTGCACCTATGAGTTCTTGGCCTCTTCCTGGCACCTGCAAGGATAACTCGTGTTTGTTATATACTGTCAGCTGCATCTCCTGTTTTGGGGTGAAGCATTTTCTTGAATGGCTATTATCTTTAAATATCCAGTTTGGATACAATGATTGTCTGGCACACTTAGTTTGGGTGGGGAGGGAGTGGGGGATGGGGTTATGGTTGGGGGTGGCGGGTGGATGGGTGGGTGGAGGGATGGGGTGGATTGTGGGGAGGGTCTGTTTGTGGGAAGGCGGGTGGAGGGGACTTGTTTTTCCCTTTCTGGGGGGGGTGGTTTTACCATGTATTTTCTGTGAATTATCTATCTGGTATGTTTTAAGGTTTTGTTTGTAAAATCAATAAACTTAAATTAAAAAAAAATGGTCCAGCCTTTTATCATATGCTGGGATTTATCAGTGACTTTTCTATGAATGACCTGAGGAGAGTTAAAATCTGAGGGACTGGTGGTTATATCCTTGGGTAGAGACATGGAAGCTGGAAAGTAAAGAAAAAATAAAATAAATTGAAAGCTGAAAGTGTTAAGCCTCTCACAAGGAGGTAACTACTGAGGGTGGATGACCCTCAGCATCCCAAACAATGCTTGAAGGTGGGCCCTGGTTCCAGGTGTGGACCTGGCTAGGCACAGGGCTGCACAACAGTGTGAATCAAAGGCCACTGCACTACCGCTGTGTCGCTTATCGAAGGCCATTGTACTACCGCTATGTCGTTTACCTGGGAGCTCGGAGACTGATGAACTGAAGTGATACTAGACTCACTGAAATAAGAGCTCTGAACTGGCACTCACCAGAGCATGTTATAGGAGGTTCGGTGGTGAGCAACCCCACTGGGACACAAGAGCTGGCTGCTTGGTAACAAGGATGGCTGCAATGACAAGACAGACTTGTTAGAGGAAACAGAGAGAAGGCAGAATAAAGCACATGAAATGAAACACACACCCAATCAGGAGGTAATAAGAGCACTGAAGAACCCAGGGGTTCCAGTAACTGAGACACCAACACAAGTAGCCAAAAAGGATTATGTAATGCACAACATAGAAAGTCCAGGCAGATTTACAGTATAAGGAAGGCACTAGTGAAAAGCCAAAAAGGTAAAAGGAGACAGACAGGAACGGTCAAGGCCCCGGGTAAGGAGGCAGCAGGGCAGGAAGGTAGGTGAAGGAGTGGAGCAGAACCCCAGACAAGGAGGCAGAGTGAGGAGGGACACTAGTAGGAGACACAGGAAGAGTCAGACCACAGCCAGAGGTAAACAAGTGGGGGGCAACAGTGATGGTGGGGGGATGGCAGAGCTGCAAAAACAGAGAATGGAAAGTGAAAGAAACACAGAGGTGAGGGGGCAAGAAGGCAACAGAAAACAAGGCAAAACTGGTAGAAAACACAGAAGCAAGCGGTTGCAAGGAGCATGAGAAATGGAGCTGAGCAGTGGTAAGTCAACATTAAAACTCAAGGCAGGGGAATGCAGAAGTGTGTGCGTTTGCATAGGGTGGAGTGGGTCTATTGGCCCCCAACTGAACCATAGGATGAATCTTTTAAAATATAAATCAGATCCGTTCCTAACTGTGAATCAGTTCAGTAAAAACTGTTGAATAAGGGACCGCAGGGCTGAAAATAGTATTCATGATACGAAGAAAGAGCTGGTGAATAGTATGTAGCTTCTTTTACAAGATCACAATTTTTTTTTGTAATGATAAGACAGTAAAATACTGTACAATAGAACTCTTGTTATCATGTATATATTTTAGCTTGTATAATGTTTGTATAGAACTGAAGCTTCTGTTTGACAGTGTTTGTATTATAAATCATCAGGACTGTCATCTGGTAAAACCAGTAAAATAATATGAATAGGTTCCGCATACATTTCACATCTAGCTTCAGGCACATATGAACGACAATATTCATAATAACAACTTAGGAAGCTGTTGACTGTCATAACAAAACATCATCAGACATATTTATTTATTTTTTGTTGACCGGGTAAGTGCACTAGACAAATTCTGCCTATTTTCAGGCATAACCCGGGGGAGGGGGATACAGATGAGTGTCAACTGACTTTGAACCAGATTAAGCTGTTGGTGGTATTTTAGTGAATGGGGGGAAA
Source organism: Neoceratodus forsteri (assembly GCA_016271365.2). NCBI lineage: Eukaryota > Metazoa > Chordata > Ceratodontiformes > Ceratodontidae > Neoceratodus > Neoceratodus forsteri. The sequence goes on from CM028135.1 coordinate 650,848,057, forward strand.
TTTGCCCAAAATGGGGGGAATGTGGACAAAGCATTGCTTTCTGAAGAAGGGCAGAGCACCCCAAACCGCTGAAGCCTTAGGCTTACTGTCAGTCCATCATGTTGCTCTATTTTTTAATAAATTTAAATAGAGCATCTTCTTTCAGTATGCACAGAGTTGTTTTCTTGTCAAAGGCCCCCAAAATATTTGGGATGACCTCGGTCGTCCCCACAAAAGTGGCATACAAAAGGCTAATAATTATTTAGGTATAGCTTGTCTAGAGGCATACTGTAGGACTGAGACTTCATGAACACCCACATTGTAATGTAACTGTGTTTGTATTCCTCTTTTTTGTCCACTGTCGAAGTCCCCCATTACCACAAAAAAAAAAAAAGACCTGTCACAGTCTTATCAAATACTTTCTTATACTGTAGGTCAAGCTCTCACTGCCAGCCCCACCAGTATAATTTGCAAATATTTAAAAAAAAATTCACAGCTCCCATTCAACTACATGTGCTTATTTGAAAAAAAAAATCACCTAATGAATTCAGGAAAAGTCATGTAGCTCCATCCATCCATCCCTCTCCTTCCACCCACTGATACAAATTATATTGTGCCTTGAAACTGTAAAAGGGTACAGACAATCAAACTTAAGCAACCATTAATGCCCTCATATTGTAGAAAGCATCCTTCTCTGATGGCAATGCTCCCAGAAACACAGTCACTGGTAATTTCTTTTTTTAACTTTCTTTTTATTGATTCACTAGAAAACACTCCAAAGTATACAGAGGTGCCACTAGGGATAGATCATGGAGCAATGAATTATTACAAAACACCACTCTTTTCCACAACATATAGAGGGGAATAAACAGCATAGCAGATAATACATATTCTGCACATCTCACCTGCACCTTTCATATGCCCTTAATTACTACATGCCTTACTTTACTTTCGTGCATGGTGCAGCTCTCTCCATGCCACAATCTCCCCATCATTTCCAGAAATGAAAGGCTTGCCTGTAGTACGGTGGCCAAGCAGCCAGCCACACCCACTTCCTGAGCTATATAAGCAGTTCCTCTAAGCCTCACTGTGAAGCATTTTTCTTTGCAGCCAGAAACTATGTTGGTTTGTCCTCTGAGCTGTCTGGGCATACGCCCCCCACCTGCTGTTTCTGCGTGTCTCTGCTGGACTTCGGTGTTTGTTTTCCTGCTTTTGGTTTGTATCTTTCCTCCGGCTGTGTGCTTCCCTGTGTTTTGTGTTTCTTGTTTTTGGGCTTTCCCTGTTTTCTGTTTTGCCTTGTTTTGGTTTTGCCTTTTTGGGGTGCTTTGTTTCTAAGCTCCTAGCATACTGCTACTCTGGAGCTTATACTGCTTGCTTTACTTACTTGCAACTCTCAAATTACTTGCACAGCAACTCCTAGCATTCTAGTACGCAGAGCTCGTGCTACTGCTTTCAGTTACCTACAACTACAGCCACTGCTGCTGACTGTTTACTTTAATTACTATTGTACCCAGTGCCTGTGTTTTTCGCTGTGCTCACCATGTTCAAACTACTGCAATGCAACTGCAATTATTATCTGTGTGTTTTAGCTCAGCCATAGCTGCTCCATGTTGCATACTCAATTCTTTTCACCTGACACAGTTTACTGACCTTAGCTGTGCTGCTCATTGCTGCTCTCATTCTCTTGAAGCTTCATTGCACTGCCTGGCTACACCTGCTTTCAAGCATTGTCTCCTGTTTTATTGCACTTACAGTACAACTCTGAGGTCAGCCAACTAAGCTCCTGCTGAGGCTGTTAATATAGTTTTGTTATTAAAATTGCCTCACTACCGAAAATCCTCAGAATGTTTGTCACCTTGATTTGGCTATTCCTGTTTGCTGGCTTGCCCCCAATTCAGTGCTGTTTAATTGCTATACGCTATGTTATGCAGGTTCTCCTATCACTACTACTACTTATTAACCTACGTGCAGGTCCACTTTGCTTACGCAACCGTTGCTCCTTGATTACGTAAACCATTGTTTCATGCCTACTGCCATCCCCTCGGCTTCAGCCTGGGATTCTGCAGCACTCAATGCTCATTACGATCTCAGCACACCATGCTCATTCAACTCACCAGCATTTCAGCTCTCAATCACTTTCTGGGGCATGCCAGCCATTCTATTCTGGCACAGGGTTCCTGCAGCCGACGGTCTTGCTCTGCTTTAGTCCACATCTCAAGCATGTCCAACTTGGGGCGGGATCCTTCTCACCTGTCCCACAGCTGGGAATGTCCTCGCCCTGGGCTTGGCTTTAGCAGCCTGCTACACGACAGCAACTCCTGGTGTAGAATTTAAGATTAGCGGTGAAGGGGGTTATGACGATCTCCTTTGGCTCTAGTGTTCCACTATATAGTGTTTCCCTAGCAAGGCACCTTCACCGCATCCTCCCTACAACTGCCTCCAGTTCACCTGGTTTGATTTAGGGCAGGTAGGCCAGGTGAGTGCCTCAGCAGTTGTCGCTCTCCTCCTGTGCCTTGGATGCACGTATTGTTGCAGAGTTTTCTCGCAACCTTCCACGGCATTCCCGCTAGAGGGTTTGAGTGAGAGCCTTCCTCCAAATTGGAATATTTTCCACCTCCCTTTTATTGGGTTTTCCAAATTACAGCTTCAGATCTGTCACTATATAAACTATCCCAAGCCTGGAGGGAAGGCGACCTAGACCTTGTATCCCCAGAGATTTCCTCCTCATATGGTTTTTTTTCTCTCCTCTGTTGCCTCAGGTCATGTTTCCCCTAGTTTCTTAGGTAGGTTCCGTCGTTGGATGGAGGTGGAGGATGTCCTGCCATTCCCTCTGTCCTTAGGGGATCCCCAACTCTCAAAGCAAACCAGCAGTATCATGCTACGCAGACCTGTGCAGTCATTACGACAACTGCGCATCTCACTGCATTATCAAACTGCCTATACTTCTCTACTACTATGTTACAGTTGCTACTCCTATGTCACAGTTACTGCTTGCTCATCTGCTTCATGTTGCCTCCTTTTTGGGGATGATACTAAATTTTTTTTGGGATTCCTAAGATACCTTGTACAGGGTTGTCCCGTTACTCTAGTGTGGAACCTCTCGAGGTTCCTTCCTATACCCTACAGAGGTGGTAATTCCTCTGGAATAGAGATGAACAACAGCCAAAACCAAACTAAAACAGTTGCACAAGCATAACGCTATACTGGCTGCGTAGGCCAGTGAAATGAAAGGCTTGCCTGTAGTTCGGTGGCCAAGCAGCCAGCCACTCCTACTTCCTGAGCTATATAAGCAGTTCCTCTAAGCCTCATTGTGAAGCATTTTTCTTTGCCTCACCATCCTCCCCTCCTCCCTCTCCAGCGGCAGCACTCTCTCCTTAGGGGGTTTCCTAAGGTACCTTTAGCCATGGGAACCATCCCGTTGCACCTCGAGGGGTGGAACCCTCTCCGAGGGTTCCTTGCCTTCGTACCCCTGCAGGGTGGTAATTCCTCTGGAATAGAGAGTACGAACAGCCAAAACCAAACTAACACAGTTGCACAAGCATAACACTATACTGGCTGCGTAGACCAGTGAACTACCTTTTACCATACTTCACTAACTGGCCAAGATATTCATCGACCCTGGTTACGATCCTTTAAATGTTTGCTCCAGGAGCAAGTTAGTGCCTGGAGCAAACCAGTGGTGTACTGGAACACGGCTGGGCACTTTGTGAGCGCTAAAGGCATGTTCCAATATACCAGTCAGGCACTATCCAGATTATGATCACAAACTCCTGCCTTCTTCTGACCATAGGAAGTATGTGGCAAGTTAGACGTACGGGGATTGTGCTGGCAGTCGGGTTGTTGGGGCTCCTTAATGGCGATTCTTCTCTGGAGCAAACAGCCATATTCATACTGCAGTGGGGTCATTTGCATCTCATTTGGGCCTCATTGCAGGCTAGCAGCAAACAGTTTCTGATCCCCCCACTCCCCGCCCCAATCAAGGCTGCCTGTACTGGCAGTCTAATGCCTGCCCTGTCCCCTGAACATTCCTGCTAGCAATACTAATACTGGTAGCTAGTAGTCCCCCACATCTGAACACCCCAATATGTTAGAAAAGTTTTTCCCTAGCATCCAGTGGTCCTTCCTCCCTGTACATTTGACTCCCACTGCCCCCCCCCCACTCACCTTGTCCCCTGCACCCCTCTTGGTAGGTTTGACCCCCCACAAACCTGGCAAAGCCAAGCATGCCACTCCCCCCCTTGGAGACCAGCACAAACCCTCAATTCCCCTCCACAGCTGGCTGCTGATGGAGAGGTTATAATCGTGCACCTACTGTACCCAGCTGATTACAGTAGTGTGCAACTGTGACTTGTCAGCCAGAAGCCAGTTATGGAGGTGACCAGAGGATCTGTGCTGGTCACAGAGGGGGCACAATGGGGTCGGGCAGTCTTGTGGGTGGGTGGGTATCAGACCTACTGAGGGGAGGCACAGGGACAGGGCAGGCAGAAATGGTGAGGGCAGTGTGATTCAAACTTATGGGAGGTGGGACCACTGAGATCCAGGGAAAAACACTTCAAACACATTGGGGGTGTTCTGGGGCCACTAGCCTCCAAGGTAGCATAGTCACACATACCGGGGGGGGGGCTAAACACATTCCCTGGCGGCTAGTGAAATTACAGCATCTTGGGGGTGTTTAAGGTCAGCAGCGGCCATGGTTAGCATACACAGCCCATTAGATCTGGTTTCAGAGGCAGTAAATAGCTCAGCACTAACGGCTACTTACCACATCTTCAAACCTTCCAACCTGTAAGTCTGCTTATATGCAAGACACTATCAGCTGCTCTGCATAGGTGCACTGATATGATTTAGGGTCAATCGCTATCAGGTTAGTGACTCACTACCAATGCCATCCAATATACCATTTTGTGATCCTTTTTGCTTTGGGCGACGCACAGTGGTGTTAGCAAGTCCCTAACCTGTTTAGCGATCACTAATGCCCTTCCAGTATCCAAGCCACTGACATTAGAATTTATGGCATGAACCTCAGTCCAAATCTGCCAACACTGTTCAGTAGGAAGTCATTTGTAATATTCTCTTTGCCATTTCAGTTGAGTACCTAGCTCTTCAGGTTTGGATAACTGCTGTAGATGGGTTCATATTTTTTGAAAGGCTTTGAAGTTTGAGGTCAGAAAATCAAAGTTCCTGTTGTATTTTTTAAATTGCTCAGTGTCATCAACACCAAGCAGTTATACATGCCCAACACAACACCTCATCACAATTAAGAGCTGCAAACACATTCCTGTAAGATAAAAACAAATAGTAGATGTGACTTTGTTTCAATTCAACATTGGGATTCACCCCTATTCCACTGAGACAGGTGACTCTGCTCTTTGCATTTAAATCCAATGTAAAGAGGCACTGCATGATTAATGTTAATATACTTTGTTTCGACTCAGCATCGGGATTCACTCCTATTCCACTGAGATAGGTGACTCCGATCTTTGCGTTTAAATCCAATGTAAAGAGGCACTGCATGATTAATGTAAATATACTTTCATCATATAAGGGCATACTATACATTGTATTTCAATATGTCTCAAGATGTCCCTGGTCCTATTTTATGTACTGTTATGTTATGCGTTGTGCTTGTCCAGGTTGCCCCTGTAAATAGGATTACTTCCCAGTGGGTCTACTTGGTTACCAAAAACAAACAAACAAATAAATAACAGTCCATCTTTTCTCTGTTGCCTTTTACTCCTAGCCCTTCTTCCTTGTTAAATTTGTTTTCTTTTTTTGGCTAGCCAAATGTTAATTACTCCAGCTGATAGTGCTACCTAGTGTTGGAAAAAATATGTTACTTCTACCCTACATTATTGTTTATTTTTTTGAGATGTAGTGAATGGTAAGGGCACACTGACCAAGAGCTCATTTCGATGTATGTCTGTATATTTTATAAAAAGGTTAGCCAGGATTGGTACACCAGACTGTACAAGTTCAATAAAGGTGATAGTAGCAATATTGTCTGAAGACACGGTGCAGGGGAGACTAACAAAGTCACATAATCAGCAATATCAAATATTTCACAGGTGCAAATGTGTATGACAAGATATTATGCAATAAACTGTGGAGGTATGCAAGGTACACGGACATAACCATCATGAGACAAGGTCAGCAACTACTCACAAGGTGCAACTGTGCAGTGACTGTGTAAACAGTTTAACAAAGGTATAAGCAGTGCAAATAGCACCATAAACAGGAACAGTGTACGCTAAAATATAACTGAGGGCCATTTAACAAATACGTCCATAACAATAATAACCATAACCAGAGATGGGGAAGATCTAAGAACAAGAGCAGGAATGGGCGCAGTGTGGCCTGGGCAGGGGCTTTCTCTGCTATTCTCTCTAATATAGAAGAGGTCAAGTAAAGTGAGACAGGGAGGCTGTTCCAGAGAGAGTGGAATCTGAAGGAGAAGGAAACCTGCCCACTGTAAGTACTGAAGGGGAGAAAGAAATAGCAAGAGACAGAGTTCTTTCAGAAATATGGTGTGGGAGAGAGCAAGGAAGAGAGATAGCAGGGAAGCAAGAAGAACCCATTCTAGCCTATGAGTGAGGCAGATTGGTAAATATGTCTACCAGCAAGCGAGGGGAAGGAAAGATCAGAGTAAAGAGTGCAGTGGTTGGCAGGAGGAGGTAACCCAGGGCAAACTGATAGACAGACTGGAAAAAAGGATTTGAGAGCAGCACCATCAATAAAACCTCATACTGTAATCAAAGGTCAAGAGGATCATTTAAAGAACAGTCTCCCCATGAGATGGGAGGGAAATGCAGGATTTATTTCCATGCAGTGCCCCTAGTTTAGGGAGGAGTTTACTCTGAATGGCATCAGTCTGATGAAGTTGAGGGGAGTATCTAACCAAATACAGTACACCCATGTACTTAAAGGAGGGGGACTACCTCCAGGAGAGATCCACTAAAGGACTTGAAGACCATGGTGACAGATGTCCTCGCAAGTTGTTCTCTGTTTGCAAAGGTCATTAAGACAAGTTTTTTTTGTATTCTAGGAGAGCTGGTTGGACTGCAATTAGTGGTGAAGTCACACTGAAGATCAGCTTCCAGTTCAAGAGGAGTGGCGCCTCCGAGGAAGAGCACTATATCATGTGCATATGTGCACAGTTAAACAGGCCTGCAGGGGGGTCATTTAGAAAAAACTGAAAACTAGTAGGGGGCCTAAGAAAAAGCCCAGTGGGACTCCACAGACTATTGCAAGTAGTGGGAGAGGGAGTCACCTATACTGAGTTCTGCCAAGTTAGTGGGAGCGGAACCATGTCACTGTAAGGTCAGAGAGGCCTGTGCTGGCTAATCTGGTCAATATTAGAGGGAGGACCGCAGTGTTGAAGGCTTTTGCCTGGTCAACAAATATTGTTGAGGTGTTGAGGTCTACATCCTTGTGTTATGAGTATAAATGGAATATTTTTAACAGTACCTTATTTATATCACACATTTTAACACTGTGCTTGTGTAAACTGTTTTTATGGATGTCCTTTCTTTTTTGTAACCAGTTTATTTTGTACTTAAGCAATAGCAACCAAACTAGTGGTCATTTTCTGGGGATTAATGACCGGGTGGGGGGTTGGGTTGCACGAGGCGCAGTCGCCACCCAGGCATTAATCTCCACAAAATGACTACCAATGAGGTAGTTATTGCGATTATAAGGACAGTTCTTCTTGGAATAGTAATATTTGTTAGTATTAGTTACAATTATATTGTTTTTTTGGTCCAGAGCTAGCAGAGTGGTTGCTTGACCTTTGGATGTGTAAAGTATGTCATTAGGTCACATCATGATGATGTGTGTACACGTCCGCCAACCTGCTGTAAAGTAGTGTGGCCACACACGGCTGTCAAAAGGTTGGCAGTTAAGAGTTCAGGATACCGCCGCATTTCTGTGTTTAATTGTGCATGTGGATAAATTAAGCATTTGGTTTTCGTGAATGCTTTCCACGTTGAAAGGTCGCGTGCCTGTTCCACCGTCTCCGGAACAAAAAAATGATGTAATTGTAGGTAAAATTAACATATATTATTATACCAGGAAGAATTAGGATTTAGGGATTTGGCTGCACTGGTCAGCTGCCATAGTTTCTGTTGGTTTTGATACAGCACTAAAGTGTCACCTGTACTTCGGGTGACAGGGAAATTTGTGTACATTTACTTTTCTGGTTCCGTGCTTTAATACTATGCCCTTCTGTGAGGCATCTGCTCATGAGCCTGGCACATGTGGAGCAGTCATTAATTGGCTGTTAATGATCAATCCAGTAGTCAATCACTGCGCTGGAATGGGTCATGAATAATTAATTAGCTTTATAATTACAGATACCATTAAAATAACCTGTAGGTTCAAAGTTTTTTCCTTAAAAAATGTAAATTACTTCTAGTATGTATATTTTATGTATTATTACTCTAGTATATACAGGTATACATTATTTTCTGTAAACTAGTTATATTACTTCTGAAATTGTATTTCTTGTATTTAATGTTTATAATGTAAAGCATTTTAAGACAGGATTTGCTTGGAAGAAGCTGCACAAAAAATGTTATTCATGGCTGGCCCGCCAGCACAGCAGTAGCGCTACTGCCTGCAGTGCCAACGACCAGGGTCTGGAAGTCGATCTTGGGTGTCAGATGATCAGCTTGGAGGGGTAGGCTGAGCATCCAGGGGACTGTTTGCCTTCTCTGGGAAGGGGATCTGGTGCCTGGTGTGTTCTGATCCCTAGTGGTGGCTAGAGAAGGTATGGCAATCTGATACCATTTGGTGGGGCCTGTTGGGCAGAAGCAGGCATACCTCCGAATGTCAGAGGCAGGAATGCACTTGACCATGCACTGAGGTCCTTGCACTACTGTCTCTGTCCCAGAGGCCATGGGGATTACTCATGAGGGGAAACAAAAAATAACATCAGTGCAAGCCTTGTGATGCCTGGGATCTCAGCAAGAGCGGGGACCCAAGCCGAAACTGGGGTATCTCCTCCTGGTCGCCGACTGAGAGATAAAAGGGCGCAAAAAAAAATGTATTCACACCAAACTTAAGCAGCTAGAAGTTGTTTCAAGTGGGGCCTGATCTGTTTAGAACACTGAACTTTCAGAGACCCGAACAGTTCTTCTGTAAAACACTTTGAATGTTAAATGGTATTTTATACTAACATACTAAAATGCCAGCAGAATAGGCCTAATGGTCTTTCGTGTCTGCTCGTTTGGTCAGCACCCACCCTGGGAGCTGACCTAACTGCCCCCTCGCCCTCTCTGGCTTCTCCCTTCCCAGTCCCGGATATTCCTACTGCACAGGACTTTGCTTCCAGAACCCTTCCCCTGTACCTGTCCCACCACCTCTTGAACCCCTCCACTGTCTCTGCCTCCACCAGCCCCCTGGGCAGCGCATTCCATGGATCCACCACCCTCTCAGTGAAGTAGCACCTCCTCCTTTCTCCCCTGAATCTCCCCCCTCCAGCTTCCACCCATGCCCTCTAGTTGGCCCCCCTTCCTTCAAAGCACCCTGACTGCTACTCCCCTATTTAACTCCTTCATGTACCTGAAGACCTCTATCATGTCCCCCCGGTCCCTTCTCTCTTCCAATGTGTACCTATTTAGCTCTTCGAGCCTCTTCCCATAGGGCCTGTCCCCCAGGCCCCAGAGCATTTTGGCTGCCCTCCTCTGGACCTTCTCCAGGAGTTCAATATCCCTCTTTAAGGGTGACCTCCAAAACTGCACGCAGTACTCGAGGTGCGGCCTCAATAAGCAGTTATACAGAGGGAGTATCACTTCCCTCCTTCTGGAGGTGATCCCCCTAGTGATGCATCCCAGCATCCTGTTGACTTTGGCCACTGCCCTCCTACAAGTCTCAGAGTTGTTCATCTTGACATCCATCACCACCCCCAGGTCCCTCTCAGCCATTGAGACTTGTAGCATCCCGGCCCCCCCAACCGGGTGTACACTTGGCCCAGGTTTTTGGCTCCTAGATACAGTACCTTGCATTTCCCTGCATTTAACCTCAGCTTCCACTTTCTAGACCACCTTTCCAGAGCCTCCAGATCCCCCTGTAGGGCCTCCCTCCCCTCCTCCCCATCCACCACCGGATGCAAGAGTTAGATAATTATCCCGGTTAATTTAATTAACCGGATCTTTATGCAAGAGTTAGATCATTAATTCCTGGTTAGTTTAGAATGCTGTTCTCAGCTCCCTGAAAAAATCTTTTAGATGCCACCTACTCAGCTGGTGTTTCAATCCAAACTTGGCAACTATAACAGAAACACCCAAATTATCTATTTTCCCACTATTATAATATTATGCATTAAGAACACACTAGGGATTCAAATCATTGTTTGCATATTTTTATCTTTGCCTTTTCCATCCTGGTCATGTACCCCTGTCAGCCTCAGGCAACTACCCAGCCTATCACCCTATCTGCAGCCCTCTTTCAACCCCTCAGCTTGCCCGCCTGGCGTGGCAAAAGGAGGGGGGGGGGCAGGTTCCCTTCCAGAGCACCTAAGGGTAGAGGAGTTATAGGAGGCTGTGTTGGGCTAAGTGTACTGATGCCATACACACAGGCAAGGGATATTTTCCATTTGTTTCCTTCACCCCAGAATGCTGGCAATGAGGGCTCCAAGGTGCATGTGTACATGCAACTGCATGAAGATGCTTGCAGATAGCCAACATCCTTCTTCACCTATCCCCTCCAGTATGCAATTCAATCTGTAGTCACTCAGGTAGCAGTGCTAAGGCATGGTTTCCTGAAAACATGAACTCATTCCTTTAGAATTCATTTTTCCTTATGAATATTCCCGACTGTAGGACACAAGTCTCAGTTTGGGACATCATTTGCCCAGCAGCAGCCTGTGATGGCACAAACGGAGGTTAGTGAATTCAGGGTGGAATATATATATAGTGAGATTGGCTGAACTCTAAGGGACAGAGATCCTGTTTACAGGAAAATACGCTCAACAATAGAGAATGGGAATAAGAGAAATACAAAGAATCTGAAATGTAGGTTCGCTCCCTCTAAGTAAACTGGTTTTCAGAGTTCTTGCAGAGGGGCCAGCTTCTTTTTAAAGAATGTGTGATTCTGCACAGCACTGTAACAAAATCCCTCCTAGTTTGTGTTGTACCTTTGTACATATGAACATAAAAACATGGCAGCAGATAAAGGCCTTATGGACTATCTTGTCTGTGCAATTGTACAGGTCTTCCTGTGTCTACATTGGGACCTGCCCTCCCTCCTCAAATCCCCCATACCTCCTCAGTTCCCCCTTCTTTCCCAACAACTTTCCCTTTAATTCTGTCTCATCTTCGCTTGAAGCTATACACCATTTTCAACTTCCCAGAAGCAAACTATTAGGGTACCTTTCCAGGTCAAAACAATTAAATAAACGAATCACAACTCATAAAGTGTATTTGCTGACGTGATAACAAATACAAACTATGTAGGGGTAAGCAGTCCTTTTCTGTTATCAAAGTCTATGTTTCTGTGTTTAACCTACAGTAGTGCTTATATACGATATATTTACTGTAGCATGCTGCATTGTAAAAACGTTTTTTTTCAAATTTCAAAAAACATTTTTCCATCAATTTGGTGTGCTGGCACAATTAGCCCCATGGGGGGACACCCCCTCTTTTTCTCCTTTAACTGCTTAATGGTATGTACTCACTTGATACCATGAAGTACTTGCTTTACCACCACTTTCCGTTTGCATAAAGGGCCACTGACGATTTTCACAGAGTACTTGATATCATGAAAGCTGACCACTGACCCTCGAGGATACTTCAGGGATGTCCTAGTTGGGATAGCACGTTGAAACTGTGGCTCCTCTTCCCCATCCCCCATAGGAATAATGCTGTTGTTTGAACCACTGTGTACAGTTTTGTCAAAATGAGGCCTAAACTCTACTCCAGGGGTGCCAGGCAGCTCCTTCTTACTAGTTTCATTTCCCATTTTATGGCTGAAAGAAAAAAACACACAAACAAACAATGTTATTACAATGTTATTACGGAATACAGAATAAACAATGCTATTAAGCTTCTTTAAATGCTATACCTTTTTCTTAAAAAATAAAATAAACATAAGCATCACATGACCAGGGGTTATGCTACTATCAAATAATTAATCGACTTATCATTTATTCAAGCTGGAAAAGCAAGGCAAAAGCCCGTTTACATGGTCACATTTGCACTGGAGTAACAATTGCAAATGTCTGACCATGTGGACACATACCCACTCACGGTAAGCTGCCCATTAAGCCGGTCCCATGTTACTCTCAAGCTGGGGACCATCCATTGCTGAACCTGACCCAAAATGGCCACCCGGACTCAATGAGTTAAACAGGTTCACTGCCTCTCTCTGAAGTCCAAAGGCTCCTACTGTACTGCTTTTCTTGGCTCTAAATACTGGATTGGTAACTTTCTTGCTACCTAAGTGCCATGTAACTATTGGTAACAGTTCATTACAGCACAAAACCAGTACCTGAAATTCTCAGCTACCCACAATGCATTGCATGTGAGTGTACTGTATGAACATGTGATGTGTATGGTGGGGTGGGGGTCCAGGATGAAACAATAAACTGAGCTGAGCTGTACAGGGTACCATGCATGGTGAGGTGTTTTTAGTTGCAGCTGCAAAAAACATGTCACCATAGTTCAGGGTAAGAAGAAGCATATGCTCAAAAAGGTATATCCTTGCACCAAGAAAGGTACTCTTAAGTATAGCACTTGCAGTTTAGAATTGAACAGGACACACAAAGATAGAAACACAGAAACACAGAACTTGACGGCAGATAAGGACCACTAGGCCCATCTAGTCTGTGCAGTTTCCCTGTCTACTGTAAAAGCCGCAGACCCTACTTGATCTCCGGCTTTACCTCCTTGTTCCTATTGCTAGGGTTCTCCTATGCCTGTCCCATGCATCCTTGAATCCCCCCCACTGTGTTTGCCCCCACCACCTCCACTGGGAGTCTATTTCATGCATCCACCACCCTTTCTGTGAAGAAATATTTCCTCACACTACCCCTTAGTCTACCCTCTTCCAACCTCATGTCATGCCCCATCGTTCCTGGACATCTTCTTTTCTGAAAGATGCTACCCTCCAGAACACTATTTATGCCTTTTAGATATTTGTAGGTTTCTATCATCTCTCCCCTGTCTCTTATCTCCTCCAGGGTATACATAATGAGGTTTCCCAGTCTCTACTCATATGACTTTTGGTGCAGGCCCTGCACCATCTTTGTTGCCCTTATCTGAACTGCCTCTACATTGTCTATGTCCCTGTGGAGATGTGGCTTCCAGAACTGGACACCGTATTCCAAATGAGGCCTCACCAATGATCTGTACAGTGGTATCACCACCTCCTTCCTTCTGCTGGTGATACCTCTCCTTATGCAACCCAGCATCCCACTGACTCGTCCCACAGCCTTGGCACATTGTTTGGCCACCTTTAGGTCATTAGATCGATTACCCCCAAATCCGTTTCCTGTTTGGTGACCATCATCCCCCCATATCATGTAATCCTCTCCTGGGTTCTTGCAACCCAAACACATGATTTTGCATTTTTTCACATTAAATCTCAGCTGCCACACTCTGGACCATTCCTCCAGTTTAACTAGGTCCCTCCTCATTTTTTCCACCCCTCCCAGAGTGTCCACCCTGTTGCAGATTTTAGTGTAATCCACAAAGAGGCACACACTCCCCTCCAGCCCCTCTGCAATGCAACTTATGAAGACGTTAAACAGGACTGGGCCCAGGACTGATCCCCGTTGCACCCCACTGGTCACCCTCCTTTCATCAGACTGAGCACCATTTACCATGACCCTCTGTCTTCTATCACTCAACCAGTTCCTGACCCAGTTTACCACCTTGTGACCCACTCCCAGGCTGCCCAGCTTGTTCACAAGTCTTCAGCGTGGAACAGTATTAAAGGCCTTACTGAAATCTAGGTAGGCGACATCCACTGCTCTCCCCGATCCATGACCTTAGTCACCCAGTCAAAGAAATCAATTAGATTTGTTTGGCATGACCTTCCCACTGTGAAGCCATGCTGTCTCTGATCCTGTGCTTAGCTGGCTTCAAGATGTTCCACGATCCTTTAAGTAGTGATTCCATACTGTTCCCCACTATTGAGGTGAGGCTGACTGGTCTATAGTTTTCAGTGTCACAAACGCACTCTGCAGGTCAGGCCCTCTGCTCCCTCAGTGCCAACCTCAGGGTGCAATAGTGTGAACAGGTAACAGACAATGTAACCCTCCTGTTTGCTTTGGGTCCGAATCACCTGTTAGCCTCGAGTTCTGGAGAGATTCAAACTGTCAACCTTATGCTAGCATGCCCAATTAACAGACTCAGATACGTACCCTCTTCATGGGATGCGGTACAATCCTTCGTCCAGGGGCACCCAGCCAGATTTTCCAAAATGTACCCTTAAAACCCTATATGAGACCTAGGTATTTCTTACCTTTTAAGCAAGCTCAGTAACACAATCAAGCTTTTAACAGCTGTCAGACTTAAACCAGAGATTCAGCATCACATGCAAAAGGAAGACTGAGAAGACACACAAGCAGTATTTCAAAGAAAAGGTTGTTTACTAAAAAGTTTCAAACAAGTGAAATAAAATACAGAACAATTATATCACAAATCTCACAGTCATATAACAAAAGAAAAGAAAGTTACACAATACAAACTCCTACCACAGACACCTCATTCTTCTCTAAGTGTTACCTTTAAGTGCTTTTTAAGTCAGAGAACTGACTTTTTCAGAGTACAAGAATGATATGTCACTGTTTCCCTCTGTTAGCTGGTCATTTGAAACACCATCTCCCCTCCCCTTTCATGAGGTCAGTTAGATCCTCCCTTAGGTCCAATTTCTAACATAGTTATCTACAAGGATGTATTTTAAAAAATGCGAACATCAGCAAAAAGCTATTTCCCAAATATGACAGTCTGGGATCAAACATTTCTCTTTGATGCTGCTCTGTTTATTTCCTGTGGCTAGTGTGATCTGAGGGTTTACGACTCTTCACACACTTCTGCTATCAACCTGCCTTTGTCCTGCAGGAACCATAAATGTTTATTAGGCCTATTTCCTGCCCAGATGTGTTCAGAGGGTTTCTCTGGTCTGTTTACAACATTCTGTATTATTACTACACTGGAACCTGGGGTGGGGTCACCCACTGAAGCCCAGCTTGGCTGCATCTAAGCAGACATTCAGACACATTTGTTTGTAATGCAAATATCATATAATAATCATTAGAATATGGCAGCGTCCCAATCCTCCCCACCTAAACTGAATTTGGGAGTTCATTCCTCATATAGATGTGACAAGCCATTAGCATTTTTATGTTTGCTTGCACGCATGTGCAAGAAACATTACGCGGCAGCTTAGGAGAGAAGTGGGTTGTGGAGGTGCAGCACTGTGGCAGCCAATGGGGGCACTGCATTTGGGGACTTGGCACTGGTGGACCGATGCAGGCCCAGTGTCCTGATAACACTGGTTCTACAGAAGTGCCACCAAGCTGAAACATTTTCACCGCTGCAATCAGGGGCTGCCTCATCACTGCAACGTCAGCCATTTCGCTGCAATGAGGGAGCGACCCATCACTGCAGGCCGGGATCTTGCCGTCCGCATGCCCCCAACTCAGTACATTTGCCGATGGGGAGACCACTCCCCGTCGGCATACTGTAACCCCTCCATTTGTTGTGTGCCGAGGGGGGTGCCCAATCCCCTCAGCATCATGCGCCCCCTCCAACAGTCTTTCTTTGCTGACAGGGCGCCCAATCCCCGTCGGCTTCAGTCCCTACCCTTCCCAGTAAATTTGCCCATGGGGAAGCCCACTCCCTGTCGGCATAATGTCCCCCCCAAATTTGTTGTGTGCCAATGGGGGTGCCCAATCCCCGTTGGCTACAGCCCCCACCAAAACACTCAGGTGGCACACTGGAAGCCCACCCAGCGAGCCAAATGTCCCTGTTTAAAAAAAAATGTCCCGCAATGTTGTTTTTTATTTTTAAACCTGTAAAACAGAAAACGTCCCTCGTTGAGTCTGGTGGCCCTCCCCAACCCATGCCTCTCCTGTGCACCATGCCTCCCCACACCCCCACCCCATACTTACCTCCAGAGCCCAGCGCAACAATCTTCGGTGGTCTGGGAACACGTCTGCACTTTTCAAAACCAACCGTGAACTGAAGAAATGCTGGTAAGCTGTATAATGGCATAAATAGGGTTTTTTCAACTTTGGTGCATATCTAGGGCATTTTTGGGAATTTTGGCACCAACTTTTCAAGATGGGATTATTGTGGCCCATCCTCATGAATTCAGCCACTGTCACTGCACGGAATCACCTTTCGGGACCGATTAACGAAACAACAGTGCCACTGTTCATGAGGTGGGCTCTCAAAAAGCCTATGTTGCAAATTTGGTGAAAAAAAAAAACCCAAAAAATGGCTGTTTTATGACTGTGCGTTGCGCAGTTTCCACGCACGGTCGTAACTTCGCGAATTTGTAATATTTTCATTCCAGATTTTCAACATTGCCATTTTTCCACACCTCCTTATGAACAGTACAGCTGTCATTTTACACATCTTGGCCAAAATGTGTTTTTGCAGTTCCAGCACAGAATAGCGCGGTTGCTGTGGGAAATCAGTTTTCAGGATAGATTGAGAAAATGACAGTGATACTGTTCATGAGCAGAGGTCCTAAAATGGTTTCAACGCACCCATGTAACTTCGCAAATCTGTAATATTTTCATGCCAGATTTTCAACACTGGCATTTTTTCAGACCTCCTTAAGAACAGTACAGCTGTCATTTTTCACATCCTGCCCGAAATCTGTGTTTATACATCTGGCACAGAATACCGTGGTTGCTGTGGGAAATCAATGTCCGGGACAAATTAATTAAATCATAGTAACTGTATTCATGAGCAGAGGTCACAGAATGTCTATGTTGAAAATCTGGTGAAATAATTTCACTAAATGACTGTCTTACATGCATGCATTGCGCAGTTTCCACGTACGCTCGGACATTTGAGCATTTTTAATACTTTCACTACAGATTTTCAACATTGTCATCTCTTCATACCTCCCTATGAATGGTACAGCTGTCATTCTTCACATCCTGCCCAATCTGTGTTTTCGTACACCTAGCGCACAATGGCACGGTCGCTGTAGGAACTCAAATTTGGGACACATTGACAAAATCACAGTGCCACTGTTCATGAGAAGAGGTCCCAAATGCTTTCATGAGGTGGGGGCCACAAAACGGCCATGTTGAAAATCTGTACTGCAAATACCAACACATACCCAGGGTGTTACAGTTCCTAACCATAATGTCCCACCCTGTACAGACTGACAGGCATCAGAGGTGTGCCTTTGGAATGCCGACTGTAATGCTCATGCCATTCCAACCCCACCCCAACCCTGCACCTACTGACAGGCATCGAGCTGTGCCTTGGACTCTTCGGCCCCACAGTTCACCCCATTCTATACTGCACCCATTTCAGCATATCTTCTTATGGAGTGGGGTGACTGTAAAGCCAAACAACCCAAGGCACACCTCAACACTTGTCAGTGTCTGCTGGATAGGGTGAGGTGAAATGGCATGAAAGTTATGGGCAACAACCCAAACGCATGCCCCAATGCCTGTCTGTCTCTGCAGGGTGGAGGTGGGGTTGGCATGAAGTTCAATACTTCACTGCCATTCCTACTCTGCATCTGTCTAACTTCTGCATTTCCAATGCTAATACCAGCAAGCAAACATTCGGCATTGACAAATGCTTGTTATTGGTTGCTCCTGCCCTGTGTGAGACCATCATGTCATACTCTTGCAAGGCAAGACTCCATCTTAGTAGTCTACCATTTGTTTTACCCATTTGTGCCAGCCAAACCAAGGGGTTGTGGTCAGTTTGTACCTCAAAATGCTGCCCGTATATGTATGGCTATAACTTCTTTACGGCCTACGCCATGGCAAGACACTTTTTCCACAGTAGAGTAAGCCTGCTCCCTGGGAAGTAACTTTTTTACTGAGGCACACTATGGGGTGATCTTTCCCTTGGCTGGATTTCTGACTCAGCAGTGCCCCAATACCCACATCTGAGGCATCAGTCTGGACTATAAAGTGTCTGCTGTAGTCTGGACTTGTCAATACAGGAGCACTGCACACTGCCTCCTTCAGTCTGGTAAATGCTTTTTCACAGGCTGGTTCCCAGGCAATTTTCTTAGGCATCCTTTTCTTTACCAGGTCAGATAGGGGAGCGGCCAGGGCACTGTAATTGGGTACAAATTTCCTGTAGTACCCTGCTGTCCCCAGAAAACTCCTGACCTGCTTCTGAGTTTCTGGGCTTTGCCATGCTTTGATTGCCTCTATTTTTACTTAGTTAGGACAGAGCTGTCCCCTGCCTACAACATGCCCGAGGTATGCCACTTCGGCCATGGCCATCAGGCACTTCTCAGCTTTGACAGTGAGTCCAGCCCTCTGTATCCTGCCCAGCACTTCCCTAAGATGGGACAGGTGTTCCTCCCAGCTAGCACAAAATATGGCAGTGTCATCCAGGTACGCCACAGCGTGCTCCTAAGCACCATTTAACACCTGGTTCACCAACCATTGGAAAGTGGCCGGGTGCATTCTTCAATCCAAAAGGCATTACTTTAAATTCAAATAACCCTATCGGAGAGATGAAGCTTGACCTCTCCCTAGCTCTGGCAGTTAACTATACCTGCCAATACCCCTTTGTCAGGTCGCCCCTCCCAACTTGTCCAGGAGTTCATCCGTCCAGGGCACTGGGTGGGCGTCTGATTTTGTGACTGCATTCAGTCCACGACAGTCCACACAAAAATGAGCAGAGCCATCTGGCTTGGGAACAAGGACTACGGGTGAGGCCCAGGGGCTGTGGGATTTCTGGATTACCCCTAAATCCAGCATTTCCTCCACCTCCCTCCTAATGTCCTTTTGGACAGCCTCTGACAAACGATATGCTGTTTGCCGTGTGGTCACCTGTGTCCCTGTCTCCACATTGTGCGTCGCTAAAGGGGTTAGTCCAGGCTTGGCACTAAGTAGTGGGGCAAAGTCTGCTAAAACCTCTCTTACTCACTAGATCTGGTTCAGGGCCAACTGTGGTGACAGTTTAACTGCCTCCACAGAGGACTCCAGCTTGCTTTCTTCCAGCAAGTCCAGAAGGGGGTCTCTTTCGTCTGTCCCCTCCCCAGAACTACACACTGCAAACACATTGTTAGCCCCATTAGCATATGGCTTCATGATGTTGACATGGTACATTCTTTGTGTATGTCATCTGTCAGGTAACTCTATAATGTAGTTTACGTCATTTATCTTTCTGACTACTTTGTACGGTCCTGCCCACTCCGCCTGCAGCTTGTCTTTCCGGACTGGGATTATGACCATGATTTCCTGACCCACCATGTATGAGCAAGCTCTGGCTCTGCGGTTGTACCTCACTTTTTGTTTTTGTTGGGCAGCTGCCAGGTAGCTCTGGGCTGTCCCCATAAGCTCCTTCAGCCTTTCTCTAAACCTAAGGACATAACTATGGGAGTTCCCTGGATGGCGTGCTTGCCTTCCCAGTCCTCCCGGCTCAAGTCTAGGGGCCCACGTACCCAGTGTCCATATAAGAGCTCGAAGGGGGAAAACCTGTCGACTCTTGGGGCACCTCCCTGTATGTAAAAACAACAGGTGGGGAAAGTATTTCTCCCAGTCCCTCCCATGCTGTTCAGCAAATGCTTGGAGCATTGACTGAAGGGTAGCGTTAAATCTTTCCACAAGCCCATTGACTTGCGGGTGATAAGGTGTTGTGCGTCTCTGCACCACCCCACACTTCTCCCACAGACATTTCATCAGGTCCGACATGAAGGAACCCCCTCGATCACTGATACTCTCCTGCGGAAACCCAACACAGGAGAAAATCCCAAGTAAGGCATCTGCCACTTCGTCTGTCCTCAGTGAGGATAGGGCCACTGTCTCTGGATACCGGGTGGCATAATCCACCACAGTCAGGATGAACCTCTTCCCGGAGCTGGGGGTATTTAAAGGCCCCACAATATCCATTCCCACTCTCTGGAATGGCACCTCCTCTATGGGCAATGGAATTAGGGCAGCTTGGGTCCTCTTACCCAACTTCCCTATTTCTTGGCACCGGTGACAAGACCTGCAATACTCCTTCACCTGCTGGGTGAAGTTGGGCCAATAGAAATTCTGGGCCAACTGCTGCATAGTGCACGCAATTCCCAGATGACCAGACAAGGGACTATCATGTGCAATCTTGAGCAACTGCTCATGGTACCCCATGGGGAATGACAAGCTGTCTGCCTAGCACCCCTCCCTCTGTCTTAGCATCCTGAGTATACATCCGTCCATTGTCCCAATAAACTTAATGTTTCCCATCACCTCCCTGTGCTCTGTCAGAGTCTGTCCAAGTCCTCAGCTTCTCTAGACTAGGGTCACTTTTCTGAGCAGCTGCACACTCCTTGCACATTCCCAAGGCACGGGACAGGTCACTTTCAGTGTCTAGAGTCCCTAGCTCTAGCGTCAGGGCACTCAGGATCACTGCCATCCCTAACCCTCTGACAATGGGTCACTCCTCCTTCTTTGGAGAAACCCTCCGTAGCTGTTTGTTTAACTGCTACCAGGGAAATTTCTACCCCCCTTTCATTAGTCTCCATATTAGGAGACCCAGGCTGGGGAACCAGCCTCCCAGTGGTTTCCACAGGGGCTTCTATGGGGTCCAGGGAACTACAATTTTCCCTTGCTGCTTGACTATGGGTAACTGCACACACCATCCCGTCTGAGATTGTTGCAGAGAATTACATCAACTACTAAAGTTTCAGCTACAGCAACCTGTTGCACAGTTCCCCCTGTTTCACCACAGTTTAGGAGAACACTAGCGAGTGGCAATGTTTTCTCCTCCCCAGTGAACCCCTGCACCATCACAAATTGATTGGGTATAAGCTGACCAGGCTCTATCAGATCCCCTTTTATCAAAGTCAGGGATGCCCCCGTGTCTCTTAACCCTTGTGTCTGTACACCATTCACGGTGACTGGGTGCACGTGTTCCCTCATATTTACTGGCATGCTTTCAGGGACACAAAAACAACCCAATTCTTTTCGAACACCACTTTGTGCACTATTTGTCCTTTTGGGACACTGTCTGGCAATATGACCGGTTTCTTTGCAAACCTAGCATTAATTTTTTTTCTCAGTTAAATCTTTTCTTTGTAACCTCAGGCTACCTGGTTTTGGTGGAGGCAAGGAGGGTTTTAGCTGCCCTGAAGGTGCACTTTTCCCTTTCTGCGCTGCCATGCCCACCCCATTCACTCTCAGAGCAGGTCTGCTCCTGGTATAGTGGTCCGAGAGTTCCACAGGCTCTTGCACTGTTTTTGGATCTCGGTCCTCCAGCCAGGTTTCAGCTCTGCTGGGCATGCCCAAAAAAACTGCTCTAACAGTACAGCATTTTTAAGTTTATCTACAGAGTTTGCTTCAATTCCTTCCCACCAACGTTTTAAAAACTGATGTCGTTTCGTGGCTAGCTCCTCGTAGCTCATGTCAGGGCTTCCCCTGAGCTTACAGAATTTAGCTCTGTATGCTTCTGCAGTTAATTCATACTTTTTTAAAAGTGCAGCTTTAAGTTTGCTGTAATCATTACTGTCCTCATTGTTCATTTGACCCAATGCATCCTGAGCTTTCCCGGTAAGTAGTGTGGATAGCTGGAAGCTGCAGGACCCTCTGGGAATATTCACCTGAATGCAAACTTTTTCAAAGGAATTTAAAAAGGCATCCATATCTTCCCCCTCTTTAAATCTGGTTATCAATTTAGAATTTAGTTTGTAACCCAGTCCTGTAGTTCCAGTTAAACCCAGGCCACCTACCTGCTCTGGTGCTGGTGTTTGGAGTGGTAGCTTCTCCAGTTCATGTTGCCTCTGGCACTCACACTCTTCACAGTCAGCTTCTCGCTGCTGTCATTCAGCTTCTTGCTGTTCTCGCTCCTCCTCTCACTGAAGCTGCTCCCTCTTCTCCTCTGCGTCTCGCTGAAGTTGTCGCTCTTCTCTCTGGAACTCCAGCTCCATTCTCCACAATTCAATCTGCAGCCTGATTGCCTCTGGCTCCAAAATGCTGGTGACCTTCCCCTGCTGCTGTGGCCCTTGGCTTGCACTGGCCCTGCTGTGCTCCTCATGGAATCTGGACACTGCAATGGACTCTGGCCCCCTCCCACCCAAAGTCTGGTCCTTTTCAGTCACGGACTGTGACTCGACGCTCTGGGCATCTGCTGCCTTCAGGGCGTCCATGAGGTTCTGTTTGTTGGCTTTCCCCTTGTACTGGACTCCTCTGTCCTGGCACAACTGCCTCAAGTAGTCTGCAGTGTAGCCACTGTAGTTGGAAGCCATCTTCTTCCCTAACTATGGCTACTCTAACTTGCACTCGAAAAGAAAAAAAAATAAAACAGGTAGGAACTTTGACTGCAAGCAAAATGATATAGTTCTGTTTACTTTTTAAAAGTAAATCACTGCCGGAGATCATGTGATGCAGAGCATCAGCTAACAGCTTTTCCTTCTAGCTCCAGCCACCCAGATGTCTATTTTGCCTATAAACCTAGCTTTTCTAGTGGTGTGTGGGACTGAACCGTTACCTGATTACCACCGCTAACGATATCTATTCTCTGGTATGGTTTATGGATGTGGAAATGAAGAAAATGCTGCCAAAATACCCATCGCCCTCCACACCTGAGAAGGCCCCGAAGAAACCCAAGGCCGCATCTGTTGTAAACATGCAGGGTGCACCCTCTTCCAACCCAGACATGGAACCCCTCACTCTGGTTCATTTACTTGAGGAATTTAAACCCTTTCAGGAGGAATTACGGCAAATAACAGGAGAATTCAAGTCGCTTGCTCAAGCTTTAGAAGATGTCACCACTCGCACCTCCAACAATGAAGCCCGTATTCACTCCACAGAATGGAAACAAGCCAAGATAGATTCTGATCTGGTTGTGGCCCATTGGCGGATCACCAAGCTTGAAAATATGGTACAGGACCTAGAAGGTCGCATCCGCCGTAACAACGTGGTGCTGATCGGGCTTCCAGGGAAGGAAGAAGGCCCTGAATCAGTCACCTTTGCACAGAAGTTCGTCGAAAAAGTGGCCGGTCCATCCCCTTTAGGCTCTAAATATACAATAGAAAGAGCCCATCGAGCCCTCCAACCACCCCCAGCATCAGGCGCTCCACCATGCACCTTTATATTTCGGTTTCTAAACTTTCAAGAGCGCCAGCACTTCATTGCCAAGGTTAGAGATTGCAAGAACTAAAATGGGAAGGTGCAACGATTAGAGCGGCACAAGACCTCCCGCTCTCCGTAAGACTATGAAAGGCAACTTTCAACCAATTAGTTACCAAGTTAATTGCTGCAGGGGTTAAATTTCGAATGGGGTACCCGGCTAGGCTTCAAGTTTTAATCTCAGGCTCCTGGGTTACCTATGAGGAAGTGGATGCCTCAACAGCCGGTCTTCAAGCTGCTTTTCCTGATCTGTTTAGAGACCCGTGAACATCTTACAACAGCTACTAGATTGTTCTTTGTTTATATTGGGTTATACTGGTAAAAAAGAAATCGTCTTTTGCTGTACCAAAATTGGAGATGGCTCGCAGTGTGGAATTTGACAAAACTATCCCATTATGCTCACGACAATAAGATTAAAGGGGTGCAATTTAGAAGAAAGCACCGAGTCAGAAGCTATTTGCTGCTCCTAACCTTCAACTGTTAAAAAGGCTTCAGGTTTGGACTTACCCCTTACCTCACCAGCTCTGTTAGCGATCCCTCACTAATCCTGCTATCGGTTACAGTAAGCGATTTCTACCCGCAATGCTCGCATGTTCTTGGGGTACTGTGAGCCTCCACAATTGAAGTATTTCCTGTATTTGGACACTAGAGTGCATCACACTTTGTCTCCCGATTAGCATTATTGTTTTACTTAATTTGCACTGTTGGAATCAGAGAAGAGATATCTGTTTTTCGCAGGATCGCTTTCCTATATACTTATCGAGGACTCATAACGGCTGCTTGCAAGATCAGTAACCAGAGCACCGATAGAAATTGCCCTATGTTTTTGTTCATACTTGACTGCTGTTTCTAAAGGGCTTATAGAACGCAAGCAACTCCCTTAGGGTCTAAAGGGGAAATGTTTAACTTTTCTCTTTTTTACAGGGTCAGCATTATTATTATTAGGGCATTTGGGGATGCACTGTTGTTCACCTTTACTACCCTGCCTTGTTTTCTTTAATGATTTTACCTTCTTTCCCAGCATGTCTTTAGACACAGGGAAAGAAAAGTTTTTGGCAACTATTATACTTAAAACAGCATGTCTTTTTGGGGCTATCCCTGATTATTTCCTAGCTACATTTCTAGAATTAGTTATGGGTTTAAATAGGTAGTTATATGTGATAATTACAAAAATGTTAAGCCGGTATTAGACTGGGCTGGGTGATTGGGGGGAAGGGACTGGGTATAGTGGATTGTATATAGACTTTGACGGCAGATAAGGACCACTTGGTCCACCCAGTCTGCCTATTTCCCTTCCTATTGGATAAGCTGCAGATTCTAGTTAACCAAAAGCCTACTTCCTGCAACCCCCCACTACAATTGCCTTATGTCTGTCCCATGCATGTTTGAATTCCGCCACTGTTTTAGACCCAACAACCTCCCCAGGAAGGCGGTTCCATGCATCCACCACTCTCTCCATGCAAAAAAATTTCATGGGCTATACTAGAAGGGGGGAGGTGGGAGGGTAGGGAAGGCAGGGAGGGTGTATGGGACTCATTGTTCTGTTTGTTTATTACTATGACTGTGATAGGTTGTGGGGAATGTGGGTGGGGGGCCAATGTTGGGGTGGGAAGCACAGAGCTTGTATGCATAATAGTACAATGCATGTATTTCCTTTCGGCCCTGACAGAGCTTCTGCTGCCTAACTTAAGCAAGGAATATGGCTAGGGACATAAGGATACTTACATGGAACGTAAAAGGGATTATAAAAAAAGATAAAGCACTATCAAATCTTGAAACACTTGGGGCTTTTACATTTCTCCCCAAAACTGGGGGGCGATGGAAGGTTAATAAGCAATTATTAAAAGATCCTAAAATAGTCTCATATATTTCGGATCAAATAACATTTTTTCTCTCAGTGAATTGTACCCCCACTAGCAAACCAGATATGGTTTGGTGTTCCCTGAAAACTTTCCTATGGGGTATACTAATTAGCTTGGCTACCCATAGGAAAAAGCAATGGGATGCCTAGCTCTTAACTCTCTTATCTCACATTCGAGAATTGGAATCTAAACTCTCTCCCCAATCTCCTGAGCAGCATAGACTGGACCTAGTGAATTTCACAAATGCTTATCTCCATTTACTGAGAAAGAGAGCTGAATTTGCAATCCTGAAAGTCAAAGCTTCATACACTGAACAGGGTGAAAAAGCAGGCCGTATGTTAGCCCTTAAAATTAAACAATAGCATACCTCTCATTTAATTGCATCCATTCGCTCTCTATCAGATAACTCTCTAAAGACAGCTCCAGCGGACATTGTTGATGAGTTCACCCATTATTATGCCCACTTATATGGTCCTGTGATGAACCCACCAACAGATCTAGATTTAGATAGATAGATTTAGATAGATACTTAGCTGAATCACACTTGCCCTCTCTCCCAACAGATCAACAAGCTCCCTTAATTACCCCCATTTCCCAGGTTGAATTGGACAGAATTATCTAAGACCTCTCCTCTGATAAAACCCCTGGACCAGATGGATTCTCCTCTAATTTTTATAAAATATTTTGTGAAGCAATTATCTCCTGCCCTTTTACCACTTTTTCAACATATACTCTCGGGAGCAGAGGGAGAGCAGTCCCTGTTTGAGGCACTGATAGTGCTTCTCCCAAAACCTGATAAGTGTCAAGCTATAGGCCGATATCACTCCTAAATCAGGACATAAACATTTTGTCTAAAATCCTGGCTGAACAGGTATGCGAAGTCCTTCCATTCCTTGTAGGACCAGAACAGGCTGGCTTTATGAAGGGGAGGGCCTCAGTAGACCACTTACGCACACCTGGCCCATGTCTTCTCTGTATCCAGGGACACCAACTTTCCAGCAGTTCTGGTGTCCCTGGATGCCGAGAAAGCCTTTGATAAGAGTCAACTGACACTACTTACTACACGCCTTTAAGGTTTTCGGCTTTCCTCCTGATTTTCAAACTTGGATTGACTCTTTGTACAAATTTCCAACTGCCCAGATATCTTTCAATAGGGTAATATCAGACTTGTTTCCTCTCTACTCAGGCACGAGACAAGATTGCCCCCATCTCTCCTCCTCTTCAATTTATATTTAGAACCCCTGATACGCAGACTAACAGACTTCCAGGAGATCCATGGCATCACTATTCAGGACCAACCTGTCACAGTTCCTGCTTACGCAGGCGATTTGCTTCTCCAACTTTCCCATCCAGTAGATTCTATTCCATCCATGCTCGCAATTATTGAAGAATTCAGCTCAGTATCTAATTATAAGCTAAACGTGGAAAAGTCAGTAGTCTTCCCCCTTAAATACAGAATATAAAAACCTTATATCTCTGAATTTGAACTCTCCTGGAGGTCTTATACTCTCCGATATTTAGGCATTGTCCTTACAAGGAACCCTGCTCGCCTTCAGCGACTAAACCGGGACTCATTCACACGGTCAGTCAGGATTTCAAAAGATGGTCCCTTCTCCCCATTTCCCTCTGGGGTAGAATCAATCTGGTCAAAATGAATGTTTCACCCCATCTTTTCTACCCTCTTAATCTCCTAAATATATGGCTTCCCCTAGTTTGGTTCAGAAAAGTCCACAGTCTCATCTCTGACTTTATATGGGCTGGCAAAAAAACAAGGTTGGCATTTCACAAATTAGCAGCCCCTAAACAGAAGGGAGGACTGAGACTACCCCATATAGGCCTATATTATTGGGCAAGCCATGCCAGTAAATATCTCAGATGGATGAATAGTGATTCTGCCCAGACCCTTTCTCCTTTCACCCTGTTTGGCTTAATATTGAACTGAAACTGATTAAGCAACAAAGTATTTCCCCACCAACACTCTTATTCACGAAACTGAAATCATTGCCTACTCAACTACAAATCCACCCTATTGCAACATCGATTAGAGCCCACACCCAGTTATGCTCCTTTTTAAAATACAATCAAATACCTCAAGGGAATACACAAAGTCCAAGAGGGTAGCATCTTTCAGAAAAAGAGGTGTGCAAAAACAAGGGGGCACAATTTGAAGCTAAAGGGGGGACGGCTCAGAGGTAATGTGAGGAAGTATTTTTTCATGGAGAGGGTTGTGGATGCATGGAACAGCCTTCCTGAGGAGGTTGTGGAGTCAAAAACAGTGGTGGAATTCAAGAATGCATGGGACAGACATAAGGCAATTCTAGGGGGTGGAGGTTGGAAGAAGTAGGCTGTTGGTTAGCTAGGATCTGCAGCTTATCCATTAGGTAGGGAAATGGGCAGACTGGGTGGGCCAAGCAGTCCTTATCTACCATCAAATTCTATTTTTCTATGTTTCTAATCACACGAGAGATCTCGCTCAAACCTTGCGGGGTAATCCTAATATTAAACTAGAGGGTAAATATCTTCCCACTGGTTGGCTCAACTTGGGAATTGCTCGTTTTTATATTTTGTGTCAAAAACAGGGAACTGGCTCTCATCTGCTGAAATTTTGCGTAAAGCAAATATTTCTAACACCCGGGTCTTCCAAATTTTTCAGCTGCACCACATCTTGATCAAGGTCATGGGAACTATTCCCCCACAGGCCACAAAATTCTCCTTTCTTACAGAATTAGGCCCCATAGTAGGCCTCCCTCAAGCAAGGATTCAGTTACTTTATTTTTAATGGAAGTCTAAAACTTCCAGGAGTCAATATCTGGAAGTTAATCCAGTTTTTTGGAAGTCAAAATACTTCCAGGATCCCACTTTTGGAAGTCAGTAGTCTAGGCCGAACTAATTTATGGGTGTTAACATAATAAATTAGTGGTAAAATACAATTTCTTTCAGAAAATCCATCATTTCTGACTTCCGTGTGTGCAGTTTTGGAAGTCATCTAATTCTTGGTTTGACATCTGGAAGTCAGTGACTTCCTCTCTCTTTATTTTGGAAGTTTTTGCCTTATTTTTGGAAGTCAAATACTCCCAAAATGAAGTTAACTGAAGCCCTGCCCTCAAGCAGTCTCCAAGATATATGGCGTTCTTTTTCACTGGATTTGTCCAGAGATCTTTGGCCCCACTAATTACTGGTCCCCCCATTTTCCTGATAAAAATCTCAACTGGTCTTCGTTATGGCAGAACTGCCACAAATTTCTTTCACCAAGACAGACTCAGTCTTATGCAGTTTCACATACTACACAACCTTTACTATTCCCCTCAAAAACTTGCTAAATTGGGTTGTGTAGCCTCCTCCATCTGTACACGATGCCAACAAGAAGAGGGCAATAGTTTTCACATTTTTTTGGACCTGCCCTAAAATAGCTCCACTGTGGGCCATGATCAAGAATAGGGCCGATCCCCTTCTAGGTCCGACTGATTTATTTTCCCCACACATATGTATACTGGGGGATTACTCCTCTATCCAGGTACTTTCCCGTAAGTATCACATAGCGCTGATTTCATACTCTATGAAAAAGTTGGTGTTAAAGCATTGGAAAGATAGTTTAGATATTTCCTGCACGGAATGGTTACAAGAGCTTCTGGTAGAATGGAAAGGTCCATAGCTAGCATCTACCATAGACTTAAAAAGTTCAACAGAATATAGGGCCCTTTACAAACCTTATATTCTCTGTCATTTACTGTTAGAATTACTGAGCTCTTTGCAAACTGAGCCTTTAATATGTTGATCTGTGCGGGGTGGTGGGGAGGGGGAGTGGGGGATAATGGGAGAGGATAGATCCTGTATGTCTATGAATGAGTCACTGTACTACTCTGTTATGTTAAGGATTCATTCTCTGTATTGTAAAAACCTTAATAAAAATTTAAATTGAAAAAAAAAATTAAATAAATAAATCACTGCCTTATTTTGTACGTGAGCTGTACAGTATTAATCTGACACACTAAACTGTTAAAGCTTGTGTTACCAATACTTTTTAAATCACACCACTGCCAACCAAATCTGTCACAAATGCACTCCTCAGGTCAGTCCCTCTGCTCCCTCAGTGCGAACCTCAGAGTGCAATAGTGTGAACAGGTAACAGACAGGGTAACCCTCCTGTCTGCTCTGGGTCCGAATCACCTGTTAGCCTCGAGTTCTGGAGGGATTCAAACTGTCAACGTTATACTAGCATACTCAATTAACAGACTCAGATACGTACCCTCTTCAGAGGATGCAGTACAATCCTTCGCCCAGGGGCACCCAGCCAGGTTTTCCAAAATGTACCCTTAGAACTCTACATGAGACCTAGGTATTTCTTACCTTTTAAGCAAGTTCAGTAACACAATCAAGCTTTTAACAGCTGTCAGACTTAAACCAGGGGTTCAGCATCACATGCCAAAGGAAGACTGAGAAGACACACAGGCAGTATTTCAAAAAAAAGGTTGTTTACTAAAAAGTTTAAAACAGGCGAAGTAAAACACAGAACAATTATATCACAAATCTCATAGTCATATAACAAAAGAAAAGAAAGTTACAGAATACAAACTCCTACCACAGACACTTCATTCTTCTCTAAGTGTTACCTTTAAGTGCTTTTTAAGTCAGAGAAACTGTCTTTTTCAGAGTCCAAGAATCATGTGTCACTGTTTCCCTCTGTTCGCTGTTCGTTTGAAACACCATCTTCCTTCCCTTTTCGTGAGGTCAGCTAGATCCTCCCCAGGTCCAATTTCTAACATAGTTATCTACAAGGATGTATTTTAAATAATGTGAACATCAGCAAAAAGCCATTTCCCAAATATGACAGTCTGGGATCAAACATTTCTCTTTGATGCCCCTCTGCTGATTTCCTGTGGCTAGTGTGATCGGAGGGTTTATGACTCTTCACACACTTCTGCTATCAACTTGCCTTTTTCCTGCAGGAACCATAAAAGTTTATTAGGCCTATTTCCTGCCCAGATGTGTTCAAAGGGTTTCTCTGGTCTGTTTACAACATCCTGTATTATTACTACACTGGAATCTGGGGAGTCACCCACTGAAACCCAGCTTGGCTGCATCTAAGCAGACATTCAGACACATTTGTTTATAATGCAAATATCATACAATAATCATAAGAAGATGGCTACGTCACATCCGGCCTCCTCCCTTCTGACACTTTTGTAAAGAGGAACTACATCTGCCCTCTTCCAGTCCTCCAGAACCACTCCCATATCTAGTGACTCATTAAAAAGTGCTGCCAGTGGTGGCGCCAGCATCTCCCATAGTTCCCTTAATATTCTAGGATATATCCCATCCGATCCCACTGCCTTGTCCACTTTCAGTTTTGTGAGTTCCTTTGGGACTTTCTCTTCTGTAAATGGACCGGTGCCCATCTCCCTCCCATATCTGTTCATGTTGCCTAACTGTGGTCCCTCACCTTCTTCTTCTGTGAATACAGAACAAAAATATTTGTTCAGTATTGATGCTTTTTATTTTTGAATAAGAGAGTGCCTGAGAGTGGAGTGGACAGTGGAGAGCTTTAAAAACATATCTATTTGGGCTTGCCTTTGATGATAATATATAAGGCCCCTAGAATTCTGTGGATGCAGAATTTTGCGCAGAACTTGCAACCTACCACAGAATATCTGCAGTGCTGCAGAATTCACTGTTCTTGGTGATTCTTTATTAATATTTCCAGGTTATCCATAGCACCTGGTTTCCTTCCCCTCCTTTTATATCCAAAACCCCTCTACGCTCAGCATGTGATGTTATCTGTGCTATCACATCATACATTAGGTAATGACAGGGTTGCATTCTGCCACAGAAATGAAGAGTCACTTATC
Source organism: Neoceratodus forsteri (assembly GCA_016271365.2). NCBI lineage: Eukaryota > Metazoa > Chordata > Ceratodontiformes > Ceratodontidae > Neoceratodus > Neoceratodus forsteri. Next base: position 650,879,010 of record CM028135.1, read on the forward strand.
TACCACAGCTCCCACTCTCAGAAGAAGTGGCACAGCACATCCGGTACTGTGATATTTGCTCTACCTGTACTACAGCCTAATAAAATTTTCAGTCTTAAGTTATTACACTAGGGCAAACTTAAAAATTACTTAACAATAGCACAGACCTGTTCACTCCATAACCTTACTTTTTACAGGTTTATTTGTGTCTTTAAGGTACAGGGATGCCGTCTGAATTGAATAACTGGTAAATGAATTAACATGTCGATTTAACAAAAAATAAAGTAATTATGCTCAGAAAGGTGGAATATAGTAAGTAATATGTAAACCTGTTGAAAGAACAGATATACTAGATGAATAATTTTGCTGTACACATTTTTGCCAGGGTTGATGATTACATGTTATTACAAGCTGACAAAATTACCTAAAGTTATGGAGAAATGTTGCGTTTCCATGCCAGCGACTCAGGTTTGGGGGCGAGCCCTGGAAGCTGGTTAGGCAGCACAAGGATAGGGGGCAGCCCTGCCGCACACCACCGCTCTGAGCCTGGGAAGGTGTGGCGCAGTATTCTGTCACATGAGTGACACCCTGTGATGGGCTAGGAAGTCTTCTCTCACAAGGGGTTCATGTGCATGTCATGGCCTGATGGGGTTATGTAGTGTTGTAGTGTAGTGTTGCTTAAGTGAAAAATGAGTCAAAATTACTAAAAATAAACTAATATGATTAAAAATAACTACTAATTTATTAGTATTTTAAGCTTTTAAACTGGTTGCATGGGAACTACCTTATCTCCCACAATGTTAAAACAGAAAAGCAAAAATACCTGCTTTATAAATATTTAGCAAAGTTCGTCTTTTCCTCGAGTCGTCCATAACTCCACCGACACCGGAAGCAAAACCCCATTGAGGATGCGCATAACATGCTGGACAAATAAACTCCCAAATCGTGAACTGCCCCTGGTAATTTAGAATTATAACCGAGCCCTTAGTGGCTCACAATTTACTTTTTAAAACTGGTGCCATATTCCCACGCAGCATGGAATAAAGATGATGGAGATCCCACGCATGTGTAAGTGTACCTTCTGCGCATGCATAGGATTTCGGAATTGGTTTTAAGAAGTAAATTGTGAGCCACACAGGGCTCAGTTTTAATTCTAAATTACCAGGAGCAGTCCGCGATTTAAGAGTTTATATGGGTAGCATGTTACTAAAGCAGGCTTGACGTAAAATGCCACCTCATGACTGTGCTTGGTCCTGGTGCGTGTCCTCAACTGGGTTATGCTTCCGGTATCGGTGGATTTATGGACACCCAAGGGAAAGACGAATTTTGATAAACATTTATAAAACAGGTATCTTTGCTGAACTTCTTTGTCTATGGGGTTATTCTGCATTGCAGATTACTTAAGTGTGTGCCAAAAGGCACACTGCACAGATATTAACAAAAACGGAGGGGTAACGCTGACAGTGCCCCTTTAAAGCAACAATAACAAAATATTATTACAGTGTGACTGCCCCTCCTTATTGTGTTTAAAGTAGCGCAAATACAATAAGGAGTAACACCTGCACTGTGGGTGAGAATTTGTTTTTTATAAACAAACAACAAAATACCACTAAATTCCCTCTGCCACCCTCTGTTCCACCAAACTGTCATCCACCCACCTACATTGTTTGTTTTATAAAAATTGTTAGTTTGTTCACACAGAAAATGCTTAACCCATGCTAAGAGAAAAACACCAAGAAAGAGACCGGAGGTACATATGCTTTTTCTTTTCATTGTTCCCCTTTAAGCACACACTTTTTATGTTTCCTTGCACAAGAAACATTTTGTTACAAAGATCAACATTTCAGAGGTGTGTCACTGACTAGCCCAATGCAGGGCATGCTATATTGGGCTCGTCCCTGACAGACCAATGACCACAGCAAGCCGAGGATGACGGCGGTCACAGTTTCGGTTTTTTTTTCCATTATCTGTTTATCCCTCCTGGGAGCCCTGGCAGGTGTCTGCGGTCTTTCTTAAAAGACAGACTCACTCTCTGGCTTCCTGCCTCCCTGTATCACAGAGCCTGGTGAACCCCCCATGGATTGCCCCCTGTGGCAGGGCCAGGAAGGAGGGCACCAGCCTTCCCCCACCCCTGAGACCCAATCCAGATGCTGGGCTCAACCCCCGTGGATGCATGAGCCATCATAATAATAATAATAAATAATAATAAACTTTATTTCTTTTGTGCCTTTCTAAAATCTAGGCGCATTACAAAATAACAGTCATAAAAACATCATACAACAAATTAAAATCCAAGCTAAAATATACAGCATTAGTTAAAATCTATATCATCACCAAATGCCTGTTTCCATAAAAAGGATTTTAGGCCTTTTTTAAAGCCCTCCACCGTCATGCACTCTCTAATCCAATGGGGTAGAGAATTCCAGAGGGTCAGTGCTACAAAACTAAAAGCGCGGGCGCCGGAAGATTTTAAAACTACCTTCGGAATCTCTAGCAACCCCTCGTTGGCTGAGCGGAGCGGTCGCATCGGAAGGTAAGGCACCAGAAGATCTTTCAGGTAATCGGAGCCCAAGCCGTGTAGGGCTTTATATGTCAGTAATCCGACTTTAAAGGTGATCCACCACTGGACCGGCAGCCAGTGCAGATCCCGCAGCACCGGTGTCATATGGGAGTAACGTGGAATCTACCAGGCTCCATTTTCCACTTTTCTCCTGTCCCCCCCACCTCTACCAATGTGGTGATGTTGGTACATGTCTCCCAATCCATACTGCCCTCCAGCCACCACCAGAGGGCAGTCAGCAAGCAGGACGACAGGTCTCCCTCCCCCCCGAAATAGGAGAGCAGTCCTCTGGACGCTCGATCCTCTCTCACCCCTGTTGACCCCTGGCAGCCCGTGCTCATTCCAGAACCAGGTTCACTGGCGAGGCACGAGGTGTGGCATCCAGCACCTCAGCCCTCAGCACCAGCGGGCCGGCTAGGGGTCACAGTCTCATGGATGGAAAGTTTGTGTACTTGAAAGGACTGAAGTGCTCCAGTGAGAGTGAGAGAGAGAAAGAGCTTCAGTCCTTTCATTGGCGTAAAGCCGCCTGGCACTCAGCTGAGTGGCTTTATGACTTTCTTGCATCTGACGGGGGCACTGTCAGTATTTTATTTTCTACTTACCCTGCCCTGTTCATGTGATAGTCAGTGCTGGAGTTCTTCCCTTGTTGCGGGAATGCATGTTTGAGTTCCATTATATGGCTTGAATTACTGATAAAGTGCTTTCGTTTTTGAGGAGCAGCTCATGTTATTTTTAACTTTTCCTCTGTTTTCTGAATCCCTGTTGCTTTACCTCCAAGAGCACAAAACCACACTTATGTATCTGCAGGGAACTGGTAAGTTGGAGAAGCTGACTGTAAATGTAAAATCTCCTTTTATTTACAACAGGAACAGAAGGGTATCTATTCACCCACAAGGTCAGTCACATTGCTGCAGCAGTGGTCATCCTAAATGGCCAGTCCAGTTGTGAAGAAAGATAATGTTATGCCAGGAAAATAATCTAGCCCAAGGTTTACATATGAGCTGCACCAGTAAATTGTTTTAAATAGTAACTGCTATTTCTATTTGTGCAACTGAGAGAAAGGGACAGCCCCACACGGGACTGTTAACTAGCATACAGGAGGAAAACTATTAGTGGCTGGAGTGTCTCTCTCTTAAACTTACAACATAATTTCCAAATACCGGGTAACTGGTCACATATAAAAAAGCCAAAATCAGTCACATTTAGTGAAATGGAAACACCAGCGCGCGGACGGTGATGCAGAGCAGCGACCTCCACGCTGCTATCACATATGCATGCTCAGTGTTACGCCCTTATCGCTGTTGCCCTTCCAATCAGAATGGCTTTTCTCTATAATGCAAAACCAATCACTGATCACTTTGCAGATGCAGCCACTGAAGCGAAATGAATGCAAAAAATTGAGAGACAGTTGAATACAAGGGATGCTGAAGCTGAACTGAAGGGCGGCAACAACGAGTTCTGGAGTAACCAGTAATATTTTGTTGAGTTGATGGGAAGGGTCAGGAGCTAAGCTGATGATTTTGACCTTGTTTATGAACTGTTGCCAGACTCCTACCACTCAGCCCATTGACATTCAGGACTAAATAAAAACTTTTACTTTATGTTGTTACGTAGGGAATTATGCATTTAAAGAGATCAGCTCCTTCTTCACTCTCTCCCTCAGCTATGTGCCCTTTGGTTTTCAGCAGCATGAAAACAAATGGTGGAGTCTTCCATTGTGGTGACCCTTTCATTCATAAAAGAACATGGCTAGCTCACTCACAATCACGGCATTAAAACTTTATGCATAAGCACAGAAAGGAGAGCTACAACTCGCCTAATCCAAAGAAGCTTCAGCAGGTGAACTCCACCAGGAAGAGACAGATGACCATGCAAGCACTCCCTGTTGAAAATAATGGCTAAAAGTTTTTCCGTTGTCCCTAGTTCTCACTAGCTACAAGACGCTGGTACACGCATGACGTGAGGTACACAAGGTTGGAATAGAACCACAGATATGCAGTGTGATGGACTCTGACTTTTTTTTCCTGTTTTTCCTGTTTGCAGCGACGTTCCTAACAAGAATGCTTCTTTGCATTAGGTGAGCTGTATCTCTCCTTTCTGTGCAAATGTGTGAAGTTTTAATGTCATGATTGCGGGTAAGCTAGCCATGTTCTTTTCTAAATGAAAGGGTACACAAATAAAGGCTTTGCTTTGGGATTGAAGACATTTATAAATAGAACAATAAAACAGCTCATAGGAACCTTGTGCTGCTGTAGTATTACACATTCCCAGGTATATGCACTTTGATTAGCCCAATGTATAGGTGAGCCCCCAGTCCTGTGTTGACCTTTAAAAATAGCTCTCGGGCGTTATGAAAGGGTTCACAGATAAAGGCTTTGCTTTGGGATTGAAGACATTTATAAATAGAATAATAAAACAGCTCATAGGAACCTTGTGCTACTGTTGTATTACACACTCCCGGGTATATGCACTTTGATTAGCCCGATGTACAGGTGAGCCCCCAGTCCTGTGCTGGCCTTTAAAAATAGCTCTCAAATGTTATGAAAGGGTTCACAAATAAAGGCTTTGCTTACCTATCATTTATTTTATATAAATATATTTTGATGGCTACTGTTAGTTTAATCGCAATTGAGTAAACAGAGGAAAAGTATACGGGGAAATAACTGCTAACCAGGGGAATTTCATCCACGTATTATATAGATTTAAATCACTGAGTAATTCTAGCTATTTTCTCTGTGATTTTTTTTTAGGATGCATGTATCACCCTGACACACACACACCATGCAAGGAAACATTCGGCATTGACACATGCTTGTTTGATTTACTGTGAGTCTGACTCTGTTTACAAATTATTCGTTAACCAACTTCACCCACCCAGCAGCCCCTACCGAACTAGCAGACATGTTTGTTAATGGATAAAATAATAATTATGTACACACATATATACGTACATAAATACATGCAAAGAAGCCAGCAGAATAAGGCCATTTGGTCTACCTAGTCTGCTCATATTGCAGGGTCCTCTGCTTATGCTAGTGACCCTGCCCCCCCCATCCTGCCATCCTTTCCATCTGCCCATGTGCTTCTAACTTCATTACTTGGAGTTGATGGAAACTGACAAACCATTGTTAATTTCTGTTTCTAAATCTGTTTGTGTCATATTTATTGTGTTGTTGTAAAAGCTTAAAGAGCAACTCTGTACTTCGGCATGTGCCTTCATGAATAAAATGTTTTAGCTATTACAATTCACCAGAGAATTCATTTTCAATGTTCCTTTTCAAGATTTATAGCACATTGTGGTAGTCCATCTAAAATGTCTGCATAGAAAACATCCAACTAAAAAGTCAGTTTAGAACAACATTTGAAAACATTTGCCTCTCCCCTGCTTACTTCACAGTGCCTTTGTTTATGACATCATAGTGCTCACCATAGCAGCAGACTGTTATGTCACAACCAGCACCTGTGTGGTTAACAGGGGACAGTAAGATATATGTTGAAACAGACTGGGACATCACAACCAGCAGTTGTGTGGTTTGCTGTGGAACTCAGATATATTTTGAAAGGCTCAGTGAAATAATTAAAAAAACAGACCAAAAGCACCACACTGCAAAGCTGCGGAAGGGTGCGGGTAACAGCTTCGTACCCTAAGCTAAACAACAAAAGACAAAAAACCACCATGCACGCCAGAGCCAGAAGGATTGCTAACCCTCCAGTGAAGGTGGTCAAAAATATCAGAAAGTCCAGATTGCTGATGCAAAATTGCTGGGTTTTATTCTAGTAGTGACAATAAAGGTTAGTAGTGGCACAACAGTTCATACAGGTCCCTTTGGAAATGGAATAAACAGAACAGAGGAGATACTGCAAAACTCATTTTTCATGCCAGCCTGCTTCCATTACATACTACTTAACACCATCAGGCCATGAAATGCACGTGAACCCATTGTGAGATAAAGCTCTCCAGAACATCACAATGTGTCCCCCGTATGAAAGAACACTACACCATACCTTCCCAGGCTCAGAGCAGTGATGTGTTCCCCCAATCCTTGTGCTGCCCAGCCAGCCCCCAGTGCTCATCTCTGAACCGGAGTTGCCGGCACAGGAGCACAACATGCTACCCTCTGGCCCAACAGCTGGCCCTGCACAGAACATTTCTCCATACCTTTGAGGTGATTCTATCAACCAATGACAATATGTAATCAATAACCCTGGCAAAAATGTGTACAGCACAATTATTTAACAGGTCTATTCTTTCAACAGGTCTACACATTATTATATTCCACTTTTCTGGGCATAATTATTTTTCTTAAAAATAACAGGTTAATTCATGTTACCAGTTATTCATTTCAGATGGCATCGCTGTACCTTAAAGGCAAAAATAAGTTTGTACAAAGTAAGATATGGACTTAGCAGGTCTATGCTATTGTCAAGGTTTTGTTTAAGTTGGCCCTAGTGTAATAACGTAAGACTGAAACTTGCATTAGGCTGTAGTGCAGACTGAGCAAATATCTGATGTGCTGTGCCACTGGCTCTGGCAGTGGGAGCTGGGGTAGGTAAGTGACTATTCATTTCTGTGGCAGAATGCAGCCATTTCATTAGCTAATGTACGATGTTATAGAACTGATAACATCACATTCTGAGCATAGAGGGGTTTGGGCTATAAAAAGAGGGGAAGGGAACCAGGTTCTATGGATAAACAGAAATATGAATAAAGAATCACCAAGAACAGTGAATTCTGTGGCACTGCGGAAGTTCTGCGGTAGGTTGCACATTCTGTGCAAAATTCTGCAGGCACAGAATTCTAGGGGCCTTGGTCACAGTCCTAGAAACTGAGAAATTCTCCAGCAGAAGGTGGCCTTGTAGTCCATTAAGGCTGCTTGTGGAGACACATGCACATTTATAATGTATTACTGCTGAACAGCACTAAAAAATGTTTTTTTTTTTTGTTTTTTTTTATTTATTTCTGAACTGAGATACATGATTGCTCTGCTAAGTCTTCCAGACAGAGGGTGGGGGGAAAGAGACAGATCAGCATGCTGCAGTAAGCAGCAGGGAGAGGAGGAAGAGTGGATACACATCCATTCTCAGTGGAGAGGGTCGGAAAGGGGTTGGAAGCATTAAAGGAGAATACGGCAATGGGACCAGATGGGAATTCACCAAAGAGTTCTATAGGAACTGAGCACTGCAGTGGAGATGGGGAATTTCCAGAGGACTGGAAGAGGCCTGATGTGGTCCCTCTGCACAAAAACGGCAGTAAGGAGGATGATAGCAACTACAGGCCAGTCCGGCTCACATCAATAGTGGGAATGTTAATAGAGACACTATTGAAGAGGAGGCTTCTGGAGCACTTGGAGGCAAAAGGGCTGCAGGCCCACGGGCAGCATGGTTTCACGGGGGGTCAAACTAATCTCATACATTTCTTTGACCGAATTACCAGGGAGATGGATCAAGGAAGAGTAGTGGATGTGGCCTATCTGAACTTCAGTAAGGCTTTCGACACTGTGCTGCACAGGAGGCTACTTAAGAAACCAAGTAGCCTGGAGGTGGGGGAGAAAGTGACAAGCTGAGTAAGTAGTGAGGTGCCACAGGTTTGGTGCTGGCACCGGTTTTCATTGTCTTCATAAGTGACATTGCAGAGGAGCAGAGGGTAAGATGTATCTTTTTGCTGATGATACAAAAATCTGCAGCAGGGTTGACACTCAGGTAGGAGTGTGAAGAATGCAAAGGGATCTGAGGAAACTATAGGAATGGTTTAGGGGGTGGCAGCTGAGTTTCAATGCCAAAAAGTGTAAGGTTATGCACGTCGGGCTACGGAACCCATGGGCTGTGCATAAGATGGAGGAGTGAAGCTTACAATCACCAAGCAAGAAAGAGACCTTCGGCCCGGTGGCGCTGAGGGTTGAGGCGCGGGATGCCACACTTCGCGCCATGCCGGCGACCCGGGTTCGGGAACGGACTCGGGCCGCCGGGGGCTGGAAGGGGGAAGGAAGGATTGGCGTCCTCGACAGCTCTCCTTCCTTGGGTGGGTGAGGACCAATGCGCCACTGCAAGCGACAGCGGAGGCTGGGTGTCCAACAGCGTCGATTTGACAGGGGAGAAGCCGGCAGACGCCTGCACGTGGCGCGCTGACGTCATTACCGCCTGGCTCTCCAGGGGGTATATACTATACAAAAATAGGGACTCCGCCTCTATGAAGCCCTCCCCGGGGGTTCCTCTCGGGTCGCCGATCCCCCAACCAGTTACCAGGACCGTGGGCTGATATGGGTGCCAGCTCCGCGGCCCCATCCTCTGGGGGTCGCCAGGGTGACCGGGATTCGGCCGACATGAAGGACCTCAGGGGGCCGTGACCAGGGTGGATACTTGGCGAGAGTATCCCTAAAAAAAAAAAAAAAAAAAAAGAAAGAGACCTAGGGGTCATCATATCTGATGACCTCAAGGTAGCTGGGCAGTGTGACAGAGCAGTGGGAATGGCTGGCAGGATGCTGGGGTGTTTGGGAGAGGGATTTCTAAAAGGAGGAAGGAGGTGGTACTGCTGTCGTATTGCTCACTGGGGAGGCCCCAACTGGAATACTGTGCCCAGTCCTCTGCAAGGACATTAAAAAAGTGGAGTTGGTACAGAGGATGGCAACCAAAATGGTGATGGGATTGCATGAGAAGTCATATGAGGAAAGGCTGCAGGACCTCAACATGTACTCCCTGGAAGACAGGAGAGGAGAGTGAGAGGGGGCATGATTGAAACCTACAAGTGCCTCACAGGAGTGATCAAGGTGCAAGTGGATGGTCTGCTTCAGAGAAAGGAAATCACTAGAACATGGGGGCATGCAATGAAGTTAAGAGGGAAGTTTAGGAGAGATATGTGGAAATACTTCTTCACAGAAAGGGTGGTAGATGACTGGAACAGCCTAGCAGAGGCGGTAGTGGGGACAAAGACTGTGGGGAGCTTCAAGCATGCATGGGATAAGCACAGGGGCATATTAGGTAGACGAACGGGGGGGGGGTGACACCTATGACCAGCTAGGGTCAGTAGTGATAGAATAGGCAGGGACAAGGGGCAGCCTAGATGGGCCTAAAGTTCTTTTTCTGTCTACAAAATCAATGTTTCTATGTTTGTGAGTTTTTTGAAGTTCCTGCTCCATTGCAATGCCTACCAAGTAAAAATTAAACACTTGTATGTGTGTCTGTATGGGGTGCACTGCTATTTACTATCAAAACGTGGGCCAGCTTACAGCACCATTTGTTTATTTGTTGTCATTTTATTTGTTTTGCTCAACACATGCAATAAGGGCACCATCCACCGTATTAAAATAAAACAACTGCATTTTATTGCCGAAAAACAGAAAGGCAAAATACAAAACTTGCAGCCAAGTGCTATGTAGGTGCTACACACTCCAGAAGGCCCAATTTATTTTACCAGGAAATTTATTTCAAAAGTTTTACTAGGAAAGACATACATAAGTGGTGACAGCTAATTTCCAGTTGTGTCCTTGAGGCAAGTGGTGCGAGAGCAGGTACAAAGGTTAAAGAGATTGATGAATGTGACAATTGTGGAATACATTTTTGTCTAAATGAAAAACTATACCATGACAATTTCTGTTGACTGACAAATGCTGCTGCTTTATAAAAGAGTACAGATTTTAAACAGAGGCCAAATTTTGCTGATTTTAAATCACCAAACTTAGTGAATTTCCAACATTTTGTTGGGGGCTTTTGGGCTTTACAGCAGGTTACCTTAAGGTAGTGTAAGACCTCTGAGCCAGAAAATATATATATATTTTTTTATTAGTCCTGTTAGGAAGGGAAGGGATCATAAACTGGACCAAGCCTGATGGCGAACCAATCCCTTCTACTTCCCGATCTGCCAGTCATGCCCCCGTACTCAGATATTTTGTGACATCTACCCAGGGAGAGCACAGGGACACACCCCATTGAAGTCTGTAGGGCTCTGTTTCAAAACTTTTTCTTTTTAAGTGATAAAGCAATCTCTAGTATATATGAAAGCCACTGCTCACCTTATAGAGGGTCTATTAGTTGAGCGGTGGCTTTCATATATACTAGAGATCGCTTCATCACTTGAAAAAAGTTTTGCAACAGAGCCCCACAGACTTCAATGAGGCGCATCCCTGTGGTCTTCCTGGTTAGACATCACGAAACATCTGAGTTCGGTGGTATGGCTGTTTGACTGGGATGTGGAAGGGATCGGCGCGCCATTGGGATCAGCCCGATTTATGATCCTTTCCCTTCCTAAAAGGATTAATAAAAAAATTATTTTCTGGCTCAGGAACTTATGCTGCCTTGAGTTAACAGGCATGAAATTTCCTTTAAAGATGGGGACTGGAGGAACAGTGCTCTTTATCCTTTTGTCCCTGCTTAGTTTGTTGCTGGAGTATAAACTTCCTGTTAAGTTTTTCTTCTCTGTGAGTATCTTTCAAAAATGTGAACTGCACAGAACATTTTGTTCAAGTGCTCAAATGAGTCTTTTTATGTATTTGTACATATTGGATTTACAACCTTTGAGTTAGAGACTCGTTTACAAAGGCACATGGTACAAATACATTAATGGATACAAAGGTTACACAGGAGTTACAAGGGGAGACACCCCAGTCATAAAAAGCAGTATAAGTTGAACAATAAATAATGATATACAGTGTTGGAACAGCTAGGCTGCAATAGCGCCAAGGCATGGGCGTTGGGAAGACTGGAGTCAGCTGAAAGTGGGATATAGAACAAGTGTCCTGTGCGATTAGCGGTATATAATGCTGGAGTGGGAGTTGGAGAATGTTCATTTTGTGCATATCTGGTATATACCTTCAGTTTTGCACAGCTACGTAATACTATAAGGCCTCTGCTGGGTGACTCCAGTAGTATAAAAGGTCAAAAATAAATCCAAGATTAAGGTTTGATAACATATGAGTAAAAGCAGAGAGGAGGCCTTATGCTATCTAATATACAATTTGTACATTACGCAGCACATGGCCTCCTCTCTGCTTTCTCTTATAATCTAGCTACCTTTATTTTAGGATATTTTAAGCTGTAAGGGTTGCCTAGGCCCAGCAGAGGCCTCATACTGGAACTACATTTGTCCTGCAAGTCTGTGCTTGCTTTTGAAGAAGTTTTCAAGTACTATTTCCCATTCTGTTAGTGTTCCATCTTTAATGGTCTTTCAGTAAATTCCGAGAGTGTTTCTGACGTGCACTCCAGTGCTAAAGATCATTTTAGAGGCACATGATGTAGTTTATGCCCCCACTTAGCTCATACATTGTTGGCACAAGGTGTCTGTGTTCTGGCACAGAATTCTGTGGCTGAAATGGGCAAAACTTACATTGAGTTCTGAAATGGTACCTAGTTTACACCAAGTCAGAAACATATAGGGCTCAGTTTTCAAACAGCCCTAAGTTCTAGTGCTGAGGTGCATTCCAGGTGCATCAGGGACAATGTGCCTGATTTTGTAAAATCAGGGGTCCCTGCACCAAAGAGCCACAAGTTTCTACAACCGCAGGACTGTGCCAAGTATTGGGCACACCTAATCAACATTAAGCAACACTAACACAGAACACAGACACCTTGTGCCAAGCAACACTAATCAAGTGAGGGGAGTGAAACGGCACAGAACAGTAGAGTGAGCAGTGGTGGGTACGAGGAGAACTATCTAAAGCAAAATTACAAAAAGTGTGGAAGAGAGGGTCCAGACTGGCAAGGGAGGATTTAGGACAAGGGAGTGCTGTGTCCAGTATGAGAGATGGCAATCCATGTAGAACTAATGTGATCAGTTGTTGTGTTTAGTTAATATTTTTTATATAGCAAGGTATTACATGGAAGACATGAAACATTATTTGCAAAGCAGATGAAACCCATGCGTATGTATTTATTGGCACTTACGCAAATTTCAAAGTTTTTATTTTGGCCAGGAATCAAACCCAGCTCCACTGTTTGGAAGCCAGCTATGATGGCCACTATACCCCTTTAAGAAGTGATACTTTAGTGTGATTTACTTTACCTGTTTCAATATTTGGCATTTGTCCCTTGCCAGGATATTCAAAGGGGTTGCGCCTGGTGCAACTGAGTTACGCTGGCGCAACCCCACATTGCGTCCCAGCGGAATATTGAAAAGGCTGCCCGGTGCAGTGCAATGTAATCCTATGCAGCGCTGATGCAGGGGGCATGCCCATGCATATGCGGCACATCCAGATACTCAGCCTGGGATGTGCAGTGCATATGCCAGTGTAACCCTGCACTGCGCCGCACAGGGAGGCTCAAAGTTGAACCCTGGAAAAGTAGGAGCAAGTCCTAGCCATCCACAGGCGGGTTGCTGTATTGCAAGGGGCAACACAGCAGCTGCCAGCCATGGGTGGCCACCTGCCCACCCAGAACACCGCTGACAAGCACACATACACCCCTGGTGGTCCACCCACCCACCCTGTAAGCCCGTTCGCAGGCATCTGTAATGATTCAAACCCCTGGTGGTTCAGCAGTCCCCACTGCCCGATCGTAGTTGTCGTAGCTGCAGAAAAATCATCTGGTGGTCCAGTGGTACCCCTCTCCCCACAGTGTGGACCAAAAGGTCTACTGAGCATACTGTACCTGTCATTCGGCAGGTGGCTGGGTGGTATGCGGGCGGGGTGCCACCACCCGCCGATGACGGGGTGCCGGGTGGCCAGGGGTCCTGTGTGGCAGGGTGAGGAGTGGGTACCACTGGACCACTAGGTGACTTTCTGCAGCTATGACAGCCTGCAATCATGCAGCGGGGGGGGGGGGGAACCGCTAGACCACCAGGGTTTGAATTTCAATTACAGATGCCCGCGATCGGGCAGCGAGGGGACTGCTAGACCACCAGGATCCATGATCAGGCAGACGGGGTTGCTACACTAGCCAACCAGGGAGCCATCCCCGTCAACTGCAGCATGACAGGGCACCAGGCGCATTTCACCGGAGTGCACAGCACAACACATGCAAATGGGGCCATAATGACATGCAAATGGCCCCATTTGTGCCTTTCATAGATTATGGCCTCATTTACATGCCCCCGGCTGAATATCGTGGGTGATGCACCTAGCGCAACTGTACTTGCACTGGCGCATCCCTGTGCTCCCTCTCTGTGGCTTGTGCTGGCGCAGTGCCACTGTACCATGCGCAGTCTGTGCACCAAACCTGTCATATTCAACAGTGCTGAGCCATGGCACATCACCATCGAATACTGCCTGGTCCTGGCCCTGGCGCAGTCCAGTTGCGCTGCACCCAGGCTTGCGCTGCTGTCCAGCGCAGTCTGAATATCCGGCCCCCTATATTTAGTTGTGCTGAACAATCCATTTCTCTGCACAGGTAAAAACAATTTAATTCAGTATGTTAAAACATTTACTTTACTTCAGATAATGATGTATTTCTGTGATATAGTATGTTATGCTACTGTGTATTCAGTGAACTTACCGCTCTCTCATGGAGCACTGTTCTGGCCGCCCAGCACACAGGTTGATCCCAAGCCTCCCTCTGACCAGGACTATAAAATGCAGGTAAAAGGCAGGTTCCAGGCAGCAGACAGTGCAGGAAGACATGCTATCCCTCAGAACAGTGCTCCATGAGAAAGCGGTAAGTCCACTGAATACACACTGACATAAGAATGTGCCATGGCCCAAAAATACAGTATTATCTGAAATAAAGTAAATTGTTGGTATATTATATGTCCTTTAGGGAACTGTTGAAACTGACGAAATAAATTATACCCAGGAATGAAAGGTACGAGAAAATGTTACAGAAATTATGCACACTACATAAGGCACTCATTACTATTTAAAAAAAAAATTAAGATGTCAAAAAGTTGTTCTTTGAGCTATACTGCAATACTAATGAACAGGCTTGACAGACCAATCTGGCCTTCTTCTGCTGGCTCTTTCATATGTTTGTATCTAAACTACAGACCAGAAACTAGAACATACAACTTCTTTTGAACAATATACCTGTAAAAGAAACTACAAGGCAAACTCATAAAACAAAAGAAAAATGTAAAAGTTACACTTTAGCACCTCTTTAAGATCTTTCAGAAGTGCCAAGGCCATGCACATAGGAAAGAAATTATGACTGACTCCTTTATGTGCTCCCTCTCTTTTTGTGGGCTCTTTTCCTTCCCCCCCAAAATGCTTCCCCTATCCCCCCAGCTATTCCCCCTTCTGCTCCTCCATTCTGTGTCCTGATTCTCCCCTTACCAACTATGGCTGGTGCATCAGCTTCGCTTACTAGACCATTCCCTTGGGCCCCCATGCCATTTCCTCTGCCCCCCATCCTGCCACCCTCCCCACTACAGTTTTCCTGTGTTGCAGAATCTGTAACTGTATTTAAGAGGAACTGTCAGCTCCCCAGGAGCAAAGAATTAACGCAAATACAACAGGTCTTCTGTGCTGTATTGTGGGGGCAGGTCAATAACTGTAGCACTGCAGGAGGTTGGGAATCCAGTCAATTACTAGTGTGTCTATGCATAATTAGTGTTTGGTTTCTGCAGTCCAGTCTAGAAATACATGATGTACATGTTGTATAAGCAGTTGTCATAATGATACTACTTTCTGTGCTGTCAGATTATTTTTTTGCCTGCCCTTCATTGTGTCACAGTGATTGTTTCCTCTAACATTAAGGGTTATGTATGTCTTTGTAAATTTGTAAGCTCCTAATCCACATGGTATTTGTAATGTGTTATGCCTAAAGATAGAGTTATTAAAGATTCTTTGTGCTTATGAAAACAACAGGATTAATCACATGACCTGGTTACTGTGTAACAGTTTAATGGTTTATGGAAGTTTATGTATTTTTTTTCTATGGCGGTCTTTTCACATTGAGTTTTAATGAAGAATCTGTAACAGTTGTGCTCACAGTCCAACGTAAACAAATTTCATAACATGAAACATCAGAGAGATCGACCTTCAGTTGCCACCTTCTTCAAGAAACCTCACACAGATCCTGTCCCTTCATCCAAAAAGACGGTCCTGAATGAAGAGAGGAAGGAGGACACATGTCCTACAAGTTATGAGGAGGAGAAACATCAGGGTTTCAACAGTAACAACATAGGAGAACATCAGCCAAGTACAACCCTTGTCACCACTGAAAACACAATGCCTAGACTGGGGATGCAAACAGTGCATCTGGATAAGCCCCTCTGTCCACCATCTATTAAAAAGGTCACTCTTGTGGTGAAATGGAGCGCACGCTCTGTACTGAAAAATTCCTCACACAGTGTCAATGAACTGGGCAAACTATTCAGCCAATCACTTTAGCACAGAACACTGATTTCTGAAATTGCCATAGCTGATAATGGATCCACCTCCTTCAAAGAACTGGGACCCTTATGCCTAACTAGATGGACTGTAAGACTAGCAAGAGCAGTTGAGGCAGGGACACAGCAACATGAGCAAATCCTGGAGAGTCCGACAAAAATGGAGCGGAAGAATGGGAATGCTGCAACAAGGCCACATGGTCTCTTAGAGCAGCAGAGCAAGGGGAACACATTTGTAAGTGTACTGCTGGTCAAGGTAGTTATGGAACCACTGACATGTCTGAATAGGAGTCTACAAAACAGGGACTGTGCAGTAGCTAGCATCCTTACTCAAGTAAGCTTCATAAAAGATCAGCTGCAGAGGTTACGAAACAAGACTACTGGCCTAGATACCATCAAGAAAGCTGATGAACTTGTCCAGAAGCTGGACTTAGATCCCACTGCACCCCAAAGGCAACGAAAGTTGCCAGCCCACTTTGCTGACAAGGGGGAGCAGCACAATCCTGACACAGTGGAAGACTATTTCAGGGAAGTCATGTCAGTTTCCAAGCTGGAAGACAGGTTCCATCAACCAGGGCTGACTTAGTATTCGACTTTAAAACAGTTACTTCTTGCCGCTATAAAGAGTGAAGGGGCTGACCATGACCTGGAGGAAAAGACTGACTACATTCAAAAGCATCCAGAGCCGAATGCCAGAATGCTGAAAGTGCAGATTGAATGGTTGTGCAGAGTAACAATATAGCTCTTTAACTGAGGCTGTAAGTCTCTTTAAAGTGCTGTCCCCAGATGTTAGAGTGCTTTTAAGTGAGCTAGAAAAGATTCTGTGCCTCTTGTTGGTAATACTGGGAGGCATTTGAGAAGCAGAGTGCAGTATCAGTGCACTTACTGTAGGTGCCTGGAAACATCCCTGGGCTCAAGAATAACTCAGTTTTGCCTGAACACAGATGCTTTCTGTCATGTTCGTTAAAACAGACTTGACGGACTATGTCTGGACACCATTGTCCACAATGTTGTTCATGCTCATGAAAGGAGCCATGCTACATTCGGACTTTAACAATAAAAACCTTGCTATGGGCCAATACACAAAAAATATGGACGTGTATTTAATCATGTCACATTCTTTTGTGTAAATGGGAAAGGGAAAATTGTTCAACCAGAAAAGTCACACTAAGCTGGAGGTTGTTTCTGGGTATGACCTGGTAGCACAAGGAAGTTAAGTGACTTGCTCAGGGTCACATAGTATGCAAGTGGGGGCAGATGGGATTCAAACCCAAGTCTTCAGGTTTGTAGCTCAGTGCCCTTAAGCACTATGCCATACTGCCTCCACTAGGTACCCTTCCTTAGATATAACAATTAGAAAACAGAAAATAAATAACAGTTGTATCAGTTTTTAAAGGAGCGCTTATAGAAATAATGGTGTTTTCCATAGATAATTTACTTTTTGGTGAGTAGCACAGCACTCACGATTCGAGGCTAGCTGAGAATGAAGTTGTCCTGCCATCCTTTACACCAAAATGACTCCGCCGGGGACATATACCTTAGATGCTGGGACCCTCTGGCAAGGACTCAGATCCAAGAATGGTGGTCTAAGGGAGCCCATTTTCATTCATTCTTATATTCGGTTCCTGTCCATATAAATAACGCCCTTGCCCTGTTCCCTTAGAGTAGCAGTATTTATATACTGGAAAAAAATCTCATTATATATGTATACATTTTTTTTTTCTTCTTTTTTTAAACAAAATGTACTTCTGACATCCATAGATGTGTCACATGTATACTTTTAATTCCCTCACATATTTAAAAAAATGTTCTTATAAAACTAACTGTAATTAATGGTTCAAATAATTAAGATGACTGCCACTCAGTTTTTTTTTAAAAAAAATCTCTGTTGAGGTTACCTTTAGAATGTAAATACTGCATTCATAACGTGGATGAATTAGAATGGTGCTACCACATGGTTCTAATGGAAAACAGCATAGCACCACATCAACAGTTTTAACTGTTGCATGGAGGGCACAGCAAGGGCTTGGGAACATTTGAAAACTTCAAAATTCTGTAGTTCAGTTCAGGAATGAAACAAAATGAAAAGAAAAACAGGTATATTGATGTTTTATCAGAAATGCATTATTGCCAAGAAAAGCTGCATGGTGACTAGCTAATACTGCTGCTTTAAAGTCAGAATCTGGAAATGTTTAAACTCCTTTAAGAACAAGGCGAGTTTGCAGTGTTCAAGTATCTGCCTCAAGTGGATGGAGAGCTCAGCTACCTTAGGGGAAGGTTGGGAATTTGTGCAGGTCCAATGCTAACATGAATCAGACTATATAGGCAAAGTGGGTGTGATACGATTGATGGTGCCATTATTTTAAAAGCACAGGTTGTGCCCAGCCTGACAAAGTGCCCCAAATAAATGAAGAAGAGACTCATTTCCAAAGACAACAACAGAGTTAGGAAAATAAATGTTGGAAGTGTGCTGTTTTTTGGAAAAGAAGGGAATACATTTTGGGCTCCTTGATCCCTCCACTCTCCTGCACTGAGCACCTGCCCCACTATTCAGATGTTTTGGGATGCCTCAGTTAGGTGAGAGTGGGAGCAAGCTCTATAAAGGGGAATGGGTGTTATTTTTAGTGCTCACTCAACTGAGACGTCAAAAAATATCTGAACGTGGGGTGGGGCATTCTTATTAATGTTCCCGATCCCGATGACTTACTGAGAGGTAATCCTCAGCACTGTTTATTTTTGAGAACTCGTGACTGATTCTGTTTAAAGTCTTATTTCACCATCTGCAAAGATAATTAAAAAGCTGTTGCAGCTGAATCCATGAAAAACTGTCATTAAATACTGTTAAATAAGGACGTTTTTAATTTTACAATAAGGTTTTCTTATTCTCGACAAGGCAAACTTTGTAACATAGAAACATAGACTTTGATGGCAGATAAGGACCGCTTGGCCCATCAAATCTGCCCATTTCCCTACCTACAGGATAGGCTACAGATCCTAGTTAACCAACAGCCTATTTCTTCCTACCCCCCACAAGAATTGCCTTATGTCTGTCCCATGCATTCTTGAATTCTCCCACAGTTTTAGACCCCACAACCTCCTCAGGAAGGCTGTTCCATGCATCCACTGCCCTCTCTGTGAAATAATACTTCCTCACATTGCCCCTGAACCGCCCTCCTTCTATCTTTAAATTGTGTCCCCTTGCTCTTGCACATCTCTTTTTCTGAAAGATGCTACCCTCTTGGACTTTGTTGATTCCACTGAGGTACTTAAAAGTTTCTATCATGTCCCCTCCCTTCTTTCCTCAAGGGTATACATATTAAGCTCCTTTAGTCTCTCCTCATATGGCTTCTCTTGCAGACCCTGCACCATTTTAGTTGCCCTCCTCTGGACTGCCTCTATCCTGTCTATGTCCTTGCGGAGATGGGGTCTCCAGAACTGGACACAGTACTCCAGATGGGGTCTCAGCAACTGTCTGTACAGAGGGATAACAACTTCCTGTTTTCTGCTGCTGATGCCTCTCCCCATACATCCCAGTTTGCATAAAACTGTTTTAAGGAATACACTTTGTTTCAAAATAGAATGATATGCATGTACAGGTAGAACTCACTTTGCCCTACTACAAAATAGTACAAAACAGGTATACTCATAAGGTCCTTAGTAAATGCAGACCATAAATAGATACAAGACAGACATAGATGGCTGTTTCAAATGACAGTAATTCTGACAAAAAAAGGAGTGGTGTTCAATCTTAAACAATGTTACAAGCAAGAGAACATTTTGGTATACATGGTTATTGCGCCATAATAAGGTTAAGGTGTTCCTGCCAAATAGCGTGATACATTATCCAAGCACCAGTACCCAAATCGGTTTGTTCTTAGAAAATGTTATTAGCCAAGAAACATTTCTTGTTGGTGAGTAATGAAACACAGGAGCCACAACCAGAATGGAGGCTAATAACAAGCATTTGTCAATGCCGAATATTTGCTTGCTGGCATTGGCATTGGTAGTGTAGGAATTATAGAGAGATGCATAATAGGAATGACAGTGAAGTATTGAACTGAAGCCAACCCAGTCACGATGTGTCTTGGGGTTTCAGGGCCTTATACTCACCCCATTCCATAAGGAAATACAGTGAGATGGGTGCAGTATAGCAGAATGGGATGAACTTTGGGGCTGAAGAGCCCAAGGCACACCTCGATGCCTGCCACTGACTGCAGGGTGTGGGTGTGGGTGGAATGGCATGAGCATTATAGGCAGCAATCCCAAGGCACACCCCTGATGCCTGTCAGTCTCTACAGGGTAGGGTGGAAACCCTAACGCCCCAGGCGTTCGTTGGCATTTTCACTCCAAATTTTCAACATGTGTTTTTTGTGACCCCCACCTCATGAACAGAGGCAATATCAGTTTGTTAGCCGAAAGCTGATTTTGCACAGTGACTACGCCATTTGGCACCACAGGTGCAAAAACGCATTTCGAACAGGATGTGAAAATGACAGATGTACTGTTCATGGGAGGTGTAAAATGGCAGTGTTGAAAATCTGGAGGAAACTATAAAAGTGAAGTCATGAGCATGCATAGAAACTGCACAATGCACACCCATAATGTAATTAATTTTGGATATTTTACAGCAGATTGTCAACGCAGGCATTTTGGGACCTCCACTCATGAGCAGTGTCACTGTGATTTTCTTAATCTGTCCTGAACACTAATTTCCCACAGCAACCACGCATTTCTGCGCCGGAAGTGCAAAAACACATTTCAGCCAGGATGTGAAATATGACAGCTGTACTGTTCATAAGGAGGTGTGGAAAAATGCCA
The DNA here is from genome assembly GCA_016271365.2 of Neoceratodus forsteri. Lineage (NCBI taxonomy): Eukaryota > Metazoa > Chordata > Ceratodontiformes > Ceratodontidae > Neoceratodus > Neoceratodus forsteri. The sequence continues at coordinate 650,899,616 of CM028135.1, forward strand.
GTGTTGAAAATCTGGACTGAAAATAGTACAAATTCATGAACTTATGAGGGTGCATGCAAACTGCACAATGCATGCTTGTAATGCGAGGGCTTTAAGCCTGAGGTTTAATGGTCGGAGGAACAACGTCATTCCCCCATTGAGCTCAAATACGTCACTTTTCCTGGACGCCCTCAGGATTCATTTTCGTTGCAGCCGGAGGCCTCGTCGGCTGTTCTCTTGCTGCTCTCACCCTACCTTGCTCTTCTATTTGCCTCCAGTATTCAGGTGCCCCCCCACTCGATCTAGCTCTTGTAGCTCTACCATACATCCCTTGTCCAGTGCTCATCCTTATTTTGGTTCTTGGGTTTTTCCTGCATCCAGACACTGCTTCTTTCTGCTTGCCGGCACCTGGGCATGACAACACCTGCCGGCTTGCCTCTGCTCCTCCTTTCCCTTACAGCAGCCACCTGACTGCCCTGTTGCTGTGTTTCAGTGTTGCTTCTACTCACCTCCTGCACTTGCATGATGGTGGGAGTGACGGATCTGCTGTCAGTCGGTGTTACACCTCGCCCGGTGTCCTGCTGGAGAAGGTTAACTGCTGATTCTCACGTGGACCGCCCACTGTCGGACAGCCCTTCCCTGCCAGCATGGACATCGGACTCTGAACGTATTTGTGTTCATTTCACATTTCTGCTGGCCACACCACTGGTTGCCTCACTCTGATTACCTGTGTTGCCAGTTTCAGCATTCTCTGCACCCTCTGGGAGGCTTTCCTCACTCTTCAGCTCTGCCACTGAGCTTCCGTGTCATGCATGCTCCTGTCCCGCCTGACTGCTGCAGTGACTTGGGGAGCCCAGCCATCCTACACCTCTCTTCCTCAGTTCTTTCTCTCATCCCCGTGTTTCTGTTTGGTTGCCCTTTTCCATGCTCCTCATATTTTCACCGCGCTATTAATTCCCCATTCGTATATTTTTTGTTTCTCATCAATCTTCTTGTACTATATAAGCCTTAGCTCACACACATCCCAACCGCTTAGCGCAACATCGTGAAAAAAAAATGTCTAGCCTTATTGCATCTGGCTCACCTCTATGGGACTATTGCTGCACTGCGTGCTGCAGTTTTTCTCCGTAGAAGTCCTGGCTCATTATCTTGCTCTACAGTTTTTCCTCAGCTCAGCTACCTCTTTTGGGTTATACGGCCCTGCTGACTCATTTCCTATTTTGTTTCCTATTGCCTCGTTGTCATATATTCGGGTTTGCCCCTCTCTGGTCTACTATGCCTCATCTCTACCTGCTTATCTCTTTCTATTGATTTATTGGTATACTCCTCATCCCCTTCCACACTGCCCATCCCAGCCATCAAGGATTCTATCTAGCCAAGCCTGCACCTATCCTGACTTCATCTGACCTCCCTACCATCCGTTGTCCTTCTATCTGCACATATTCCCTTTCTTTCCTCCCTTCCTCATCCTCGGCGCTATGCTGACCTCACTGTTCTCCCATTCTTCTTCCTCAGTACTATGCTGAACTCATCGTTCCATGTCTTTAACTCGCTAAGTGTCCTCCTTATCTCCTCTGCTCCGACCTGTGCATTCCTTTCAAGCATCCCTATCCTCAACTCCTCTGCCTGTACTCCAAAATTGTACATCATTCAGTCCGTACCTCACCTCTACCTATATCATCCTTCTTAGTTTTCCTTCCTCATCCATTCTTACCATCATCTATTTTGCGCCTCACTTTCACCGCTCCAGCCTTCATGGCTTTCCTTCCATTCTCCTATATCTCCTGGTTCAGGTTCATGACTCTGGTCTTCAGTCCCTCATCTGTACTCTATTTACATCACTTCCTCAAGCATTTCTATCCTGGCTCCTACGCTGCCTCATCAATCCTGCAGCACTCCGGCTGCCGTCATCATCCTTGTTGGTCATCATCATTCTCAAACCGCATCTGGATACGTACCTCTCCTCTGCATTTCACGTTTCACCTCTCATGCCACCTCATTGATCCGAGGCCCTCCTGCCCACATATCAGGTTCCTGACTACGGTCCTCATTACCCATTTCTTATCTCATCGAGCCTCCCTTCCTGATACATTTTGTCATTAGCTGTTCCGGATTTACTCCAGTCATCGTTTCACTCCTTATCATCCGATTTGCTCACAATCCACCATATCTCGCCTCACCCTGCTCATCCCTTTCGATCACTCCATCAGTATGCTTTGGCTGCCTCCCTCTAGTTTGCAGTATCCTTCTCCTTGATTCAACTCTCTCTCCATTCTTTGCCATGCCTTCCTGTCCGTCGCCTCTTGCTATGAGCTGGACGGAATTCAAATTTCTTTTGCATTCATTTCCGAATCTACCTCATTTCAAGGTGCCTACTGCATCACATCACTCTATTCATTTCCGGCTCTGCCTCCTTTCGAGACGTCTAGTTGGTCAAATTGCTCTATCAAGCGTATCACCCCTCTAGTTAGCATACCCTCTGGTCCCAGACTTGCCTTCTTGGCCTCAGAGTATATCTCCTTTTGAGGAGCCTCATTACTTGCATCACTCTATCGAATCCTCTGATCTCTCATTGCCCGCACATCCAGATCTACTCGTTTATGTCGCATGTTCCTGCCTTATCGAACTCAGTGTCCACTTCCTTGCCTAGCTCAATCAGGCATATTTATCATCCAATCTTATGCTCCCTGCTTTGCTTTTCATTCCTCTGCAGCCACTCGGTTTGGTCGTCCCGTGCTTATCTATTTCCACCGTATCCGAGCTTCATTTTTCCTGCCTCGCTTTCCCCATCACCTACTCCTGGTTCGACATGCCTTCATTCTGTTCCCCCTCCTCGGCTATTTCAGAAAACTCAGCCGTCCTAGTTTCAATACAGTCACTGCTTCTATCTTGTCGTGATGCAATTTATCTGTTCATTTGACTTGTTATTCATCTCCTCTGGCCTTCCGTGGCTGACTCCATCCGACCTTCCCTTGACCCAGGCCTATGTGCCACCTCATCCGGCTCACCCTCCTGCCCCTTGCAGAGCCTCTCTCATTCACGGAGTCTACTTGCTCCATGTCGTCTGTCGTCGCTCCCTTTGTTGGCAATCCGTGTCTCCTTAGCCTCTTGGCTCCATGATACCTGGCCTCAACCTGCTCATCTCATTCGATCCCTCTCTAGGCATGCCTTCGCATGGTTTGCTGCCAAGTCTGCACTGTTCCGTTGCTCCGTCTGACCATGCCTATCCTGGATCGCATACCGGCTACTTCGACTCACCTCAATGCAGTTCTCCTCCTGCATCAGCTGGATCCGATGCTGCCCTATTGACCTCCCTACTATCCTTCGTCCTTTCATGCTTTGTTTCCAGTTCCTGCCTTCATGGTGTCCGTCCTTCATCGTAACTCATCCGTTCCAGTTCTCTTCCTCAGCCTAGCATTTATTCTCGTCCTGCCTGTCATGGATTCTTTCCACTCATGGCTTCCCTCCTCATCGCACTTCATCAGATTTGACTCCTCATGATCGCCGTCCCATGCTTGCCCTCTGGTTCGCAGATCCTCTGATTCCTGATGCACTTTCTTGGCCTCGGTGTCCATCTCATTTTGAGGAGTTTCATCATTTGTCTCGCTCCCTCATGCCTGATTCCTTCATTCAGGTCCTGTTCCTGTTCGTTCCCATCTCTTCTTCCTGTTTCGTACCTACTCTGCTGGATTTAGCCATCATAAGCTTCCCTCCGCTCTTCACTTCTCTCGTCATCATACTTCACCCAGTTTTGCTCACTCCTCATCGTACTTCATCCACTTTTAATCCTCGATCGCTTCACATGAGTTGCCTCTGGTTCCAGATCTCCCTTCTCAGCCTCGGACTCTACCTCCTTTCAATGCACCTCATTGGTGTACTTCCTTTATGCTAATTTTTTTTTTTTTTTTTTGGTTCTTTCCCATCTCTTCCTCTTCCAGTTCATTTCCAGCTATCCAGGCTTCCCTCCACTCTTGGCCTGCTCTCGACATTCTTTTGGGGCATACCTATCATAATTCCTATACCACCTATCAGCTGCGGCTATTATGCTGAATGCATCGAGTTCATAAATCCAGTCATATCGAGTTCAGGAATCCAGTCATCTTTCACTCAGCATTACTCTAAAGCTCATCTATTTATATCGCTTACTCTAACGTTCCTATCATCGAATACCGTACCACCCCATCAACTACAACCTCAAGGTCTAATCGTTTACATTGCATAATCAAGAACGCCTCTTCAACCCCAGCATCTGCTCACTTGTATCGCTCCATCAAATACATCGCTCCATCAAGCCAGTCTGCAATATTATTCGTCTCCTCATTGACTCATCTGGAATATCCTCATGAGCACATCTGGATACCCCTTTCTGCTCTGACTCATAAATGGATTTATTCTCTCCTATCTTTGCTTCCAGATCTACCATCTCACATTGACTACTTGAGCATACCCTCCTTAATTCCAGCAAGGTTTATCTAGTTCCATCATTCCCTTGAGCATTCCATCTTTGACTCCAATGCTACTCATTGACCATAACAGGATCTAATTTTTCACATTGCATAATCAGCCTTATCGACCTCAATTTCTACTTACTCACCTCACTCAATCAACCATACCTATTATCAATCTTATGCTTCCTCATTGACCCGCCGACTTCCTGCAATGATGATGATCATCATCATCATCAGTATTAATTTTGCCTCATATTCGCATTCGACCTGCGCGCAGCCTCATGTTCCATCTTCGACTTGTGCCTTCTTTTAGGAATCTTCCATATCCCATCATCATCCTCACCACTCGCATCCCTCTAGTTTCCGAACCCTTTCTTTCTAAAAATATACATCCTCAATTCAATTCAAATGTCATCAGCCTGGAGGGAAGGTGACCTAGGCCTTGGATCCCCAGAGGTTTCCTCCTCAAAGGGTTTTTTCCTCTCCTCCGTGCCAGTGGTCATAATATTAGCTAAAATTAATGATTTTCTTCTTAGCTAGTTAGGTTCCACTGTTGGAGGAGACAGATGGTGGCCCAGCTTTCCCCTCTCTCCTAAGGAAGTTAGCCCCTCTCACAGAATTCTTTAATCACTTCTCTCTTCGACGCCTGAAAATTCAGGTATTCTTTTTGGGCTTCTTCCTAACCTACCTTTAGCTAACTCATTCATTTCCAGCACCTGTGGGGGGAGGAACCCTCACTAGAGTTCCTTGCGTCGTACCCCTACAGGAGGTATATCCCACAGATAGAGAGGCGGAAAGCCACAAAAAAATTCAAGTTATTCAAGTTACACAAGCATTATCATATCATATCCAGTTGCGTAAGCACACTGAATGAGAGGGCTTTAAGTCTGAGGTTCAATGGGCAGAGCAACAACGTCACTCCCCCACTGAGCTCAAATAGGTCAGTTTTCCTGGATCCCTCAGGATTTGTTTTCATTGCCCACCATCCACCCCTTCTCCTCCAGTGGCTAGCCTCTCTTACTCGTGGGCTTCTTCCTAACCTACCTTTATCCGACACATTCATTTCCAGCACCTGTAAGGGGGGGGAACCCTCACTAGGGTTCCTTGTGTCATGCCCCTACAGGAGTTATAGCCCACAGATAGAGAGGTGGAAAGCCACATAAAAATTCAAGTTACTCAAGTTACACAAGCATTATCATATCATATCCAGTTGCGTAAGCACATTGAATCATAACACAGTCATTTTATGGACTTCTGTCACCAAGTTTTCAATATAGCAATTTTAAGACCTCTGCTCATGAACAGTATCACTGTCATTTTCTTAATCTGTCCCTTACTTTGATTTCACACATCGATTGCGCCATTGGGCACTACATGCGCGAAAACACATTTTGACCAATATATGAAAAATGACATCTGTACTGCTCATAAGGAGGTGTGGTAAAATGGCAATGTTGAAAAGCTGGAGTGAAAATATTAAAAATTTGCGAAGTTACGAGCGCACACAGGAACTGTGCAATGCATGCTCGTAAAACAGTCATTTTTGGGAAGGTTTTCACCAAATTTTCAACATAGGGACTACCTCATGAACTGTGACACTGTTGTTTCGTTACTGGGTCCTGAAAGGTGGTTCCGCACAGTGACGTCGAAATCACCTTTCGGGACCAAATAACAAAAGGACAGTGACTGAGTTCATGAGGTGGGGCCCCAAAAACCTCATGATGAAAATTTGGTGAAAAAATTCCCCAAAATGGCCGAGATATGCACCGAAGTTGAAAAAAAAAATTTATGCCATTATTTATTTAGTTAGTTTTTGTTAACCGGGTAAGTGCACTAGCCATGAAATGACTATTTTCAGGCACAGCCTGGGAGAGTACATCAATCAAAGACAGGTACATACCATGAGTACAATGAAATTACAATGGCATAGGTCAAAACAGTTAGTAATGAATACATGCAGTCAGGACAATACCAGTCAATGTAATTCACATAAATTTTTTAGGCAGAGAAAACCTACACAGTCTAGGAAGAGATACCGCAACATAGCAGCAAAGAAATATTGTTCAAATTAGTCTCAACAATGAAGATTCAAATAGGCAGTGAAACAAGGCAAGGGCAAATTCCTGACTGGGCAGGATGCATTACCACGGCCTCTGAAACAAGACTCAGGTGTGCGTGGGGAGAGTTGGGGTAGATTAGCTCTCAAGGAGATAGTGAGGGTAAGAAGTGCTATGAGGTGGGGAGATTAAAGTTAGGCCAGGCAGCATTTGGCAAGTGAGTGGATTACGGAGGATTAAAACAAGTGCAGAGATCAGCAAGGGATAGATGTAAGCACAGCCCCTTTTTTAAACTGTCATGTGATCTAGATATTTGAAGTGCTTGGGGGACAGAGTTCCAAAGCTTAGGAGCAGAGTGATTATACAGCTTACCAGCATTTCTTCAGTTCGCGGTCAGCTTTGAAGAGTGCAGATGTGTTCCCGGTCCACCGAAGAGCATCGTGCTGGACTCTAGAGGTAAGTATGGGTGGGGGTGGGAGGTGGATGCGCAGAGGGTGAGTTCGGTTGGAGGGAGCAAGACAATCAACGAGGGACCATTTTTGTTTTCAGATGTGTCTTTTCTTTTAGGAAGACGGCGCGAGACTTGTGCCACACTGGGGTGGGCTCCCAGCGTGGCAGCTGAAAGCTTTTTTGGGGGTCATTGGATCTGACTAGGGAATTGGGCACCCTGGCCATACAGATGTTTGCTACCACTGGGGTGGGCCTCAGCATGGCAACTGGAAATCTGTTTTTCTGGGGGTGTTGAGTGGAGCCAACGGGGATTGGGCACCCCGTCAGCCATACTGTGCGGCGGGGAGATATGAGCACTGCTGGTGGCCTCCAGCGTATACTTAAGTGTTTGGGGGGATGGGACTTGAAGGAGCTGCCTCTATGACAGCTATGCTCAGGATGCAGTGCTGAGTGTAGGCAGTATGTAAATTACGTGCCGACAACAGTATGCAAATTGCCTACATGTTACAACTGCTGATTGCAGTGGTTTTTAGCTTTCAACTGTACACCACTGCATCTGAACGGCTGTCATAGGCAGCTCGGACATTCATCGGTGTGGTGCAGCCGTACCTGCAAAAGGAAGCAGGGCACTGGAAGTGGGGGAGGCACACCTACGAAAACTCGTATGGTGGCACTATGTTTCTTGCACATGCGTGCAAGCAAACAAAATAAGGTAATGCAGAGCCCACAGATAACTGCAAACACTTGTCATGCTGAAGAACTCGTGACAACTGTTACAATCATGATTAACCCCCAGATTTAAAAATTAAGAATTAAGAGTTGGGGTAGAGATTAGAAGTCCAAACAAGCCATCAAGTTTCAACCTTGCTATGCCTTTAAAACTGTTCAGTTTCCATTTGTAACACCATCAACTTTATTATTGTGATTGTTATCTAACCATTGTGTTAGGAACTGGTTAGTTAACAAGGTGCCAATGCATTCCTGACTGTGTCCTCAGTTCCACCCCCCAACACATACACACCTAGCTAAGAAAACTTCAGGTGACAAAGCAGAGAATGGCCTTGAACTACTATAAAAAAGGTCTTGGTCATGACAATGTGCTTCTAAACTTTTATGTCCAACAATAATGTTCCTCTCTGAACCAGTTCACATAATGTACTCTCTGAAACAGATGATTTTTAGTAAACAAGACTGTATGAGTTGTAACTGTTTTCTTATTTTATGTTGTGAGATGGAAATTTCCTATTAGAGAGCCGGTACTTTTTTTTTTTTTTTTTGGTGTATCACTCTCTATTTCTGGTTCCCTGCCAATCCCTTATCTCCCCTCCTTCTGTGTTTTGGTCATACACACCCCTAGTGTACCCTAATGCACATTTACTGGCACATCTTGGTCTTTCATAATTGGGTCCTTCATTCTGTCTGCAACCCCATGGCATTCTACATGCAGTGGGCTCACTCTCAGCCAAGGCCCCTGTACAAGATGTCACACCACCCTATCTATACACTGGAAATCCAGAGCAGGAACCTAGATTATGGATATGCAACTAATCAGCCTTGGTGCTCCAGCACCAAATGAATCATAGAAGCCACACAGTTCAGGCACGCACAGAGGACAGCAAAAAGTACACAGAACACTTTATTGCCAAAATGAGCAGCAGAGCAAATTTAACTCTCTAGTGCTACACAAATCCCTGGCACTTTGAGGCACAAGTCATTTCTTGCACTCGCTTGCTCTGAATATCCCAATATATTGTTGATATTTTGACCTGTTCCAACTACGTACTTCGCTGATTCACTAAGCTGACTGTATTTCTGACTCCTTCACTTTGTATTCACCTATGTTATGTGCTGTGTCACAGTGTTGTTGTTAATTGTATTCAACTTATATCCTCCCGGGTCATGCCTGAAAATAGGCATCCTTATGCCTAGTGCATCCACCCGGTTACCAAAAGCAAATAAATAAGTTTCTTTATCAGGGGCCTCCATGTGCTAGGGATTTGTGTTATACTGGAGAGTGACTTTCACTCTGCTACTCATTTTGGCAAAAAAATGCAGTCTGCAGTTTATGCAACCCTCAATGAGAGTGCCTGGAGTTTCTGACTTCCTGGATACCCAGAGTGACTAATACTATATGTGGTGGGTGGCAGACATTGTGTGGTCACTTACAATGCCAAGACCACCTCCCATTCCACAGTAGGAGGCACTGTGTGAGGACACCAGACAGCTTTCTCCTCCATGGCATTCTCTAAGGAATCAGTCTAGTCATGTCAAGTCCTGCTTTGAAAGCCTGATCAGTGCTACCATCCATAACCTCACTGAGCAGGCTAATTCCGCATGCTACTCACCATCTGCGTGACATTAACTATACTTTTACTGAGTTCAAATGAGTTCATTTGAACAAACTTGTGCTTCAGTATAAAATGAATTATTGTTTGTCGGTGATGGCTTGGTTTCTATACTTTGACAGAATTATTGCCCTACATTTGTTATCATTTCATTATAGACACTGCCAAGTCCAAACATCATGAGCAAATCACACAGAGAATAATGGATAGTTACCTATCAGTAACAAGCTGGTTAGTTCATCGAGAGGTTGCCATGGCGACCATTTTAACCTCGAGAGCACAGCTTGAGAGGTTAGGTCGCCATTGGTAATCTCGAGACAAACTAACACAGCTTGTTACCAAAAGAACTATCCATTGTTTTTTATAGTGTAGGATGCCCACACAAGCAGTAAAAGTAATTGGTCCTATTTTTTTTTTCTCTCTCTCAGTGTCACTTTCCTTCGACCATCTTTTCGCCACAGCCGTTTCCTGGAAGTGTATGGCGCGTGAAGTTACGAATTCTATATTGTTATGTTGTAGTGGCTACATAGCTAGTGGTATAACGGCTACAATGACGTAGCTACTACAGCATAACAATGTTTTGAAAGGTACCGATTTTTATCGGTAACAACGTTCCATCATACACTATAAAATGATAGCAAAAGGAATTGTCCTGTGTCTGCTAGTTAAGAGTACTGTGACTGCAACATGTTTAATTATTAATACTTGGCATATACTGTACATATATCTGCACATCCTAAACCTATATCAATCAAAGTTATGGAAGTTATTTTGGGGAGTGCATTTATTTCAGAAGTGTATTATAAATACACCTTTAATTTAGTGTTGAACATACAATTCTATTTCAAATATCTGGCCCAATTTGTTGAAGAAAAGAATATGGCTTTATACAGTGGTGTCTTTTATACATGTATTTAAAGCGTTACACAAGTTGTGAACAGTTGCATCAGCCATTAAGTGTACAGAGAGAAGAGAGAGGAAGAGAGACAGCACACATCAGGAATAGACAGTAGGTTAAGCGACATGCTCTGAGTCCTGTAAATGGCAGTTGCGGGAGTCAAACCGGAGTTCCAGATTCTTAGAACACTTAAAGATTATCCTCAAGATAGTTATCATATAAAAGCTAATGCTATTTTCAATTGAAACTTAGTGTGCTAACAGTTGTTAAATTACGCAGCAACTCACAAGGACTCAGTTCTCCTTCCTTACTGAAAATTTATGCTGGAATTCACCTGCTCCACAGACTCCTGTCAGTGTTAAATAATGTGTGATAGCTCCTCCCCCCCCCCCACCAATGAAACACAGAAACATAGAAATTGATGGCAGATAAGGACTGCTAGGCCCAACCAGTCTGCCCATAGGCCCTATACATTGTATGTGACCACTGACCCTATGTGATCAATGGCTTTTCAGCACTCCCTCCTCTCTCAAGCTTCCCCTGTGCCTGTCCCAGGCTTGCTTGAACCCCTCCACTGTGCTTGCCCCCACTACCTCCTGTGGCAGCGTCGACTACTCTTTCTGTGTAGAAAAACTTCCTCACATTACCTCTTAATCTACCCCCTTCCAATTTCATAATGTGCCCCCTTGTTCTAGTACTTTTGCTACATTAGAAAAGGTCCCCTACCTGCACCTTGATTATGCCCTTGGGGTACTTGAAAGTTTCAATCATGTACCCCCACTGTCTCCTCTCCTCCAGTGAGTACATATTGAGGTCCCTTAGTCTCTTCTGACATGTTCTGTGATGCAAGCCCTGCACCATCTTTATTGCCCTCCTCTGGATAGTCTCAGCCTTATCTAGGTCCTTGCGCAGGTGTGGCGTCCAGAACTGCATGCAGTACTCCAGGTGAGGCCTTACCAATGTTTTAAACCATGGCATCACCACCTCCCACCTCCTGCTAGTGATACCCCTGCCTATGCATACCAGCATGCCACTGGCCCTCCCTGCTGCCTTTTTGCACTGCTTTGATATCTTAAGGTCAATAGAGATGATAACCCCTGGGTCCCTTTCCTCTTTAGTGACAGTCAGCTCCTCCTCCTCCCAACCTGTAGCTCTCCCCAGGGTTCCTTCTACCCAGGTGCATTATTTTGCACTTCTTTGCATTGAACCTCAGTTGCCACATCTCCGAAAATCTTTCAAGCTTCTCCGGGTCCCTCTTCATTTTCTGCACCTCTTCTGGAGTATCCACACTGTTGCAGAGATTGGTGTCATCTGCAAACAGGCAGACCTTTCCTTCCAGCCCCTCTGCAATGTCACTAATGAGACACTGAGCAGGACTGGCCCTAGTACTGTTACCTGTGGTACCCCACTGGTCACCCCCCTCTCCCCAGATTGTACCCCATTTAACACCACCCTTTGTCTCCTGTCTGTTAACTGTTCCTAACCCAGTTTTCCACTTCGTCTCCCATGCCCAGACTACCCATCTTGTTAAATCAGCCTTCTAAGTGGGACCACGTCAAAGGCTTTGCTGAAATCTAGGTAGGCAACGTCTACAGCCCCTCCCCGATTTATTTCCCTAGTCACCCAATCATAAAAATATATTAGATTAATTTGACATGATCTTCCTGCTGTGAATCCATGTTGCCTCAGATGCTGACCACTGCTGGACTCCATATGAGCCACTATCCTTTCTTTCAGCAGTGTCTCCATGATCTTACCCACCACTGAGGTGAGACTGACTGGCCTGTAGTTCCTTGCTTCCTTCCTACTGCCACTTTGGTGCAGTGGGACTACATGTGCCATCCTCCAATCCTCCGGAACGACACCCATGTCGAGTGACTCTGTGAACAGGGCCACCAGAGGTGCTGCTAGTTCTCATCGCAGCTCCTTTAATATCCTCAGATGGATGCCATCTGGCCCCATGGCCCTATCCACCTTCAGCTTTGTGAGTTCTTCCAGAACTCTGTCCACTGCGAATGGACTGGTGTCCACTTCTCCCCCATTGCCTCTGCAACCCCACTGTGGTCCTTGATCCTCCCCCTCCTTAGTGAATACCGAGCAGAAGTACTCATTCAGTGTTTCCACTTTGTCCAGATCCCCCCCTTCACACTCTCCCCTCTCCCCTTTGAGCCTCACAACCACCCCCGATTTTTCTTCTTTCACTGATGTACCTATAAAATGCCTTATCCCCTTTGTTTACAGACCATGCTAAGCCTTCTTCTGTCTGCGCCGTCGCCCTCCTAACAGCCTTCCCTGCTTCCTTTAGACATTCAAGGTACACCTCCCTGTCCTCCTCCCTTTGGCTCCTCTTATATTTCCTGAAACTCAGCCTTTTAGCCCTGACTTTGTCCCCCACCTCTTTGGAGAACCACAGTGGTTTCCTTCTTCTTTTCCCTTTGGCCACTATCCTAACACATTGGTTTGTTGTATCCACGATAGCTCCTTTCAGTTTCTCCCATTGTTCTTCCACAGCCTCTATTACCTCTCCCTTCCCCAGGAGTGCTTGTATACATCTACCCATTTCAGTGAAATCCACCCTCCTAAAATCTAATACTCTTGCCCTTGTGTGGCTTAATTGAGTCCATGTCTTCATGTTGAACAGTCACTTAAAATACAACCAACAGCTTAATCTGGTTCAAGGTCAGTTGGCATTCATCTGTATCCCCCTCCCCCGGGTAATGCCTTAAAATAGGCAGAATTTGTCCAGTGCACTTACCCGGTCAACAAAAACTAAATAAAATAAATAAATAAATGAACCACACCATGTGGTGGTCACTGGACCCCAGCTGCCCTTCCATCTGTATTTATTCGACTCTCTTCCCATTGGTCCACACCAGATCCAGAATTGACTTGTCCCTGGTTGGCTCATGCACCAGCTGCCTGAGTCCAACCCCCTACAAGGATTCCAGGATGATTGTGCTTCTGGCTGAAGCAGCCACCAGGGTGCCCAATCCACATCCGGCATATTGAAATCCCCCAGTAGCAGGATTTCGCCTTTAACTGGCATGTCATGTATGTTCGCCACTTGTTCCCTTTCTACTTCCTCCCTCCCTTCCTCTGTGTCGGAAGGTCTGTAGATCACTGCTGTGCATATTCTTGTTCCATTCCTTGGCTCCAGCGTGACCCATATTACCTCGGCCTCCCCCTGTCTTCCCTGAACTTCTGAAGCCTTTATACCATCTCTGATGTACAGGGCCACTCCCCGACCCTTTTTACCCTTCCTGTCTCTCCTGAACAGTGTATAGCCTGGTACACTGACTCCCTAGCCATGATTAGCAAAGTACCACATCTCTGTCATTGCTGCTATGTCACAGTCTGCATCTGCCAACAAGGCCTCCAGGTTTGGAACCTTATTTCCTAGGCTACGGGCATTCGTTTGCATGACCTTCCATGTTTTACAGTCTGCCCTCCCTCTGTTCTTGCTCTCCCTCCCTCTCCAGCATCTTTCTCCACCCCATTTCCTTTTCTATGTGTTCTTGCCTCCTCCCAACACTCGCTATACATTCTTCACCTGCCTGTCCCTCCCTGTCTGTCAACTTATGTTCCTGCATGTTCACTTGGGGAGGTGTTCCTAAGCCTCCTGACCCTCATGGTTCTCCCCCTTTCACCAGTTTAAATGATCACAGCTGAAGCATTTAAACTTCTCACCAAGGACCAAGGTCCCCTTCTCGGACAGATGCAGGCCGTCCTCCTTATATAAGCTCACATCTACCCAGGTCAGGCCCCCCTCCCTTCCACATGAATTCTTCAACCAGGAGTTGAAGGTATGGATGTGGAGTACCCTAGCATCCCCTGTACCCTGGACAGATAGCACCTCCAAGAATGAAACGGAGCATGCTATCTGTTTCAGGTTCTTCCCTAGCTTCCTGAAATCCTCCTAGACTCTGGCTAACTCCACCCTTCTCCTGGCCGGGTCACTGGTCTACAGGTGGACAATGACATCCAGCTGCTCCCTCCTAGCTATTGCCATAGCGATTCTATGGATCAGCTTCCCATCCCTCCACACAGTGCTTCCTGGGAAACACTTGATCTCCGTCTCTCCCTTGCTAGGTGTACCTAACTCCACTCCCCGAACAACAGAGTCCCCCACTAGAAGAAGCTTCCCCTCCTCCGGGGTCCCCTGCCTCCCTTCCCTGGGGCTCCATCCTGGAGGGCTCTCCCATCCTCCCTGGTCCCAGCCTTGGGCTGTTGAGTGGGGCTTTTCCATTCCTCCAGAACAGTGTCAGGAGTTACTAAGCGGGACCGGTTGAGGGATGTGCTTTCGATCCCCCTCCATCACCTTCCCTGAGTTCACCGTAGTCCAAGCACTCCTCTTCCCTGGCATCCTTTGAGGTACTGGTTGTGGACCCAGTGGTCTCTGGATGGAGTTGGATACCGCCTTCAGCTTGGCCAACTCTGCTCGGAGACAGGCAACCTCCTCCCTCAGCCCAGAAAGGTGCCTGCAGATAGGGCAGCATCGCAGCCTCCAGAATGTGAGAATTTGCAGTGTCAGTGGCTCAGTAGGTAGCACACTCACCTCTGAGGCCGGGAGATCAGAGGGCTGTGGGTTCAGTTCCCACATCTGGCACTTGGATTAATATCCCAGTACTGACACTGTAGTGCAGCATGAGAGGGGTGCTGCACTTCTGAGGTGCCGTCTTTCGGATGAGACGTTAAACCGAGGTCTCATCTACCTGGATTAGTGGTAGTTCAGGTGGATGTTAAAGATCCCATGGCACTTATCGAAAAGAGTAGGGGAAGTTTATTAGACAAAAAACACAACATCACCATAAATCATAACATAAAGCAAATACACAAAAAATGTAGAACAGTAATCCAAAAAGTAAACAGGAAACAGAAAAGTTTAAACAAAGAAGTGATTCCATAAAGAAAAAAACTTAACAGGTGAACATTTTTGCTGATCATTTGATTTAACATTTAATAAACCAGCCTCTACCTGAGAAATTATCGTAGAAGAAGGGACTAATTGTTGTTGAAAAATAAATTGACATCTAGCTTGCCATAAATAGAACTGATATAAAAAAAAACATTCAAAGTACTAGGATGAAAAGTTTGCCAAGGCCCCAGTAATCACCTAAAATTAGAATGTTATAAGTCACTCGGACAATAAAGATATCCCCCAATGACCAACTGCATCAGTCCAAAAACTTTTAACAAAGGGACAATCAAGAAAAAAGTGCGAAAGACTTTCTTCAATGGAAATACAGGACGGTCTCAAACGATACCTATCAGTTAAAGGTTTATATTTAAGGTTACAACGTACCCCCAGCCTGCCTTGAGCAGACATCCAGACAATATCCCACACATAGGCAGGAAGCCTAAAAATCAGACAATTTGTGTAAGGCAAATGACATCCTAGTAGGAACACACTCTGGAAAGAGCAAAAGTATACCTTGCACTGTAAATACAATGTAATTATAAAATGATTTTCTAGAGTGAGACAATAGAGTTGAAAACAATAAATTCCATTGATGGCATTTTTTTAAAGTAGAGATCCCATAAAATGGCACCTGGTCCTGTTGTAAGATCTTAGGGGGGTATGTAGTCCATTTCCGAAAGTAATGATCCCAGACATAGTGAGATCATACCTGCCAGGGTAAGGTAATCCGACCCCATAAAAAACAAAAAGAATTAAATAAAAAAACAGAATGAAAAAATACAATTGGGTTAAGCATGGCCAAGCCACCCTTTTTAACGGGGAGATAGGTGATATCCCTGCGCACCGGATTCAATCGATTACCCCAGATCATTTGGAAGAACACACTATAAAGTCTAGTTTCTAAAGAAACCGGTGGTGGGTAAAGATAACTAAGATATAAAAACACAGGGATCAAACATTTCTTAACTATGAAAACCCTCTTTTTTTTTTACCAAATTTACAATGTTTCCATATACTGTATTAACTTTAGCTTCACCCAAACATAATTGATACTCCCAATTAAAAGTAGCCATATCACCTAAGCCAAACCAAACCCCCAAAATTTTACGTGGTGCAGATGCAAAGGGTATACCCATTGTGTCAAAAAGACAAGCCTGATCAGAGTGTAAAGAAAAAATAAAACTCTTAGTCACATTGATTTCAGCTCCAGAAAACTGTCCCCAAGTCTGAAAACAATGTAAGGCAGTCTGAAGGGAGGTCTCATTTTGCATGAACAATGTCACATCATCTGCGTAAGCTGTGATTTTCTCCATTGGTAAAGAAATATCAGGGGCAATCCCAATAATCCCACAGTGTCCTTGAATATAACGAATAATGGGATCCAGCGCATACGTATACAAGAGAGGGCTTAATGGACAACCCTGCCGAACCCCTCTAACCACTGGAATTGCTGATCCCATTAGACCAGGGGTTCTCAAATGGTGAGGCTAGCCTCCCTGGGGAGGCCCCAACCTGTTCCAGGGGAGGCTCAAGCAGGTCTGAAAAAGTACTGTATTTAAATTTTGAGTTTCCACAACAGTGTAAGACAAAGAACTGAAAGAAAGAACTGAATGTGAGCCAAGTACTCAAAGGGATTTCAATTTATTCATGGTGCACTGTGCAAAGTACAGTATGTTATCTTTCTTTGGGGAGGCCCAAGATTATTTCAATTTATGGGGGAGGCTCAAAATCTTTTCCATGAATTTGGGGAGGCTCACTGTGACAAAGTCTAAGAACTACTGCATTAGACCATTCACCAATGGATGTACTGCAGCATCAGAATACAACAGAGAAATCCAATGTACAAAAGACCGTGGAATATTATAGGACAGCAACAAAAAAAATAAATAAGAATGTCGAACTCTGTCAAAGGCCTTAATCTGATCCAATGCTACAATAAAACCTGACCCCTTTCCCCCACTACTATTCTCAAACAATTCCCTCAAAAGATATAGACTGTGCTGAACCTTTCGCTGAGTAATAGCACAGGTCTGTGCCGGGTGTATAAGTGAGTTAGAAACCACAGCTAATCTATTTGCAAGAATTTTAGCAAAAATCTTGTAGTCGCTATTTAGGAGACTAATGGGCCTCCAATTTGTCAGTAACGAAGAATCCCCTTTCTTATAAATACATTTCAATAGAGAAATACTAAAATCTGGAAAGCTTAAACCAGAAGTCAACATAAAATTAAACACCATAGGGAGAAGGGAACACATAAACGGCAGAAATTTCTTGTAAAACTCATTCGGGATGCCATCTAAACCAGGGGACGTTTTAGACTTAAGTGACCTTATAACCTTTTCTACTTCCAAGAAAGAAATAGGCTGCAATAAAAGGTTTGAAATTTGGCATCCATAACAGGAAGAAAGTCAGAATTCGGCTGGTAGGCGTCAGTGGTACCGGGATCCCCACCAAAAGAGTCAGAGACAAAGGATTGAACAACAGACATCATGTACAGATCTGAGGTTACCATAGTACCCTTTGAAGATAGTAACCCTGACATCAGGGTCCTGTCAAGGCGCTGTTTACAGGCCGAATAAGGATCAGAGGCAGGCTGTGATTGAACTCCATACCTGAACTCCATGTCAAGAGATTTGGCCTGATCATATTGATATAAGGACATTTGTTTCTTGATTTTAGTGATCTGGGATTGAAAAAGATGTTTATCACCGGGCTTATATAACTGATTCCGATACTGCAAATAAGTAAGATAACGGGAATTAGCTTTAGATTTCCCTTTAGAAACCAAAAAAGGACCTGATCTCAGATTTCGTATCAGTCCACCACCGAAATAGATTGTCATAAAGACATAGGGTAGAATAACATGCTGCAAATAGACCCTCCAAACCAGCTACACAATCCCCATCTTCCAAGAGGGACACATTCAAGCACCATCTGGGACCCGCTGAATATACTTTGGGTGGTATCCCAGCTAAACTTAAATGCCCAGTCAGAAGATGATGATCTGAAAACTCATTTGGTCTCACTTGAGAAAAAAAAGGTTTAAAAACTGAGAAACAAAAGAAAATCGATCGGGTGAAAAAAACATTTCTATGGTAGAAGCACCCCCTGTATGCCAAGGCGAAACACATCCGTAAGGCATGCATCTTTAACAATCTGCAGTAAAAGCAAGTGAGTCACAATACATTTTTTTTTTTTAGAATCACCTTAATTTAAAGTCAATGTCACAATTAAAGTCACCTCCCAAATGATGTGCCGCCTGGTGTAAAGAAAAGGTTTAATGTCCTCAAATAATTTAATCCGGGCTGTCATGGTTTGTGGAGCGTAAATGTTTACTAGGCGGAAATCAAAGTCCCTACAACTACAATCTAGGAGTAAAGCACGCCCAGGGCAGACATCCACTAATTTAGAAATCCTAAAAAGGGTAGAGGTAAAAAGAATACCAACACCATCTGCCACATCAGGCCCAAAGGTCCAAAAAGAAGGTCCCCACACCCATCTCTTCTGTGCTTGGGCAAGAGAAGACAATCTAGTCTCTTCCAGAAGAATGACATCAACTTGTAAAGTACTAAAAAAACAAAAGAGTGAAAGCCTTTTCTTAAAATTTTTAATACTACACACGTTGAAAGAAGCTATTTTAAGCGTAGCCATGATTGAATAGATTAGCTGCAGGACCCAGTCTTCTGTGAAAAACTCGCCTTCCTTTTTTTTCCCTTCTTCCCCTTCCTTCCTTTCTTTAGTAAGTTCAGTAGTTTTACTATCCTCCTCATCTGAAATCAATTCTGAACGGTAGAGAGGTATCAGATTCCAAGTCAGATTCCTTCCCCTCACCTTGTAAAGGAGAAAAAAAATTTTCCACCAAAACAGGAGTAACAGAAGAGTGCTTAAGAGAGGCCCTAGTAAACCTCCTAGGCTTAACAGTCTCAAAGGGAGGGGGCATAGAGGAAGATGCCAGTTGTGAATCCGAGATATCAGAGGGAACAGAAGGCACAGGAACCGGGACACAGCCACCGTAGCAGAGGGGGCCACCTCAGTGGTAGTAGAGAGGGGCCTGTCCGTAGTTTCCTGGAGTAGTCCACCATCACCTCCAGCCGGAAGTAAAGGAGCAGCATCATCTCCCCTTTTGGCCTGGGCTTTATGAACTAAGTCATCAGGATCCCAACCCTCTGATTTATTGTGCATAGCCCACGGGCATTGGTGAAAGGCACGACCCTTCTCATCGCATAAATTACACTGGAAAATATTTTGACATCTGTCCACCGAATGCCCAAACCCCCCGCACAGAGGGCATTTCAGTAGGTCACAAGAGCTACTAAGATGAGTTCGAGCACCACATTTATAACAGGCACAAGGTTGTCCTCCGTAGAAGCAAACCCCCCTATCTTTACCCAAAAAAAAAACTATTGGGCAAATGCATTACCTCGCCATCCACTTGAGACAGTTTTACCTTAAATTTCCAACTGCCTGTCCAAATTCCCTCTAAATCTAAAATGGCTTCAGGGGAACCCAGAACTTCACATCGTTTTTGTAACCAGTGATATATATTGCCAACATTCACCCCTTCATTCTGAAACATAACTGTAATGTATCTAATCAGGGGCTTCGTAAGGGGTAGAGCATAGAATGGGACCCAGAGAGGGGAAGATTTTAATGTAGAATATTTATCCGAGAATTTCTCCAAACCACGAGATGTCTTAAAACTGATATCAAAGGAGTCTTCACCTGAAATATGAATCAGAGCAAAAATATCAATAGGGAAAAAATTCATTGAACCCTTCAGTAAAGTATTCGCTACATAATACCTATCAGGGTGAGATTGCAAGCCACCCCTATAACGCAGGCGAACTGCATTTCTCCTAGGAGCTTGTTCCAGTTGATTTTTAAACAGTTCAGACATTGGAATTCTAGGGCGTTGCAAGCCAGGTCGAACCTCTGAGGGTTGAGAAGCAGTAGCTTCCTGTAATTCAGGTACAAATTTTTCAACACCCCCAAAGAACTTGGCCTAGAAAAGGCCAAAGAACGTTCACCTAAAGGCTGCGCAGCTACAAGAACATCCCCCCACAATGGCAGTCCATACCTGAGCTCAGTGGTGCAAATACGTTGGCATGCATTGGAGAGGCAGTAGAAGTTTGCGGGCAATCTTTCCACGCAGGGTCAGGGATCCATTGTCCTGTAGAAGTCCAAGTCCATCCAGAGTCATTAAGCACATTCTCAGCCGACCAGTCCATGGAAGGATAAGAAAATTTCCGCTGTGGTAACCCAAACTGTTGCCTAATTAACTGAGAAGCACTCGGTTTAGCAGGGGAACACTCAGAGGCCACATCCAGAGCAACCGGTAAAGCAGACAGCGAGTGCACTCCCAGTTGAATCCCCTCAGTCATTTCCGGCGGTACGCTGCAGCTATTCAGTCGATCCGCATCCGGCGGCTGCAAATTTAGATCCGCAGAATGGTGTACAGAAGGCAGGGCAAAAGGAGTGGATTCTAACATAGAAACAAGGTTAGTAGCACCCAAATCAGACTGTGACTCAGTCTGAAGCTTCTCCGAAGTTTGCCTGCAATTCTCAGTGTCCCGTGAAGAAACCTCCGTAGTAACAGCCATAGCTCCAATAGACTCCGACGAGTCTAACACCACAACCTCCTCCTCCATCACGAACAGAAAGCACACTGAGCAGCCCAACAGCGTCCTCTGCCGGCGGCAATGCACAGCAGAGTAGGGGAATTTCCCCGGTGTCCTGGCCAAATTTCCCTCATTCACTAAAAAAATACCACCAACAGCTTAATCTGGTTCACGGCCAGTTGACATTCATCTGTATCCCCCCCCCTCCCAGGTCGTGCATGAAAATAGGCAGGATTTGTCTAGTGCACTTACCCGGTCAACAAAAACTAAAGAAATAAAGAATGTCTCCCTGAAGACAGCTGCTCCACAACCACTGCACTGCACCACATCCATCATATCTGTTTCTCTCCCTCAATCACAGATCCTAGAGACAACTGCTCCCCTTTACAGATTCCCCAATTCATCCTTCTCATTTATCGATGGTTCTGTTTGTAATGTACATTCTGATACAGTACCGCACTTTCTGTTCTATTAGATCAACCCATCACGTTCAAGTTTAATCTTAACACCCAATAGGAAAAACTTGATTTTTTTATTTCTTCTGTCTCCATTGATTGATCTAACCTAATGTGTAAATGATGTGATCCCTTGCAAGGATACTTTGGATTCAAGAGGTTTTTCTGGTTAAATAATTTTACAATGCAATACCTCATTAGACTTGCCAGGTTACATAATCTGCCACTTACAGCAACAAACTATTTTTAACTAACTATGTTGTGTAAGCTTCTGTTATGTGGTCAAAAACTTGCATAACAGACACATTAAAAAAAATTAAACCTAAATCCTACCTTGTAGGTATTGCTACAATGAAATGTATTTTCATGAACAGACAAACCTCACATCCAAGCATTTATGTAATCATGACTGCATTTAAGTCATCATTGCTACTTTGATGCTCTATAAATCTATTCCAGCCTTATCTGTACTTTGCTAAATCAAGACATAGTTCGATATAGAAAGTTAAATACTTTGACCTCTCAAGAAATACACTCACATTTATACTGTGACTGCCAATTATTATATTATTACACAGCAACAACTCTGTTACTGCACTTCAGAACACATTTCAGTGCATTTTAGTTAAACAGTAAAGCATGATATGGCATGTGTCAAGCTAGGATAATGCCACACCTTAGATGGTTGAAGCATGAGGCCAGAGGATGAGTGCATTCAACACCCGAGAAGTGATGTTATCCCAGCACACACAACTCTGGAGTGCATTATTTTTAGTACACTATTGCTCATTTGTAAAATAAAAGAAAAACAAGTCTAAAAAATATACTGTTTTGACGTACATTTTCAGCTTTTATTTGTATGGGTAGGCATACATAATTCCCTTTTATAACTGTTGGCCAGTAGTTGGCATTCTATGGCTGTATCTGTTTCTCTTTAGGATTCTTTGTCCCACTGCATTCTCCCTCTGATATTATCTCCCAGTAATGAACACTCCTCGCCTCATGTCTTGGATAATTTTGTTTTGGTAGTAAGTGTACCACCACTAAAGAATAGATGCTGGAGCTGAGTGGGGACTGTTTGGACTGAGTGGGGACTTCAGAAAGGCCTTTGATTTGTGTTATGGATGCTTGGGCAGGCTGCGGACTTTGTGATGGTTCTCAGAAAGGGATAGGTTAAGTCACCAGAAGTGGCAGTTTTTAAAAATACATGTACCTTCCTGCCCTGGAACTGGGAAAATGGGATTTAAACAAATGTCGTTCATAATGGAGTGGTGGAGTGTGAGGTAAGCACGTGTGTATTCAATAGTTTGTGAAGCCACTCATAGCGACTGTTTGAAAAAATAATTTGCAGTCTGGCTTTTTGTCACATTTGAGTTGGCTGCGTGCAGTTTTCAAATAGCCATGCAGGTAGAAATTGCAATTTACATAGAAACATAGAATTTGATGGCAGATAAGGACCGCTTGGCCCACCCAGTCTGCCCATTTCCCTACCTAATGGATAAGCTGCAGATCCTAGTTAACCAGCAGCCTACTTCTTCCTACCCCCACCCCCTAGAATTGCCTTATGACTGTCCCATGCATGCTTGAATTCCACCACTGTTTTGACTCCACAACCTCCACGGAAGGCGTGCCCCATGCATCCACAACCCCTCTGTGAAAAATACTTCCTAAATTACCTCTGAGCTGCCCCCCATCTTCAAATTGTGCCCCTTGTTCTTGCACACTCTTTTGAAAGATGCTACCTCTTGAGACTTTGTTGATTCCCTTGAGGTGACTTGAAAGTTTCTACTATGTCCCCCTCCCTCCTTTCCTCGAGGCTATACATATTAAGCTCCTAAGTCTCTCTTCATGTGTCTTCCGTGCAGACCCTGCACCATTTAGTTGCCCTCCCTCTGGACAGCTTCCATCCTGTCTATGTCTTTGTGGAGATTGGGTCTCCAGAACTGCACGCAGTACTCAGATGGGGTCTCACCAGCTGTCTGTACAGAGGGATAATAACTTCCTGTTTTCTACTGGTGATGCCTCTGCCTATGCATCCCAGTATCCCCCAGCCCTCCTTGCTGCCCTCTCACATTGCTTGCCCACCTTAGGTCATCTGATATGACTACCCCCAGGTCCCTTTCCATTTTTGTTGTTATTAATATCTCACCCCCCACTGTGTACTCTTCCCCTGGGTTTTTGTTTCCCAGGTGCATTACCTTGCACTTCTTAGCATTGAATCTAAGCTGCCATACATTTGACCATTCCTCTAACCTTGCCAAGTCCCTTCTCATCCTTTCCACCCTACCTTGTGCATCAACTCTGTTGCAGAACTCTGTGTCATCTGCAAAGAGACATACTTTTCCTTCCAGTCCCTCTGCAATGTCGCTTATAAAGACATTGAAGAGGACCGGTCCTAATACTGAACCCTGCGGTACCCCACTAGTAACCCCCCTTTCTTCAGAGTGGACTCCATTTACTATTACTCTCTGTGTCCTATTCTCCAGCCAATTCTTTACCCAGGCTGTCATCTTGGGACCCACTCCCAGGCTGGCTAACTTGTATATTAATCTTTTATGTGGGACTGTGCCAAATGCCTTGCTAAAGTCTAGGTAGGCCATGTCCACAGCCCCTCCCTGATCTACTATTCTGGTCACCCAGTCAAAGAAATGTATCAGATTTGTCTGACATGACCTTCCTGCTGTGAATCCATGCTGCCTTGGGTCCTGTGCCCCCTGGCCTCTAGATACGCGACAATTCTTTCCTTCAGAAGTGATTCCATCATTTTCCCTGCCACTGAGGTTAAACTAACAGGTCTGTAGTTTCCTGCTTCTGCCTTGCTCCTACTTTTGTGAAGGGAATCACATCTGCCTCCTACAGTCCTCGGGTACCACCCCATCCTCCCATGATTTGTTAAAGAGATTAGTCAGTGGTGTCACTAGTTCTTCCCTTAGTTCTTTTAGAATTCTGGGATGAACTCATCAGGCCCCATTGCTTTGTCCACCTTCAGTTTAAGAGTTCTTTCAGACCCTTTCTTCTGTAAATGGGCTGGTATCAACTCTGTATCCAGAGTGTTTCTACTGTTTGTTTTAGGTACCTCCCCTCTTCCTTTGTAAATACTGAGCAAAATATTTGTTTAGTATCTCCGCCTTTCACAGTCACCTCTGCCCACCTCCCTCCCTTTATTAAGCCTCACTATCCCTCCTTGGTCTTCCTTCGCTCCCTGATGTACCAATAAAGGTTTTATCCCCCTTCTTAACTGAGTTGGCTATCTTTTCCTCGGTTTGGGCTTTTGCTGTTCCGACTGCCTTCTCAGCTTCCTTTTACTTTGACTGATACAGTTATCTGTCCTGCTCCTTCTGTGATTCCTTGTACTTCCTGAATGCTTTCTTTTTCTCTTGAACCTTCACTGCCACTTCCTTTGAAAACCATAGTAGTTTCTTACATCATTTCATTTTGTTTATTTGTTTCACACAAAGGCTTGTTACCTCTGTGATGGCAGTTTTTATTATTCCCCATTGTTCTTCCACCCCTCCTTCCTGCCCATTTGCTAGTGCATTCCTTAGGCACTCACCCATTTTGGCAAAGTCAGCCCTCCTAAAGTCCAGTACTTTTGCCTTTGTATGGCTTGACTCTGTTGCTGTGTTTATTGTGAACCATACTGTTCGATGGTCGCTAGTTCCCAGATGGTTACCCACGTCTACATCTGTGCTCCTCTCTTCATCTCCATTTGAGAGAACCAGGTCTAAGATTGCTCCCTCTCGAGTGGGCTCCAGTACTAGTTGTCTAAAGCATGCCCCCTGTAGGGCATCTAGAATAACCCCACTCTTCGAAGTGGCTGCTGCAACTGCACTCCAGTTAACATCTGACATATTCAGATCACCCATCAGCAATATCTCCTTTTTCTGCCATTCTAAGTATACTTTCTATAATTTCCTTGTCCATTTCCTCCCTGAGAAGGGGTCTGTATCTAAGCCCGTGCGGATTGTGGTGCCATTGCCAGGTCTCTAAATTTACCCACAGTGCTTCTTCTCCTCCCTGTTTTCCCTTTTGTTCTGTTGCTTTGATTCCTTCCCTTATGTAAAGAGCTACTCCTCCTCCACTTTTACCCTCCCTGTCCCTCCTGTAGATAGTGTATCCTGGTATGTTTACATCCCAGTCATGGTCTTGTGTACCATGTTTCTGTGACTGCCACGATATCCAGATGTTCCTCCTCCATCAAGGCCACTAATTCAGGAAGCTTGTTACTCAGACTATGGGCATTGGTACTCATTGCTCTCCATTTTTGATGGCTTTACCTTCTTTTGCAGCATCCCCCACTGACCTTTCTACCTCAGTCTTTTTCTCATTTAGTACCCTGTTTTGTAGGGAGAGGCTGGGATTTTCCTGCTGCTTATCAGTGCCTCCCCTTGACTAGTTTAAAAGCTTGCCAATGAAGCATTTAAACCGATTGCTCAAAGACTTGTTTCCTTCCTGGACAGATGCAGACCATCCTGCCAGTATAGGCTGGTGTCCCTCAGGTGGAACCCCAGTCCCCAATGAAGCCAAACCCCTGTGCTCCACACCATTTTTTCAACCATTCATTAAACTGCATGGTGCAAAGTACCCTTGCCTCACTCATGCCATTTACAGGCAGCACCTCAGACAAGGATACTGTGTGTGCTACTTGTCTTAGGCCCCTCCCCAATTCTACAAAGTCCTTCTGCACTGCTCTAATCTCATGATGGGCCAAGTCATTTATCCCTAGGTGGACAATAACGTCCAGCTCAGACTCCCATGCAGCTGTTCTCGTGATCCTGAGGATGCGCTTCCTGTCCCTCCAAGCCAATTTCTTGGCTCAGTTTGTATGAAAAACTAAAAGGGAGAAATGGGAAAGGGGGTACAGTGATTTCTATCATTTTTCTGGGGTCCTTTTTGGTGCCAGACATTAATACAGTGATGTTTTGCTCAAATAGCATCACTTATGATGGTGGACACTAAACAATCAGAGAGCAAGAAATGTTCTTGCCATTGTGTAGTATGAAATTATTCAAATTTATGAGTATAAATGCATCTTTCTGCTATGTAACTTAACTTTAATTACTCTGCTACTATAAATCGTCCCCCCCAGACCCTCTAGAAAAATAGGTATTGCCCCAAAATGAGGCTTTTCTGGAGTGCAAGTCTCAAAATTAAGACTTAAGAAATGAACTGCAGGAAGTTCGGAGAGCCTTCAAGAAACATACTTAATATACACTAGCAGAAAACCCCTATAGCAGAAAAAAAGACTCATTCTCATTTCCCTTTCAAAAATCTGACCCAATCTTTTTTATATAGTGCCTTTCATGCACAGTGCATTCTAAAGCATCATACAAGCTGTGAGCAGTTTCATAAGCCCTTACCCATGCCCTTGCTCATCACCCTAATTCACTCAGAATGTGAGACAGAAATCTTTTTCATGTACCCAGAGCTCAAAAAGCCATTTTTTTGTTTTTAGTTTGTTAATCATGAAAGCTCACTAGGCCACAGAGTACCAAACAAGACAAATGATACATAATAAAATTCAACAGTCCCAGAACATCCTAGGTTATACAACACAAAATAAAGCCACTAAAACTGAGCAATAAAACTCGGCCAATCACACTGGACTGAAGGTTTTTGCAACAGATGCCCCTAGTCACCTGGAACATTAAAGAGCTTGTGTACTGCCTAAAACTAATACTAGAATTTAAAAGCAGCCAACCATTACCTTTTATATCTGATGTACTTTTATTTTTAATTAAAAGATTGTTTACCTGGTGATAGTAGGTGTGATGTGTGGAACAGCTCTTAGCCTGGCAGCTGACATATCTTGCTCCACTGCCCCACACTACATCATCAGCACGTGACCTCACTGATTGTGACATCACTGCTTCTTAGGAACAGCAAGTGAGTGACTGCCAGGTCATTCACTTGTGATGTCACAGTCGGTGAGCTCATAATGCTGATGATGTAGTGTGGGGCAGTAGAGTTAGATATGTCAGCTGCCAGGTCAAGAGCTGCTCCACATATCAGCACAAAATTATTACATAGGCGGCAGTATGGCGCAGTGGTTTAAGGCTCTGAGCTGCAAATCTGGAAACTTGGGTTTGAATCCCATAGCCCCCACTTGCATACTGTGTGACCCTGAACAAATCACAACTTTCTTGTGCTCCAAGGTCGCACCTGGAATCAAGTTTGGGTTTAGTGTGCCTCTCCTGGTTAAACTATTTCCCCTTTCCCCTTTATTATCATACAGAATACTTTCTGATGAGCGAAAAGAAAAATACCTCAGAAATAAAAAGTTACAACTGACTAGTACTCCTTAAAATTGATATTATTTTCCTGTCTGCCTGTTTTGGCTCTAACTCTTTAAGGAAGTACCAGCACTGTCACCTTCAAACACACCATGTTCCCTACCTGAATACCCAGTGCAACTACCCATTCCTAAATTCACATAACCCTTCTGCTACTTAACCTCATCATGGCCTTGTCCTGTACCCCACCCTCAGATGTGTAAATACTGTATGTCACACAACATTGTAAGATGTATGTATCTGTTGTAATTGATTTGCTTTTTGTGTTTCACCAACTGTATAGGAATTATTGCAATGGTAGTCTAACAGCAAATATTAGTGACAACTGCGCCCCCCCCCCCCCACACACACACACACACACTTGGAAACTAGGTGCCAGACTAAATGTGGATATCCCAAGTGCAAAAATCTAAATATAAAATGAGACTGATCAATGTCAAGCAAAGCTTGGAGAGGTGGGGTAAGGGAGAAAGAGGGAGTGTAGGAGGGAAACAGTAGGTTCAGCGACATGCTCAAAGTCACAGTCTGTAAATGGCTGTGGTGGGAATCAAACCAGCATCTTCAGGTTTATGGTATCACATTCTAACTACTTGACAACACAGCCTCACTAAGAACAATTAAATGTTTAGCCTAAAGCTAGCTGCCATAGAAAGGCTAAATTTAAATGATATAAATTGCTATTTTAGCAGTGTTAAATAATGCAGCAACTCGTATTAAGTCAGTTATCCTTCCTTACTGCAAATTTGTGTTGAAATTCCTGCTGCACTAACTCCAGCTAAATAATACCTGAAGACGGGGGTATTTCCTGGGAATTAATGCCCAGCGGTAGGGGCGAGGGGCAGAGGGTTGATTAACCCCACCACAGGTGTAAATGCCTTGTAATATCATTATTATGATTTTAAGTCTAATCACTTTTCTTTTTTCAAATGGCATTTTAGGAAAAAGTCTAATGGCTGGCCTGGTGGTGCAGAGGGTTGAGGCACTGGATGCCTTACATCGTGCTATGCCTGTGACATGGGTTCAGGAATGACCTCAGGTTGTCGGGTGATGGCATTGGGGTGGGGGGGGGGGGGGAGTGTGGGAGCAGGATAGAGTGGCCTCGTGGCTGTTCTCCTCTCCCAAGAGGGAAGGCTGTTTGTCCACTGTCCCACCGTCAGTAGGGAGAGGTCCAGTGGTGACGCAGGTAGCTACAGGCAACTGGTAGGGTGGGGCGTCCCACAGTGTGTGACGTGTGCATGCCTCCACATGTGTACATTCCACTAAGGACATGAGGGTGGGGGAGAAAATGGGGAAAAAAAGAAATAAACAGATAACTGAAAAAAAAAAAAAAAAAAAGAAGGAGAAAAAAAGACTAATGTAGGCCACTATAGCGAGTAGCACTGTTTTGAGTTCTACCGGCCATTTCTAAGAGGTTAATACTCAGTACAGCAGCCAATAGGAAAGTGCACTGGCCTCATAAATTATTTATTTGAGTTTTGGTAACCGGGTAAGCCCACTGAAACAATTACAGTCCCTTTTTAAAGGGTGACCCAAATGTGCAAAATTGTATACAATACAGTGCAAAAACATAGGGATGACAATTACAATGGAAAAAAAAAAATAGATAATACAGCATTCAAGGAATTCAAAGTAAGAAGGTGGCTACAGTATACAATCATTGGTACTTATAATAACAAATAGACAAACTTTACAGTATTGCTACTAGTAAAAGGCTAAAACAAGGGAGTTAGCTACAGAGATAGACATATTAGCAAACAAAGGCATTATATTTTCAACAGAGAGAATTAAGTGAAACAACAATAGAAGAACCGCAGTATAAAGGTGCATACAGATACAACCGTTGGTACAAACAATAAATAAATAAAAAAGACTATACAGTGTTGCAGCGAGAATAAGGCTTGATCAAGCAAGGGGGTAAATCACTCAGTAGACTTATTAGCTAAAGATAGCAAAACACAGGACAGCGGAGCAAACCAGAGGATAGCTAGGTCTAGAGGCAGGGCAAGGATGGGAACAAGGTCTTAATCAAAATAATTAAATTAGACTTACTGATTTGGGATTACCCCCCCCCCCCCAGCTAGTGGAGAGCCTAGAGTCAACAGCTACCCCCTACAGATACGAAATTCAGTCATCTTTCCTATGTGCGCATTCTGGTACAGTGCAATTCTTTTTGTTCCTATTTGAACTACCACTTTCATTTTTAAGGTTACTTGAGTTATTCCAAATTTTTAAAACCATATAGAAAACCTTTAATGCATTATACTTACTTAATATCAGAGTCCGAAAGGAGCTATGTGATGGTTTTCATATAAAACTTTTTACAAAAATGCTTTTTAGGCCCCCTTGAACCCAGATCAAGGGACCTGAGGCAATCTGCATACTGCCATAAAGCAGCAGCTAAAGCCAACAGGATGCTGGGATGCATGGCCAGAGAAATCACCTCCAGGAAAGAAGTCATTCTGCTTCTGTGCATGTCCTTGGTGAAATGGCATTTAGAGTACTGTGTGCAGTTCTGGTGCCCATATCTGAAAAAGGACATCAAATTACTGGAGGGGGTGCAGCGTAGGGTAGCCAAGATGATCCCGGGCCTGCAGGACAAATCCCATGAGAAGAGGCTGCAGGAGCTCAATATAAGGACAGAAGGGAGACATGATTGAAACCTTCAAAGTAAAAAGGTATAAACAAGGTTACTATGGAAGGCATCTTCAATCTCAGGGGGAATGGGTCCACTAGAGAGCACAGTCTAAAATTAGTGGGGGGGGGGGGGTGAGTCAAGAGAAATGGGAAGGGAATTTTTCACAGAATGAGTGGTGTACAAATGGAACAAACTGCCAGAGGAGGTGGTATCATCGAAAACAGTGGACAGCTTTAAAAGGGGTAGGGACAGAATGAAAGGGACAGTCATAACAGGTGGGATGATGGGTAGGAGGCATGGGGGGTCGAGGAGATACTATGTGGAAAAGGAATGGGGGGCAGCTCCCGTAAATTCATCTGAGAGCTGCACACTTAAGCAGACTAGATAGACCAATGGTCTGTTTCTGCAGGCATTTTCTTGTGTTTATAAATCAGCATTTCAAGTCTGTATGCAGCATGGCCCCAGTTCAGTATTGTCTCCATTGGTTAATACAGGTACACTAAATTATGCCATGTCTTACAAAGACAGTTTAGCATCAAGGGGGTCTTCTGGTTAATCAATTTTACAAGTAATAACTTGGTCTGTAAGCGACACCATCTGTCACTTAAGGAACCATATCTCTTTTTTAAGTTCTAACTGCTAAATATTTTAAGCAATAGATTCAAAGGGATCGACACTTAAAAATAGCACCTACTTCGTAGGTAGTGCTGACTTAAAATGTATTTCCCCAACAAACTAAACTCACTGTTAATCAACTTTCATCATCAAATTCAAAATCACAACTCGGCCATCATCACTTCTCTGATGCTCCGTAAATACACTTCAGCATTCGACTGGACTTTGCTTAGGCACAATTTGATACAGGAAGGAACTTGAAAGAAATGAACAGGAAGACCAGAGTCCGCAAGTAACAACACCACTAATCACTAACAGATGAAAAATTCTGGAGCAGAAAAAAGAAAATTCTCATACCTTCAGAACATTTGCCGAGTGTTGTTTGTGAGGAAAATGTTACGTTGTTGCTTGCTCCTCGTGTCTTGTCTAGCCTTTTATAAGAAGGTCCCCGTTGTGTAACTATGTTAGGGGGTGGTTACGTGATGATGTTCTGGACAGCAAAGAGCTCACGGCATATTCAATGTATACAGCCGTAATGCAGCCTGTGCAGTCTAGCTGTCTTTGTCACGCAAACTGATCCTGGAGGGGAGGGAATGGAAGCCTCCTTCGGTGTCCGATTACAGGCAGAGCGAACCTTAATGCTGATGTAGTGCATCCCCAAATGCAGGGGAATTGGACTGCTAGATTAAGCCACCCCCAGCAAAAGAACGGGAAACGCTGTGCTAACGTAACACGTGGGGGACTGGAAGGGGTGGAGGGAACTGTTGTTATATTATGCGGGGGAAAAAAACGAAAATCCTTGCTCTAACTTAAACATATTAAATAAAACGAATTAAAAACAATCTTTAACAAGGGAAGGCTCATATTTATGGAAAAAGCCACAAACTAAGTTAAGACCCTCAAGAGAATATAAAATATGAATAGATTATGGCAATTTAGTAAAACGAACTGTATTGCTGTAATAGTAATTTATGAATAACCGGGTGTACCGGGTGGGTGCATCCGATTAACTATTCACGATTAACTATTAACGATTTCAGGTCCATCTTGTAAATGAGCCTTGCTCAATGATGATCGCCTGAATAAATAAAGATTTGATTGATTGAACTAACACACATGGAACTGAAGGTTGGAATTATACTGGACTGGCCAGGTGTTCTCTTTCATAAGCACTGACAGGAGCATGTAGTATGTTGTGTAACAGTACATTTTTGCTTATTTAATACTAACGTTTCTGGAAAGTTGCATTCTTAACAAAATCATTCACCCATCACCTGTTATGTAAATACATGACAACCTCAATTAAAATGCAAAGTACAATGTTACTTATACTTAAAAAAAAACATTAAAAAAACGCATCCGGTGTTTCCAGTACCTTGCTCTGCCAGTTTTCACATCAGAAACCTTTTGGTCCTGTACTTTCTCTCACATAGTGTATTTTTCACTTTTTATGTTTGCTTGCACACATGTGCAAGAAACATAGTGCCATCATCCGAGTTTTCGGAGGTGTGGCAGCCCTCTTCCAATTCAGGCAGTGTGTTTGCAGGCGAGGCCGCAGTTCTCCAATGCCTGCTCGAGCTGTCTATGACCAGTCCAAAATGCAGTGGCGTACAGTTGAAAGGGGGAGCTACGCTTCACTTGAGCAGCGATAAGATATCGCCTGCTCATCGCGGCTCCCACTACACACACACACGCGCATGCATACTGCGTGCTCGCCCCACACACACACACTGTGTAGCCGACGGGGTGCCCAACTCTCGGCCAGCTCCACTGGTTCCCGCCCAGAGGTAATAGGTGCCACGCTTGGGAGCCCACCCAGTGTGGCAACATGCTATCGCCGATGGGGGTTCCCAGTCCCCATCGGCTCCATGCCCCCCACCAGCTATCCTTGTGCTATGCTGGGAGCCCACCCAGCATGGCAAACATCCCGCTTGTCGCCATTTAAAAAAGCACCTGAAACTCAAAAGCGGACCCTCGGTGTCTCTGTCCCCACCCACACCCACCACTGCGCGCCTGCCTCCCCACACCCCCTCACCCCATACTTACCTCGGACTCTGGCGCGATGATCTTCGGTGGACCGGGAACACGTCTGCATTCTTCAAAGCAGACCCGCGAATTGAGGAAATGCCGTAAGCTGTATAATGGGATAGATAGGGTTTTTCAACTTTGCTGCATATCTCAGACATTTTTGGAATTTTGCACCAATTTTCAATGTGGGGTTTTGGGACCCCTTCTCATGAATGATCTCACTGTCATGGCGTTAATCGGCCGAAGGTGATTTTACGCGTGCTTCGTGGGAAATCACCTTTTGGGACTGAGTAACAAAATGACACTACTGCTGTTCATAAGGTGGGCTCAAAAAGCCTATGTTGAAAATTTGGTGAAAAATTCAAAATGACTGCTTTTATGAGTTGCATGCTGTACAGTTATAATCATCGCTCGTAAGTTCGCGAATTTTCAATATTTCTACTCCAGATTTTCAAGATTGCCATTTTACCACACCTCCTTATGAGCAGTACAGCTGTCATTTTTCACATCTTGCCCAATACCGCAGCCTACTTCAGGTAGCGATAATGGCGCAGTCGGTAAAGCGAAATCAATGTATGGGACACATTAAGAAAATCACAGTGACACTGTTAATGAGCAGAGGTCTTAAAATGGCTATGTTGAAAATTTGTGAAAAAATTCCAAAATGACTGTTTTATGAACGTACGCTAGCGAGTTCCTACGTAACGCCGTAAGTTTGCGGATTTTCAATATTTTCACTCCAGATTTTCAACATTGCCATTTTATTACACTTCCTTATGAGCAGTGCAGCTGTCATTTTTCATATCTTGCCCAAAACGTAGCTTCGCTTCATGTAGTTTGCGACAATGGCTTAGTTGGTGTGCAAAATCAATGTATGGGACACATTAAGAAAAAACCACAGTGACACTGTTCATGAGCAGAGGTCTTAAAATGGCTATGTTGAAAATTTGGTGAAAAATTCCCAGAAATGACTGTTTTACGAACGTATGTTGCGCAGTTCCTATGCACGCTTGTAAGTTTGCAAATTTTCTATATTTTCACTCCAGATTTTCCACATTGCCATTTTATTACACTTCCTTATGAACAGTACAGCTGCCATTTTTCACATGTTGCCCAAAATGTGTTTCTGCACATGTAGCGCACAATGGTGCAGTCGGTGTGCAAAAGCAATGTTTGGAACAGATTAAGAAAATTACAGTTACACTGTTCATGAGCAGAGGTCTTAAAATGGCTATGTTGAAAATTTGGTGACAGAAGTCCATAAAATGACTGTGTTACGAGTGAGCATTGCGCAGTTTCCATGCACCATCGTAAGTTCATGACTTTGTAATATTTTCAGTCCAGATTTTCACCAGTGGCATTTTTCCACACTTCCTTATGAACAGTACAGCTGTCATTTTTCACAACATGGCCGAAATGTGTTTTCACACTTTCAGTGCAGAGATGCATGGTCACTGTGGGAAATCATTGTTTGGGACAGATAAAGAAAATCACAGTGACACTGTTCATGATCGGAGGTCCCAAAATGCCTGTGTTGACAATCTACTGTAAAAAATCCCCAAACTAATTACATTACGGATGTCGTTGCACAGTTTCTATGCACGTTCAGTGACTTCACCAGTTTTTAAATATTTTTACTGCAGATTTGCAACATTGCCATTTTTTACACCTCCCCATGAACAGTATAGCTGTCATTTTTCACATCCTGTTCGGAATGTGTTTTTGCACCTGTGGTGCTAAATGCCATAGTCGCTGTGCATAAGCAGCTTTCGGCTAACAAACTGATATTGCCATAGTTCATGAGGTGGGGGTCACAAAAAAAACATGTTCAAAATTTGGAGTGAAAATACCAACGAATGCCTGAGGTGTTAGGGTTTCCAACCATAACACCCCACCCTGTAGAGAATGACAGGCATCAGGGGTGTGACTTGGGATTCTTGCCTGTAATGCTCATACCATTCCACACCTTGCAGCCAGTGAGAGGCATCGAGGTATGCCTTGCACTCTTCAGCCCCAAAGTTCACCCCATTCTCCTATACCGCACCCATCTCACTGTATTTCCTGATGGAATGGGGTGCGCATAAGGGCCAAAGACCCCAAGGCACACCATGACACTTGTCAGTGTCTTCAGGGTAGGGTGTGGTGAAATGGCGTGGCCATTATGCCTGACGACCCAAAGGCACACCCCAATGCCTGTCACTCTCTGCAGGGTGGTGGTGGGGTTGGCTTCAGTTCAATACTTCACTGCCATTCCTATTACGCAGCTCTGTAACTTCTACACTACCAATGCCAATGCCAGCAAGCAAACATTCGGCATTGACAAATGCTTGTTTATGGATGGAATGAAAAGGGAGCAGTGTGATTCCTAACAGACCCTTTGGTAAAGAACCTTCCTTTCTTGGATTGAGAAGTAGGGCTACATCATCACCATGAACCACAGAAACAGAGAATTTTTTTGGCAGATAAGGACTGCTTGGCCCATCCAGTCTGCCCCCTTCTTCCGTGCCTCAATATACACTGCACAAACTCCACTTAATCTCCCCCACCCACCCCCGTTTCCATACTAAGATTCCTCTGTGCCCATCCCATGCATGCCGGAAGCCCACCACTGTCTTCACCCCCACTACCTCTGCTGGAAGACCGCTCCAAGCATCCAGCCCTCTTTCAGTGAAAAAGTACATCCTTACATCCCTCCTTAATGTTCTCCCTTCCATCTTCATTGCATGTCCCTTTGTTCTCTCACACCTTCTCCGCTGAAAAATACTCCCTTCCTCTACTTTGTTAAGCTGTGTGAGGTATTAATAGGCCTCTTTTATATCCCTCCTCTCTTCTAGGGTGTACATATCGAGATCCCTTAGTCTCTTCTTATACTGCTTCTGATGCAGCCCCTGCATGTTACATAGAAATATAGAAATTGATGGTAGATAAGGACTGCAAGGCCCATCAGATCTGCCCATTTTCCTTGCCTACTGTAAAAGCCTCAAACCCTACTTGATCTCCAGCTTTACCTCCATGTTCCTATTGCTAGGGTTCCCCTATGCCTGCCCCATGCATCTTTGAATTCCCTCACTGTGTTTGTCCCCACTACCTCCGCTGAAAGTATTTTCCATGCATATATCACTCTTTCTATGAAGACATACTTCCTCATGCTACCCCCTTAGTCTACCCATTCCAACCTCATGTCATGCCCCCTTGTTCCTTGACATCTCCTTTTCTGAAAGATGCTACCCTCCAGACCCTGTTTATGCCTTTTAGATATTTGTATGTTTCTGTCATAGCTCCTCTGTCTCTCCTCCCCTCCAGGGTATAAGTACTGGGGTCTCTCAGTCTCTCATGTGATTTTTGATTGAGGTCTCTCAGTCTCAAAGGGGAGAAGGGAGAGTGTAAGGGGGGGGATCTGGACAAGGCAGAAATACTGAACAAATACTTCTGCTCAGTATTCATTAAGGAGGGGGAGGATCAACGACCACAGTTGGGTTGCAGAGGCAGTGGGGGGGGGGGGAGAAGTGGACACCAGTCCTTTCACAATGGAGAGAGTTCTGGAAGAACTCACAAAGCCAAAGGCGGATAAGGCCATGGGGCCAGACAGCGTCCACCTGAGGATACTAAGGGAGCTGCAGAAGGAACTAGTAGCACCTCTGGTGGCCCTTTTCACAGAGTCATTCAATATGGGAGCAGTGTGATGCCTAATAGACCCTTTGGTAAAGAACCTTCCTTTCTAGGATTGAGAAGTAGGGCTACATCATCTCCATGAACCATAGAAACAGAGAGTTTGTTGGCAGATAAGGACTGCTTGGCTCACCCAGTCTGCCCCCTTCTTCCCTGCCTAAATATACACTGCACAAACTCCACTTAATCTCCCCCCACCCACCCTCGTTTCCATACTAAGATTCCCTTGTGCCCATCCCATGCATGCTGGAAGCCCACCACTGTCTTCGCCCCCACCACCTCTGCTGGAATGTCATGCCCCCTTGTTCCTTGACATCTCCTTTTCTGAAAGATGCTACCCTCCAGACCCTGTTTATGCCTTTTAGATATTTGTATGTTTCTATCATATCTCCCCTGACTCTCCTCCCCTCCAGGGTATACATACTGGGGTCTCTTAGTCTCTCATGTGATTTTTGATTGAGGTCTCTCAGTCTCAAAGGGGAGAAGGGAGAGTGTAAGGGGGGGGATCTGGACAAGGCAGAAATACTGAACGAATATTTCTGCTCAGTATTCATTAAGGAGGGGAGGGTCAACGACCACAGTTGGGTTGCAGAGGCAGTGCGGGGGGAAGTGGACACCAGTCCTTTCACAATGGAGAGAGGTCTGGAAGAACTCACAAAGCCAAAGGCAGATAAGGCCATGGGGCCAGACAGCGTCCACCCGAGGATACTAAGGGAGCTGCAAAGGGAACTAGTAGCACCTCTGGTGGCCTTGTTCACAGAGTCATTCAATACAGGTGTGATTCCAGATGACTGGAGGAGGGCACATGTAGTCCCACTGCACAAAAGTGGCAGTAGGGAGGAGGCAGGGAACTACAGGCCAGTCAACCTCACCTCAGTGGTGGGAAAGATCATGGAGACACTGCTGAAAGAAAGGATAGTGGCACACCTGGAACCCAGGGGTGCTCAGGATCTGAGGCAATATGGATTCACAGCAGGAAGGTCATGTCAAACGAATCTGATAGATTTGTTTGTTTGGGTGACTAGAGAAGTAAATCAGGGAGGGGTGGTAAACGTTGCCAACCTAGATTTCAGCAAAGTCTTTGACACCGTCCCACATAGAAGGCTGATTAACAAGATGGGTAGTCTGGGCATGGGAGACAAAGTGGTGAACTGGGTTAGGAACTGGTTAACAGGCAGGAGACAGAGGGTGGTGGTAAATGGGGCACAATCTGGGGAGAGGGGGTGACCAGAGGGGTACTGCAGGGATCAGTTCAAGGACCAGTCCTGTTCAATGTCTTCATTAGTGACATTGCAGAGGGGCTGGAAGGAAAGGTCCATCTATATGTAAATGACACCAAGATCTGTAACAGGATGAATACTCCAGAAAGGGCGCAGAAAACAAAGAGGGACATGGAGAAGCTTGAAAGATGGTAGGAGATGTATCAACTGAGGTCCAATGCAAAGAAGTGCAAAATAATGCACCTGGGTAGAGGGAACCCTGAGAAGAGCTACAGATTGGGGGGGGAGGAGCTGACTGTCACCAAAGAGGAAAATGGCCAAGGGGGTTATCATCTCTGATGACCTTAAGGTATCAAAGCAGTGTGCAAAGGTGGAATGGAGGGCCAGTGGGATGCTGGGGTGCATAAGCAGGGGTATCACTAGCAGGAGGTGGGAGG
This sequence comes from Neoceratodus forsteri, assembly GCA_016271365.2. NCBI lineage: Eukaryota > Metazoa > Chordata > Ceratodontiformes > Ceratodontidae > Neoceratodus > Neoceratodus forsteri. Next base: position 650,937,681 of record CM028135.1, read on the forward strand.
TGGTGATGCCATTGTATACAATATTTGTAAGGCTTCACCTGGAGTACTGCATGCAGTTCTGGAGGCCACACCTGTGCAAGGACATAAATAAGGTGGAGACTGTCCAGAAAAGGGCAAAAAAGATGGTGCAGGGCTTGCACCACAGAACATATGAGGAGAGACTAAGGGACCTCAATATGTACTCACTGGAGGAGAGGAGACAGCAGGGGGACATGATTGAAACTTTGAAGTACCTCAAGAGCATAAACGAGGTGCAAGTGGGGGACCTTTTCCAATGTAGAAAAAGTACTAAAACAAGGGGGTACAATATGAAATTGGAAGGGGGGTAGATTAAGAGGTAATGTGAGGAAGTTTTTCTACATAGAAAGAGTAGTCGATGCTTGGAATAGTCTGCCACAGGTAGTGGGGGCAAGCACAGTGGAGGGGGTTCAAGCACCCCTTGGACAGGCACAAGGGAACCTTGAGAGGGAAGGGAGTGATGAAAAGTCATTGATCACATAGGGTCAGTGGCCACATACAATGTGTAGAGCCTCTGGGCAGACTGGATGGGCCTAGCAGTCCTTAGTTTTCAACAATTTCTGTGTTTCCTCATATGACTTTTGGTGCAGGCTCTGCACCATCTTTGTTGCCCTTCTTTGAACTGCCTCCACCCTGTCTCTATCCTTACAGAGATGTGGTCTCTAGAACTGGACACAGTGTTCTAAATGAGGCATCACCAATGATCTGTACAGTGGCATCACCACCACTTTCCTTCTGTTGGTGATACCTCTCCCTATGCACCACAGCATCCCACTGGATCTCCCCATAGCCTTGGTACATTGTTTGGCCACCTTTAGGTCATCAGATATGATTACCCTTTAATCCCTTTCCTGTTTGGTGACCATCAGTTTCTCCCACCCATAATGTAATCCTCCCCTGAGTTCTTGCGCCCCAAATGCAAGATTTTGCACTCATTCACAATGAATCTCAACTAACACACTTTAGACCATTCCTCTAGTTTACCTAGGTTTCTCCTAATTTTTTCCACCCCTTGTGGAGTGTCCATTCTGTTGCAGATCTTAGTGTCATCCGCAAAGAGGCACACTTTCCCCTCCAGCCCCTCCACAATGTCATTTGTGAAGACATTAACCAGAACTGGCCCCAGGAGTGATCCCAGTGGCACCCCATTGGTCACCCTCCTTTCTTCAGATTGATCACCATTTACCACTACCCTCTGTCATCTATCACAAAAACTAGTTCCTAACCCAGTTTACCACCTTGTGACCCACTCCCAGGCTACCCAGCTTGTTCACAAGTCTTCTGTGTGGAACAGTATAAAAGGCCTTACTGAAATCAAGATAGGCCATATCCACTGATCTCCCCTGTCCACGACCTTAGTCACCCAGTCAAAGAAATAAATTAGATTTGTTTGACATGACCTTCCCGCTGTGAATCAGTGCTGTCTCTGATCCTTTGCTCTGCTGGATTCAAGGCATTCCACAATCCTTTGTTTAAGTAATGATTCCATAATATTTCCCTGCTATTGAGGTGAGGCTGGCCGGTCTATAGTTTCCCCCAATTCCCACTTTTGTGAAGAGGGACTACATCTGGCCTCCTTCAGTCCTCTGGGACCACTCCCATATCAAGTGATTAATTGAACAGGGCTGCCAGTGGTGCTGACAGCACCTCCTGTAGTGCCCTTAATATTTTAGGGTGCACCCCATCCTGTCACATTGCCTTGTACACTTTCAGTTTTGTGAGTTCTTTTAGGACTCTCTCTTCTATAAATAGACTGGTGTCCATTTCCCTCCCATATTTGTTCATGTTGCCTAACTGTGGTCCCTCACCTTCTTCTTCTGTGAATACAGAACAAAAATATTTGTTCAGTGTTGATGCTTTTTCTAGGTCCCCTTCCACACACTCTCTTTCTTCCTCTTTAAGCCTTACTATCCCACCCATTATTTCTCCTTTCACTAATGTACCTATAAAAAGTCTTGTCTCCTTTTCCTACCTCCTGTGTTATTTTTTCTCTGTTTGTGCCTTTGCACTCCTGACTGCTTTCTCTGCCTCCCTCTGTTTATCCAGATACACTATCCTGTCCTCCTTCTGCTGTGTTTCCTTTTTAGTTACCCTCCTCTGGACACAGGGGTGTAGCTAGACAATACACAAATGTATACCAGGACCATGTTTGTTGCATCATTTGGCACAATAAATACAACTTTTGTATCTCATGGCAGTGGTTTTTGCCATGCATGGGTAAATACAAATGCCATGCATTGCTCTCTAAGACACTCACATACCAGCCCAGAGCCTGCAAAGTTGTATTGTCCTTGGGATGCAAAGACAGTATTAGTGACCAGTCCTTCAAGTTTCGACTCCTATGAATAAAATTACAGAAGGGTTCAATATTTTCTTGTTAGTTTTCATGGAAAAGGGAAGCAATTCAGAGCCTATTTGCTACCCCCTTAAATAAAATTGCACACCATGGAGTACTTGGAGTATGCCTGGCTACACCCATGTCTGGACAGCCTCCACTCTGTCTGTCCTTCTTGAGATGTGGTCTCCAGAACTAGACACAGAACTCTAGGTGGGGTCTCATCAATAATCGGTACAGCATCAACACCTCTTCCCTCCTTCTGCTGGTAATACCCCTCCCTATGCACCCCTGTGTCCCACTGGCCTTACCTTCTGCCTTGTCATGCTGCCTTGCAACCTTCAAGTCATTAAATATGATTACTGCCAGGTCTCTTTCCTGTCTGGTGACCAGCAATACCACCACTCCCATACTATACTGTGCCTCTGGGTTTCTGTACTGCAGGTGCATGATTTAGCACTTTTTAGCATCATCTGCCATACCCTTGACCACTCCTTGAGTTTGTTAGGTCTCTGCACATTCTCTCTATGTCCTTTGGGGTGTCCATCCTATTACAGATTTTGGTGTCATCTGCAGACAAGCATACCTTCCCTTCCAGCTCTTCTGCATTTTCTCTTATTTTTTTGAATTAATAGTCTTTATGTTGAGTTTTGTCGAACAACAAAAGCAGAACAAATACAGCAAAAGTAAAACAGAGAAAATGTGAAACAGAACTACAGTCCCTATCAAATTTTTGGTATAACTTAGTTATAGGCAACATGACAGTTAGATTAAAATGTGAAATACATAACATTAGAGGTAGGCAAATTCTGAGGCATAACACTCACAGTACAATACAGGTGAGACAATCTACAGGCATTATAATCAGTGGTAAGGAACCCAGGAGACCTTAGGGATCTGGTTTTTTTTTTGGGGGGGCACCTTAATCAGCCTCCATTGACATGGTTAAAGTGGGTAGGAGCAGTAAAGTGTGGAGACTCTCCAAGCGATGCCTATATGTTTTGCAGATATGTTTAATACTGGTCAGCATGCATTCCACCTTGAGAGCTTCTAGGATGGCCATATGCCATTCTCTATAAGTTAGGATGACATCATTTAGCCAGTGCTTTAATATCAGTTTCTTGGCTATTGGTGCTATGAGCATTATGTGGAACTTACGTATACCCATAACTTTTTCTAACCCAAGCCCTAGCAGGCAGATCTGGGGTGAGAAGGCTGATTCTAGGGCACTAGGTTGGAACATTGCTGATTAGAACAGCGTGGTCAAGAATCATGCGGTAAAAACGTCACCAGGTTTTTTCTTCATGGGTCTCCACCCCCCCCAACACCCCCGAACTAAAGGATCCTATCTCTAGTGGCAGTAGATCATGGGGCAAAATGAAATTTGGGGGGCCGGGAATACTGTTTGCATGGCCTCTTGTAAAATAAATCAAAGTCCTAAATGACAAAATGGAAGGAGACCAGGATTAGAGCCTGGTCTTCACTGCCACCCAGCCAAGTTGCTTCATGCCTCGGCCCTCCACACCACAGGAGTAGCTTGGCCAGTCTCTGGAATTCATCTGGCCTTGTTCTCTGCTAGCACCATGGACAGCGACCACCGACCAGGGGAGTGCTTACTGCATACAGCGCTGCAAATCTCCTCTCACTGCCCACGGTAGCAACTTTCAGACTAGCGCTGTCTTCTCTGGCACTATTATGGTAGCACTATTATAACCTGTTACCGATTCTAGCCCTAGAAGAGGATCTAGGTTGGCTTTTGTGCTTTCCCAAAAAGGTTTGGCTTTAGGACAATCGCACAATATACAGTATGTTTTAGATTGCCCACTTCTTCCTGACACTTGTTGCATGCCTTTGTTTCCAAATGGCCCATGTAAGCTCATTTGACTAGGGTGTAGTAAAGGTTATGACTGACCTGGTATTGCATCAGCCTTTAGCCATCAGGCTTTAGGTACTGTAAACATTTTGACAGATTTTGAGTCTAGTTTCCTGGTTATTAAGTTCTGGAAATTCTTTCTGCCAGTAGTAGCAGCAGTCTGAGAGACTGGGGGTCAGAAGAGTGTTAATGTTCTTGTAAATAAGTGATATTGCATGCCTCTGGTCAGACAAGGCTTTTAGTTCATCCCAGAAAGGAGCAATGTCACTTATAAAGACATTAAAGATGACTGGATCCAGTACTGAGCCATGTGATACCCCACTGATCACTCTCCCTTCCTCCCAATGAATTCCATTTACCACCACCCTCTGCTGCCTATCCATCAACCAATTTTGTACCCAATTTACAACCTTTGGAACCATCCCAAACTACCAGTTTCCTTATGGGCCTTCTATGTGATATGACGTTGAAGACCTTGTTAAAGTTTAAGTCGGCCATATCCACCACCCACCCACCCTGATCTATTTTCCTGGTCACTTAGTCAAAGAAATCGATTATGTTCATCTGACATGTTCTCCCCCAACCTGTATCATACCATTTCGGGTCTTGTAACCCACTGCATGCAAGATACTCCTCAATCCTTTCCTTCAGCAATTACTTCATTAGCTTTCCCACCACTGATGTCAGACTGACTGGTCTATAATTGCCAGACTCCTCCCTGCTACTACTTTTATGAAGCAGGACTACATCTGCCCTTCTCCAGTCCTCTGGATCCACTCCTGTTTCCAGTAAGTTGTTGAATAGGGCTGTCAGAGGTGCAGCCAGTACCTCCTTGACTTCCATCAACTCTATTAGATGTACCCCATCTGGACCTTTAGCTTTGTTCAGTTTCATATTTGCTAGTCTGCTCTCTCCTCTGTAAATGGACTGGTGCCTCCCTCCCTCCCCCAGTGTTTCTGCTGCTTTTATGCAGTCCACCCCCTTCCCCCTCCACCATGAAGACTGAACAGAAGTATCTGTTTGGAATATCTGCTTTTTTCCTGTTCCACCTCTGCACATTTCCCTTTGCCCATTTTAACCTCACAATCCCTCCTCTTGTCTTCTCCTTCTCACTTATGTTATCTGAAAAAGACCTTGTCCCCTTTAGATACCCCTCTGGCAATCCTTTCCTCAGTTTGTGCCTTGTACTATCATTATCATCATCATTATTATCAACTCTGAAGGGAAGCCTGCAAGCATGGGAAGATTTGGGGTTACTCCAGGGGGACATGAAGGCCTGATGTAATGTGGGTAGACCACTTTGGAAAAACATCAGTGTGACCCCAGATTGCCCTGTCTCATTTCACACCCCAGCATGGTGACTGTACAGGGCACACTTTTTTTGAGGGGTTTGGTTTGTTCTTTCTCCTGCAGTATTGTGGTTTGTCCCATGAAAAATAAAAAAATTGCATGGTGCCTCCACCCATATAGAATAAGTGTTGCTAGATGTTATGTGTAGTACCACCCACTGGAATGCAGCACTGCACCTACCCACCTCCCTACACTAGACTGGACTGGACTACCCCCTGGTTATCAATGAGACAGTTGTTACCTTCACCAGTACCTAGTTTAAGCAGATTATTTGGCCCTGCATAGCCACATAAGTAATGGTCTCCCCACAATATAATACCAGCAGACGGTCACACAATAAAGATACCAGCTTAGCAGGAACAACAGGTTTATTACAGCTCCAGCTGCCTGCAGGAGAAGATTATTAAGCGTGCACACTGCTGGACCAGCCTTAGGCACCCAATGTGGGCGGGACAATTAATAACGGTCATTTTATAGTCAAGCACAACGGGATAGTGGCGGAACAGCATAATGATGGCTGCCATTGACTAGGCCCAATCAAGCACAGCTCTGTGCATCATTAGAGGTCACAGCAAACAATCCTCTATGGTTACCCTTTTGTACTGGAGGCTGATACCCCCCCCCAGTACCAGGATGTAACTATTAACTTGGTTGGAAGCTCCCCTGCTGCAGTCCCTGCATACACAGTGTTGAATCATTGCAGGACCTTAGATGTTGGCTTGGTTGACTGGTGCTCGTGCACTGAACTTTAAAAAAGATTGCAGTTATTTAAACCTCACAGGCCAAGAAATTTGTTAAATGGCTGTCCCACCTCTAAACACGAGGTATTTATAATCCAGACTTGAAACTAATTGTAAATACAAGCAAAGAACACACAAAAGATCAAGACTCATAGGACCCGAGGATGCAGCAAATCAGTTAAGTCAGGAATCAGCACACAGCAACCGGCCCAGCAGCATTCAGGATAGGCCCCAGTGGTTAGATGCTGAAGCACTTCAGACTCCGCTCTCAGAAGATTTGCAGTAACACAACCCTTCTGGCTCAGCTCTCACACAGTCACAGGAGTATGATGTGGTGGCTTCATGATTCATGAAGCACCAAACCCAAGGAGAGACCCCACAGTTTGAGTCTCCTCCAGATAAGGAGTGCCTGCATACTCTGTGCACTCACTCCATGACTCCCTGTTCACCAGTTCACCTGACTTAATAAGTGCTAGCAGGCCCTTACCTCATCTGCAACACCCTGATTTAGATGCAGGTCTTTGTTCCAGTCTTACAGCTCAACATACTGCTCTTGGCATGGGTACTAAACTTGGATTTCTCATGCAGCAGCTTTGGTCTGTGGAAATATCCCATAGGCACAGATTCTCAGTGGCTTCCTTCAGCATGCACACTTTGAGTGCAGTCTTACAGCAGGTCAAAATTTAGAAGAATGGGCCCAGTGGTGGGCATACAGGACCAGACCTGGCTAGGCCTCCAGTTCTTTCAGTGGCAGCAAGTCTGCTATGTTCAGTGTCTCTGCCAGACTTCCCCAAGTTCCTTGTGAGCCCCAAAAACATCCCTTTAATTGAGTGTCTAATTGGTCAAACAGGGCTGTTCATCAGTCTATTGCCCCTGTCCTTGCTTCTGCCTGTCTTCCTGTTCTCTGACAGAACATTGGGGAGCTCTCTGGCTTCAAATGTCCCGACAAGCTTTTAGGGTGCTGCTATGGGCATTCTAGCCATCTGATAGGCTGGCTGTAATGGTTAGAGGTCATCAAGATGGACACAGCCATGTCCTTGAAGGAGTCTGGCTCCAAGCATCTTTATTTTATATTTGTTATGCTGCTCCATCTGATTGCTGGCCCCAGGTATTTGCTATAATCCCTTTGTGCTGTTGTCTAGAAAGCCCAATGTCATCAATGGTGTGGTAGGTCCTTAGTCATGACTGCTGGCAGGGTCAGTGGAGTGTGGAGCACTGGGGAGGAGTCTCCGTAACATGCACTCCCACTTGTGATGGCAGCCAGAATCCTCGTGGTGCTTGAGGCATCAAGGAAAGAAGAGGTGGTGTCCTTGTTTGTTCCTGGTCCCCTTTGCCAGGATTGGAAACCAGGACTGAAGAGGGTAGCTGCAGCTGTGAAAACAAAAGGGCACATGAGGTACCAAAGTTTCAGTCCTCAGCAATGCTCTCTCTCTCTCTCTCTCCTCCACACACTTGATCAAACAAGAGAGAGCCGGTGCTGCAGCAGAAGTTTAGCAGCAAAGCAGAAGGTCAGCAACAAGCAGGCAATCCAAGTAAGTGCACTCCCCAGTCGGTATTATTAAACAGTCACATGAGGGGTATCAAAAGGTAAATATTTCTTTTATTTTAAACAGAGTGTTAAATTTACAAGTTAAGCACTGCTGTGTACAGGGGCGACCGGATGGGGGGGATACAGATGGTAAGCAACTAAAATTGAACCAGATTAAACTGCTGGTGGCATTATTTTTAGCGAATGGGAGGTAATTTGGCCAGGACACTGGGGAAATTCCCCTACTCTTTTTCAATGAGTGCCATGGGATCTTTAGCATCTACCTGAACTACCACCAATCCAGGCAGATGGAACCTTGGTTTCACGTCTCATCTGAAAGACGGCACCTCAGAAGTGCAGCACCTCCCTCGTGCTGCACTACAGTGTCAGTATTGGGATATTAACCCAAGTGCCAGACGTAGGAACTGAACCCACAGTCCTCTGATCTCCTGGCCTCAGAGGCGAGTGTGCTACCTACTGAGCCACTGACAGTCCCACTGACACATATCCCTCAAGAAAAAAAATGCCCTTGTTTTTCCAATTACGACAAAAGATTGGATGGATATTGAGAGTGGTGTGTCGATTTCCCCATATGGGGGTATGTATAAGAGGGGCTGGGTTAGATTTAATGTGTTTATGAATAATTTCCCAGTAGAATACGGATGCTGCTATAGTTGGATGGAACTTTAAATTGGGGGGTAGAGGATTATAAATGAAGGAAGTGCTGACATTACCAGGACATAGTGATGCTTCTGTATTAATCCACAATGGCATTTTATTGCTAGGTTTATTAAACCATTTGACAGTTTGGGCAGTGCGGAAGGCCCAGAAGTATGCTTGAACCAGGGGAGTCTGAAGCCCCCTTTGGACCAGTGAGAGCGTAGTTTGTTATGGCTAAATCTGGGGATTTTGCCTTCCCATATTAAATTATCAATTATATTATCAATTGTGAAAAAAAAATGGTAGGGAGGGTTGGACGGATGTTAGAAAATAGATATAGTATTTTTGGAGCTATTGACATCTTGATAGCAGAGATTTTCCCATTAAAAGAGAGGTTAAGCAGTTTCCATCTATTAAAAGTATTTTTAATATTTGTTAGTAAAGAGGAGAGATTGGTATCCTATATCTTGTTTTCAAAGTAATATGGATTCTAAGGTAAGAGACACCATGAGGGGCCCAACGAAACTCTAATGATGTATTCATAGAGGATTTACAAAAATTATTCAGTGGCATTGTTTCTGATTTGTTAAGATTCAGAGCGAGCCCAGAGAGTGAAGTGAAGTTACAAAGTAACTTAATTAAAGGTGGTCCCGAAATTTCAAGGTTTTCTAGTAAAATGAGGAGGTCATCGGCATAAGACAGTGAAGTGTAGTGGGAGTTACCAATAGGGACACCCTGAATCATGGAGGATTGCCAAAGAGAGGCTAAAAGGCATATATGTGATATCTCCCTCTTTACGCAGAAGACTCCTGTTTTTTTTTTTTGACTGAACTCCCTCCCTCCCTCCTGGGAAACAAAATCTCCAGCTTAAGTAAAATTCTGTGCACATTATCCATATTTTTTGGCAGATAAAGACACATAAAAATTAAATCAGTGATGAACAATGTATCTGATAACGTTATATAACTAATTGTTTATTCTTTTTAGTGCTTATTCTTGACAAAATGAAATACATTACATTTTTATAATTACTTTTTTCTTATGTTTTTAAGGACAAACTCACAATGTTACGGCATCTCCCTACTAGCCGGCCAGTCTCCCTCCTAATTTGACCCCAGTCTCCCTCTTAAGTAAGTTGGCAGGCCAAACTCCCTCCTAATTTGACCCAAATCTCCCTCTTAAGCAAGTTGGACATATCACATGTATGGAAAAGGGTACCATAACCAGAATAAATAAGGTAGGGAATAATCGGCAACCTTGCCTGGTACCTCTTGCCAGATGAAAGGATGAGGACAGGGTGGAGTTAGTTAGAACCCGAGTGGAGGGAAGGATGTATAATAATTGGATCCATGCACAAAATGTATTGGTAACACCGAAGTGGGATAGAACATGGTACAAATAAGTCCAGTTGAGAGAGTCGAATGCCTTTTGAAAATCAATGGCTATAGCTGTGGCTGGTGATTTAAGAGATTTTGCTTTGTAGATTAAATTAAATAATGAGCGAAGTTGATCAGAGCCAGTTCTATTTTTGATGAATCCTGCTTGAGAGAGATGGACGAGTTTAGAAATTATTGATTCTAAACGGGAATTTAATAATTTGGCAAAAATTTTCCCGTCCGTATTAAGTAGTGATATCGGTCTGTAACTGGATGGGAAAGAGGGGTCTTTATCTTTTTTTGGTAAGATGGTTACAATGGCTTCTGTCATAAAATAAGGAAGTTTACCTTGTGAAGATGCTTCCCTGAAAACCTTGAAAAGTAAGGGGCGTAAAACGTCAGCTAGAGACTTGTAAAAGTTTACAGAGAATCCATCACTCCCTGGAGCTTTACCAGATTTTAGGGATTCTAGCACTGTTTGTATCTCTTTTAGGGTAAAGGGTTCATTTAGCATAGCCATATCTTGTTGGGAGAGGTGTGGTAACTGTAAATTGTCCAGAAATTGTTGTATATGCTCGAGTTGTAGGGAGGTGGGGTGGGAATATAATTGTTGGTAGAAGGAATGCATGATGTGGTTAATTGAGGGATTGTCTGTATGGACTTTACCTGAAGGGTCTTTCAGTCCAGCAATATGTCTCTCCATCTGTTGATTCTTGAGCTGGTAAGAAAGTAACTTCCTGCATTTATCCCCATGCTCCCAATAATGGTGTTTAAGTTTTAGAAGGGCAAGTTCAGCTTTCTTGGATATTAATTCATTGATTTTAACTCTGAGCTGAAGAATTTTAAGATGAAGTTGTGAGTTATTATCTGGGTTTTTTATTTTATAATATTGGGTTTCTTTTTCTTTAAGAGATTCCCCTAAATCGGTCAGTTGCTGTTCCCTTAGCTTTTTCCTGAGTGCTGTGAAGCTTATGATTTTCCCTCTAATTGTTGCCTTAAGTGCTTCCCAGATGGTCCCTTGAGATACATCAGGAGTGTTGTTAAAGGAAAGATATTCTTGGATTTGGGATTTAACGCAAGGTAAGAAATCAGGGTCTTTCAATAGGAGTGGGTCTAGATGCCAGGAGGGGGATTTGGGTGGGGTCGGGCCCCAAATAAGATATAAATTTATAGGGGAGTGATCTGATATAGTGATGGGGAGGATGGTTGTGTCGATAATTTTTTCAGTGATAGATGGAGATGAGAACCTATAGTCAATTCTGCTATACGATTTATGAAGTGGAGAGTAAAATGTGTAGTCGCGCTGTCTAGGATGGTGTAGCCTCCAGATGTCTGTAAGACCCAAGTCTTTCATTAACATTGAGAGTGCAGAAATACTTCTGGGGTGGGAATCACATGAGGAGTTACTTCTGTCTAACTGCGTCCACAAAGCTAAATTGAAATCCCCACCTACAAGTATAGGAGAATTGTGGGTATTATTGTTCATAATTTGTTGGGCCAGATTATGAAAGAATTCAGGTGAATCTGAATTAGGGGCATAGACATTGACTAACATAAGGGGGCCTGTGTGGGTATTTAAGTGGGCTATAATCCATCTGCCATCTGAATCAGAAAAGGATCGGATAAGAGTCCAGTTGAGAGATTTATATAAAAGAATAGTGACCCCCCATTTTTTAGAAGAAGATGCGTATACTTGACTGACCCAGTCCCTTCTGAGTCTGTCGACATCCTCTAATAAAAGTTTGTTTCTTGTAACAAAGCAATATGCGTTTTATGTTTTTTGAGATAAGAAAATATTTGCTTTCATTTACAAGGTGAGTTGAGTCCCTTAACATTCAATGAGTGTAGAATTAGATCACTCATGTTAATGATGGGATATGTGGGAGAATACACGCTGGAAGAAAGGGACACATATTGAAAACACTGGAGGATGCTTCAGACCCAGAAGGGAGAGGGTTAACACAATAAGATGCATGCAGGATAATTAGGCTGTGGAGATATTTAAATTCTGGGTGAATATGTCCATTGGGTCTTGCAAGGAGGAGAGATAGTAAAAAATGTAGAAGTCATATATATATATATATATATATATATATAAACATATATATATATATATATATATCGTTGTTAAACAAAATCTATATGACGTATAGTAACACACTGTTAAATCTTTAGGTAGTATAGCCAGTCATGAGTCGATGAAAACACCTAGACTCACTCACTACAGTACAAGGCATGTAAATAGTAGGTAAATCTTGGGAGAAAGGATTCTTAAACCCAAGATACAAACTGTAACAATTATTTCTATCAGGTTGTAACTGTGATTAGTACTAAAGTGAACATAATAATTCCCCGGGGGGGGGGGGGGATCCATAAACATCTTACCATATATGAAAAGGAGATTGCAAAAAAAAAAGTGTAATACCAGACATAATAATAATTCTTAAACCTAAGCTAAACTAAAAAAAGAACTAGTCTAAACAGTATTAAGCAATATGTACAATATGCCAGCATGGTTTGGTAAGGCACTAAAAACTATAAGATTACCTATACTTGTGTCATCTGCTATGTACTTACTCATACAACCACAATGTTGGTCACAGAAACAATTATATAAGGGGTATGGTTAGATAAAGTGAAGATGGTAGAGTTCAAATATAATAAGGACTTATAGGTGTTGAAATATATTGCAAGGTTCGATTTGTATAAAGAGGGTATGTTTAAAATAGAAATAACGAATTGAACAGGTATATGAAGTCACCATGGCAATATAGCATTTATAAGGAATTTAGTTTGTTCAGGCTTCGAGGGGTTGCATGTACATATAATAAATGTTGGGTAGTTAGTGATAGCATGGACCCAAAAATCACCCTTAGGAAAGGAAACTACATTGACATAGATGGCCAGACCTGGCAAGGGCCGAGGGAACTCAACTATAAGATTATAGTGCAGGCTTAAAAAGCTCATATCTTAAGGGCTTCGAGTCAGATTATGCTATCAATTATTAATTGTAACCCATTAAGTGAGATAATAAAGCTGAAATGCCTCGAAAATAGCCTGCAGTGCCTAATTACAGGATAAGACTGGTGATTAAATGATGAATAAATAAAATACTGCAAGGAGTTGGTATACCATGGTTGGAAGGGGGGTTGGAAATTTAGGTGAGGATGCGTTAATGAAGGGAGGGAAGCATAGGAAATGTTAAAAATTTTAGATCTTAGTCTAGGATGAAGAAGTGGAAAGTGAGAATAAGTAGTTGAGGATTCCATTAATATGACAGCAATATGCTATACATTAATATTAACTTTTGTATAATAAGAAAAAAGTGTGGGGTGATATTGGGACACTAATTAGTTAAATATGTGTCCACCCATAATGCTTGTATGAGAAGGACATGCTAAAAAGATGAACAACTCTAATTAGGTATAGAAAAGCAGTAAGCACATATGAATTATTTTAACATTGGGTGAGAAATGACCATTTAGAAATGGGACATAGTCTAACACAAATATACCTAGAGATTGACACTGTGAATAATACATACAGAATCAACCGAATAAATGACACAACAAACATTACATTCAAACAGAGAATGCTTGGACTGACCTAAAGTGATGCCTAAATAGTATGGCACAGATTCAAACGGGGAGTCTGCAACCGCGATGTACTGTACAGCCTAGCGGATTCCAAACCAGCTGGGTGCGATAGTATGCATACACAAGGAATGCGCTGCACATCCACAGGACAAATTAATCTGAGTAATGATCACAGAGCCAAAATCAAACTGAAGGCTCCAACCTTGAGAGGTACTAGCAAAAAAAGAAAATAAATGACTAGTCATCACTTATAGTTGCTGTGCCTGTGTGTGTTAGAAGAGGCAACCATTGATTTATTTTTTAGTTGCTCCTTACGTTTCTTCTTTGGAGGTTCTGCAGATTTGAAGGGGGAACTAGAAACCAGTTTGGCCCAGGAGGAATCAGGGGACTTAGTGGATTGCAGCGGATCTTGGGGATCACTGGTAGTGAGATCCACAGCAGCAACTCGGAGACCTTCTTGCGAAGAGTGAGAGTCATCATGCAGTGTGGAGAATCTGTTAAAGAGGACAGGCGGCAATGTAAAGTTAACACATTTTCCAGCTTGCATGGAGGAACCAGAAGTTGTGACATACTCACAGCAGGTGTGTTTAGAGTGTTGAGCAGATATATTTTTTTTGTCTTGTAAGTGAGCAGAACTCCGAACAGGAGGAGCTGAAGAGGTTGGTAATGCTGCGTACTCTTCTGGGCGACTAGGATTTGTGGCTGCAGCGTGTATGTGATGACTTACTTGTGGGCTTGCAATGCTGGTGGAGTATGAGAACAGAATTGGAGTTTTCAGATCCGTTGATTAATGGCAGAGGCTCACAAACGAAAGAAGCAGTTGCGTCAGGGGTATGAAAATCTCTAGATGAGTCCCCCAGAAATAGACGCATGACAGCCAGGTATCTCAGTGTGAATTTGATCCCACGTTGGTGCCACACAGCTTTGATGGGGTTAAGAGCTTTACATTTGTTAACTAGAGCTTTTGAGAAATCTCTGAAAATAGATATTTTATGCTCTTACCATATAAGCGATCCCATTTGTTTTGCATGGCTGATGATCAATTCAGTGTGTGCATAGTTTAGGAATCTGGCACTAATAGGCCTGGGCTTTTGATGTGGACCAGGCCTCGGACCCAAGGTGTGGTGAGATCTCTCAATAGTGAGGTCCAGGCGTGGTGGAAGTTTAAGCATGACTGGTAGTACATGGAGTAAAAAAGCATTAGTGTCCCCAAGTTCTGCACCTTCAGGAAAGCCTAAGAATCTAAGGCTGTTGCGTCTGTTTCTATTTTGATGTCATCAATTTTATCTTGTAAAATTCTGATAGTTCTGTCCTGTTCCCTGATAGTGGCATGTAAGTCATTGATATAGTTTTCATTTTTAGTTACTTTAGTTTCGGTATCACTGATTTTAAGATCAAGCAGTTGCATATTAGTGCTATTTTGCTGAGAGGTTATTTTTAAGTCGTTGATCTCATTGATAAGTTGCTGAAACATTGACTCCACTCAGCTAAACCAGTTCTGCATAGATTGCTCAGCCATTGTTGTAGGCCTGCACAGAGTGGTAGTATAGATGAAAGAAAATTTGTCTGTAGCTTATGGTATAATGAAGAAAAAAGTTTACCAGAGCTGTTCTGTGATGTTAGAAGAGTTGGATTTAAGTTGTTGATATTTGATGGTGGTCTGGGAGCAGGAGGATGCATGATGATTGATGATAGTCCCAGGGAGATGAAAAGTTAAGCAACCATCTTTAGCACAGCCAGATGTTTTTTTTTTTTTAAACAAGATTTAAATAAGTGATTCCTGGATTGAAAAAGTCCTTTGTTGAGAGCAGGTTTCTTTTAATTTTAAATGTACTTACTGCAGAGTGCAGAGGCTGCAAAGTGTCTGGCGGTGAGGGAGGGAACAGTGTCAGCAGCTGCATGTGCAGACCAAGGGAAACCCACCATGGGTTTGCCATTATAAACACTCCTTTATAATGGCAAATTACAAGCCGGGTTTCCCTTAGGGAAAAATGCTCACCAGTTGATACAACTATTTAAAAAACTGCTTTTAGAAACTTTCCTTTAATTGTGACCATGCTGTGGAATTTAGTCACAGCTCAGAATATGGCTCAGTCAATCAGAAAACTGGATTCTTTCTATACAATTTATATTTGTTACGACTGTTTCACCCCCTGCTGTATTTGCTTCCCGGGGTTGCACCTGGAAAGAAGCCCCAACTCAGTGCGCCTATCCCGGTCATCACATTTTAAACAAATATATAAATCATAGAAACATAGAAACATAGACTTTGACAGCAGATAAGGACCGCTTGGCCCACCTAATCAGCCCATTTCCCTACCTACTGGATAAGCTGCAGATCCTAGGTAATCAACAGCCTGTTTCTTCCTACCCCCCCACAAGAATTGCCTTATGTCTGTCCCATGCATTCTTGAATTCTCCCACAGTTTTAGACCCCACAACCTTCTCAGGAACTTCATTCCATGCATCTACCACCCTCTCTGTGAAAAAAATACTTACTCACATTGCCCTTGAGCCATCCCCCTTCTATCTTCAAATTGTTTCCCCTTGTTCTTGCACATTTCTTTTTCTGAAAGATGCTACCCTCTTGGACTTTGTTGATTCCACTGAGGTACTTAAAAGTTTCTATCATGCCCCCTCTCCCTCCTTTCCTCAAGGGTATACATACTAAGCTCCTTTAGTCTCTACTCCTATGGCTTCTCTGTAGACCCTGCACCATTTTAGTTGCCCTCTTCTGGACTGCCTCCATCCTGTCTATGTCCTTGCAGAGATGGGGTCTCCAGAACTGGATGCAGTACTCAGATGGGGTCTCACCAACTGTCTGTACAGAGGATAACAACTTCCTATTTTCTGCTGGTGATGTCTCTCCTATACATCCCAGTATCCACCAGCCTTCCTCCTGCCTTCTCATTGCTTGCCAACCTTAATGTCATCTGATGTGATTACCCCAGGTCCCTTTCCATTTTTGTTGTTGTTACTACCCCCCAGTTGTGTACTCTTCCCTGGGTTTTGTTTCCCAGGTGCATTATTTTGCACTTCTTTGCATTGAATCTAAGCTGCCATACTTTTAACCTTCCTCCAACCTTACCAAGTCCCTTCTCATCCTTGTCACCCCCTTTGTATCAACCTTGTTGCAGATCTTTGTGTAATCTGCAAAGAGGCATACTTTCCTTCCAGTCCATCTGCAATGTTACTTATAAAGACATTAAAGAGGACCGCCCTGTACTGAACCCTGTGGTACCCCGCTAATAACCCCTCTTTGAGTGGTCTCTGTTTACTATTACCTCTGTGTCCTGTTGTCCAGCCAATTATTTACCCAGGCTACCACCATGGGACCCACTCCCAGGCTGGCTAACTTGTTTATTAATTTTTTGTATGGAACTGTGTCAAATGCCTTGCTAAAGTCTCAGTAGGCCATGTCCACAGCCCCTTTCTGGTCCACTACTTTGGTCACCCAGTCAAAAAAATCTATTAGATTTGTCTGTCATGACCTTCCCTCTGTAAGTCCATAGTCCTGTGCCCAATGGCCGCTAGGTACTCAACAATTCTTTCTTTCAGAAGTGATTCCATAATTTTCTCTGCCACTGAGGTCAAACTGACATGTCTGTAGTTTCCTGCTCCCACTTTTGTGAAGGGGAATCACATCCACCTTCTTCCAGTCCTCGGGTACCACACCATCCTCCCATGATTTGTTAAAAAGGGTAGTCAGTGGTGTCACTAGTTCTACCCTTAGTTCATTTAGAATTCTGGGGTGGATCCCGTCAGGCCCTATTGCCTTGTCCAATTGAGTTTTAGGAGTTCTTTCAGGACCCTTTCTCCTGTGAATGGACTGGTAGTGACCCCCCTTTCCAGAGTGCTATAATTGTTTGGTTTAGGTAAGTCCCCCTCCTCTTTTTTTGTGAATACTGAGCAAAAGTATTCAATCAGTATCCCTGCCTTTTCACTGTCACCTGCTGCTCTCCCCTTCCCCTTTATTAAGCCTCACTATCCCTCTCTTGGTCTTTCTTCACTCACTATTGTACCTATAAAAGGTTATACTTACTTACTTACTTACTACTTGCCAGCAGAAACAGACCACATGGTCTATCAAGTCTGCTCGAGTGTGCAGCTAGCACCCCACTTTGCAGCTGCCCTTCCCCCTTCACCCCCCACACAGATGAATGCCAACATTTAACCAGATTAAGCCCCTTCTTAACTGAGTTCGCTATCTTTTCCTCAGTTTGGGCCTTTGTTATTCTGACTGCCTTCCCCACTTCCTTCTGCTGTTAACCGATTGAGTTCTCTGTCCTGCTCCTTCTATGATTTCTTCTACTTTCTGAATGCTATCTTTTTCTCCCTAACCTTTCCAGCCACCTCTTTTGAGAACCATAGTGTTTTTTCCTTTGTTTTGTTTTGTTTTGTTTATTTGCTTCACACAAAGGCTTGTTGCCTCTGTGATGGCAGTTTTGATTTTTTCCCATTGTTCCTCCACCCCTCCTTCCTGCCCTTTTGCTAGTGCATTCCTTAGGCATTCTTCCGTTCTGCCAAAGTCAGCCCTCCGAAAGTCCAGTACCCTTGCTTTTGTATGGCTTGACTTTATGGCTGTGTTTATTGTGAACCACACTGTCTGGTGGTCTCTTGTTCCCAGATGGCTACCCACTTCTAAATCCGAGATCCTCTCACTGTCTGCATTTGTGAGTACCAGGTCTAAGACTGCTCTCTCCTGATTGGGTTCAAACACTAGCTGTCTGAGGCATTCCCCCTGTAGGGCATCAAGAATGACTCTGCTCTTGGATGTGGCTGCAGCAAATGTACTCCAGTTAACACCTGGCATATTCAGGTCCCCCATCAACAATATCTCCCCTTTTTTCTGCCATTCAGAGGATGCCTCCCCTGAGAAGGGGGTCTGTATACAACTTCTGTGTGGATTGTGGTTCCATTTCCTGTCTCCAGGGTGACCTACAGTGCATCCTTGCCTCCCTGTTTACCCATTAGCTCCATTGATTTGATCCCATCCCTTATGTAGAGAGCTACTCCTCCTCTTCTTTTACTGTCCTTGCCCCTCCTGTAGATTGTGCACCCTGGTATGTTGACATCCCAGTAATGGTTCTCTGTGTACCAGGTTTCTGTGACTGACACAATATCCAGGCATCCCTCTTCCATCAAGTCCACTAGTTCAGGAAGCTTGTTACCCAGACTATGGGGGTTGGTACTCATCACCCTGTATTTTGTGATGGCCTTACCCCTTTTATCCCCATCCCTGTACTTACTGTCTTTGCCTTTTTCTCCTTTTAACCCTGCCCCCTATTGACACCTCTTCCTTGGTGTTAACTTGGCTAACTACAATGTTTTGTGAGGGGAGGCTGGTATTCCCCTGCCCCTTTTCAGTGCCTCCCCCCTTGGCTAGTTTAAAAGCTTGCCAATGAAGCATTTAAACCTATCACCTAAGATCCTGGTTCCCCTCCTGGATAGATGCAGACCATCGTGCTAGTATAGGCCTGTATCCTTCAGGTGGGCCCGTAGTCCCAATGAAGCCAAAACCCTATGCTTCTCACCAGTTTTTCAACTGTTCATTGAATCCCAGGGTGCGGAGTACCCTAGCCTCACCCATGCCATAGACAGGCAGCACCTCCGAGGAGTTTACCATGCATGCTACTTGTCAAAGCCCTTGCTGAACTCCACAGACTCCTCCTGTACAGCTCTGATCCCATTCCTAGCTAGGTCATCTGTCCCTAGGTGGATAATGATATCCAGCTCCCTCTCCTGTGCAGCTGCTCCTGTGATCCTGAGGATTCTATTCCTGTCCGTCCATGCCATGGCACCATTCAGGCACCTTACCTCCCTCTCCCCTCCCTCCTCCAGTTCTACATCACTAACAATTAAGTCCCCCACTAGGAACTGTTTCCTTTCCCTGTGGGATCCCATGCCACCCTCCTGTGGGTCTCCATTGCAGAGGTTCCCAGCTTCCTCCTTGGTCTCCACTGCGGGTGCCTCCAAAGAGGAACAACGTTTCACCAGAAAGGCATATGAATTGTGAAGAGGTACAACTGCATGTGCCTCTGTTCCACCACCTTCACCCTCCCATATCCTACTGTAGTCCAACCACTCCTTATTCTTGGCAACCTCTGCGGCAGTGGCCCTCATGGTCCCTGGGTGGGGGAGGAGATATCCCAGTTCCCTGCCAGGTCCTGGGTGGGGAGGAGGTTTCCCTACTCCTTGCCAGATTGGCCAGGAGACAGGCAGCCTCCTCCCTCAGAGCAGAGAGGTGTCTACAAGTTTATTTTTTTTTATTTATTACAATTTCGGATAACACCACTTGAGCTCAGAGCTCTTTGCATAGGTTCCACATCACGTTCACAATACAGAACAGAGTAGTACAACATTACAGAGGACTGGAACAGGGAAATTATCAAGTGGAGCAACAAACAATCAGCATGAGAGGAGTGCATTCTAAGAATGAACTTACAGGCATTGTATGCCTGAATGGAAAGTACCAATCAGTTGTCTGCATTGACAGGTTTAGTAGAGAGTTTGTGAGTACACAGGTGGGGGAGGGGGCGGAGGAGCCCCAAGTGCCAAAAGAGCAAGCAATTTTGAGAAATTAGACTGGGAGAAAGGGAGGTGGGGTTTTGGGAGCAGCTGATGAGGGGGCGGATAGGGGATAGGAGGCAAGGAGGGAGGAGCAGACTCAAAGAAGGAGTAGAGGGCAGGGGTAGGAGGTAAGAGGGTAGGAGTGAGAGGAAGGCTCAAGCAAGAGTGGGGGTAAGGGTGAGAGAAGAGTGGGTGGGAACTGGGGACAAGGTTCAAGGAGTGGGAGTAAAAGGGAAAGGGGGAGAATCAGTGTCGGAGGTGGGGAGGTGAAGCTATGGGTGACAGTCACAGCGGATTATTTTCATCAAATGGACTTTAAAAGCACCTAACATAGGCTGCTGCCCAAGATCTTCCAGAAGAGAGTTGAAGCAGAGCAGGGTGAGGTGTGTGAAAGACTTTTGACCCTGGGAAGTACGACATTTCAGCATAATGAAGCACTGGTGCTCATAGTTTTGTGGCTGCCACAGATTAGTACAAGGCACCAGAAGTTGACTAACCCCCGGCAGGAGGGTACCAAGGTTGATCTTTTTTGCCAGAAGGCAGGTTTGGAATTTTATTTGGGCATTAAGAGGGAACCAATGCACATTGGTATACAGATCACAAGTATGAGTCAGCCTGGGTGCCCCTAAGATTAGATGGCAAGCTTTGTTCAATGCAGTTTTTAGGCACCGCAGGGCTGTTTCGGTGGTGGAGCCATATATGGGCAAGCCGTTGTCATCGAGGGAACCCACAGAGCTATGAACTGCTATTTTAAGAGCTTCGGGGGTCAGGCAGTGCCTGTGACGATAAAGCAGCCCAAGACGTCTGTTGATTGCTTTGGCCATAATGTCAATGTGGAGTGTAGGACAACAAGTTGTCAGTAGTGATCCCAAGGTATTTAAAATGTTGGACCAGCTCCAGGGAGACCCCAGCAGCATTACATATTGATAAAGGGAAGTTGCAATGCTTGTTTTGGGGGCTGGAGAACAGCATGTTTTTTTTTTTTTTTTTATAGTTCATAATTAGCTTGTGATATATGAACCACTTCTCAAGACAAGCGAAATCACTTTGAAGTTGGTGCTCAAGTTCATCAGTATTTGAGCCATGTGTGAAGATGACTGCATCATCAGCATATAGTAAAATGCAGCACTGGCTGGCTTGAGGGAGTTTCTTCAGGAATAAGCTGAATAGGAGGGGACCCAGAATTGACCCCTGCAGGACACCGGAGCAGACAGGTTTGCTATCCGAGAGGGTTACACTGATTCTTACTTGCTGGGATTTATGGTCCAGGTAGCTGCAGAACCACAAAACTGATTCAGGAGCCAGGCCCGTTGAGGCAAGGTGTTCAGTCAGGAGGGCATGGTTAACAGTATAGAACATAGAAACATAGAAGTTAATGGCAGATAAGGACCGCAAAGCCCATGCAGTCTGCCCATTTCTTTTCCTACTTTATAAATGTGCCTTAGTCAGGTTGATAAAGATAGCTCCATAAGTTGTCCATGATCAAGTGATTTGTAGATGTATCCCGTGAATTCTAGAAGAGCTGTGGTGGCGCAGTGCCCAGCTCTAAAGCCATGCTGCTCGGGGCAGAGGAGTTTGTACTTGTCTAGATATTCAACCAGTTGGTCCACAACTATTCATTCTAGGGCTTTTAATAGAGGTAGTAGCAAGCAGATGGGTCTATAGTTCTCTGTAAGGGCCCGGCCCCCACTCTTAGGTATGGGAGTGACTATCACAGCTTTCCATTTAAGAGGGAAAACGGCTAGTCGAAGTGACAAGTTGAGGATGTGGGTGAGCAGAGACAGGATTTCTTCCAGGGAGAGTGAGATTAGTTTCTGATCAAGGGTGTCTCCACTGAATTTCCCCCTTACTGAGCACCTTCCGAAGGTATTTCCTAGCATCCCCAATTGAGACGGTCATGAACCGGAAGGGGGAATGTACAGAGGACTGTGGCCCTGCGACAAGGTACACCGAGTGGAAGAAGTCAGGAGGGAGGACATGGTTGAGGTCCGTAAAGGCTAGGTTGAAGGTGTTGAGTATGGTTTTTGGGTTGAGGATAGGGGATCCATTAACGCTGATCATGTTGGGAGCAGTTTTTGGCACCTTGCTGGTAACCTCTTTAAGGTTTGCCCAGAATTAATGGCCATCGTTCCAGTGTTTGGACAGGGCCTCCTTGTAGTAGAGGTTTTGGCTATATGGATGGCCCTGGTGCAGCTATTTCTGACTTGTTTGTACTTTGAGGTGTCAGACTGTTTCCCTGTGGCTCTGGCTATGTGCCAGAGATGATCTTGGTGTTTCATAAGTCCGAGGATGTCAGGGCACATCCAGGGGCTGAAATGGCCCTTGATTTTCTGCTTTTTTATGGGGACTTGAGAATCACAGATAGTACTGAATTGGAGGATGAAGTGGTCCAGCACATTATCGACGTCAAGTGCCTCATACATGGCTGACCATTTGGAATTACGGAGATCAGCTGTAAGGCGGCCAGCATAGCCGAGCTTGAGGACTCTGTTGGTGACTGTTCTAGGAGGTGGTTTGGCAAATTTATTGGTCCAGTTGAACATAACAGGGGAGTGGTCGCTGATATTGTCTGGGAGGACAGAGGCATTAGAGATGTGCTCGGGTCAATTGGTGAGTACCCAGTCAAGCAGGTTGCTAGTGCCAGTCCAGTAGTTAGTCTGAGTGGGGGCTTCAATAAGCTGTGTGAAGTGGACAGCCTGGACAGCATCCTTGAAATGGTTTGCTTCAGGGGCAAGCCAATTGATATTAAAGTCACCGAGCAGTATAACCTCGGAGCTTAGAGTTAGGCTAATTAGGTAGTCAAAACCAGCTTGAAGGCCCAGGGATGAGTCCTTGGGGGGGATGTAGATGGATAGCATTGTTACAAACCTGCTTTGTGCCCCAATGAAGACCTTAATGGCAAGGACCTGAGCAGAGGACCCCAGGCTGGGAGGATTAAATAATAGGCCTTGTAGGCCATCCTTAAGGTAGAATGCATAACCTCCACCCCTTTTAGACAGGCGGTCTTGCCTAAAAATCCTGTAGTCAGGGATGCTGATGTTGGCATCGGGAATCCTAGGGGAGAGCCATGTCTCTACAATTGATAGTACGTCAGGGTTATGGAGGACTACCCAAGCCTGGAGATTATCAAAATTAGCCACTAGACTGCGGATATTTTGAGAGGCAATAGTTAGCATGCCTGACTTCTGGGCACACATTCCCCAGTTGGGGGGGGGGCCTGGGTTGGGGTGTATGTTACCAGAGAGTAAGAGCAGCAGGAAGGCTAGTCTAAACAAGCAACTTCTGAGGTATTTAGAGCTAACTTTGTGCTATTTCCAAGGGCATATTCTAAAAGGGTTTTTGTCAGACAGCAAGACCAGTTTGATTGGAAGTATGGGGGGGCCACGGTCGGGTCCACAGGGACCAGAGCCAGGCATGCCAAAGAGTGTCATGAGGCTTGCAGGTGGGAGGCAGGTCACAGTCAAGTACTGAGGTAATGGTGCAATAGGCATAATCAGAGGTGTGCCCCAGGATGTGGAGCACTGGCAACATAGGGCCAGTACAGGGCAGGCCAGTGAGCATGAAGAGTGCAGGCAAGAGCAAGCCAAGTGGCATTAAACTAGTTGATGGATACATACTTGGAATGAAAGGGGGGGATTTGGCAGGGCTGTGCCTAGGTGGCGAGGATATGCAGAGGAAATGTGGAGGAGCTCTATGAAGATAGAGAAAAATATATGGTGAAAAGAGAGAACTGCAGGTGCAAGTTTTATTTAAGGAGAGAAAGACGGACAGTAGGATCAACAGGCTGTGAGTCTACGAGTATGATAAGTCGAGACTGGGCAGACTTGAGTGGGAAGTCGATCATTTATGGTCTTTAGAGAGAGAGATCCAGTGCAGCAGCAAAGGGAGTGGTTATGGAGCAGAGTGGGGAGGCGGTGTATTTAATAGTGGTCGGCATTGGGTGGGTGGGAGGAATAAAATTACAGTGAGCAAGTATAAACTAGGACAGGTTTTGAATAGTGAGTGATCTGATCTAAAAACAGATTTAAAAACTCCAGACAACAAAGTGAGAGCCCGCCACCAGAGCTGGTGAGGAGCGCACCAATCGGGAAAGTCCTGGTACAGGAATGTCCGATCAGCATCAGGCAAAGGAACAGGTAGCCAATCAGATGCAAAGCTGTAGGAGTCAGGGAGTCCCGGGGATGTATCTGGAAGCTGCCAGGGGAAGGCTGCCCCTAGACGGGCTGGAGAGTGGCAAGTTGTCTGCCTCAGCGTTGACACGGCCCCCAGCCCCACGGGAAAGCCCTGAGCACAAATAGGGCAACATTGCAGCCTCCAGAATGTTTCCCGGAAGACTGCTGCCCCACAGCCAGTACATTGCACCACTCACACACGCCTCTCTCCCTCCCTGTTGAAATTGTATATATTTTTTTCGCTATTAGGGAACCTCACTTCCCTTAGTAGTGTATACCTTTTCCTAGGGATTATGTATTAGGACCCCCCCAAGTTTTTTTTTTTTTTTTACAATAATAATCACAGGAAGATATTCTCCCAGGTGATGCAACACTGCTTGGCTGTCTTCTGTAGCACACCCCACCCTGTTTTGTGTCTGAGCAGGAAGTTGTCACACCTCCCTGCCTAACCCCCACCCATTCTGTGCTGCGAGGACAATCGGAGCAATCCATTTTGAACTTTCTGAGGCTTTGTCTGGCTCTAATACACAATTTGACTGACTACAGGAATGAAAGAACACACCAGTGAAAACAAATGTTTGTTGCAAAAAGTCACCAAAATACTATCAAGCTACGAATAAGGCACCAGATTCGAAGAAAAAGAAAAACAATCAGCAGTATTTTAATCCCTCTGTATGTAAAGTAGCAATCTACAAAAAGATCAGCAGTACTGCAAACCCCTTCTTGATTCAGACAAGCAAAAAACAGTGAAAAATTAAAAGTAAGGCCCACTTCCCTCAGAATTCAAAGCAAGATTTTGCCTTCCTCCAGTTTCCTAGTTCCTGATTGTGTGCTCTTCCCAGCTCCAAGTTCAGTTTCGCAAAAGCAACCTTTACCTTCAAAAGATTGGTCTTTCTTGGCCTCCCAGGAGGGACTGAAGGGAAGAATATGTGTGTCTTCCTGCAGTCCCTTTCCCCCCAACTCCTGAACGTTTCCTGGGACCAACCACTAGAAACTGAGAAGGTGCATCATTCACTGAGCCCCCGTCCTACTTGTGGCTCTGCCCCATGACCTAGTTTGACATACTTTCTGCATTTCTCTGTGAAGGAGCAGGTGTTGCACTTAGCAAGAGAATGGGGTCCCCTGAAGTGGAACCTACCGGGTCAATATGTTGCACACTTAATAGCATACGACATACTCGCACAACAGAACAGCTCGGTAGAGAACAGCAAGAGGGTACAATACCACTAAAGGAAGTATGCGGGTAGTGCACCCTCTCTCTGTTCCCATGCAGAGGATAGTATCTCTGCTGGGACAGGGGGCTGGTGAGATGCTGCCGTGGATCAATGGGTCGAGCCATGAGCAGCAAGGGATGCCGGCAGTGCATTTGGGACCGGGTTTTGATTCCTGGTCCCAGATGCAAGAAATTGTATTTGTTTTGCATGTTGCGCAATCTTAACTGATAACCCCCCCAAGAGTTAGATATCCTAGTGGGGGGGATTTATGGGGCATAGCCCCCGGCAAAACAAAGACATATGCTGCTGCTGCAATATATTGTGCTGTATTAGCAGTGCGGTATATTGCAGCGGCATAATGTCTTGTGACATTATGACCCCGTGCTGAAGTGGAATGGGCACTCAATGTTTACTGTATATTTCAGAATTTCTCCAAGAGTGTGATGGATCAGTGAAAGGCGTTTGCGCCTGTTAAGAAGGACCTTGCCACCTGACAGGTTAAGTTTTTAATGAAATGCCCTGCCATGTTACATGTGTTGGGAGGGTTGTTAGCTGTGATTTGTGACACTCCCACTAAGATTAGGCTTTTGTTTGATCTCTGAGTAGGAATCCTGTTTCTAAGGGGGATAGTGGTCATTCTCCTAAGCATGCTGATCACCTGGACCAGAGGAGGGCCTCGTCTGCCAGTCTTCAGTGACCGACTTCTGTGGAGTGCATTTTGCCATGTTTGGCTCTGTCCCCTGGGGGATTCAGGAATAAAGACACTTCCCTGACATGACAGCAGTCGAAGCAGCATAGGGAACCCCAGCAGAGTACTGCTTCATCGCTGCTAGCATCTGTAGCTACTCTGGACTCCTCAGTATCTGGCAGCCATTTATCTCCAGATTTTTCTACTGCTCCTCTGGTCAGCTGGGCGATTCTTCTCCCCTGGTCTCCAAATACCCTCACCTTTCTCCGACCAGATTAATTTCTTCTTTGGAACAGCGAGAGATAGACTGGGCTGATTTTGGTGACGATGTGCTATTAGAGACATCTCAACCAGCTTCAAATGCGATACCTGCTTCGAATCAGGATGGGGCTGTTCAGTGTGATACAAAGGAGCAGGCAGCTTTGATTAAGGATGTTTGTATGATTCATTCTGGTGGTTCGATCAAGGATGCTAGCTCTGGTGACTGAAAGTTTAGCCAAGGATTTTTGTTCAATTCAGAATGTTAGCTCGCTTGGGGATGCTGTCCCACCATGTGATCCCTTAGGAGTGGCAACATTTGGACACAGTTCTTCCACCTGAGAACTGTTCTTGCTTCTCCTTGTGTCTGCTTCTCTGTTTTTTTTTTTGTTTTGGTTTGTTTTTCTCATTGCACGTGCACGTTGGCATGACTTTAGCAAGGCATTTGACACAGTCCCACACAAAAAAATTAATTGTCAAATTAACCAGCCTGGGAGTGGGTCCCAGGGTGGTAGTCTGGGTAAAACATTGGCTGGACAACAGGACACAGAAGGTAATTGTAAATGGAGTCCACTCTGAAGAAAGAGGGGTTACTAGTGGGGTACCGCAGGGTTCAGTACTGGGTCCAGTCCTTTTTAATGTCTTTATAAGTGACATTGCAGAGGGACTGGAAGGAAAAGTATGCCTCTTTGCAGATGACACAAATATCTGCAATAGGGTTTATACACAAGGAGGCATGGAAAGGATGAGAAGGGACATGACAAGGTTTGAGGAATAATCAGAAGTATGGCAGCTTGGATTCAATGCAAAGAAGTACAAAATAATGTACCTGGGAAACAAAAACTCAGGGGAAGATTACACAATGGGGGGGAGGTAGTAACAACAACAAAAATGGAAAGGGACCTGGGGGTAATCATATCAGATGACCTTAGGTTAGCACAATGTGAGAAGTGTAGGAGGCTGGGAGGATACTGGATGTATAGGGAGAGGCATCACCAGCAGAAAACAGGAAATTGTTATCCTCTGTATAGACAGTTGGCGAGACCCCATCTGGAGTACTGCATCCAGTTCTGAGACCCCATCTCCGCAAGGACATAGACAGGATAGAGGCAGTCCAGAGGAGGGCAACTAAAATGGTGCAGGGTCTGCAAGAGCTCATAGAGGAGAGACTAAAGGAGCTTAGTATGTATACCCTTGAGGAAAGGAGGAGAGGGGGACATGATAGAAACTTTTAAGTACCTCAGTGGAATCAACAAAGTCCAAGAGGGTAGCATCTTTTGGAAAAAGAGATGCTCAAGAACAAGGGGACACAATTTAAAGACAGAGGTGGGGCGATTCAGGGGCAATGTGAGGAAGTATTTTTTTCACAGAGGTGGACGCATGGAACAGCCTTTCTGAGGAGGTTGTGAGGTTTAAAACTGTGGGAGAATTCAAGAATACATGGGACAGACATAAGGCAATTCTTGTGGGGGCTAAGAAGAAATAGGCTGTTGGTTAACTAGAATCTGCAGCTTATCCTGTAGATAGGGAAATGGGCAGACTAGGTGAACCAAGCGGTCCTTATTTGCTGTCAAAGTCTATGTTTCTATGACTTCATTGGAGGAAAGGTCCCAATGGTTTGACCAGGGATCCCGGTTCATGGAAGAATGTTACTAAGAGCAAGGAGGCTGCCCTGAAGTCCGCTGTATCCGGAGTGGCTTGCTTTGCAGACTCTTTTCATATTTTGAGAGTTGTTTTCTTTTATTCTGGTTCTCAGCTTTTCTTTAATTATCAGGGTTACTGGTAAGATTCTGATTCTGAGATGGGTCTATTTTTATTTTGTGCAAAGGAGGGGTGCAAGGAAGACCTAGTGGAACATGGCTATTTTGGCAGTTAATAAGGGGTATTGTGGCTATGGGACGATGCTAATTAGAGTTATTCATGGGGAGGGGTATTGTTTTTTTTTTTAGGTTGGCACCAGGAGTTGTAATGCTTCCTGGAGCTGGAGGGAGTGTTTTCCCTATTGCTCAGGGACTTTTATTTTCTGTATGTTGGGGGGTTGGTTCTTCTTTTGTATCCAGTTCTGCCTTGGGTTTATGGGCTCTGAGTACGGTTCAACCTCTCTTGGTTTGTCTGGGTGTTTAGCTACTTGGGGTTTGGATAGTGGCGGTGCTGGTATGACTGCCTGAGGGTTAGAATAGGCATGGGCATTTATGCCTTCCTCTCTGCCAGCTGAGGAGTGGGTGGGAGTATTGGAGATGGGGTTCCACTACCCTTTTTTCTTACTCCTCGAGCTTGTGTGTGAGTGTTGTGGGGAGGTGGTGGGTGGGTGGGTGGGTTGTAATGGTCTTTAGCTTTATAGAGGGATTAAAGGGTGCAAGCTCTGGGAACCTGCAGAGCTCTGGGTTGTAGCAGTATAGTGGGTATATCTGATGATCTTTTTCTGGGGAAGTTGGGGGGTTGCTGATAACGTTTATAAATATTTTTATTCTGATCTCTTTTTGGTCTGATATCTGGGATTTGTTGGTTGGGATAAGGGCAGTATTATAAGTCACCCTATTTGTCAGGCCATGACAGCATATTGGCCTTCTAGTTGCCTCAGCAGAGATAGGGTTTGGATTTTTTTTTTAAACTTATATTTTATTGTTTTATAAAAAAAAAAACAATAGCATACAGTTAATACCTCCTACCAGGCATACAATCTTAAGCGTGAGGAGCCATTCAATGGATGACAGAATAACAAAGTCTTAATAGGTAGATGCAAGGAGATAGGGGTATTTCAACATTATTATGCACTTATAAACCCAACACAGCTGCACCTCACAATATTGTGGTGATCATACTATGATAAGAAAATCCAACATAATTTATACTCAACCATTTGGCTAATGTGATCCCAAACCTAGCACATGAAATTTAAAAAGGGTTTGTACTCCTCCCCTGCAGGACTTCATAACCCCATATTATATAATACAGTCGATGTTTTAATAGAAGATACTCCACAGATAATTAACAAGCTGCCAGGGTAACCATATACAGCAGCACTACCTGTTTTCCTAGGGGACAATAGAAGATAACTGAAGGGATGCTATAGTGTCATTGCATAATAGAACCAGAGATATTAAATTATTGACTTATGGGAGCTTGACTGGCAGAAAAATCTAAAGAATGCTGTTCTGAATGACTTTTTAAACTAAGGCTTGCCACTGAACTTTCCCATACTTAAAAATGCAAGAAATAACATTAAAAACATTCAGCTGCATTTTTAGAGTTACTGCGTATTAGGGCTGCCACAAGGTATCCACCATTACTGTCCCAAAGGCCTAAATCAGTCTCTAGTTCTTGCTATGACACCATACAGATCAACGTTCAAAATAAAGGAAGCATTACTGAATTGCCCCTTCTGGTGTCCTCTTCTGAATCGTCATCTCTCGGCAATTGAACAGCTGCAAATTCTCATTCCAGTACCTCCACATTTTTGCAGGCTTCCTGCAGGTCGGTATAGATGTATGTGTGGCCTCCATGATGGATGTGAAGGTGAGTGGGCATCTACAGTATAGCGAGTGTACAATCCCAAAACTCTGGACACAAGCCCTTACTGCATCAAACTTTGTCCTTCTTGCACGGGTGGCAAAGGAGAGATTTGGAAAAAGATGCAGCGCATGTCCAGCGGAGTTAAAGTCTTGCGACTCCCTTGCAGCTTGTAGGAAGAGATAGATAGCTACACCAGTGGTAATTATAAAGATAGTTCTGGGGAGATTGGGCTGTAGTGGGGCAGTGCATGGTGAGATCTGGTATGCTTTGATAAGTTGAGGAGCCAACACAGTCCCTAATTCTATGTCCAAAGCACTGGATAGCCACGGATTGTAGAAAGGCTACAAGGTCGGGACCTTCACTACCTTCCGGCAGCCCAACCAACTGAATATTTACAGCTCTCTGTGCATTCTCGAGAGCTTCCATCCTGTATCGGAGCCAGTTGTTTTCTTGTACCAGCTTGGATGTTGCATTAATAGCTTTGGTAGTCTGTGCCTCTGCCTGAGAAGCAGTTCTGGAGGCCCACTCGATCTTCAAGTCTTGTTTGCCTGTGCGGCAAAGGACCTCCTCTACCTTCCCGTTGATGGCCTTCATAGATAAGGCCAGTGAGTTCCATGTGGCACACCAAACTCTGAGATTCCAATGGGTGCAGTCGGGGCCTGCTGCTCTGTAGGGTGTACATTTTTAGAGCTGCCCTATCCTCCCTTAGTCGTTCACCCCATAGTAGTAAGTGGTATTTTCCTTTTTCTTTTTTTTTTTTAATGCCTCCTTCCTCCACTCGACCCACTCCTTCAGACCATCGATCAATCTTCCTAGGTCTCTTCCTTCAGAATCTGCCCCTAGAGTGTTCGACTTACTCTGATATCTTTCTTCCAACTCTCCTCCTTCTCACATTGTCTGCACAGCAGGGTCTGTCCTGGTTTGGCGACCCCAGAGGCGGATCGGTCGTCCTCTTGGTTTGAGGGGGTATTTTCCATTTTTCTCTTTCCCCTTTTTCTCTGTATAGTCCCCACTACCCTCAAAGGATGTTGGCATGTCGGACTGATGTCCAGTCTTACGACATGCTGTCACATGTCGTCGACGAATGCCCGCAACGTCCTCCCTTCCCCGACTCTTCTTCCTGAAGAGCCGCCTTGTGCACTGGTACCCATGCTTCCACCGACACAGGTGCGTCAGATGTGCAAGACACCCCAGGATCCCACCCCGGAGGAGGAGGAGAGCATCCATTGAGATGCTCAATCCTTACTCCCCCCTCTGACCCCCGATGACCTGAGTCCGTTCCTGAGCCCAGGTCACCGGCATGGAGCGAGGTGTGGCATCTAGCACCTCAACCCTCTGTGTCACTTGGCTGGCGTAAGTGGTATTTTTCAATTCCTTTTGTTGAGTTCTACTTATTGCTGCTGCTCACAGGTCCAAAAGGTGTCTAAGGTGTCTAAGGAGCTCAGGCTGGTGCAAGGTATCAAGAAGGGGGAGAAGGAATTCTTCAGGTACATCAGGGAGAAAAGGAATTGTAGGGACAAAATAGTAAGGATTATGAGGGATGGGGTGGGTAGAAAAGGCAGAGCAGGCAGAAGTGCTTAATGAATACTTCTGCTCAGTGTATGCTAAGGAGAAAGGAGGGCGCTACCAAGGGGGTGGGAGGTCAGAGTCTGGGGAGGAGATGACCGGGTGGGGAATCACAGAGGGCAGGGTACTGGAGGGCCTGAAGGCACTGAGGGTGGACAAGGTGCCAGGGCTGGATGGCATTCACCCCAGGGTACTGACGGAGCTGGCAGAAATCCTGGTGGGGCCCTTGGCAGACCTGTACAATGCCTCCCTGGTTTCAGGAAGTGTACCTCAGGACTGGAGGATGGCTCACGTGGTACCCCTACTTAAGAGCGGTCCCAAATACAAACCGGAAAACTACAGGCTGGTGAGCCTCACATCCATCATGGGAAAACTGATGGAGACAGTCCTGAAGGAGAGGCTGGTGTCCCTTTGGAGACCAATAGGCTAGAGGACATTAGGCAGCATGGGTGTGTCATGGGCAGATCCTGTCAGACCAACTTGATGGATTGCTATGACTGGGTAACTAGACAGTTGGACAAGAGCCATGCAGTGGATGTCCTGTTCCTGGACTTCAGTAAGGCATTCGACTCGGTGTCACATGGGAGGCTGGGTAGTAAGCTGGCAGGTACAGGTGCATGGGCAAAAATGGTGGGATGGGGAGTAAACTGGTTACAGGGAAGGCAGCAGAGGGTGGTGGTGGGAGGGGAGCTCTCATCTTCGAGGACAGTGACAAGCGGAGTACCCGCAGGGCTCAGTGATGGGACCGGTGTTGTCTGAGTTGTTCATATCAGACATCTAAATGGGCATCAAGAGCAAGATCTGTTTGTTTGCAGATGACACCAAGATGGGAGCAGTAGTGGAAGACCTAGGAGGGTGACATGGGTTGCAGGATGATCTGTCAAAATTGGAGACCTGGTTGGACACCTGGCAGTTGGGGTTCAATGCCAAAAAGTGCAAGGTGCTGCATTTTGGGGCAAAAAACCCAAGAAGGAGCTACCAGATTTGGGGAGGGGGGTTCAGCTAGCCATGACAGAGGAGGAGAAAGATCTGGAGGTGATTATAACTCCTATATTTCTTCTCCCAGTAGGCCCAATGGTGCTACTTTGCTAACCACACCCAACTACTGCACTTGATCCCAACTTTTGAGCTAGGTAGCTTGCACTTACCCCATCTCATTATATACCACAACCCACTACCTTAGCAGGATTTCCTCATTGTAACTGTTATTCTCGACTATTACGGTATATATTTTAATCCACACTCACCTATTCCTGTCAAACATATGCAGCTGTATTATCTAATTATATGTTTTCAAGGTATAAAGCATGACTTTCCCATGTAATTGCTACTATACTATAAGTAAGGGTAAATTGTCATCTATGCCCAACTATTTCTGTCAAATGTTTTCAACTGTATTGTAATTGTATATATATATGTCAGGACATGGACTACCCTTGTCCTCTTCCCCACTGTACCCCTCCCCCCAGGTCGCACTGGGAGATGAGTAGTTCTTGCTCAGTGTGCTTTTCCTGGTGAAACAATTCAATAAATAAATAAATAACAGGCTCAATCAACAACTCAGCACAATGCAGGAAGGCAGCTGCAAAGGCCAACAAAATGCTGGGTTATATTGTCAGGGTTATATCTTTAAGGAGAGGGAAGGGGAGGGGAGGTGATCCTGCCGTTGTATAGGTCACTGGTTAGACCACACCTGGAGTACTGCATGCAGTACTGGAGCCCATACCTGAAGAGGGACATTGAGTTACTGGAGGGGTTGCAGCGCAGGACAACAAAGATGATCCAAGGACTAGGAGACATACCCTACCTGAGCAGGCTGAGGGAGTTGAACATGTACTCACTGGAGGAGAGATGGGGATATGATTGATACCTTCAAGTACAGGAAGGGAATAAACAAGACAGGCATGGAGGGACTATTCAAGTTAAGGGGTGGTAGGGACACTCAAGGTCAAGATCTCATATTGGAGGGGGAAGGTCTGGGGAAAAGGAGAAGACACTTTTAATGGAGAGAGTGGTGTCAGGGTGGAATGCATTGCCTGCAGAAGTGGTATCCTGTAGAACAGTGGACTGCTTCAAAGGGGATGGGATAGTGTAAGAGGGAGGGTCAGGGGAGGGGAGGAGGGCAACTGCACTATAAGGGTTGCTAGCTGCATACTCAAGCAGACTCAATAGACCATAAGGCCTTTATCTGCTGGCAAACTCATATGCTTGTATGTTGTTAAGATTTAAAGTCTGCAGAGATGAAGAGAAGCATGTCTGTTTAGCAAGTGTGCTCAATAGCACCCCGGGTTTGGATTGTTGGTGGGGTTTCAGCATGGGGTAATGAGGCTTTGGTTTTGCCTCGTCTGAAGTGCCTTTATATATTACAATTGTTACTTTTTGTTATGGACCTCACAGCTCCTATGTTGGTATATTTTAGGGAGTGTTTATTTCTAGTTTCTAGACCGTCTGGTATAGTTTTTGATGGGTAATTTTACGGTTTATACTTGGAATGTTCAGTGTATGAATTTCCCCATTAAGCAGAAAAATGGTGTTTAATTACTTTAAGTCCTGTAGTTGTGATATAGCTCTTTTACAAGAAACCCATCTGCTTAAAGGAAAGGTGGGCAAGCTTGCTAAGGGCTGGGTGGGGAAGACCTTTTCTAGTACGTTTACTACTGAAAACGAGGGAGTATCTATTCTGTTTAAGAAGGGGTGCCCTTTCCTAGTACAGCACAGTGCCTCAGATAAGGATAAGATCGGTTGGATTATTCTTTCAGGCAGATTTTTTGACACTAAGGTGCTGCTGGTTAATGTGCACGTTCCTAATATAGATATGCCCAATTTTTACTCTCTGTTGGCTCAGCAGATAGTGGAATTATATGACCCCTCCATGCGGATCATCATGGGAGGGAATTTTTATTTAGTTCTCGATTCCTTAGTGGATAGGACCCCTCAGGAGAAGGGACCCCTTTCCCATCAGAGGTCTAGAATGGCCCTTTTGTATCTGGTAGAGGAGTTTCAGTTGGTGGATTGCTGGAGAGTCCGTCATCGTCAGGCCCATGATTTTACTTTCCGCTCTCCTTGTTTTCGGACCTGTAGCAGGTTAGATTATTTTTATGCAGTTTCCCTATCCTATCGGATTTGCAGGACATCACTATCTTTCCCATAATGGTATCTGATCATGTCCCAGTTAGTATATTGTGGGCACCCAGAGGGAGTGTACCTAGGACTCCTCAGTGGCAGTTCAACCCGGCTCTTCTTTGTACTAGGGACTTTAACCAGTGACTGCAAACTAAAATTACTCATTATTTTGAAGACAGTGTGACACCGGATATTTCCTGTTTTAAGCTGTGGGAGGCTTTTAAAGCCTATGTTCGCGGTCGGGTGATCTCTTATGCCTCCCAGGTGAATAGAGCTCAAAGGGAGGAGATTGTGAGCCTCACTCAGAGGATTAAACAGCTTGAATCTGAAATGTATGGTTCCTCATCTCCACAGAATGCAAAAATTCAGGAAGTTGCAGACTGTAAACTTAGGCTCAACACCATATTTCAGAAAAAGGCTTCAAGGGCTCTATTTTTGGTGTAGCAGTCCTACTGGGAATCAGGGGATAAGGCAGGGAAGCTTCTTGCGTACCGTTTGGAAAAAATGGTCCATGGAGTCCCATATTCCTTATCTAGTGGGGGGGGGGGATACTCAGGTCATCTCCAATGCGGGTTGTTTTCAGGAGTATTATGCCCCCCATATAGCTCAAAAGTTGCCCCCCTCTATTTCTCAATATGAGGTCTTTTTTTGAGAAGTTGGCTTTTCATAAATTATTGCAGGAAGTGGCCCAAACCCTAGATGGGGAGGTAACGTTAGTTGAAATTCAACAAGCCATCCGAGCTTAGTCCCCAGGTAAAGCTCCTGGCCCAGGCGGCCTTTCTACCAATTTTTATCTGGCCTTTGAGTCACAGCTCTCGCCCTGGCTATTAGAGGTAATTTGGTCTAGTATTGACATTGGCACTATGCCAGTCTCTAAGAATGAGGCAGTTATCACTGCCCTGCCTAAGTCCAGGAAAGGCCCTACTTGCTGCTCCAATTAAAGACCAATTTCATTATTGAATATGAATTGTAAGATTCTTGCTAAGATACTTGCTATGTGGCTAGAGAAAGTGTTGCCTTCTCTTATACATAGCTTGCAGGCAGGTTTTATGAAAGGCAGCAGGGCAGTGATAATCTCCGGGCAGTTCTTAATCTGATTCAGATAGCTGCTCAGGGTCCTGATTCTGTGGCTTTTATTTCGATCGATGCTGAGAAGGCATTTGATTCCATCGAGTGGCACTCTTTGTTGTTTGTGCTATCTAAGTTTGGACTAGGCCCGATATTTCAAAGACGGATCTGTGCTTTATATTCTGCTCCTTAAACAAGGGTCTCGGCTAATGGGGTATTGTCTGAGCCACTTGTTCTCTTTTGGTGCATAAGGCAGAGTTTCCCATTGAGTCCCCTTTTGTTTCTTTTGGCCATTGAGCCCGTTAACATCATTCCCAGCTCACATCCTAATATCAGGAGATATCTATAGAGTAGGTCCTTTTCTGCATTACTTCATGCTGATGACCTGCTTTTAATGATAGCTAAGGTAGAAACCTCCTGGCCAGTGGCTTGGGAAATTATTGAGTCTTTTGGTGCTGTTTCAGGTCTGAGGGTGAACTGGACGAAGACTGAGATACTGCCTATATGTAAATGGATCCATCTTGGGCATTCTTGGGTCCACAGGTTTTGAAATAGTCACCCAAAAGTATCCGTTATTTGGGCATGCATATTTCAGGGGATTTAAAGGAGATGTGCAACAAAAATATTCAAGGTGCTTTGGCTGAGTGGTCCACCGACATGAATCATTGCAAGAAGCCTCACCTTTCCCTTCCTGGTAGGATTGCTGCTATAAAAATGATGATCTTCCCCAGGTTGTTTTATTAACTTAGTAATTTGGCATTATTATTTTCCTAGGGGTGGTGGACCAAGATTGATAAGTCACTTTCTAATTTTATATGGGATGGAAAAAACCCTAATTTCAGCAGGAAAGTACTGCGGACATCAGTTACTTAGGGAGGATGGAACATGCCTTGACCCTGGGCTTATCATGTTTCTCAAGGGTTTAAACAGTCTTTGTATTGGTTACATCCCCTATCCAATGTCTCCTCTTTGGGTTGAGATTGAACATGCAGTTCTGGGGGACACCACTCTAAGTACACTACTTTGGGCTTTCCCTGCTGATTCGGATCGGTTAACACTCCCTATGCTTTTCTCTAGACATTGCTAGGGAAACACTATTAAGATGCTGGGATGGGAGGACAATTTTCTTGGCCCATATGAGCCCCTCTGGTACAATCCTAGATTGTGCGTGGGGAGGGTTCACAGATTTTAGGAGTTCATGGGCCTCTAAGGGGATTAATATTGTGGGGAACTTAGTGGACCAAGAGTGGGGCCTACTCTTGCCCTTTCAACAATTGATGTCAAACTTTGGGCTTCACTCTAGGGAGCTCTGGCATTTTTTTCAGATCCTCCATGCTTTGACAGCAAAGTTCTCCAAGGATTTTATATTAATAACTACTGAGCTGATGAATCACCTTAGGAAGTGGTTCTTATGTGCAAAGGGTCATACTAGTATGATATATAAACTACTCCAAAAATCGTTTATGCCAAACTGGGGGTGGTTCAAGCTAGGTGGGAGGAGGAGGACCTCCAGGAATGGCTAGATGAGTCTGATTGGGATTTTTGCTGGGCGACAGCCCATGGTGCTCTTCCTGATCCTAAATTACAACTTATTCAAAAAAAAGGTTCTGAGTCGATGGTATAGAACTCCTGATAAATTAGTGAAAATGGGACTCTTAGGCTCAGACAATGTTGGCGGTGTGGGAAGGCTATAAAGACCCTGTACCATATTCTTTGGAGTTGTGAGCAGCTAAAGGGGTGGTGGGCTGCCCTGTTTGACTTTTTGGAACTGTTTCTACCTGTAGCTATTCCTCACTCCCCACGCTTTTGGATTCTTGGCCATCCCTCTCTGATAGATGGTCAGGTTTTTTTTGATAAAATTATCTTATATACAGCTGCCATGGAGATCAAACACCTTCTACTTCAATTCAGAACTCCCATTGTACCTTCTTTAACACAGTGGGTGAATGCAGTCTCCAAAACTGCTTCCTTTCTTCAGGTTTTGTTCTGGAGAAAGAAGGCACTTTCTAGATTCCATCAAATGTGGCATCCATAGCTTAGTCAAGCTGGGGCAAAGTTTCCATGATCTTATCCATATATGTCTTGTATTTATAAGGTTCTGATGTTTCCTTCTATGTTGTTAGGATCTGTGAGGTCAAATTGGTATGTATTTTTGTAGCTTTTACGTTACTGCATTCTGTTGCTGCTTCCTAGTTTTATACTATTTCTTGTTAATTTATACAGTGGACACTCAAGCATGTTGTTGTAGACCAGTATTGTTTGCATATGTTATGTGGCTTTGAATTGTTAATTGATATTGTGCTTAATAAAATGTTTATATACAAAAACAATCCTGGATCTATTCATATTGCGTACTTACAGAACATAAGAAACACCCCCAAACAGTGCAATCACTCATGATGCAATAATGTCTTCTACTCCCACTGCATCATAAGTGGCTATACTGTGCTGAGGGGTGTTACCAAGCCATGGAAAGCAGTAGGAGTTGATCAAAGAATGTAAACATAGTCTTTTTTTTAAAGTAACACCAGTATGATGGGCAGTCTGTTTTTCACTTTTTTTCAAATGAAGGTTTTTATCCTCCTATGGCTGGGACTGGGCAGGCTATCAGCCCTGTCCCTGGGTGCTGATGTCCAGCCACCTACCGTATCCACTTCTTCCTGTCTTCTGTTTTGATGGTCCTGTAGGGTGGGTCTTGGCACTCTGGGCAGGGCTTCATTAAAGTCTGGTTCAACCATTTTTCCCCCATGTTTCCTCCCTTACACCTTGGGCCTCAGTGACACAGTACCACATGCATGTGGAGGCACTCGTGTGCTCTGGAACCAACAGGTTGAAGATCTTTTAGATGCCCTGTATCAAATGAAAAGTGCTGGGGCCGATCAGCTTGAACCTTTTTTCTTAAAATTAGGCTATTACACTCTGTTCCCACCTATTACCCAGCTCTTCAATCTATCCCTTGCTCAAGGTGCACTTCCCTCCGATTGAAAAATAGTGCATGTTATTCCTCTTTTCAAATCTGGTGATCCAGGTGATCTTAATAATTATAGGCCAGTCTCTTTGATACCCATCCTATCCAAACTTCTTGAAAAATTGGTCAACTTCCAACTTAGAGATCACCTTGAATCCGCAAACCTACTTAGCTTACCTCCAGTCTGGATTCAGGCCTAAACATAGCACAGTTTCAGCTCCGCAAAAGTCACCAATGATTGGTAAACCTTCCTGACGTCAACAATTATGTCTGTGCTCTTTTTGGGATTTGAGCAAGGCTTTTGACACTGTTGAGCACCAAATACTTCTAACAATGCTATATAACCTTGGTTGGATGACATTGCTATAAAATGGTTCTCCTGCTACTATACTGGTAGACAGTAGAGGGTAAAAGGTCACGGCTTGTTCTCTCCTCTAAAAACACTGTAGAGAGGAGTTCCCCAGGGGTCCATCCTGGGGCCACTATAATTTGCTATTTATATCAGTGACATTGACCTTAATATTAACACTGCAAGCATCCACCTCTTTGCGGATGACACCGTGCTCTGTGTTGCTAGGCCCTCCTTACAACTCGCCTGCCTTGAATAACTTCACTAATTTGGCCTTCTCCAACAAAATCTGCTTCACCTGAAACTACTTATCAATGCCAAAAAAAAAACAGTTATGCTCCTCTCCCCTTATTCCAAAGAGCCAATTCCCCATTCCTCGAATACCAACGTACAGATTGTCACACTTCTGGGGGAACCACTCAAACTAGTAGAGAAATTCAAATATCTAGGTTTCTGGCTGGACTGTACACTTTCCTTTGTTACCCGTATCGAGGAACTAGCTAAAAAACTATGCCAAAGACTTGGACTCTTTTACTGCATCAGGCACCTACTTACTTATGAATCCAAAGTAAGATTGGTCCAGACAGCCTTCCTCCCCCTAACTGCCTATGCAAATTTTCTCTACAGCCAATGCCCTAAAACAGTCCTCTGTACTCTAGACACACTCTATCACAGAGCCTTGAGGTTTATCTTAAATGCACCTTTCAACACTCACCACTGTTCTCTTTACCTACAGATTATTTGGCCCTCTCTCAATACCAGGCGGTGGTGCAATGCGTCCCTCTGGGTGTATAGAGCCATCACCCTGAAGCTTCCCCCCTTACATCTGC
This sequence comes from Neoceratodus forsteri, assembly GCA_016271365.2. Classification (NCBI taxonomy): domain Eukaryota; kingdom Metazoa; phylum Chordata; order Ceratodontiformes; family Ceratodontidae; genus Neoceratodus; species Neoceratodus forsteri. The sequence continues at coordinate 650,977,476 of CM028135.1, forward strand.
AACCTATTTAAATGCTCCCCTTGTAATTATTCCCTCAGAAAACTTTCCTATATTACATTCGATACCCCCAAGATAAAAACCCACTTTGGTTCCGCATCCATGGGATATGCACTATCCACTCTGTGGAATACCCTACAAAAACATTAAAACTTATGCATGCCATTGGGATGTGTACCTTTAAGCACCCACTTAAACTCACTTTGCAGACAAAGGAAAAGTGCTTTTGCTTTGCAAAATAATGGGCCCATTTCCCAAAGAAGCTCTACTACACTTATTGCTACCATGGTGGAGTGTGTTCCACACTCTGCCTATTCTTTTTTTCTTCCCCGGTAGAGGGATCCCATAGGTTATTCCTCTTTGCCTGACCTGCTTCTTATACAAATTCTAAATACCTTGTACTTACTCCCTGTCCCTATTCGCTGCACCTTCAGTTTCCTAATTTTGCCTATCCCTACACCCTCCCACCAGTTCCTACTCCCTTGTCCCCTACCTGTCTCTAGCTCTGTTATTGCCCCTTCCCCATACTCTTACACCTTATTCCAGGAACTCTTCCTGTTCTCCCACTCTTTTTAGTGTTATTTTCTCTATATATTTAATTTAAGTTGTATCTGCACATTATCTGTCTCATATCCTTTGTACTGTTAGCATTGTGTTTTGTACCTGCTGCCCTGATTTTTATGTATAGAACCTAAGTAAGCTATACCCGCACATTACTTGTTTTGTATGACTGGTATTGTTATTACTGTTTTTACATTAGCCATTGTGGGTTTTTTTAATTCTGTGTACCTCATGTATGTTAGTCCTTCCAGGACCACCTCGTAAATGAGCTGTCTCAATGGTGTTATCCTGGTAAAAATAAAATTTATTTGAATTGACTCTGTTTTACTCTCCCCTTGCCTAGCACCAGCTTCTCACCTGCGTGGTGCTACCACCAAGCCTCCACTCATTGGCAACCAAGTGCTGGGAAGTCTTCCCCTCCTCCTCCAGGAAAGGAGAGCTGCCAAGCAGCCACATCAACTTCTCCAGGCTCCCCATCCCCCTGGCCAAACCCCCTGCAGCCCAAGCTTGTTCCTGAACTTGGGTCACTGGCATTGGATGAGGTAAGGCGCATAGAGCTTCAGCTGTCCACGCCACTGGGCCAGCCTTGTTTTTCACTTTTTAAAAGAAAAACAAAAGAATCAAACAGCAGTTTCTACAGAATGTGAACATCATAATATGTATTTTTATGTTCACCCTTATGCTTGCACAAAGCAAACATATTGGTATAATAGTGGGTTTTGAGAGGTGTGTCACTGTTAGTCCAGTGCAGGGCAGTCTGCAGGGGCTCGACCATGTCATAAAAATCATCAGCCAGGCTGATCATGGCACTATTCTGAACTTGCTGGGCAAAAACTTTGTGTAGTTCAAAGAAAAGAGCAGGCAGAATTATAGGGCAGCTTTTTCCCCTCCCACTTTCCATTGCTTTCCCCTTCTTTACTGTCCTACACCAGGGTGTCCAATTTCCAGTGCTGGCTAGTAACCCCTACCCCACCCATTTTCACTGTGCGACACTGGGAAGCCCGCCCCCAGTGCTGTCAAACATAACACCGACACTGGGGTGTCTAATCCCCAGTATTAGTACCTGAAATAAAGAAAAACATCCCTTGTGGTCTTTTTTACGGCTGCATCGGCAGAGCCATGCTGATGTATTGTTATGACCTATCAGGATTTCCTAGTGCAAGCTTGGACCCAGAGAATCTACTGTAGGTCTATAATAAGGCCATGGTGGCAGCTCTGGACTCCATAGCTTCTGTCCATGTTCATCCCTGTCCCTTCTTCATCAGTCCCCATGGTTTGATGGGTCCTTGAGGAAGATGAGGAGGGCTGGGGAAGGTTGGACATCGCTGGCAGAATCTGGTCTTGATGACGACAAGCTTAGATTCATGGCACATTATGCGGATTATCAATCGGTGATCTCTTATAAAAAGGCAGAGTTCCTGTCCGGGAGATTACTGCTACACATAACCGACCTGCTCAACTCTTCTGAACTGTGGACAGACTGTGTAATCCAGCCTGTCTGCAGTCATGGAGACCTTGTCATAAGGGAGATGTACGAGTTTGCCACTTCTTTGCAGATAAGATTGCTGACATCAGGTCAAAGATTAGTTTAGCTTGCTTCAATGGGTGTTGCGGTGATTGATGGGAGGTTGCAATGCCTTGGTCTGGTTGGTTGCTTTTGATCAGTTGGCAATCTTGGATGTCATGAAGGTCATCCAGAGTATGCAGCCAACCTGTTGTAGTTTGGACCTGGCTGAGATAGGATGGTGCTCGTTAGAGACTGTGAAGTTTCCGGACTCCCTAAAGGAGGCGGCGGTGATTCACCTCCTTAAGAAACCTTTTCTTGACCTAGATAGTCTCGACAACTACAGGTCTGTCTCTAACCTTCCCTTTGTGGGTAAGGCTATTGAGAAGGTGGTTGCTGCAGCTGGATGACCATCTTACCATCCATGACATCTATGATCCTTCCAGTGGGATTTAAGAAGAGGCATAGTACTGAGACTGCTCTTGTTCAGGTGCTCAATGACCTCCTTATAGTGAGAGATTGGAGGAGCTGTTCCATCTTGGTCCTCCTTGATCTCTCCATGGCATTTGACACCATGGACCATGGAGTACTGTTAGAGTGCCTGCGGTCAATCTGTGGACTGTTGGATACAGTCCTCAGATGGTTTCATTCTTTCCTCACTGGTAGGTTTCTGAGAGTAGTGTCAGGGATTTATTCCTCAGATGCATTCTCCCTGCCATGTGGAGTCCTGCAGGGCTCTGTGCTGTCACCCATGCTGTTTGTGGTGTACATGTTGCGACTGGGGACATTATAAGGTGGTATGATCTGAGTTTTCACTGCTATTCAGAAGATACTCAGCTGTACATGTCCTTTGTACCTGAATGGGATACAGCGGTCTCGTATTTAACAACTGCCTATCTGAGATCCAGGACTGAATCTGTGCCAGCTGGTTGAAGCTGAATCCTGACAAGACTGAGGTTTTGGTTATAGACCTGGGTCGCCAAGTAGAGGGGTCTCCAGCTGGGCAGGCATCTCAACTTGTGCTTGGAGGCTGCCAGCTGAGGTCCTCTGAAAAGGTGTGGTGTCTGGACGTTATTTTTGACGAGGGTCTGAACCTGAAATCTCAGGTATCGTCCATCGTCAAGATCTCATTTTACCACCTGAGGAATATTGCCTAGATCGAACACCTTGTTCTGCCCCAAAAATCATCTGACATTGGTCCATGCCTTTGTGACCTCCAGTTACTGTATTGCCCTGTGCTTATGACTATCAGGGGATGATATCCAACATTTGCAGCTGGTGCAGAATGCGGCAGACAGGTTACTAACTGGGCTTTCTTGATCTAGCTATATTACACCTATGCTGCGTGAACTGCATTAGCTGCTAGTTCAATGGCAAATCACCTTCAAGGTCATCTTGTTGACCTATAAAGCCCTACATGGACAGGGGCCATATTACCTGCAAGAACTTCTTTGCCCCTACTTCCCCTCCTGACAGTTCCATTCCACTGATGAGGGATTGCTAGAGATTCTCAGGGTTCAGGTGAAGACATCTGGGGCCCGAGCATTTGCTTTTGTAGCCCCTACCCTGTGGAATTCTCTACCTCATCAGGTTTGGGAGTGCCTGACTGCAGAGAGCTTCAGAGCTGCACCGAAGACCTATTTATTTAATCTTGCATTCTCCTCAAGTTGATATTGATTTGATTTTGCATATTACTGACTGAATTTTAATTAATAATGGTTTTAATACATTTCAGATGTTTATTATTGTCAAAGCACTTTGATATGAATAAATTGTGCTCTGTAAATAAAGATTATTATTATGATGATGTAGGAGAGAGAAAGGGTTGTCGAAGCATGTGACCAGATACCTAGACTACATCCTTCCACTGTGGAATCGAAGCACATGTGGTCCTGACCATTCACCACAGTGCTGTTCATCCCCCTCCCCCAGCAGACTATATCCTATCTCCGCACTCTCTTCAGGTTTACTTCCGTGTTCTACATAGAAACATAGAAGTTGACGGCAGATAAGGACAGCAAGGCCCATCCAGTCTGCCCATTTCTTTTTCTACCTTATGAATGTGCCATTGGCCTTTGCTCTGTCAATGGCCTATCTATTCATACTCATCTGTATTGCTCCCTTATGCCTATCCCATGCCTGTTTGAAGCCCTGCACTGTATTCATATCCATCACTTCCTGAGGTAGGCCGTTCCATGCATCCACCACTCTTTCTATGAAAAGAATATCCTCACATTCCCCTTAATCGGCCTCCCTCTAATCTCATGCTGTGTCCTCTTGTCCTGCTAATTTTCTTATATTAAAACATGTTAGAATCTTTCACCTTGTTAATGACCTTAAGGTGTTTGAATGTTTTGATCACATCCCCTCTCTCCCTCCTTTGCTCTAGGGCAGGGGTTCTCAAATGGTGAGGCCAGCCTCCTTGGGGAGGCCCCAACCTGTTCCAGGGGAGGCTCAAGCAAGTCTGAAAAAGTACTGTATTTAAATTTTGGGTTTTATATATTTTGTGTGAAGAGATGAAGCAAACTGAAAGAGGATAATAATAGTAGGTGAATTGTATGTATTTATTTTCCAATAGGTGACAAGGGAAGGTGAATGAGCCAAGGCTCTATTTCAGGTGTACCTAGGAAGGGTAGGGAGGAATATATTTCAAAAGGTAACTGCAAAACAATCAAGGAATATACAATGAGCAATAGTGCAAATACATATGAATAAACGAATAATGAGTGGTGGTAATTGATCAATTTGTAAACTGATGGCAGAACAGCCCAAATATAGGGGTATGCATAGAAGTAAGAGCAATAGCAGGAAGGAGCAAAGTAATCCTTAGATGTTGCTTAGGAGCAGAGAAGGAGGGGAAGAGGCAAAGTATGTAGGAAGGTTATTTCATAGAGAGGAAACAGAGAAAGTAGTCTGACCATGAAGGTACTGCAACAAGGTAACAGTGGTTCAAGAATGAAAATAGCAGAGCAATAGGTTAGCCTGTGTGTGTGGGGGAGGTTACAATAAGCTGAATAATAATATTTATTTTATTTATTTGTTATTCAGATAATACCGTTAAGCACATGAGCTCTTTTTCAAAAGTTCCGAGTCAGTATAAGACATAGAACTGAATGTGAGCCTAGAACTCAAAGGGGTTTCAATTTATTCATGGTGTACTATGCAAGTACAGTATGTTATTTTTCTTTAGGGAGGCCCAAGATTATTTCAGTTTTTGGGGGAGGCTCAAAATGTTTTCCGTGGATTTGGGGAGGCTCACTGTGACAAAGTCAGAGAACTATTGCTCTAGGGTATACATATTGAGCTCGGTTAATCTGTCCTCATATGTTTTCTGATGCAGTCCCTACACCATTTTGGTTGCCCTTCTCTGGACTGCCTCAATTTGGTTAATGTCCTTGTGAAGGTGTGGACTACCGTACTGCACGCAGTACTCCAGATGGGGCCTAACCAGTGTCTTGTAAAGGAAGGATTATTACCTCTCTCTTCCGACTTGTGATTCCCCTACTAATACACCCCAACATCCCCCTAGCCTTACCTACTGCTTTAGTGGGCTGCTTGGATGATTTCAGGTCATCGGTGATGATGATGCCAAAGTCTCTTTCTTCCCTTGTGACTGCCAGCAACTTCCTCCCAGCCTATAAGTGGCTTCAGGGTTTCTTTTCCCTATGTGTATGATCTTGCACTTATTTGCATTAAACTCCAGTTGCCACTCTTCTGACCATTTTGCTAGTTTGTCCAGATCTCTTCTCATTCTGCCCACCCCATCTGAGCATCTACTCTGTTGCAGATCTTGGTGTCATCTGCAAACAAACAAACCTTACCCTCCAATCCATCTGCAATGTCACTGATGAAGATATTGAAGAGGGCTGGCCCCAGGACTGATCCTGAGGTACCCCACTTGTGACTTGCATCTCTTCTGACTGTATACCATTTACCACCACTCTCTCTTTCTGCCCGTCAACCAGTTTGCCACCCAGTTGACCAACTTCTGACCTCACCCCGAGCCCGCCCTGTAGCTTATTAATCAATCTTCTGTATGGAACAGTATCGAAAGCTTTGCTGAAGTCAAGGTAGGTGACATCAACTACTCCCTTGGCTCACACCTGGTTACCCATCAAAGAAATCTATGAGATTAGTTTGACAGGACCTACCTTTTGTAAACCCATGCTGTCTTGGATTCTGTGCTCCTATGGATTCCAGGTGTTGCACTATCCTTTCCTTAAGGAGTGCCTCTATAATCTTGCCCACTACTGAGGTAAGACTGACTGGTCTATAGTTCCCTGCCTCCTCCCTGCTACCACTCTTGTAGAGCGGGATCACATGAGCCCTTCACCAGTCTTCTAGGACCTCTCCTGTACTCAGAGACTCACTAAACAGTTCTGATAATGGCTCTGCTAGTTCCACCCTTAGCTCCTTTAATACCCTGGGATGTATGCCACCAGGTCCCATTGCCTTGTCTACCCTGAGCTTATCGAGCTCTTGTAGGACCCTTACTTTTGTGATGGGACTAGTGCACACCTCCCCCCCCCATGTCCATGGTGCTGAGCTGTGGGCCCTGCCCTACCTTCTCTTCAGTAAATACTGAACAGAAATATCTATTTAGGATAGATGCTTTTACATGGTCCTCCTCCTCCTCACATGCCCCCCTATCCCTTTGATCTTAGCAATACCCCCTCTGGACTTTCTCCTTTCACTAATGTATCTATAGAAAGTCTTGTCACCTTCTTTTACTGTTCGTGCTAGTGTTTCCTTGGTTTGGGCCTTTGCCTGCCTTACTGCCTTCCCTGCTCTTTTTATTTTAGTTTTTGTTGACTGTGTAAGTGCACTAGACAAATTCTGCCAATTTTCAGGCACGACTCGGGGGAGGGGGATACAGATGAATGCCAACGGACTCTGAGCCAGATTAAGCTGTTGGTGGTATTTTAGTGCATGTTACTGCTGGTATTGACCAATTTGTATCTGGCATGTTGAAGTCTCCCATTATCAGAACCCCCCCTTTAGCTGTCATGTTTTTTTATATCTTCTAACAGTAATGTGTCTATGTCCTCCCCCTGGTCTGGAGGCCTGTACATAACCCCAGTCGTATGGCTGTCCCATTTCCTGTTTCCAGGGTGACCCACAGTTCTTCTGGCTCCTTATGTGTATTCTGAATTTCTGTAGCTTTGATATTTTAATTGATATAAAGGCCCCCCCCCCCCTTTTTGCACCTCGGTCTGTTCTGAACAGTACATAGCCAGGTACTGAAGTCTCCCAAGTGTGGTTACTGGTAAACCATGTCTCGCTAATCTGCTACTTTGTCCACTTTAGCCTCTGTCATTATTTCCTGCAGTTCTGAAGTGACACTTGTAAATGCTCCATTAGCTCTAAAATGGCAGAAAGCATCTAACAGCATCTGCAGACTTCAACAGTTTTGCCACCTTCCTGTACACAGGTGAGTCTAACTTTATGAAAGTTGCACAGCCGTAGTGAATTGTATGTGTTTTTTATTTTTAATGTGGTTTAATCATCATGTTTGTGATGTATGACATTAGATACATCCTCAGTCTAATCATACTCTAAATTTAAGAAGCTGAGGGCAGCCTCGGCAGCTGGCCAGCTGCAATTGTTGCTATTTTAGGTAACATAGTCAAAACCTCTAATGAAACAAAAAGATACTGTTGTGGTAAATCTAAGGAGTTTTTAACTTCCAAGTGGTTTTACTTCCATGTGGATGCTTTAGAGGCAGATACATTTTTAAGAAACCTTTCTTTTCATTTTGTTTTACAACTCCAAAACAAGCCACAGAATGTGATTCCTTCCTATAGGTACTGTACAGTCTGGCCAAGCCCTCTGGTGAGACGTATTGTCCCTCTCCTGGAAAGGGAGGTTCCTTTATGCCTTTCCTCCACTGCCTCTCATACAGAGGATGTTATGCAAGCTGTTGGCAGAGCATACCACCCTAGTACTGGTGGCATGCATCTGGCCTTGTCAGATCTGGGTCCCACTTCTGCAGTATCTGGCAGTGGAACCTCCTGTTCACCTCCCTTTGTGTTGGGATGTGCTGTCCCAGAAACTATTGTTCCTTCTGGACCTGAAGTCTCTGTATCTACATGCATGGCTCCTGAAGACATAGCACTGCCCTGCTCTGGAGTTTCCAGTGTTGTTGATGTCTTGCTTGCAGCTAGAAACTTTTATTTGTCGCTGTCTGTCTGTCTGTCTATCTATCTATCTAAATTGATTTACCAGGAAAGACATACTGAGTCATAAAGTTATTTCAGATGTGTTCCTGGGGAAGGGGAGGGATACATATATACAACATGTAAAAGCACAGTATCTTTCCCCAGACTACTTTTCTTTTTGGAAGTGGAAGTGTTTCATTATATGTCATGAGTCTCATTCTATGGACCCATTTATGTGTCCTGTGAATATTATACTGGAGTAACTATTGTCCCTATCTAACTCTGATCTCCAGTACTCACCTATTAAGGTTGCATTTGGCTGACATCTCAATTTTCCATGCAACTATTGATGTGTGTACGGTAGTACAACTAGAAGTGTCCCGCACATTGCTTAAAGGCATTCTACACATGCATCTCCCAATTTGTAAATGGGTTCATCTTGAGACCTTAATTTTGTTCTTAAAAATTGGCTGAGGCTCAGTTTGAGCCTCTGTGACCAATTACTTGCATTTTCTTTCCCAGAAAGCACTTTTTGCTGTCGCTATTACTTCTGCTCAAAGCATCTTTGAGTTTCAGGCTGTCATGGTTGAGCCTCCTAATTAGATTTTTCAGAAGAATAGGGTTCCTTATGGACCAATCCTATATTGTTTCCTAAGGTGGTTTCTGATTTCACACTGAATCAGAGTCTTCACTTTCTTGTGTATTATGCTAAGCAGGCTGACAAAGGGGAAGCATTGTTGCATACACTTGATGTTCATAGAACACTACGTTTCTATCTCAACTGCACTAAGGACTGCAGAAGATCCTCTCTGCTATTTGTTTTGTTCACCCTTGGTAAGGAGGATGCCACTATGTCTAAACAGTACCTGTCCACATGGCTGACCAACAGCATTGTTTTCTGTTATAGGAAGCATGGTAAGCAGTTTTCTGGTTTTGGTCATGGCCACTCTACAAATGGCATTGTCACTTTGATTGCCTGTTTCCAAAATGTTTCTGCAGATGACATATGTGCTGCTACATAGAGTACTGTACTTTCACTAAGCATTACAGTCTTGACATTCCTCTTGCAGATGTGCTGGCTTTGGACTTCAGGGCCTTCTGTCATGATATCATATCAGACACTGCAGTATTCCCTAGGTGCTTTGTGTACTGGTTTGGAATCATACCAACAATGTGGCCCAATGGATGATATATCATCAATGAAGATAGACTAGTTACTTACCACAAGAATAGATTTTCGAGAGAATCTCCTCCACTAGGCCACAGGGTACTCACCACCTTACCACCTTGTTCTCATTCTGCATGAAGCAGTTGCTTGCAGTGCGATCTACTGATGTATTGGGTATCTATAACTGCCTTATGTTATGTATACATTTCTATATCCAGTCCCATGCCTCTCCAAGTGTTCTTGGTACTGGTTTGATCTCCTGGTTCCTGCTAGTCAGATATCCTCTGAACCTGTCTCTGGCAGGGAACTGAGAAGTCATGGGACAGCCCATATTATATATGCAGCAGTGTCATACATCATTGTGGGCAGCCCTCAGCTAGCAAAAGTTTTCAAGTTGTCCTGATGGCAACAGCTTACAGTTACAAAGAGGTGGCCAAATGGAGGAGAGTCTCTGAAAAATCTAGAGATATGGTAATTAACTGGTCTTTACTGATAACTTTCAAAATCTAATTAAATGAAATATTTTTTATGTTTCATCAAGGACTGAATTTAACAATTATTTACTATTTCAGAGTACAGAGCAAAAGAACAAGCACAAGAAACTGTTCTGGTTTACAGGGGAGGTTGGCATTGCTGTGAGGGAGAAAAGGGCTTCTATAAGGAAATATAGGAAGACTCAGAAGGAGGAGGACAGGGTAAACTACATGAAAAGCTGAAAACATCAAGCAGAGAAGTAAGAAATGCCAAATCAGAGACTGAGCTGAGGATAGTGGAGTAATTCAAAGAAGGCGAGACGATTTTCTTTTGTTACATCCAAAAAAGGATGACAAAGGAACGTATTATTAAGCTGAAAATGAGCTTCAGTGGTAGAGGATATCAGAGGAAAAGCAGAAGTGTTGAATAAATACTTTCCCTCAGAATTAGGAAGGAAAATGACCAGTTTAACATGATAAGATAGAGATAGGGTAGTGCAAGTGTGAATAAGTGGGGAGGTGATTTTAAAGAACAGCATCCTCAAGGGGTTGAGCTCCCTCAAGGTGAGCAGATCTTCTGGGGCAGATGTTATGCACCCAAGGTGCTGAGAGAACTCATGGCAGTTATAGCAGCCCCTCTAACAGACCTGTTCAACAGCTTCATTGACACAGGCATGGTGCCAAGAGAGTGGAGAACTACAGATGCAGTACCCCTGTACAAGAGCAGGATAAGGGGCATTCCAGGGAACAACATACAGGTCAGTTTGGCATTGATAACTGGCAGTCAGATGAAAATCATTCTGAAGCAAAGAATGGTTGAGTTTCTTGAGATGAATGGGCTCCAGGACAACAGAAAATATAGGTTTTTGTCTGGGGGGGGGTTGTGCCAGATGAAGTTACAAGGGCGATGGACAGGGGCCAGGCAGTGGACATACTGCAGCTGGACTTCAACAAGGCCTTTGACTCAGTCAAATACTAGCAAGAAAGAAAGTAAAGGAACTAGATTCAGCTCTTTATCAGATCATAAATATTTTTGAGCCAACCTACTGTGCATTTCAGGGAAACCAGCTTCATCAAGGATTATCATCTATGAAACTATTATTATTCACATTAGCAAGTTTAACTGGTTCAGACAACTAGGCTGAACAAACATGGTAAGTATAAATATAACCAACCACCTGATAAGGGTAACCACTTTGTTAGCCAGGGCTGGCAGTATAGCCTAGAGGTTAGAGTAATGAGCTGTGAATGAGCTTGGTACATCCAGCAGACCAGACCTGGGTTTGAGCCTCACAATCTCCACTTGTATACTGTGTGACTTTGAGCAAGTCACTTAACCGCCCAGTGCCCCAGGTCACACCTGAAAACAGGCACTTTGCCTAGTGGGTCTTTCCCATTTACCAGAGACTAAAATAAAAACAAATTTCTGTGAAAAAATACACGTTGTTTAAAATAATCTACATTTTATAAAATACAAGTTAATACATTTTCTGCTAGGCACACAGAAAGATAAAATGCCTTAAGTCTGGTGTCTGAAACTCTTACACTAGGGTAATAATTTGGAGCCTGTTTGGAAAATTAGATTGAAATAAAAATATTTTGTTTTCAGTTCTTGACACTCATTAATCAGCTATGCTCTCGCTTAATAGCCCTCTAGTGAGCAACCCTTTATTACCTTAATTCTTAGCACAAATGCTTCCTGCAGGCTTAGAAACAAGTTCTCTGGCCTGTGTGCCCTGTAATGTGAAAACACTGCTCAGTGACTAGCAATGTGTTGCCAGGCTAGGTTAAAGTATAGACCAACAAGGCCCAGGCCTACAGCCCCTGCCAGCCATGCCTCTCCCAGGCCTGTTTATCATCCTGGCTGCAAAAGCAGACTCAGCTAGTCTAACTTGTAATTGATCCTGTCTGGGACCCTTTAGTCTAATCCCTGTAACAAAGCACGGCTGTTCCAGCTCCTATTAACATCTCATTAACCAATTAACAACTCTGAGTTACAAACCTAGCCATCAGCCCCACAAGGAAAGGAAATTTGATTTTCCTGCAGTTTCTGTGGTGCCAGGTTCAGCATAATACATTTTTGAACATTCTTAAAAGATGAGCACCAAGTTACAACAGCCAGTCTGAGGGAGACATTAGCACTGCTGCAGTTACTTTATTTCTTTATTTCTGCTTGCTGTTGCCTTCTCAGAGCTGTCAGGCACCCTCAGTCCCAGCAGCAGCAGGGCCCCCAACTTAGAGTTTTCAGGCTGACCCAGTGCAAAGTGTCAGTCTTCAAGATTTTAATTTTTTTTAAATTATTTAGATGTGTCACTGTGCCTGTTAAAACAGCACACAAGGGGAATTAGTGAGCTAGGCAGGGGCCTTTAAAATCGTTTAACAACGACCTGAAGATGCCTGCCACAGTAGAAGGATAGGAGCTACCAAAACATAAGGTTGCCTTTGTGCCAGCCCACTTGAATTTAAACTCTACTGTGCCTGTGGTTTTCCTCTTGTTCTAATGTCCTCTAAGGATTCTTTAGTGCATTGCTAGGTTTTATTTATTACTAAAATTTTCATTTTAAGTTTATATGGGGCATGTACTGTCTATGGCTTACACTCACATATAGAAAAATAGTTTTCTAAGCCGGATATGGATGAAATCATGGATTTAAGAGACTGAAAAAACATGGTGAATATACAGATGCCTGTTGCTGTTTTTGTTGTAAAAATAATTGGAGTGTGTACTGTGATATTGTTGCATGTTTATTTTACTATACAAGTATGGTTTTGTACTTAAGATTTTGTTTAGGGGATACTAGCCCCTATTGTTTAAAAAACTCACTTGTTGGACTATTGGATTTGGAGGCAAAGGCTTGAAAAAATATTTAACTCATCGCCATGTTTATTTAAAAAGTAGTTTTGGTTCTTGTTCTTTTTGATCCCAGTCCTTAGACCATGATCAGAGCAGGATTGTAGGGGATGGTGGTAAGAACTAGGTAATGGGATGAGAGGTGCAGATTGGGAACTTGGGAAGAGTTGGGAGGGACTAAAGTCAGAAACTCTGTGGAACAGGGGCAGGTCTATTGGTGCAGTAGGAGGGATGCAACCCATGAATGTTGGTGACATGTTATGCTACTGTCGCTATCCCTAGCTCTCACCCAGCATACAATCCATTATAAATGATACCACAAACTCTGCAATGTTTGACCCCCTACGAGATCACAAAATAGAGACTGTGCATTTAAGAAGTGTTTTGGTAACAGGTGTGACACTGGATATACTAAAGATCACGCGCAGCTCGCCAAGAGCTACCCTAGTTCTTCCGAGAGCCAGACCTCACAAGGTCAGAGGCATTCCTCTACCGTGCCCCACTGGTATAACTCCCTCCCTGCCAGTGTCTCAAACTCTCTAACCTTAGCTTGCTTTAAGCCCAGGCTCAGAAACTTCCTGCTTAGCTCTCAAATGCAACTGCGCTAGCCTAGTGTAAAAATAAAATAAAAAAATTAATAAATAAATAAATATATATATACACTCTGTTTGACAATGCTCACTGAGTGGCTCCCCTTCCTTTCCCTACTTATTCCTCCTCCCCTATCTCCCTCCCTTCTACCCCCACCAGCTCTCCCCCGACCATAAGTTTTGCACCCTTTGTTATCTTTTGCTCGTTGGAGATTGTACTCTATTGTAACAAAACTGTAATTGAACTGTAACTTTTTTGTTTGTAAGTACTGTGTCCCTTGTACTACTGTTCTGATGTCCTCTTTGTGACGAGGTACCTTTGTAAATGAGCTTCTGGCTCAAAGGTTTCTAAACTGATGTTTAACTAAATAAATAAATAAATAAATAAAAGTGTCCACATTTGACTACTGAGTTAGAAACTGGTGCTTTAAAATTCTTGTATGGCTCTCCTGTGGTTCAGCTCCATACAATCTCACATATATCCAGCACAACAGTGGTAGGTGGCTGAAGTCATAGGATTTATATAAGAATTAAAAACCTCAGTCTTCAAGTTTTTGGTGACTGCCATTACTAAGCTGCTGACTGTGATTCATTGATGTGATTAATTTTTTTTAATATTACATTTTCTTTAATTTGTGTGTTTGTGAAGTTGTCACATGGGTCGGCTCCATACAGTTTCTCTTGTATAGCAACCATGGCATCTGCAATGCATGTATTTGAAACCAAGGGATACATATGGACATTAAATAAAAATGCAGCCTTGGAATTGACTGGTTGTTTTTTGGTAACTGCAGTCCTATGTTGCTGATTGTGGTTTATTGGTGGTCTGTAGCTGTTTTGTTTAGTAGTCCAGCTGCTGCAGATTGTGAGGAGTTATTTGAGTACTGCCCTTCATGGGTTCTTAATTTTGTATAGGTTCATAGGAGGTTTACTGAGTTGGGTGGGCAGTATTGCCCTTTATGAACCTCGCCACCAAATGTTGTTGGTGGAAACTAAATTTAAAATTGCCCATGTATAAATCCAACTTAATTTTGAAAGTATTAATTGTGTTGCTGTCTACAATATTTTTGTATTGTAAATAATTATAGGGAACAGTTCCCCTAAAGACAGTGGAAAAACAGAGTCAGCAGCAGTAAGTAAAATAATCTCACAAACATAAATGTGTTAGGGTTTAACAAGTAAGGCTCTGTCCACACTGGAAATAAACATTTTATCGTGTCCATACCTAGTCAGAACTGTGTTTTAACACAAATGGCATCCGTCCACATTCTCTATAAGGAAAGCATGTTAAAACACACACACTGTGGGATGGCTAATTAGTGTATTGTGGGCACCAGGAAGAACAACAGTGGGAAACACAGATCGTACACCCGTGCACACACATAACGTAAAATGTTTTTCTCTTAAAAAGTTTTCAAAGCCGTGCTTTAACCCTGATTGTATCAGGGTTTAAACCCAGTTTTGAAACACGGTTCAGTACTGTTACCAGTGTGGACGCAAACTGTGTTTCCCAGTTTTAAAATGTTACAGGTTATCTGTAAAATTTAAAAATCTCTATTGTGGACAGAGCCTTAGCGAGAAAGAGAAATACTTATGAAGATTCGGAAGCTGACCGATTTATTTACAATTACAAACATACTGGATGTGTAATCATTAAAAAAATCTCAATGCACTGAAGATATGAAAAGAAATAACAGATAGCTCTAGACTAAGGGTTATGACCCTGTGTGGGGCCAAGGCATCTGATAACCTTAATATGGCCCTGCACTAGGTGTCAGGCAGGTGCCAGGATCCTTGTCCCTCCACCCCGGAGGAGAACAGTTTCTCAGATTGCCATCCTCTAACTCCTGAGCTCATTTCTGAACTCAGATTGTGAACTTCACAAGTGATAGCACTACTGCTGCACTGCTGTGTTGGCCCTAATATGTATCATTAACATACAAATTCGTTGCTGAGTTGACCACAGCAACATTTGTGATTGTAATGTAAATCTTTTGTTTTCATGCAATGATGGCTGACTCATCTTTAGAAAGACAGAAGACTTTCTTTATGATCAAGATGGCGACCATGCTGGGCCAGCCATCGAGTGAAGCAGCAGTGTAGGAATTTTATTTATTTTAATGTTTTAACACACTTGTTTATTAGTTGTTAATCTTATGTTACTTTATTGTTATTTGTGCTTTTGTGCTTTTGACACTGCTTTGCATCAGTTGTGGCCGACTTAAATCAAACATCGCTAGTATGCCCGTCTCGCTAGTGCAGCATTTTCCATCAGTTTGTTTGAGTGTTGCTGTCAATAGTTGTTGCTTTACATCAGGTGGTTGCCTGCAAGCTTACTTTTTGGACAACACCATGGGGATTTAATCATAAACTTCATTAAGTAATCTGAAGAGACTACATTCCCTTCCATGAGGATCTGCTGAGATTGTGAAGAACAGTTGCCGGGTTAGTCAGACTGCAGGGTGATCCAATTTGGAAGCGTGTCATGGACTTGGAACTGCGTGTGATGTGGAGCCTGGAGTCCATCACTGGGTAACTTGGGTCCCTCTGGTCTCTACTTTTTATGGGGAGCAATTAACCAATTCCTGTGGAGGATTCAGCCTGTTACATGGTGAAGGGTGTAATTCAGCAGACTTGGTAGTGGTGGGTCTCAGTTCTGGGTACTGTCCCCGGGGAACCAAGAAAGATCGACCAGAGTGTTGACTACTCTCTGATCTTACCCTGTGGTCTCCAAGGGTTACCTGGCTAAGTCGGGTGTAACCTGGAGGCCTAAAGTGAGGAAAGTGATGGGGTTTGGGTACTCTCTCTTGGGCTTGGTTGGGCTGGAATTTTCACTCATTTAGAAGAACTGGATTTTGTATTGGTTGGGATCCAATGTTCTCAAGGTTGTTGGTGCTCTATACGATTCTGTCTTAGAGGAACCTGGAGGGCTTACATCTGCAAATTGACGATTGCTTGGATTACTAGTTGATAAAATCAGAAGAAGGGTCATGGACTTTATAGACAGCAAGTACTTCATAAATCTTTTGTTTATTTTGGAGGCAGTGAGAGGGCCTCCATTGGTTATTCTCTTGTACATTAAATTTGAAGGTACAGCAGTGAGAGTGCTGCATTACTTGGAATTGTTTTGGGGAGGTGGGTGAAAGCTCACGCTTTCACTGCAAATTTAGGAAGCTGTGGTGAGCTTCTGTTAGAAACTGGGAACGCTGAGTATTTTATGAGGAATCCTCATAGAGGGCAAAATTGACTGAACATACTGGACATATTGGATTAGTGCTGGGGGAAATACTGCTGTTATTTGATACTGGGCTACTTTGGGTATATATTATAATGTGTATTTATAAGTATTAGTGGATAAGCTGTATTTAGGTTTTAAATCATAGGAGAGTTGAGTGTATGGATTAGTGAGTGTGGATGGGATGGTTGAAAGTGATTGTGTATTGGGGTTGAGTGGTATTGAGAGAGAGAGTGAAGGAGTGATTGTGCATGAGGGTGACTGAATGAGAGAACATGTGATTTTAGTGATTTTATAGCTGCTGAGAGTACTAGTCACAGGATGTGTCTGGCAGGAAGGCCTCCTACGGTGGGTACTACTCTTCTGCTGAGCTCTTGGCTCTTCTCCTTAAAGCACCCCACTATCGGCAGAGGGTATGGCTGCTGTTGTCTTGGGTATAGTGAAGGGGTGGCGGAGGGTAGGGGCCTGGTGGGGAGTAGGGGCAGGTGGACAAATCGAAGTTGTGGGGTCCAGGAGATGCCCACGGGCTCCACTTTGGGTGGGCAGCTAGCATGGTCAGCCTCGACTGCTCATCCAGCCTGGGCAGTGTTGTGCAATGCCAGGTCAATTAGGGACAAGACTGCAGTAGTTGCTGATCTTGTTGGGTCATGTGACCTGGCATGCATCACTGAGACCTGGCCGAACGAGAATGCTGGTCCCATTTTGGAGTCAGCAGTTCCAGTCGGGTATTCGGTGATACACCGCCCGAGGTTGGATCATAGGGGCGGGGGATAGCCATCTGTTTTAAAATGGAACTGGGCCTTGTAGATGTGCCAGTTGGGGTCACCAGATCCTTCAAATGTATTGTGGGTGCAGGTATGGGATGCAGGATACTTCTCGTCTACCATCCACTCGGGGGTGAGAGGGATTTCCTGCAGGAAGTTGCAGACTTCATTGTCGAAAATAATGTTGAAGTCCCCCAGGTGGTTAGTGCTGGGGGACTTCAATGTCTAGGTCAACGATGAACTCTTGCATTTGGGTCAGAACTTCCTCCAACTGATGATTTCATTGTGCTTTGCACAGGTGATTACCTCTGTGACCCACATACAAGGTCATTCACTGGACATGGTGTTCCTGCTGGGGATGGGGATCTCTGATGTGGTGGTGGAACCCGTCAAGTGGTCCAATCACCACATTATAGGGTTCAGTTTCTCACTCCCCCATATAGACCTGACCCTATGGAGATGGTTCTGTACCTCAATTTGCAAGTGTGACCACTAATGGTCTTATAGTGGTTCTAGATCTATTGGGGAGTTTGAGAGTTAACATGGACCCAGAGGATCTTCTAATGGCCTATAATAAGGCAGTGGAGCTGCTCTGGATTCCACAGCTCCTGTCCGGGTTCACCCTCTCCACTTGCCCTCGGTCCCTGTGGTTTGATGGGGCCTTGAGGGAGTTGAGAAAAGTGGGAAGAAGGTTGGAGGATCATTGGCGGAAATTGGGCCTGGTGATGACAAACTTAGAGTGATGTCCCATTATAGGAACTATCAATCTGTAGTCTCTTGTAAGAAGGCAGAGTTCCTGTCCAGAGAGATTGCAGCTGCGCAAAATCGACTGGCCCATGCTCTTTCAGACTGTGGATAGGCTGCTCAATTCAGTCTGTCTCCAGAACTGGAAAGCCTTGTCACAAGAGAAGTATGAGGAGTTTGCCTGATTTTTTGGGGATAAGGTGGTCACCATCAGGTCTGAGATCTGCACAGCTCACTTGAATGGGCAAAGCAGAGATCGGTGCGAGACTACAAGCACCTGGGTTTGTCTGGTCAGACTTTGGCCAGTTGGCGATTGAGGATGCTGTGCAGATAATCCAGGGTTAGTGGCCAACTTACTGTAGTTTGGATCCTGGTCCAACACACCTCCTCATGGGGTGTGTGGAGGTAACTGGACTGATCCTTGTTGGGATAGTCAGGTGTTCGTTAGAGACCAGGGTGCTTCTGGACACTCTGAAGTAGGCAATTGTCCACCCCCTCCTAAAAAAACATCCCTTGACCCTGACTGTCTCACAAACTACAGGCCTGTCTCTAACGTTCCCTTTGTGGGTAAGGTTATTGAGAAGGCAGTTGTGCTGCAGCTCGAAGAGCATCTGACCACCCATGATATCTACGCTCCTCTCCAGTCCAGTTTCCGGAATAGACATAGTACTGAGATCGCATTGGTCTGGGTACTTAATGATCTCCTGATAAAGAAGGATCAGAGGAGCTGTTCGATCTTGGTCCTCTTAGATCTCTCAGCAGCGTTTGACACCGTGGACCATGGGGTATTGCTGGACTGTTTGTGGCTATTCTGTGGGCTGCCTGGTACAGTCCTCAGATGGTTCCATTCTTTCCTCACAGACAGGATACAGAGAGTGGAATCAGAGGTATTGGAGGAATCTCCCATTGCCTGCCCATTGATTGGACAGTCCCCAGTTGGAGCTCTGCCATGATTGGCTGCTGGTCTGTTCTGCTCTCTGAACTGTGTTCACGGATTTCTGCCTTGAAACTGGGGTCTTGGAATACGGGTTTTCTGTGTAGCAAACTATATTGTAGCTAATTAATGTTTAAATATTGTTTAAAGTGGAATGAAATGCATTACCTCAAAGTTTAAAGGCCGAGCGCTTCAGCCTAATGTATATTGTTGATTCTTTTTATAGGCTGTTGCCTGTAATTTCCCTCCTCTCAAATTATTCTGCCTCTTTAGCTACAGGCATCACCAGTAGCTATCTTTCTCTTTTCCTTTCCTCCTGCCTTGCCTCACCTGTATTGCAGCCCTTCTACCCCTACCTAATTCCCTACTTTGGACCTTGGTAACTCGAGCTGTCTTGATCAAAAACTGCCCATTTGCAACTGTCGGACTTTGCGCACTCAGCACCAACACCCCCTACCTCTTTTGTCCTGCTAATTTCCCTCTTCCTTAATCACTCTCTAGACATTGGAACCCCTGCCCACTTTTGTCTTTAGTTCTACTGTTGGTACCTCACATTGAAAACCCCCACTCTGCTGTCTGCAACCTCATCGCTCTGTAATTCCTCAAACCCCCTCCCAGTTCTTTTGTCCACAAACCACTCCTCTGCCAGAACTAGGCCTTATCTACCTAATCTCTGCTCTGTCTCTCCCCAGGATTCAGCCTGTGACTTGGGCACATCCCACTGCTGGGGATCGCTCCCTTGCCCGGCGACCGCTACCCTGCAAGCTGGACCAGGCACACTGCCGCTCGGATTGAGAAGGTACGTTTAGCCGCTGACTTCTCCCGGCTCTTCTGGCCACCCCCTGATTGGAGGACTGTCCCGTTGCCTGCCCACTGATTGAGCAGTCCTCGATTGGAGCTGTGCCATGATTGGCTGCTGGTCTATTCTGCTCTCTGAGCTGTGTTCACAGCTTTCTGCCTTGAAACTGGGGTCTTCTCCCTTGAAACTGGGGTCTTGGAATAAGGGTTTTGTCCCACCCACGCACCCCAACCCTGGCCGCTATTAAATAGAACTATTCTCTGCCCAGCTCTCCCTTTTTGGTCATTCTACTGTCTCTCTCCTCCTATCCTCACAAGTGTCTCCTCCCTTCAACTGTCACAGATCAGATCTACTTATTCCTCAACTATGGCTCAGTGTACTGAGTCAATTTGCATTATATCAGACATATGGCCGTTGCATATGTTATTTGTCTCTCCATATTTACCAGTCAGCCTGAAACCTGCAATAATATACACCATGTGGTCAGAGACCTCAACTATAGCCTGCACTATACCACTGGCTGCTCTACAGGAAATTTCTTTGCCCTCAGAAATGGGCCTTGGTCTCCCTTCACCCTAAGCCCGTCTCTCGTCAGGCTCACCTCAGCAAGCATGCAGGCTGCTTGCTCAGCTAAATATTCTCCTGATCAGTGTACCTAATAAAAAAAAGATCAAACGACGCTGGAATAAAAGGAGGATTAGGCTGACTAACACACTGCTGAGAATACACCACATAAGACTTGTTCTCATGTTACTAATGATATCAGGAACGCTTCACCCCAATCCAGGTCCTAATGGATCTACCCCAAATAACAAGCACCCCAAGCATGGGTCCATTTAGCTTGCCACCATCAATGTCTGCAGTCTCTTGCACAAAATGGATATCCTCAAAGTATGTGTGTCTATGCATAACCCAGATATATTAGCTATTGTGGAAATTTGGCTATCACCAAAAGTACCCAACTCAGCTGTTGCCCTGCTGGACTACTCAATCTTCAGGCTGGATAGAACCTCATAGAGGGGGGAAGGTTGTGCAATAGACCTGAAAAACTCCATCAGAAGGATAGCCCTTCCATCTATGGACCCTGATGGACTTGCCCAAATAATAGCCATATAAAAGTTCTGCTGGGCACACATAACAAAACACTTACCATTATCTCGGGTCTACATACCACCTAAGGACTTGTCCTGTGGCCTTAAAAGTATCCTGGATCATCTTCGGGCACAAAAACAACTTTCTGAGACCATTATAATGGGGGACTTCAACTTAAACTCATAATCCCCAGAAAATGGGGCCTCAAAGGATTCCTTAGCATCACTTCATTTCTCCCAACTTGTCAGCCAGCCAAAATAAATAAATTACAAAACCAGGACCAGCACCACTATTGATTGGATTCTATCTAACCACCCAAGCCACATCACCAATGTTACTGTCCACTCAGACTCTATCAGTGACCACTCCCCATTACATGTAGTTGGTCAAATAAGTTCCCCACCCCAAAACCCATTACAATCTACAGTCAAATGCTAATGCATGGTTACGTAGATCTCCTAAAGCACCAACTCAGATCACAAGACTGGACATTTCTTGACTCCATAGATAATGTCAATGTGGCCCTTGATCACTTTATCAGCTTTTTCAACCTGGCCTGCAATACCTATGCACCACTAAGAAAATAAAGGTCCGTGGGATGAGCAACTCATGGATCACACCGGATTTAATAACCAATGTGAAACTTTGGGACCATCTCTGGCAACTAGCCAAATCCTCTGGACTGCAATGTGATCTACAGGCATACAAAACAGCAAGGAATGCCTGTACAAAGGCAATACAGCAATCTAAAAGCAAGTATCATAGAGAACTACAATCTGACTCTTGGGGTGACAGTAGGAAAGTTTGGTCCAATATAAAAGACATCACTGGCAAAGATGTTAAGATTTCTCCAACAATGTTAAACCTCAATGGCAACACCATCACTGACCCGTCACCATCGCCAGTACTTTTAATACAGCCTTCACCGATCTAGCTGATGTCCTTCCAAAAGATTTCTTTGTTGATGCTCCTCCTTTAACATCTGGGACTGTTAATCACAAAAACCCTCACCACCCATCACTATATTTCAAGTGGGTTTCCATAGCCAGGGTCAGAAAACTCCTAGTTAAAGTGCTGGGGAAATCCAGGCACAGTAGGGACTCCCTTGACCTTAATCTCATCTCACTCACCCTTGAAGAAGTTCGCCTACCTATTACCAAGATTCTTAACATATCCCTCTCTCTATCACAGTTCCCTACCATTTGGAAGACCGCACTGGTCACCCCGGAGCACAAAGCTGTGTATCGCTCTCAACAGTCCAACTACAGACCAATATCAGTCCTCCCCCCCATATTCAAAGAACTGGAGCGTATAGTAGCAAACTAGCTTACTGACTACCTAGAGAAGCACTCCATTCAATCCCCACAACAGCATGGCTTCAGGAAAATTGCAGCACAACCACAGCCTTGCTAGAATTCACAAGCTTCTTACACAAATCCTTCGACGATAACAGCCTCATTGGAGCGGCATTCATTGACCTTTGATACCGTAAATCATCAGCTCCTCCTGGATCAACTCTCGAATGTTGGTCTCTCACTTGACACTCAAAAATCGTTCAGGAGTTACTTATCAGATAGGTGACAATGTATAAAAATAGCTAGCAGTGTCTCAGATCTCCAAGTTGTCCGGTCAGGTGCCCCACAAACAAGGATCCATTTTAGGTCCACTTCTATTTAGCATCTTCATAAATAACTTACCTAATGCTTGTCAACAAAGGACACTCCTCTAAGCAGATGATACCGTCATTTTTACAAGCCACCCTGATCCTCCTTGCTGGACACAACCTCCAACTTGGCTTCATTGGCGTTGAAAAATGATTCCAATCGCACAAACTTGTGCTCAATTATAAAAAAACTAAACTCCTACTGTTCTCAATCTCACGTCATAAGCACAAGAGATTTGCCCTCACAGTCAAAAATCACCTTGGAGTCCTGCTGGAACAAGTACAACAGTTCAAATACCTTGGGGTTACCTGGACAATCACCTCTCCTATTTTCCTCATATTGAGACTGTTGCCGAAACAGCTGATACAAAATTAGGTCTGTTATTTAGGTGTTGAAGTAGCCTAACCACTGAAGCACTTAATATCGCTATAAATAGCTCAGTTCTATCTATTATCGACTATAGTCTGGTTGTTTATGGTGCTTCCTCTGCCACATCTCTCTAAATAGACTACTAACCACACTGAACAAGGCGTTTTGACTCCTCACTAGTGCTGAGCCCCGTACCCACACTTGTGATCTCTATGAGCAATCAGGCTGGCTAAATATATAGGGGAGAATCAAGTACCAATCATGTATACTTGCAAAAAAGGTGCTACATGGGACCTTGCCTAGGGGCCTCTCTAGTCTTCTCCCTAGATCCCGAAAGGCTCGCTTGACTAGGACCTCGGAAATGGACCTCCTACTCATGCCAAGATTCAGAACTACCCAGTGCCAATGATCCTTCCTTTACAGAGACCCTATGTGGCCAAATAGTCTTGGCCAGGATCTTACTGATACTCCACAGCCTACCCAGTTCTAACGCTTCCTACACCAAAATATTATGAATGAAAATACCTGTGACTGCCCCTTATAAATGCCCAACATCCTCCCTTGTGAAGTCTGAAAATGAATCGGTCTTGCTGAGAAGGCCTTTGGCTGCCTCTTCTCCTCCCACCCCTTCCCTGCCTGCCTCCCTCCTTATAACAGTTGCCCTTCCCTGCCACCACTTTTACTACACTGAATGCAACTAACTTCCTGGCCACCACCTATACTGCTCTGGATGGCTACTGACCTTTCCCCTCTTCTAGTCCTCCTCCTCCATCTCCCTGACTCCCTACCCCTTCCCTCCATCCTTTTCCTCCTCATAACCCCTCTCTCCTCCCTCCACCTCTTTTTCCTTGTTGTTCACATGACAATGCCACCCAGCAGCAACTTTCACCCTACTCTCTACTATCTGTCCTCCTCCCTACACTCCCAGCTATCTGACTATTTCAGTACTAATGACTTCTATTGTGCTTTGTAATGACTTCTGTTGTACATTTTAAATAACTTGCATTGTAAGTGACTCCAGATTGTTCATTGTAATTTGATTTATTCCCTTGTCTTTGTACTACCTTTCCAAAATGACATGGAACCTTTGTAAATTAGCTGTTCTGTGCTCAAAGATATTGTAATCTGAGAATGAATAAATAAATAAACAAACCTCATCCCTCTTCCCTGCCATGTGGGGTGCCACAGGGCTCCGTGTTATCCCCATGTTGTTAGCAGTGTACATGCTGCGTTGGGAGACATTATTAGGCAGTGCGGCTGAGTTTTCACTACCATGCAGATGATACTCAACTGTACATGTCCTTTGTGCCGAGCACAATGGCGTGATTTTGGTCTTTAATAACTGCCTCTTGAGATTCAGGATTGGTTGTGTGCCAACTGGCTTAAGCTGGTCGGATAAGACTGAGGTGTTGGTTGTGGACCCAGGTCATCAGGTAGGAGGTTAGTGACTGGACAGCCTTCCGGGCTTTTGCTGGGAGGCAACCAGCTAGTGACCTCCGACTGGGTGCAGAATCTGGGCGTTATGCTTGATAGCGAGCTGACACTTAAGTTTCAGGTATAGGATGTAGTCAATACTTTCTTTTATCATCTAAGGAATATCACCCGGATAAAACACCTGGTCCCAATTGGTGATCATCTGACACTGGTCCACGCCTTTGTGACCTTGCTCCTCAATTACTGCAATGCCCTATACCTAGGGCTACCAATGGTGGATCTTGCTGTCTAATAGGTGCAGAGATCGGCTGCCAGTATGTTACTGGCATATCAAGATCTAACCATGTCACACCTGTGCTCCATGGCCTGCACTGGCTGCCGTGTCATGGAGGATCACCTTCAAGGTCAGATTACTGACCTATAATGCCCACACTGACAGGGTCCATGCTACCTGCAAGATCTCCTGTGTTCCTACTGCCCTCTTCAGCCTCTCTGCTGATGAGGGTTTCTAGAATTTCCAAGGTCTGTTTGACAACTGTAGATGCTAGATCATTTGCTTTTGCAGCGCCAACCCTGTGGAATTCTCTACCTTGTCGGTTTAGAGAGTGCCCATCCGTGGATACTTTTAATCTGTGTTAAAACTTATTTGAGTCAGCATTTCCTGTTGCTAATAGTTTAAGTATACAAACTTGTTATTTATAGTTTTGCCATTTTAGGACTGTGTCTTTGTATTTTTTTTTTATGAAATAGTTTTGTTGATTATCATGTTTTATAAGATGTACAATGCTATGATCTGCTGGAATAGGTTTTAAAAATAAAGGATGATTGATTGATTGATGACATTAGTCAGGTTAATAAAAGATGCACATTGAACTGTATAAATTAAAGATAATTAACCCTTGCAATGGGAAATGGCCTAATTTCTGGGAAGTAGATGTAACTTGCAGATTTATACAGGTGTACTCCATTGGTGGTGGTCTTAAACATGCAAAATGCAAATAGCTGTTGTGGCTTTATTGAGCTGTGCCTTTCACTGGTACTGGTGCACAAATATCTGTTGTAACTTTTTCAGCTGTACTGTAGTGGTACTTCAGTGGAGGAAGAAGAAAGGTGTTCTGCTTCAGTGGCCTGGTTATGGTGCCATTGTAGAGAAGGAGGAAGAGTGTTCAGTGTTTGCTATTTTATTCATCTGTGCCTCTGCACAGTATAGCTGCTGTCATAAGAAGGAGGAGGAGGAGGAGGAGAGTTTCTTGCATCAGTGGTCTGGTAGTGGTGCCAAAAGGAGGAATACAGGAATCCCAGTAGATTTACAAGCCCTGACAGGAAAGAAAAACAAAGATTGTCATGTGCTACATATATTTTCTTTCTATAAATACTTTTTTTCACTGAGTTTTTCTGCCCCCTAGCTAGAAGATGTTCCCTCATCATGTCAATGACCCACTTCAGGGACTTACAAGTTAAATCTGAAGGTGACCTGCCCCTAGGGTCATGTGGGCTGGTGGGGATGCAGAGTGAGCCAATGCTTTTGTTATCCTCAGCTCTCCAGGATGTCAAATGTGCAATGATGCATAGCACAGCATGTGTGTCTACCAACAACCTCCCATATATTCTTCCTGCCATCATGCCATCCAGCCTCCGTCATATGGTGGTCATGTGGTGGCCCATTGAACCTCCCTTCTTGAGGAGGAGAGCTGATCATCGGATGCTCAGTCCTCCCTCACCTGGCCATCTCTCAGTAACCTTGGTCCATTTCTGAACTCAGATTGCCATCGTGGGGAGGTGGGTGGCATTAGTGCCTTATCCACCACACACACAACTAAGCCAGCTTATTTGCTATGTATTTTTCAGAGCAAAGAAAATTAGAGAGACTTTAGGAAAACCATAAGGGATCAAGAACTGGAATGTACTCAAACGTCCATTTGGCACCAACTGGATTGTCCCCTGAACTACCTGAATGGCTGCTTCATTGACCCTGAACAATGGAATGGCCACCAGAACCAGACTGAATGCCCTTCCCACCTTCAGGAATGGTCAACACAACCTCTCGGGAATGTCATGAACCCTCTAGACTGCCCTGCTGACACGCCATAACAGATTATAGCAGATCTGGCATGGGTAGTCCTGCAGGTTATGGCAGCTGCTATAACTCATAAGGTGGGTATTCCAATGGGCCAGGTATGCACTCCAACAGAGTAGGCATTCTGGGGAATTGGGCTGGCCATTCTAGTGGGTTGGTGGCAGTTCCATTGGGTCGTGGATGGGTCTTTCACCTGGGTGGACAATTTGTCACGTTGGGCATTCCAGCAGGTTTGGGTGGGCATCCTGCCAGGTTGTGGGTTTTGGAGGTTCTGGCAGCCATTATGGTAGGTTGGGGTACCTGTATTGATCATAAAGTAGGGTAATAAAAAGACTATGTTGGAAATTTGGGGTGAAAAACTTAAAATACAACAACATTATGAAGAAGCATTGAAATGTGTCAACGTTTACTCATAACATTGGTATTTGAGAGTTTGACTAGAACATTTCAACATAGCCTATTTTTACCCTACCTCATGAACATGACAGGTTTCATTTTCAGATCCCACCAAAACAAGTTTTTCACAGTTGTGTCACAAAATGAGATTTGGGGACCAATTTCATAAATGATAGCTGTCATGTTCATAAGTGTGACTTAGTTCATGTTTTGTAACATTGTTCACATGTCTTGGACAGCAATGTGTCCATAGTCTGTCTTGTATATATGTCAGCAACATAATATCTGTACTAGTGCATTAGCAGCCATTGTGGTTCTGACCAGAGTTTGTCTAAATATAGTTGTATAGTCTATATGAAACATTACTAACCATATTACCACAATTGCAGCAAAAGCAGTTGCAAATAAACAGTGACTTTGTAGATGTAGGTTAAGGCAGATGATGCACTGAAAGAAGTTTGTTTAACTTGCAGTCAGTGGAGCGTGTCGCACTTTCAGTAAAGATTGTAGGATTCATTTAAGGTTAAATACCCTCAGTTTTCCAGGCTGCCTTCTCACAGTATGTGAAACTGCTTATTAAACATTCATTCATATTATTGTGATAACTTTTACCTATGCGGTACCTTTCTATTCCTTTTTAGATATGTCTTTTTATCTTATCTCACAAGATGCCCATTTTCAGTTTTTAGACAGCTTTATAATTCTTACAGAGTTAAAATAAAGGAACACTTTAGTTCTGTGGCTCAGAGTTTCCCTGATGTTTCCAATATAATAAAAAACTTAGAAACATAAAAATTTACAGACAGAAAAGGAGCTGCAGTCCATCCAGTCTGCCAGGAGACCCTAGCTAATAGGTGTGACATGCCCCAACCGAATGGAGCATCCTGTGGGTATCCCCTTCCATGGGACTTTATTCTTCCTCTATGCCCCTCCTGGCACCCCCACCTGCCCATGAGACTGCCCCACCCAGTCTTGAACCTGACTACAGATTTAGCATTTAGCCAACAACACAAGGAAGGCTGCACATGGAAGGGGTGCTGGGATAAACTGCAAAGCAATTATGTAAAGAAAGAAATCCGCCTCATCACACCAAAGTAAGGAGACTGTTTAGGTTCTTATAAAGTGCTTCATTTATTCTGTGCAATGTAAACATCCTGATGCATTTAGAATTGCATATTCCTTTTCAAAGGATCACCTGCCCATGAATCTGACCCACCCAGTCTTGAACCTGACTACAGATTTAACATTTACCACACCAATAGGCAAAACATTTCATTGTTGCACCACCTGTTCTGTGAAAATACTTCCACCGTCCCACCTAAAACTGCCCCCATCTTGCAAATTCTGAGTATACGAGCTCTCTTTTCATTTAAACAGTTCTTATCTAGAAAACAGAAAAGACAGCTCTATAGAGATTAAGAAAACAAACATTAAAGATTGCTTCCTCCAACATAAGGGCCACACCCAGTAGAAGAAGCCAAGACTGTAATGTATACGAGTTTGCTTACCTTTTTGCTGCCATGGTGTAAGTTTAAGCGAGGTCACACACTGGAACAAAGGGCAAAGAATCTATTTTAGCATCATGCATAAATAACTAGTCTCATAGCCCCAGGCTGAAAATATTCTGTGCCTCCCTGAATAAAGTCATTTTCAGCATTGAACTTTAAAGTAAGACAGTTCTTTTCACCTTTTTTGGTAAATACAGTAAATTACCATGTTGGTTAGCTAAGGATGGGAGAACATTCCATTAAAAAATCAGGACCACTCCCATTAATGATATTATTCAGAACTTTATGTTAAAATAATTTGGATACGGGGTCTTGTGTTCTTTTAAAGAAAAGAGTGAGCTATGTCACCATGTGTGCTGTGAATAAAACAGATACTGTGAGTCAAATTCAATACATGTTGAAATGATAAAACAAGTTAGAGTTTATATTATATGCATTAGGTCTTCTAATTAAAGATTTTCAGATCTGTACAAAAAAAAGTAATCCAAGCTGTAATTGTGTTAGTTTGTTCAGGGTTTTTTTTTCTACATGACCTCAGTGCGTGATGACCTGTTATACTTCTCAAGCTTCACTCACTAGGTTTATGGGTCATCACACAACTTAGTGTATAAAAAAATTTGACTAACACACACTTGTAAATGCCATTATGCTACAAAGGTCACAAGTGGGAATGACCACCCTAGCAGTGCTCTGTTTGACCACCTGGTAAAATATATATGTACTGTAATGTTCTAATACATTTAGTACAAGGCGCACAGTTGTATGAAAAAGTGTTAACATTGTAGGGATCATCCAGTGTTGAGGCACAAATTTTTTGGTCAACATTTACATTATATTTAAAAATGTTTACATCAAGTATTGATAAGAAGTTTTGTATGGAGACAAAAAAAGTCTTTGTCACCCAGATTTCATCATCTGCTCCTCCACATTTTCCATTGTTTGCGACGTCACCCTCTGTTGCTGTGGAAATGTTTATGATGTCACAAAAGAAGGAGCAGCTAAAATCCTGAGGTTGAGAGATGCAGTTGTGATGCAAATATCAGCAGCTTTTTAGAATGAGAGGAGATGGAAGATATATTTCAAATTGATTATTTATTGGACATACTGTGCTGGTAGCAGATGATTGCAAGAAGCATCGGGGGGGGTATGAAGAATCTGAGTAGAAAAAATGGGGTAAACCAGTACAAATAATATACAAACAGGTAAAAGAATGCATAAACAAATTAACAACTGTGCAAAGGCACTGTGCTGGGATGGCATTATAGCCTAGAGATCGTTCCTGTAGAAGACCTATTGTAGTTGTCAAAATATTGATTGCCTCTCGAAGTTGAGAAACAGTCTTGAAGGACTTACAGACCTACTTCTGTTCTGATGACCTTCAATTTTGAACTTGTTTTCTATTTTCAGAATACATTTATTTCATCCCTATGGTTTTACATTGATAATCAGTAATCGTTTTATGGAGATTCTTAAATATTATCTTAATAAGTTAAACTCTTATAAATGATCAATTGGAAAAAAAAATCCACATTTTAGTTAGGGATAGCCCTTAATCCCACAAAAGATAAGGAAATGTGATGTTAGGGTAAAAGAAAATCCTCTGAGCCTTGCTGAATCTGTAGCATGATGTGTTTTTCTGACTTTGATCAGTTATGCAATGCAGCATTTGCGTTGCCCAAACTTCAACACAGTCAATCTAGGCACAGAAAAAGACATGCCAATGCTTGAAGAAAGAGTATGGAAGTTAGGGCATCATCAACACCACATCACATGAGAGTTCAAAGCCTGAGGATCACAATGCCACTGACTCACCAGTGCTCCTACCCTAATGTCACATGTCCATAATTTAGTAGAATTAAGGGTCAACACTGCAGCAACCAATGTCTAAAGTGTATATATATATATATATATATATATATATATATATATATATCTACATTGAAGCCCACCAGGATGAAGTGCAGAATTCTGCAATAGAGTTACTTCAACAAACAATACAATTTCAGTGTGAGATAGTCCCTTTGTCATACAGTAATTCTGTGACACTGTGCTTCATCCTGGTGGGCTTAACTGTATGTATGTGTGTGTGTATATATATATATATATATATATATATATATACTTACATACTGTGTATATATATATATATATATATATATATATATATATATAGTAGTCCTGGGAGTACATGGACACACAGGATTACATGAAGGCAATACAAATAAAGTAGACAATCAGTTATGCACAGGAACAAAACTTAGAAATGTAATATATACAAAAAAAACCCATAATGAACAGTGTAAAAAGGAGGATTAACATTGGTTGTAGATATGCAGATAATCAGATGTGAAGAATGAAAACAGTCTAGTTGGAAAAGAAGAAAAAACTACCATCTATGACCAGCTGGTCTATTAACGTAAGAGCTGAGGGTAATCATGATTCAGCAGTGTTTTTTTTGCCATCATACAGGGATAACTCTAGCTTAGGGGGAGGGTAGGTTGGGTGGAAAGCAGGGGAAAGAAAGGGGGCAGGGTTAGGGAGCACATGTGAGACAGGTGTGAGAGGCATGATAGGGAAGTGGAGGGGCAATAGATGTCTGACCGGGGGAGGGGGGGGAGAAAGGAGGCGGTGATGGGGCTATGACGGAGTGGGTAACAAGTGCTTACTGTGAAGACTGAGAATCCATGGATGAGAATGCCTGCCAATGAACAGTGGGCAGCAGGTTAAGAAAAACAGGAGCAAGTGTCTTTGAGGGAGTGATTCAGGAGGGTTTTAAAGTGGGACAACCTGGGTAAAGTTGGCAGTTTTAAAGAACTTTGGAAGTTATTCCAAAGGGTGGGAAGGACATGGCTGATGGAGGATTCACCATGGTGTGTTCTAATTCTTGGGACCTCGAGCGAAAGGTAGGAGCATCTACGGAGAGAGTAAGGTCCCTCAGCAAGGGTAAGGAGGCCAGCCAAGCAATTTGAAAGTTTGCTAATGAGTGCTCTGAACATCCAGAGGACATCATTTTTGTTCATCTAGTGTTTAATGATTGCCATTCGATTTGGGAGTAGAGGGAACAGTGATGTGTGTTGTAGGGGGCATTAGTTATGAATCAGATTGCCCTGTCAAACAGCATGTCCAGCTTGTTTAAAGAGGCCTGTGGGCATTGGCCATATATAAACTGCGTAATCTAGCACAGGGAGGAAGGTGATTTGAGCCAGCCACTTTTTTGCATCTTGGGTTAGCAGGTGTTTAAAAAAGTCCCAGCCTTTGCTTAAGTTTCTTAGGAAGCTCTTCTACTATAGGTGGATATTAAAGGAAAGCCAGAAGCCTAAATACTTGAACTTATCCACAGATTCAAGCGGCTCCCCAGGAGAGTCAGGAGATACGTCTTTGGGAGAATGGGGGAGCATTTACCAAGCGGTTGTGAAGAGAGAGAACGTGGCTTTGTTTTTTTGGCATTCAGATGGAGGAGGTTAAGCTGAAGGGTGCTGAAATCATGCTGAAGGTTCAAGCATGCTTGCTCCAAGGAATATCCGGCAACATAGAGCATGGTATTGTCCCAAAAAGGTGGACACTAGTTTTATTAAGCCCAGCATTGATATTATTATTGTATATGGCAAATAAAGGGGTCCCAAAATCAAGCCATGAGGTACTCCTTGATAGGGTTTTAGGGGAAGGTGGTGGCCTGGGATTTCACATGCTGTTGCCTGTCAACCAGGTAGCTGTTGAACCATTTAGTGGACTTGTCATCGAGTCCAATGCTAGGTAGCATGGCTAGAAGTAAGTCGTGATCCACAGTATCAAAGGCCTTACTCAGGTCCAAAAGTAAGGCACAGACATGTTGCTTGGAGTCAAGGCAAGTTGCCAATTGTTAGAGACTTTGGCCAATGCAGTAGTGCTATGATTTGGCCTGAAGCCAGAGTCCAATGGATTGAGAATATTGCTAGATTTGAGAATTCCCTGAGCTAGGAACTGATGACTTTCTTGGTAGTTTCGATAGCACTGGCAACAGGAAAATGGGCGGTAGTTATTTAGATCATATGGGTCACGGATTTAAAGAATGCCCCAGTAACTTAACAGATAGTGGTACTGGATTTATATCCGATGGAATCGAGTTAATATCATAAAAGCCAGGGTCAACTGTAACCTTTTTGCATTAACTAGTAGGACAAGTTAATTCAAACTTGCGCTAGTCACACAGATGGTTGTACTAGCCCACAATTGTAATAAAAAAAGTAATCACTTATACAGGAGAAAATGCAATTCAGAACATTTTCTGATTATTGCACATGTATTCTGCTCCCACATTGCTCCCTGCACCAGCAAAAGGAAAAAAAAACCTATAATGCAGTCACAAAAAGTGTGCCCCATATTGTTTTGTACCATGGTCCCCTCTATTCCTCTTTCTGCACTCCCCTCCCAACGAACCAAAGGATCCTACAACAGCAAATGTTCAATCATGCAATTCTAGCTCTGCGCACACAATAGCTGACATCATCGTGCACCTCATCACACTCTGACCCCCACCAACAGAGCAATGAACTGAGTCAGGCAAAGAAAGACAATCTCATCCCCCACCCTGTGATCAACTGGAGACCTGCACTACTGAACATTTTCACACAGGGACAAATGAGCCAGGGGCTTTCTCCTACCTCCTCTCTTCACTCTGGAATCTGCTCCCCTCTCCTCTTTCCCATTCCTCCTTCAACTAGAGCAGTAGATAAGTACAGCCTCAAGGCACGAGTTTTCGATTCCGCGCGTGGCTGTATCGATTAGCAGCGGAAATTTCTTCCACCCAAAATGATGGCCATCCATGGAATTCATGTCTGACCGCAAGAATTTGTGATGGCACACCACAAAGATACAGCTGAACAAGCCCCAGAGTACCATTTCTTTAATGGTGCAGTTTTTTCTGAATCCTACAATGGATATTTCGGATGGATTCACCAAAGAACAACAGTGTAACACTGCTTTAATTGTGGTATTATTTGCAGCAGTTGTAAATGCCAGTAGGTGCGAATGACACTAATTACAGTGTTTATTTGCAAAGGTCTACCCTCATTAGCGGTGTGACTCTCTTGTAAAAAAAAACAAAAAAACAACAACAACCAAATCATTGTGCCAGACAGCATTTACCATCCTGAAGAAGCTCCTTCACGCTCACCTCGGTGACTCATTCCAGTCTCAGTCTAGCACTCTGTTGACTCCATCACTGTAATGTTTCACACACAGGTCTTTGCTGGGGCCCATGATGAATGCCACCGAGGTTAGTAGGAGGCCATGGATGAATGCTGCTAATGTTCGGATGCGTTGGGGGTGGGTTAGATACATGTGAAGCCAGTTAGAAACACAGTAGGTGTCATCAATCACAAGTAAATAGCAGCCCGTGGATGTGCTGATGTGCAAGTGGAGAGTTAGATGAGAGGAAGGCTGTTGGATGAGGAAGGGAGCGTGTGCAATCTTGCGACCTGCAGGGTAAGACCAGCACAAAACCATTTGTTTACCCGCCAATAGTGGTCCCGCAGCCCCAAGCACCATCCTTGTTTACAGCATTCAATATGCAATTTCTGTCCAGAACACTAAGCTGACAATAAATAAATACATTAAGTAATAAATTCAGAAAGTGATGCTGGGATAAGGTACTTTGGGGGGATCCGTACTAAATCACGACATCCTAATGCCCATCAAAAATGTTCCCAACACTGAAATCCCGACTACAACATATGCCCAAATAAAAAATTCCCGCATGCCAAAAAGCCGACAAATCATTTCCGACTCAACCATAACAGTGGCCTGACCGCAACTGCATCCCCCCCCTCCCGCAAGCTTCATTTACCCCATGGGCTCTGTTGCAGTCTCTTGAACTTGGTGACTGCTGCGCTAACTGTGGCTGCTGCCAAAAGATGCAGTTTAACTAACCACATAACTGTGAAAATCCTGCAACTTCAGATTGCATCCGTGACTGATTTCGCTTTTAGCACCATGCATCCATGACTGAATGGGCATCCAGTCTTGGCTTCCTGTAAATTTCTGATTACAATCACTCTCCGGAACCAGTTTAACTTCAAAGTCCTAGAATAGGAAGAATGTTACAATACAGCCCTTTCAGAGAAAGATTACCAATTTGTTGTGGCCTCGCGCAACTGCAGGAAACAGTCAGCGATGTTAATGCTGAGTTTTATTAAATAGTATCTGTGTGTGTGGGGGGGGTACTGTTTTGAAAGCAGGAACTGTGGACCCTTCTGGCTTCCCGAAATGTGAAGGGCAGCCAGAGCACAAGAAACAGCATAGTTATTAGCCAACAAAAAATTATCAAAGCAAGTTATCTGATCTTGTTGCTGTTTAAGGCTAAAAGAATTGGGAGCACACAGGGAGAACAAAGAAATAGAGATCACAGCTGCTAAAAAATGATGGGGAAATCTAAAGATTCTTAAATACTTCCTACTCTGAAAGGAGCACCGGCAGCTTCAGCATCTAATTTCTTGCATCTTGCCCTCCTGAGCAGCCTGTTTCACAGTTTTACCATAAGATATAAAATGGAATGTCCCTTGTTTCTTGTTTTAAACGCCAATGTAACAGAACAGTTCATGTCGGGATTCTGTCATTCGGTATTTTCTGTTAGTCGGTCCACAGAACCGCTCTGAGTTTTTATTTCATTTTACTCTGTTTGCAAAAACTTGTATTTTACCCCGTGTTCTTGCGAATCCTTTTCTACCATTTGCCGATTTATTTTCTTTGTAAAGTATTCATTGAGATTATCTGGGACATGTTGAGCACTATAAGCTAGCCGGCTATTAGAAGCACTGCAGAGTTGTTTGAAATGGATGACCCTGTTGCTCTTTCTCCACCTAGCTCTTGCCCTGCTGAACAATCAGTAAAAATGTTTAATCAAGTCCTGATGAATGAAATTTGTACTATTTTAATTTATAGCCTTGGGACAAAAGTTTTATTTGCAGTTTGAAAAGCCGTAAACTGAGTTTTGTTCCTCAACGGTCCAGTCAGTCACCTGTCGGTATAGTTCAGAGCGTTCAAGTATTTTAAAAGTCTTGAGTTTTTTGAGATGGGCCACTGTGTTACAATTTGACACTTCTAAAGACTTTTAAAGCAACTTTCTAGTTTGAGTTGGATATCTGGAGGTTTAGCGAACAAGAGCTGAAATGGAATCAGAGCTGTATCTGTCTAAGGATTCAATTTCCCGGTGAGAGGGAACTTGAGAGTCTGCTTGCGCTGTAAGCGCTTGGAGGCCCTTTTATTAATTTAAAAGATGATATTGGATCGCATAACATTTATTGGATCTAATTATTGCTTGTTTATGATGATTTTAAATGATCTTTTGATTGACTCACAAGTTCTAATATTGATTTGAACGTTTCTAAATTATTTAAGGACAATTGCAGAGAACTTATTTAAGTGTATTTACTGTATTAATCATTGTTTTTGCAAATAATATGTTGCCAGCAGAAATCACCCAATATCTGGCAGGAGCATCAGAAAGCCATGGAGGGGCTCGGGTACTTAATCATGTGTACATGCATGTAGCCCATCTCCTCAAGAGTTCGTTTTATTGATTTTGTTCATTATATTTGTTTTCCTTCTAACTGATAAAAAAAAAAAAAATGCCCATGATGGAATATATATGCAATGTCTCACTGTAAATGTTGTTCTCCCTACCATTGAGGTTGCAAGCTGGCAGAGCACATTAACCCCACCCCCCAAAGTCCCAGCAGAGCAAAGGCAGATTCAGTTAATATTTGAAATTTTGCGTGATATCCCACCTAGAGCCAGAGACTACGGAGGGGACTACAGCCATTTTCTCAGTTTTATTTCCCTATTTTCAGTTTTGAATATATTTTTTCATTATTTTTATTTCTGTACATATTTTTACTACTAAGAAAATGTCAGATATGGTGAAAAGCCAAAAAAAGGGTAAAATTAAGGATAAAAGTGTGCCGCAGAAATTGGTGTCTAGCGCCGCCGAACATCTGTGGCACATGGGAACCCTGCCGCAGAACTTTGCTCCGATGTGCCGCAGAAAAATCGGGGCTCTGGGTACAGTTAATTGGTTTACTCTATTTCAACTTCAGAAAGTTGCTGAAGGAGTTAGAGGATCTGAGTGCAGCAAAGGAACTAGTTACAGTGGTGGGAAGTTGGTTGAGGGGGAGACAGTAAAGGGTGGTGGTAAGTGGGGTCATGTCAGGTGAGGGGGAGGTCACCACTGGGCGGTACAAAAGTCAGTTCTGGGACCAGTCAGTTTCAGTATGTTAGTAAGCAACACAGGAGAAGGAATACAGAGCAAGGTATGCTTCTGTAGATGACAATAAACTCTGTAGCAAGGTAGACAATGAGAAGGGAATAAGGGAGATGCATAGGAACCTGCAGAGGTTTGAAAGGTGACTCAGAACCTGGCAACTGAAATTCAACACCAGAAAGTGCAAGGGTATGGACATAGGGAACAAAAACACCAGAACAGAATATTAGATGGGAAGGGCTAAGCTAGGCATTAATTTTGAGGAAAGGAACATGGGAGTTATAAGTGATTCCTAAAACAATACAGCTGATGCAGCAAGGCCTTCAACAAGGTGACCAGAATGTTTGGTGTATTGGTAAGGTTTTGATAGCTGGAGGAAGGTAATTCTGCCCTCTACAGACCACTGGTAAGGCTGCATATGGAATGCTGTGCACAGATCAGGATCCCTACCTAAGGAAAGACAGACAGGCTGGAGATGGTGCGCTGTAGGTTAACCAAAATGATTCAGGGCCAACAGAGCAGATCCTATGAGGAGCGACTCATGGCACTGAAAATTTACAGTACTTGCCAGAATGGAGAGGAGATATGACAGAGACTTTCAAGTTCCTAAAATAAATGAATAAGACAAATTGTGAGGTACTATTTAACAGCAATGACAAGTCATAAACATGAGGCATAAGTGGAAGCAGACAGGGGGGAGACTCAGAAGGGATGTGAGAGAAGTTTACTTTACAGAGAGGGTAGCTGAGACATGGAACAATTTACCAGCTGAAGTAGTGGGCACAAAAACTATTAATGGTTTCAGTCACTCACAGCTGGGACAGTATTAAGGGATTAAAAGTTGCTTGGGGGGATAACACTAAAATAGGGGGAAGTGAAAACATAAACATCATTACACAGAAACATAGACTTTGACGGCAGATAAGGACCACTTGGCCCACCCAGTCTGCCCATTTCCTACCTATTGGATAAGCTGCAGATCCTAGTTTTACCAACAGCCTACTTCCTCCTACCTCCTACTAGTCTTACTGTATATGTGTCCCATGCATTCTTAAATTCTCCACTGTTTTTGACCCCCATGGCCTCCTCAGGAAGACTATTCCATACGTCCACTACCCTCTCCATGAAAAAATAATTCCTAACATTGCTCCTGAGCCATCCCCCCTCTATCTTCAAATTGTGACCACTTGTTCTTGCGCATCTCTTTTTCTAAAAGATGCTACCCTCTTGGACTTTGTTGATTCCCTTGAGGTACTTGAAAGTTTCTATCATGTCCCCCCTCTCCCTCCTTTCCTCGAGGGTATACATATTAAGCTTTTAGTCTCTCTTCGTATGGCTTCTGGTGCAGACCCTACACCATTTTAGTTGCCCTCCTCTGGATTGCCTCCATCCTGTCTATGTCCTTGCAGAGATGGGATCTCCAGAACTGCACGCAGTACTCCAGGTGGTGTCTCACTAACTGTCTGTACAGAGGGGATAACAACTTCTTGTTTTCTACTGGAGATGCCTCTCCCTGTCCATCCCAGTACCCTCGCAGCCCTTCTTACTGCCTTTTCACATTGCTTGCCTACCTTTAAGTCATCTGATATGATTACCCCCAGGGTCCCTTCCCATTTTTGTTGTCATTAATATCTCCCCTCCCCCGAATGTGTACTCTTCCCTTGTTTTTTTTCCCCTAGGTGCATTACTTTGCACTTCTTTGCATTGAGTCGAAGCTGCCATACTTTTGACCATTCCTCCAACCCTGCCAAGTCCCTTCTCATTCTTTTCTCCTCCCCCTTGTGCATCAACCCTGTTGCAGATCTTTGTGTTGTCTGCAAAGAGGCATACTTTTCCATCCAGTCCCTCCACAATGTCACCTATAAAGATATTAAAGTGGATTGGTCCCAGTACTGAACCCTGCAATACCCTGCTAGTAACCCCCCTTTCTTCTGAGTGGACTCTGTTTATTATTACCCTCTGCATCCTGTTGTCCAGTCAATTTTTTAGCCAGGTTACTACCCTGGGACCCACTCCTAGGCTGGCTAACTTGTTTATTAATCTTTTGTATGGGACTGTGTCAAATGCCTTGCTAAAGTCTAGGTAGGCCACATCCATAGCCCCTCCCTGGTCTACTACTTTGGTCACCCAGTCAAATCTATCAGATTCATCTGACATGACCTTCCTGCTGTGAATCCATGCTGTCTTGGGTCCTGTGCCCCACTGGCCTCTAGGTACTCAACAATTCTTTCTTTTGGAAGTGATTCCATCATATTCCCTACCACTGAGGTCAAACTAGCAGGTCTGTATTTTCCTGCCTCTGCCTTGCTTCTACTTTTGTGAAGGGGAATCACATCCACCCTCCTCCAGTCCTCGGGTACCACACCATCCTCCCATGATTTTTTAAAAAGGGTAGTCAGTGGTGCCACTAGTTTTCCCCTTAGTTCTTTAAGAATTTTGAGGTGAATTCTGTCAGGCCCCATTGCTTTGTCCACCTTCAGTTTTAGGAGTTCTTTCAGGGCCCTTTCTTATGTGAATGGACTGGTATAGACTCTCCTATCCAGTGTGCTTCTATTATTTGGTTTAGGTACCTCCTCCTCCTCTTCTTTTGTGAATACTCTTTTATAAAGACAATAGGTCCCAGGGTAGCATAGAGTATAACAGGGCAGACTGGATGGAACAACAGTCTTTTTTGCTGAAATTGTCTATACTTCTATGTTTCTGTTCAGCTTCAGCTTTCCTAGTTTGAAAGAAACTAGGCTAGTTTGAGATACTTATTGTGCTGCAAAACCTCCTCTTCCAATCCCCTGAATGTCTCATCTAGATGTGGCAATTCTTCCAACATTTCAATAGTAAATACTGAGGTGAAATATTTATTCATATTTTTGCAGCAAAGATATTATCTGGTATTGACCATTCCCTAAATTCTGTTTAGGAGCCACACTGAGCCGTTAAAGGGAAGAATTGTACGCAGGACCCCTTAAAGTCCAAAAGCCCATGAAAAGGACTTTATGATAAGGTATGTGTCTGCAGTCCACCAGAGATATTTATATCTAAATCAACCATATAATTAAACAAAGAAGCAACCATAACATGGAAACATGAGACAGGAAGGATGATCGCTTTTTTAACAAGCTATGTTTAAAGAGTAGTGTTCCCTTCCATTAAAGGGGAGCAGTGAGTGCTATGAGCCTCAGTCCTCAATTGTGTGCCTGGACCTTATTTGCACTTTAAGTGCAATTTTTTTAGATAACTGTTTACTGTAGTATATTAGACTATATTAAGCAGATTCTGCTATCTTCCAAGCTGACATTTGCTATAATCAAAAATCCCAGAATCCCTTGCTGCTGATGTCAGACCTGAGCTGCAGCAGTGGAATGTTCAATAGCCTGCAGTGCATGCCAGAGCTTTTATAAGCTCAAACCAGATGTTTGCTGGTCCAGCTGCTTTTCCTGGACAAATTACAGTATTCTTTGATTGTACTTAATACCCAGGAGAACAGAGAGCCCAGCAAACCAAAGATCAGAGCTTATAAAAAACTGTAACATGCACTGCAGGATATTGAACCTCTTACTGCTGCAGCCCAGCTCTGACATCAGACTTTTTGGATTCTGGGATATCTGGTTATGGCAAATATAGGCTTGGGAGACAACAGAATCAGAATGATACAATCTAATATACTGCAGTAAACCGTAAGTAAAAAAATGTTTTTGTAAACCAATTGTAAATTAGGACCAGCCCCACACGAGTGTGGGTTTCTTGGTGCTTACTGTTCCCCTTTAATTAGAAAATGTCCTACTTTATTAATTGTGTTTTAATGTGTTAGCAATAAACTTTATACTTTTAAATTAATTGTTTTTAGTACAATGAAATTAGTGAATTTTCACCTTTATTTTTCCATTGGCTAGTAAACAGAAATTAATAGAACTCTGGTAGAGTACTGTAATGTCATGAACTCCCAAGTATTAAGAAGTTGAAAGTAATTCAGAGGGAAACCATAAATGTACTTCTGTACAAAAATCCTGAAATTTGTTTCAATAAAACTTTGCATGTTTATACATTTCTAATGTTTATTGTCAAACTGTGTAATATGCAATTAGTAAACAATTAAGTATCTTCCTTTTCATCACTACAAGTAAAATCTGGTTTAGAGGCAAATAACATGTGTTAAATCATAACAGAAGCTTACAGATGATCACCATTTCACCTATTTCAAGATCAGCCCCATGGTGCTGAATGGCGTTGAACTGCACAGCCAAACTGTGAGGAAATTCTTTTTCACAGAAAGGATGGATGCATGGAATGGCTTACCACAAGAAGTGGTGGCTATGAATACAGTGCAGGGCTTCAAAGAGGCATGGGATAGGCATAAGGGAGCAATACAAATGACTGTGAATAGATAGGCCACTGACAGAGCAAAGACCGATGGCACATTTATAAGGTAGAAAAAGAAATGGGCAGACTGGATGGGCCTTGTGGTCCTTATCTGCCGTCAACTTCTATGTTTCTATGTGTCTATGTAAACTGGTGATCCAGGTTTGTACCTGAGCTTGGGACCAGAGGAGCAGATTTATTTATTTATTATTTATTTGAAAACTGGTAATGGGAAGAACATAAAAATATAAGAGCATAAGAATTTGATGGCAGATGGGGACTGAGTGGCCCATCTAGTCTGCCCGTGAACCTACCCCCTTCCCTGTATTTTGCTGTTTTTGTTTACACTGTAGTGCCAGTCCCATGTGTGTTTAAATGCATTCACCATCTTTGCTGCAACCACATCTGGGTGCAGGCTGTTCCATGTGTCTATTACCCTCTCCGTAAAAAAAAGTACTTCCTTATATTGCCTCTGAGCCTTCCCTCTCTGAGGCCTAGGTTGTGTCATCTTGTATGTGCCTCTCCTTTTGCATGGAAGAGGTTGTCTACCTGAACAGTGTTTATGCCTTTGATGAATTTGAACGTTTCTATCATATCCCGTCTGCCCCTTCTCTGTTCCAGGGAGTACAAGTTTAGGTGTTGGAGTCTTGACTCATATGGCTTATGATGGAGGCCTTGCACCATCTTTGTGGCCCTTCTCTGAATTGATTTCAAATGCTCTATGTCCTTCTTCAGGTGGGGCCTCCAGAACTGGATGCAGTACTCCAGGTGTGGCCTCACCAGGGATCTATATAGTGGAATGATCACTTCTTGTTTTCTGCTAGTTATTCCCTTGCCTATGCATCCAAGGATACTGCTTGCTTTTTGTGCAACTTTTTCACATTAATTCCTTACTTTAAGGTTGTCTGATATGGATATGTCTAAGTCGCATTCAGTCCTGGTCTCTCTTCAAGTCGATGCCCTGGTCTCTTCAAGTTGATTCCATCTAGGAAGAGGCACACTGAACCAAAGCTTGTTCCAGGTGGGACCTAGGGGAGAGGAACAGTGGAAGAACAACAGCATACTACACGGTAGCAAAACATTTTAACAACATTCCGAAAAACAATTTGTTCAAAATTAGAATAAATACAAAAAGCTATATGTGCAGAGAATAATGCACAGTACAGCTCAATAAGAATGCCTAGCAAGTGCATATTCAAAAGTGGCAGCAATACCTGGTAAAAAAGAACAATACTATCAATCGGTGTTTGACCTAAGGATCAAGTTATTACCCGACTTTATAATGAAGGGAGAAAACTGTAGTGGATTGGAAATTAACCCAAGGCAGGATCAGGCACCCAGCCAGCTTCTTACAAGGATGGTTAAGGCTTGGCTACAGAGGTATCAGGAGGAAGGGTAACATGAAAAGGTGGGTAAGGGTTGAAGTTTCAACTGGTGCCTGGGGTAGCCAGGGGATGGGGAGAGGTGGAGGAGGAGGGAGTTGGTTCTAGAGTGAGGGAAGTTGATAGGAGAAGGCAGATTGCCAAGCAGAGGAGTAGGGGTGGAGAATGGCTAAAGTGTGATATTTCATTGGAACAGAGGGGACAGGAACCAGGGAAGAGTTGGGAGAGGAGAAAGGAGAGGTAATAGGGAAAGGAACCAACCAGTATATGGATATGAAGGAAGTAGATGGATAGGGATGAATACAGTGGATAATGGTGGGTATGGGGGAGTTTGTAGCAAAATAGCAGAAAGAGTTGCAGAGAGTGTCCAGTCTGGTGAGGGAAATGAAATGGGTGGTGCCATAGACTACACCATTTAGTCAAGCACAAGGAGCACCACTGTGGTAGTATGCTCCATGCAGACATGCACAGATAAGCAGTTTTTGTTGCAGTACAGAGCACTGAGCTTGGGATGGAGTTTTGCATGGATGGCATCGATGTGGGCTGAGAAGTCAAACTTACTGTCTAGCCACACTCCAAGGTATTTGAAGGATTGAACTGCTTCAAGAGATGTGCCATTCAGAGTGGTGAAAACAGTGAGCAGTGAGTCTGGCCAGTTTCGCTGGTCTCAAAGGTCATGAACACCATTTTTTAGTGTTGACTCTGAGTTGGTTGGCTTGGAACCAGTGCAGAATGCTGTCGAAGTCTGCTGGAGTAGGTCTTCCACAGCTGCATTGGAGGGACTGGGAGCAAAAGTGAAGATGACTGTGTCATCTGCAAACATGTGGATATGTGAGTTCACATAGGAAGAGGGAAGGGCATTCAGGAAAATGGAGAAAAGGATGGGACCCAGGATAGAGCCCTGTGGGACCCCAGCCTGGATAGGCAGGGGAGGTGACAGGATTCTTTCAAACTGTACCGATTGTTGTTGGCTCTTAGGTAGGAATGGAACCAAGCAACTGTGTGAAGTAACAGGCCAGAAGAATTCACCTTGTACAGGAGGAGGGATGCGACAGTGAATTGAAGGCTTTGGCCAGATGGATGAATAGAGTGGCTGTAATGTGCCCGGAGCCATCTCAGAGAAGCTAGAATCTGTGACATGTTGCAGGGAGAAGGCAGTGGAATGGTGCTTCCAGAAACCAGATTGGAAGGGTAAGAGGAATTTGGATGATAAAAGGAAATTGAGGAGTGGAGAGTGGACTAGTTTTTCTTGCAGCTTAGACAGGAAAGGAAGGAGAGAGAAGAGAGAGAGAGAGAGAGAAGGGAGGAAGTTGCCTGGGAGGAGGGGTCACCCTTTATGAAGCGAAATAACTTTTGGTCAACTTCCAGGATTGAGGAACAGCACTTACAGAGGAGAAGAAAGGGTTCAATAGGTGAGTAAAGGGAGCTACAATGGCAGGAACTGAGAGGTGGAGGAGCTTAGGGTCCAGACTGTCAGGGCTGGACTTTAACAGGATGAGGGAGGAAAGGGCAAGCAGGCTTTCCTGAATGGTGAAAGGGGGTAAATGGAAACCTGGTGAGGGATGGGGAAGGGGAGCAGAAGGGAGAGAAGAGGAGCCAGGAGGGGGAGAAGAAAGGAGGATGCAGCTTGTGAAGAACTTGAAGAGAGTAGCAACAGAGGCAGCGTAAGGCAAAGGTGAACCATTTACTAGGAGGACTGTGGGAGGGGACTAGGCAGTGGGAATGGGAAGGAAAATGGAGTGGATAACCTTCCAGAATTTAGCTGTGACATTAAGGTTTTTCTGAAGGTTGGCCTTGAAATAGTGCAGTTTTGTAGCCTGGACAGCCTTCGTATAGTTGTTCCTCAGAACCTTGTAAGAGATGAGAGAGATCAGTGCAGAGATCAGTGATTTTGGTGATAATTCAGGAATGCTGTCAAGTTTTTGCTCTGGATTTCCTGGGGGGGGGTGCTTGTCCCATATGGAGGAGAATTTGGAGTGGAATAGTGTGAGGCCATGTCAATATTAGAGGCAGAGAGAATGAATAACCGGTCTATTGCAGTGAGGTAGTTCTGTAGAGCCATGATGTTTAATGATCAGATAGACCTTGCAAATATGTATTTTGGTAAGGAGGGGGGATATTGGATTTTTTCTGATGCAGAACATCTTGCAGTGATTGCTAAATGAGTCCAGTAAGATACCTGGTGCAATAATGCAATGGGATGGGAGGTTAGAACCTAGTCCAAAAGGGTATGATTGGCAGAGTGGG
Source organism: Neoceratodus forsteri (assembly GCA_016271365.2). Lineage (NCBI taxonomy): Eukaryota > Metazoa > Chordata > Ceratodontiformes > Ceratodontidae > Neoceratodus > Neoceratodus forsteri. The sequence continues at coordinate 651,022,012 of CM028135.1, forward strand.
GACTGAGACATGTAGGTTCCGAAATAACCTGGAACAAATTATGACACTCAGTCCTGTGAATGGTAGATTTGAAGGATGGGAAAGTCAATCTACATTGAAATCCCTGAGGAGGATAAGTTCACCTGTGGAGGAATTAAAGGCAATGGAGAAAGAGAGTCAAGCAGGGGTGCATGTGAGAATGAGTGAGAGGCCAGCTAGAAGGGCAGTTGTGTGTTCACATGGATGCCCATCTTGTGGGATCAGACTGAATAGTGTTCTGTTCTGGAGTGGCTTCTCATGTGGTATGTTGGTGATGTGCAGTGGGTAACCATGTGCCATTGCTCCTGACCCCACGATGCCATTGCCTGTACATCCAAATAAGTAAGAAAGGTGAGCTGTGGAAAATGGGGACAAATCCTAGGCCCATGGGAAAATCTCTTTCAGTGGCTGAACTTAACCTAGTCAGGGCCAAAACCACAAAATCATGAGGAGATGATGATGGGGTTGTCAGGAGGGCACATACTAAGCTTGGTGACTGGGGTGCCAAGTGATAGGTGTCATGAACCCCATGTGCAACTAATTTGCCAATTTTTTGTAGTCTGCCCTTCACCTTTACTAGTTTCACTGCCCTTCCAACCATAGCCCTCTGCCCTACTCTCCTCAGCCAGCAATCCGAGGAGCTTCTGGCAGAACATTAGAAGCGCGGTTGGGGCTCATAGATCGCAAGTCACGGACTTACTCATTGACAGGGTTAGCTGCAATAACCCATACACAATTTCTAATACTTTTAACGTAATGTTCTCCGAACAGCCCCCCTTCCCAGCCCACTGCCCCCAAGTCCCCAAACTCTCAACCACCCAAGCCCAAGTCCCTTAGCACCTCTTGACTTGGCCCTGAGACCCGACCCTCCTTCTTCCTACAACAGGTATCTACCACAGAGACCCAGAGGCTGCTTGCTAGCCTCTCCCCTCATACTGGAGCAGGGCACGACAGCCTCGAGCCAAAACTACTCAGGCTAGGAGCCCACCTTCTCGCCAGGCCCATAGCGCATATATTCAGTTCTTCTCTAATCACTGGTGTCATCCCAGATATCTGGAAAGTGGCCAAGGTTACACCTGTTCTTAAACAAGGAAACCCCAAAGATCCCCTGAACTACCGATCTATAGCTATCCTGTCGGCCGCTTCCAAAATTCTGGAGAAAGTTGTGGCCTCTCAGCTAACCGAGTACCTACAGGAACACAATCTCCTCTCTCTGGCCCAACATGGGTTTAGGAAGGGACACATCACGACTACCGCCCTCGCTGTAGTCACCTCACAGATCAGAACTGCAACCGACCAGGGCTACCTCGCTGGAGCGATCTTCATGGATCTCTCCAAAGCCTTCAACAGGGTAGATCACTCCCTCCTTAGCTCCCCTCTTCTCTCCCTTGGACTCTCAAACTCTGCCAATGCCTGGTTCCTCAATTACCTTACTGGTAGGAAGCAATACACCAACTTTAACTGGACTCTCTCCAACCTCACCACTGTGCAATATGGGGTCCCACAGGGATCCATCCTCGGTCTGATGCTCTTCTCCCTCTTCATCAACGAACAACCCTCCGTCACCACCCATGGGCTTACCACCCTGTGTGCCAATGACCTTGTCATTCTGGACAGCACCCGCGACATTGACACCATCAATTCCCAACAAAACTCCAACTTCAAGCAGATCCAATCCTGGCTGGTGAAACACAAGCTTACCACCAACCTTAAGAAAACCCAGGCTATGTTCTTTGGCTCCCTGAACAAAACAAAATCCAGCCCTGCCCCCCTACTAATCTACAGGGCTGATGGCTCACCACTGCAGATGGTTGCTGCTGTCAAATACGTGGGCATCACTCTGGACCCTCAGCTGGATCTTTCCCTGCACATCTGTAATGTCTGCAAGTCTACGAGCATCAAACTCGGTCTCGCCTACAGAAGCCAAAAACTGCCCGACCCCGGCTGCTCGGGTGGCCCTAGCCAGGGGTGTTCTCCTCCCCTCTCTCTGCTATGGGCTAGTGACCTTTGCTCCGTGCCAAAAACCAGCCTTTCGAAATGGGACACGGCCTACAACAGCATCTGCCGCTTTGCGCTGTCTGCCCCACCCCTGACACACTGCTGCAACCTCTACACACGCCTTGAGTGGCTCCCTCCCGAGAAGCATCGCACCTTTGTAGTAGGGAACTTCACTGACAGCATTGTAAGATCAGCCAACCCCGCTGCCCTTGCCCTTCCCCCTCAACCCTGACACCTCTTCCTACCACCTTAGGTCAAGCGTGACATTCAACTGTCTGGTTCCTAGGACACGCACCCTTGTGGGTGATTGGGCCTTCGCCAACTATGCCCCTAAACTATGGAATTCATTCCCAGCCCTTACTCGGTCCACCCCCTCCCATCCAAGCTTTAAAACTTCCCTTTGGAACTTCCTGAAGGGCTCCTCCACCTGTCTATGCACCTTGTAGCCCCCTGTACTATGCGGGCATGGGGGGGTCTCTGCACCCCCAGGGTCCACTGCACTTATTCTCCCGTCCACTGGTCAAGTAATGGCTGACCCCTGTCTTACCTCCCGATTGAGGTCACCTGGCCTCCCTCCCTCATTAGCTCATCCCGAGGTCCCCCCCCCCACATGCTGGCACTTATTCGGCTTAACATATGACTGAACCTGTGTTATGGTTATTATGTGCACTGTACCTACCTTGTCCTAACCCTTTTGAGCACTGTTAACTACCTACCCAAATCATGCTAAAGCGTGCCATCTCCTCCTTGAGTGCCATATTTGGTTTCGCCTGCTCTCCCGTTGTATGTAAATTTTGACTCACTCATTATTTGTGTATGCTCTAGCTTGTAACTCTCCTGGGTCATCTGTAACACCCCCCCCCCCAGGTTCGTGACTTGTTACTGGTTGTCATTCTCTTCCATCACCCGATATTCCATTTTATGCAAAACTGATTCATCACCGTACCTGCCTACTTAAGTTTGTAACTGTCCCGGGTCGCACCTGAAAATAGCTACTTGGCTGTCTAGTGTGACTTACCCGGCCAACAAAAGCAAATAAATAAATAAATAAATACTCAGACAAGGAGACACTGATTATCATACAAGTTTGTGGGCCTGATTCAGGGGTCAACCTTAACCTTTTGCACTAGCCAGCAGGGTAAGTTGATTAAAATTGCACTAGCCATGAATGGTTGCACTAGCCCATAATTATAATGGTAAATTTTGATCACTTATACAAGAAACAATACAAGCAAAGCCAAGAAATACTTTGATTATTGCACATTTATCCTGCTCCCACATTGCTTCCAGCTTCCCAGTGGAAATTAGACTGCAATGCCATTACAATGAGCCCCCATTGTTTTGTACCATAGCCTCCTCTCTTCCTCTTTCTGCCCCCCACACCAGACAGAGAGAGGATATCACAACAGCAAATGTTCAATCAAGCAGTCCTAGCTCTGTGTACACAGTAGCTGACATCATCATGCACCTCACCGCACTGTCACCTCCACCCACAGGGCAATGAACAGAGTCAGGCAGAGAAAGACACTCTCAGCCCCCATCCTAAAATCAACTGGAGACCTGCACTTTTGAAAGTTTTTGTACAGTCTCAAGTGAGCCAGGAGCACATCTAAGATTTCTTTGGGGTGGGGGCTAGACAAACTAAGGGCTTGGGAAATAGAAAACTGACATTTTTATTTGTAAAAGCATTGATTTTAATATGCTCTACCCCAACAATAACAGATTTTTTAACATTGTCCTTTCATCAGCCTAGGGAAACGTACACAGACATAATACTATATTATTTCTATTTCTGTATAGGATGATCTATGTATCCCAGGAATACCTATTTCAAGATTTCAAATTATGTATTTTATCAAGGTTTATTTTTGTACCATGTGATCCAAAGCTTTGTTTTTAGGCTGAAAGGATATGCTGAGTGGGATAAGGGTGGAACTGTATGGATAGTGATGGCTGGCATGGTCCATTCAGAAGAGCTGTGGACCCCCTACACTTGCCAGTAATGGCAGCTATGGATCTATGGGTGGTCACTTCAGAGTCTGGTCTACAGTGGTGTCCAGGGAAAGAATAGAGTTAAGAAATTTGTAGGGAAGAGGGAAGTTATGGTGAGGCTGGGATAAAACCCACCACCTGCAGGGCCGATCTTGTATACCTCTTTGTATTTTGTCACTAAAATGTTGGATACAAACACTCAAAATTTAGTGAAATGAGGGGCACTGGTCTTAATAATGTTGGACAAATTGTTAAGAAAACTGGAACCTAGTGACTTACCAGCATTCTACCCTTGATCACACCCTGAACACTAGCTGAAAATCTTATCAGTGGAGTGATAATGACTCACATTGAGTCTTTTGTGGGATCCCTGTCTTGAACTGCCAGATAATAGCAGCTCTTAATGAGCTGTTAATCACACCTGGCCATCTGGAACATTGAGAGAGATTAGCATGAAGACTAGAGAATGCTAATGTAGAGACATTTTTAACTTCACTAACAGCCATGAAAATCTGCACTACTCAAGATGGGCTAGTAGAGAGTTAGCTGCACTAGTCCTGATCAATTTGCAGTAGTGTTTGGGCTAGTGAAACAATGTTAAGATTGGCCTTGGCCTGGTTGGAGGCCTCTTATGAATATAGTGTTTGCCTCTTGTGTTCTTAGGATGAGAGAGCTACAAATCAAAGGTGAGCAGTTCTGATGTTCTAAGTATACAAGAGCAACACTATACATCCGTAGAGACACTCCAACCACATCCATAAAATGATTATTTTGCACTAAGTTTTATTAAAATACCTGTTTCTTGAAAATGTTGACAGTGCAAGCAGACAAAGTGAAGCCTGTTTATGTAGCACAAAGCATTAGACACTCTTATGGAAAATAGCGTGCCTCACATACAACTGAAAGAAGATGCACTTTTAATATATGCAGAAGTATAACAATTTCAAGTGCTGCTTGTTGTGTTGTAAGTACAGTTCTATTGTTTTATGGTGGCATCTGATGTATTATGTTTGCCTTGTAAATGCTCTCTATAAAATAGTTGATCTATAATCTCCCAAGTTGTGCCTGAAAATAGGCATTTTAAGGGGTAGCTGGTCCATTCCACTGGGGTGTCAAACAGGCGAGGCATACTGATGAGTCCTGGTAGGATAACACGTGTCTATGTCTTCTGTTAGCACCCTTTGCAAACTGTGTGAGAGGCCTTTTGGCACCATGCAATTCTGCTTAAAGTTGGACCAGCATAACATTCTGTGGTGATTTGCATATGCAGCCCATGATGCTTTTGTAATTGTGGGGGCATGTGTGATTTTGTATTTTATTATCTAATGCACCTGCTTGGTTAATAAAACTAAATGAATAATGGATATAAAATAGAAGTACCCACGAGCCCAGACAAAACCATCCCTGTAATATTGGTCTTTCTATTTATCAAGGGTCTTTCCCAGCACCATATGACAGTCAAACTAATATGAACATGTGATCATACAGAAATTGCCAGCAGAAGAAGGCAGCCCAATGGTTTATCAAGTCTACTTGAGTTGTGGAGTCTTTAGTGCCAACTAAGGGCTCTGTCACCCTCCCCAAATGCAACCCCTCTTTTTGACCCTTCTGACCCTGCCAGTTCCCTTTACCCTATCCCACTCTCTTTTGGAGCCCTTTACTGTCTCCAGTGAGACCACCTCTTCAGGGAGCTCATTTCACCCTGCAACCACCCTCTCTCTGAAGCAGTGCCTCCTGAACTCTCTGTTGAACCTTCCCTCCTACAGCTTAAGACACTGCCCCCCTTCTTAGTTTTGCTTCCACTGAGACTGAAGAAGCCCTCTTTGTTCACCTTGTTGTTGCCCTTCATATACTAAAAAGGTCTAAGTCATGCCCGTTTTCTCTCCTCTCATCCGGGGGTACATGTTGAGGTTCTCCAGCCTCTCTTCATAGGTCCCACCCTGCTGATCTTTAACCATTTTGTCACCCTCCTCTACACCCTTTCTAAAGTCCAGACATGCTGGTGTGAGCCATCTCAGGGAACATTTGCTCTGGTCTTGGTGAATTTAGAATGGGTAGCACACTGGACTGGTTGTTCACTAGAAAATAAGTGCATAGGATCTCTAAAGGATGCAGGGAGACAACATGAAACAATTTAAATTATTTGTGCATCTGAATAAATTATTGTATCTCTCAATCATATGCAATACATCTTCTGAGGTGCTTTGGCTGTTTTTTTCCTTCATAACATAATTTATTATGACTATTTGCTGCCACTGTTTGCACTTTGCATTTCACATCTTTGGTGAGTAGTATGACTTTATAGGTATCCTATATAGTTTACACTGCTCTTCAGTATTAACAAAAAATTAGTGCAGTTCGATAAGAACTGACATCATACAATGTCCAGAAAATGAGCTTAGCCAACCTTTGTTCCATTTTGACAATCAGCACAGATTATTTATGATGCCTTGCATCAGGGGAGTATATGTAATGTTTTTTTTTGTTTTGTTTTTACTTCCAATATGCTTTGTGTGTGACCATGCATCAGTTCATTTACACTGAGGTTCAAAAAATGCCTTAAATGGAGGATGGTTTGCTGGACAATATTATAGCTCAGTGAGGACCAAAAGAGGAGGGAGTGGTGTTGATGGGAGACCTTCATATGCCAGGTACAAATTGGGGACCATGTCCTCTAAGGTGGCCAAGGAGCAGAGGCTGCTGGACAGCTTCCAGGATGTGTTCTTAACACAGCACGTGGTGGAGCCCACAAGGGAGGGGCATGTTCTGGATGTGGTTCTGGTGGATGGGGATCTGGTAAGGGACCTGATTGTAGAGGAACCCCTGGCTGGGAGTGACCACAATACTGTTTGGTTTCAAATTAACATGGGGAGAGCTCTAGGACACTGGCTGTGGACTTTGGGGGGGGAGGGCAGACTTTATGGGCATGGGAAACATTCTCAAGGATCACTTGAAGGGGATTACAACAATGACAGATGTGGAAAAGAGATGGGAGGTCATTAAACGGGAACTTCTTGAGGCAGTCAGGACCTGCGCTAAGGTGAAGCGCAAGGGAGCTAGGTCATATAAACCATGCTGGTGGACCAGTCAGGGAAAATAAGGCTGCCTACAAAAAATAGAAAACAACGAGGGGAAAGGAAAAGAAGCGTACCATCTTGCATCTAGAAAAGTCACCTGGATGGTGCGGGTGGCAAAGTCAATAAAGAGCAGCGGTTGGCATAGGGGATACAGGGAGGAAAAGGGGTTCTTCAGGCACATTGAGGAGTGGAAAAGCCAAGGGCCAGCTCGGCAAATTGAGATCAGATGGAGGGTGAGTGGAAGAGGCGAGGAACCAGGCGGAGGTATTAAGCGATTACTTCACCTCTGTGTTCACTAGGGAGGGAATGGGTTATTTACAAAACAAGACATGGTGGGATAGAAGGGGTAGGTGTGTGGGATTGGGGGAGCAACAGAAATGGAGCAGGAGGAGGGAGGTACCCCAGAAGTGTCACATCAGGATACGGCTAAAAAGGCCAGTAAGGTGGGGGGAATGGATGATGCTATCCCCACTGAATCGGTGTGGAAAGGCCTTAAGGCCCTAAAGAAAGATAAATCTCCTGGGCCGGATGGCATTCATCCGAGAGTACTATGGGAATTGGCGGATGTACTGGCTGCATCCTTGGCAGAGCTCTTCAACAGGTTGCTTGAGACAGGGAAGGTACCTAGGGATTGGCTAGAGGTGCATGTGGTGCCAATCCATAAAGGGGGGTCAAGGGAAGTGCCAGGTAACTATAGACCCATCAGTCTGACATTGGTGGTGGGAAAATTAATGGACAGTATATTGAAGGAACGATTGGGGTTGTTCTTGGAGGAAGTGGGAGGGTTGGATAGCTGGCAACATGGTTTTGTGCCAGGCAGATCATGTCAAACTAACTTTGTGGAGTTCTACAAATGGGTAACATCTGAACTGGACAGGGAAAAGCCTGTGGATGTACTATTTTTAGACTTCAGCAAGGCGTTTGACTCAGTCCCCCACAGTGGCCTGGTGGAGAAACTGACGGGGTTGGGTGTGGGCCCATTGATGGTCAAATGGATAGGAAACTGGCTAACTGGATGCACTCAGAGAGTAGTGGTTGATGGGGAGCTCTCGAACCCTACCGAGGTCAGTAGTGGGGTACCACAAGGCTCGGTCCTGGATCTGATCCTGTTTAATGCATACATATCTGACATCAGGGAGGGACTAGGGTTTGAAATGAGTCTCTTCGCTGATGACTCCAAGATGGGAGCAGTAGTTGAGGGTGAAGAGTGGAGGATAGCCCTGCAGGGGGACCTGGAGACCCTGGTCAGGTGGGCTTACACCTGGAAATTAAATTTCAATACCTCCAAGTGCAAAGTGTTACATCTTGAGCAGGAGAACCCCAAACATGAGTACACCTTGGGAGGGGAGGCACTGGAGACTTCAACAAGGGAAAAAGACCTAGGGGTTATGATGGATGCAAGTATGCATAACTCTGAGCAGTACAGGAGAGCGGCTGTCAAAGCAAACAGGATGTTGGGATGCTTCGCAAGGGGGATCACCTCGAGTAGCAGGGAAGTGATTTTGCTGCTGTACAATGGTCTGGTTAGACCACACCTTGTACTTGTGCAGTACTGGAGACCACACTTGAAGAGGAACATACAGCTCCTGGAGAGGGTTCAGAGGAGGGCTACCAAGATGATATGAGGACTAGGGATTTGATGCATGAGGAAAGACTCGAGGGAGCTCGGCCTGTTTTCGTTGGAGGAGAGGAGAGGAGAGACATGGGGCATGATTGAGGGCCTCAAGTACCTCAAGAGAATAAATAGGGTAAACATGGAGGGGATATTTAGACTAAAGGAGGGAGGTATCACCCGAGGGCATGGTTTGAAGTTGGAAGGTGGAAGGATGAGGGGGAAAAGAGGAGGAGGTTTTTCACTGAGAGGGTGGTGGAACCTTGGAACACGCTGCCTGGCGAGCTGATTCAGACTTCTGTGGTGGAGAGCTTTAAGGGAGGGTGGTACAGATACAAAAAGGGGAAGTTATCAGAGGAAGGCCTGGCCCAGGGGGGCGGGGATGGATGATGGGGGTTTCTGGAACACAGGGGGCCTCGTGCCCAACTAGAAATCTGCGGTTTGAGCAGACTCAATAGACAGGAAGGCCTAATCTGCTGACAATTAGTATGTTAGTATGTATTACTTTTTGGTTTGGTTTCAGTGCAACCCATCATTGTCAATATTAGCTGACTGCTATCTTGTCCTGTGCTAAGACAACAGCTATAGTGCATTCAGCTAGTTCTAGCAAGGAAGCAACACAGGTCTCTGGGGGCTATTTTCAGAATTACCAGATAGGGTTGCATTTAGTCCTGCTCAGACTAATGCATAGCCAGCTAGCACATCAGCGAAGCCACTCCAGAACTGCAGTGCTGGAAAAAAACAATCAATGAACCAACAAAGGGACCACACCCATTTGCATAAGGCAGTTGACATTTGTCAAAAAAAACAAAAACAAATAGAGCACATGCCAAAAGAATACCAATGTACAAAAGAAGTTTATTTAATCTATTCAATGCTTGTAGTTGAAGACAAAGCTTATGGAACCGCAACAGTGGCAGCCATGAGAAAGTTGACTTCTGCTGTGCTGCTGTATACCTGCAGTAGACCTTATGGTACTGCTAGGTAATTGGCTGAAATTACCCTGATGAAATGGAGTTGCTGCAGCATGCCTCACTTGCTGCAGCATTTCCATTCAAGCATAAACTTTCTGTGATTGTCACTGTATATCAGGTGAGAACCCCACAAAAAGGAAGCAGCCACCAACATTCCACTCACAAATGCCCTTTATCAGGTGCCTTTAATAAACTAATAAACTGCATTTTTGTCATAAAACACTGGGCATCTAGTTGCACGTGTGTGTGTGTGTGGGGGTGGGCAGTGTCACCTGAAAATATATATTCCTAGAAGCTTTTTAACTGCAACTATTGTACAGCATAAGTGTTTTTTTTGCATATTTGTGGTATTGTTCTTATTTTTTGTGACAAGTGCCAAGTGCTTGGTGAGTACAGGTGTAGTTCCTTTGTTGTTTCATATGCTAAAGTATGGCCAGCCTGCATTCCTTCATGGTGATTTCCATATGTTACCCATAAAACCTTGCATTAGTGGGAGAAAGTGTAATTTTGTTTTTGAACGTAGTGTTGTAAGTAATAAAATATTTTAATTTACTGCACCCCATTGGTATTAACAAAATAATTTTTTGGTCAAGAAACAGTCACAGCACGTTAGAACAAGTAAATGGATCTCACTTTACTGCTGTACGTATTAGGAACTTCAACTTTGTACATTAAAGGGACTCTTTTTGCATCATATTATTTCTAGATGAAACCCCACATTTTGTAATTGCTTACCATCTCTAAAATCCATTGATGCTGCTGGTTGTTTCATCTGCTTCCTTTCTTAGTAGAAATGAAATGGATGCTAATGGTGTAATTATACCCAATTTTACGTTGGTGTTGAATCCTTGGTCTCCTCCTATTGCATACTTCCTGAACATTAGAACAACTTCCAAACAGTTCAGTCACTCATGATGCAATAGTCTTCACTCCTTCCACTGCATCATGAAAGGCTAGACTGTGTTGGAGTGTTCCCAGCTCCAGGAAGATGCAGTGGTAATTAATCATGGACTGTAAACAAACATGTTTTTGTGTGGTAATATCAATATGGTGGACATAGCTCTCAAGCTCTCAGCATTAAAAATCATAGCATTGGGCTTCAAAAATCACAGCAAATGGCCCGAATGTGTAGCACTTTCTTATTTTAAATAATAATATGCTTACAAATAGTGGGCCTCATATAGTTAGTGTTAAGGAATGTTTCTATCAATTTAAAGGGGCACTGTCAGCTTTACCCCTCCGTTTTTAGTAATCTCTGTGCAGTGTGCCTTTTGGCACACACCTAATTAATTATCACAGCAGAATAAGCCCATGAACTTTGAAATGCAGCACAAATACCTTAAATATAAATATTTCGCAAAGTTAGTCTTTCCCTCGGATCGTCCAAAACTCAAGTGACACCGGAAGCATAACCCCATTGAGAACACGCACCAGGACCGAGCGCGGTCACAAAGCGGCATTTTATGTCAAGCTGACTTTAAGACCATGCTGCCCATATGAACGGGTATGTTGTGAACTGCTTCTGCAAATTTTAAATTAAAACTGAACCCTGCATGGCTCGCAATTTACTTTTTAAAACTGATGCCGAAATCCCGCGCATGCTTGGAACACAGATGTGTTGAGATCCCGTGCATGCGCAAGAACGTGCCGCCCTTGCGCATGCATGGGATTTCACAGTCACATATTGCAGAGTCAAAGAGTTGTGCTTTTTCATGTTCTTGTGCTCATAGTGTTCAGCAGTCCCTCCTGTGTGACCCGATCTCATAATTTCCTCAAATATCTACTTTGTATGTGAAATAAAAGTGTTTTTATGAGTACCACAGCGTCCTGTTTTTTTTTTTTCAGTCCCCAAACTTTCACGTGCGTTCACATTTCTGAAAAGAGGAGTTGGAGTTGTGCTTCTCATTCACAGACCGGAACACTCTCTACTTCCTGTCAGAGTCCATCTATGTTACGATCCCCTTGGATTGTCATTTAGTTGCAGACTGAGCCAAAAGATAAGACAAAGTCATCGCTTCTTGTGTGGCACACTTGACTTCTGTGAGAGGACCATTGCAAATGAAAAGGTGAGAGTCTACAAAGTATCATTTTTTTTTAATCTTGCTTGGTGACCCAGAAAGTTTTTTAAACGTTGTTGATTTGAACAGTACAGTTTCACTTATTGTGGGCAACTACTTTGGATTATTTGCTGGTTTTCCTTGTCTGAGCGCAATCAATCCTGTTGCTTCACATATTGTGTTTTCCATAAATTGAATCCGAATCCTCTGCCAAATGCCATTCTAAATTGCATGTTTACTTTCTCCTCTTTGGCCCGCTTCATGGTTGCTGTTGCTTGCTCACAATCACATATTCGTGCTCCTGTTTGCCCTAACCGCAATCCTATCCAGTCTGTAATGTAAGTCTGAGCTCTGACTCCTTCGTAGGTGGCTGGAGCCACTGACCAATACCCCTATCTCACATTGTTCTCGTGCTGTTGTTGAGCGTACATCCTCGGTACCCCCAATCACCTGACAATTGCTACAGCCACATGTCGCTATCTCTTCCATCGCTGCTATCTCATCGCTTCAGTGTTTGTAAATACCTACTGTCCCTATCATGCACCCAATATTCCAGTGTACTGTAGTCTATGGACTAATAGCCATATTCTCCCCGAACTTTTCATTCCAATGCACTTCAGGTGTGATGATCTAATTGCTCTGAGTGCGAAGATATGGTATTTCCTAATTGACCCATTGCATCAACCTGCATTTCCACCCGACAATCTGTATTATCGTTCTCATGTGCATGTTATGCATGAGCTGAATGCTTCTTTCAGATTTGTACAGCTTGCTTTGTCTGGTTTTTATTTTTTTGTGGACCCCGGATTATCTTATCTATTTTGGTCACCAGACATTGCATGCATGAGGCATATACATGAATGTTCTCCATGCTTTACCCCAAGGCTTTTTTGGGGGTGGGATGGGTCTCACCAGCTAGCGACTCTCTGGCCCAGTTGAGCAATCTGAATGTTGCACTCTGACTGAAATTTATTTTTATGCTTTGAACACCCATTTCGGGCTAATGAACACATGAAATCTACTGCTGTTAGCGATGGTTAGAGGTCATCAAAGCCGTACTCAATACCTATGACAAAGCTTATTACTAAGCTGCTAAGGACAACATAACTCTGGTATTGTTTGCATCCATCCTACCTGTACCAGCTTGTTTGTATCTATGTCTTAATTTACTGTTATACTTATGTGTTGTACTGCTATACTGCGTATTTTGGTTTGTCTTACTGTGACAAGGTACCTTTGTAAATGAGCCTATGGCTCAAAGGTTTTCCAAACTGCTGTTTAAATAAAAAAATAAATAAAAATCACACAGTGTGTATGTGTTTTTGGTGGGGGTGGGGGACTGTACTGAACACACAATGTTGAATGTATATTGCTCTGGTTTACCATGTGATATTCACAGAAAAGTTGTTTGCATTCCACAATTGCAATGTCTGTTGAACTACCTTTCACTTGGAAATGCTCTTTTATTTATTTTAATTTTTTTATTTTAGTCTTTGGTAATGGGGTAAGGCCAACTAGGCACACGTGCTGGTTTTCAGGGGCGACCTGGGAGCACTGGGTGGTTAAGTGACTTGCTCAGACTCACACAGTTTGCAAGTGGAGGTTGTGAGAATCAAACCCAGGTCTGGTCTGCTGGATATACCAAGCTCGTTCACACCTCATTCCTCTAACCTCCAGGATATACTAACAGCTCATTAGCATGATTTTTTTCAGGTTTCCCATAACATATGGGAGTAGTAACCTGTAGGAGTTGAGAAGTAACCTGTAGGATTCAAACTCCTACTAAAATCAAAATGCTGTTTTCCCTGAAAATTTTTTTATTTCTGTGCTCTGCTTCATTTCCTTAACCCTGCCACTTTTTTTTCTCAGTGCAGCAGCCCCCATCATAATCAACACTAATCAAAACTATTGACTGTCACCTACTTGACCTAGATACTGGAGATCTGGGTTGCTTTGCTGAATGCCCCTGCTGAAATATCTTGGCCAGCTAAACTGTTCCTCATTCTCACCTTCTTGCTTTTTGAAGACTGTTGGTGATTGCCCTTATTAGCAAACCATCAAGTCAAGCACTTCTCTTTGTGGCTTATCATTTACCTCATCAAGTCTATGCATCGCATGGATTAGCTAAATCTGGAGAGCACTATGCACAGTATATTTTTATTTTTTTGTGTTGCTCCTATTTTTTTTTGTTTTAACTGAAAATTGTAGTTTATTGGACTGCAATTTGTATGATGATCCACTATTTCATCCACGTCACATGGCATGTTTCTTCGAAACACAGTTTACTTCTGTCAGTTCCAAACATCAATATACTCATGACTGCATACCCTCAATTGTCCTCATTACGAGGGACATCCCTCATTGCTCTGTCCCACATCCGTCCCTCATGAGAAAGGTGCTGGCCACACAGAGAATGTGCTGTAAATTCAGACGTGGCAGCCCTCTTAGCCCTTCACGTTGTTTTTTAACTTTACTTACTTTGCAATGTTGTTGTGTTCATAGTGTTCAGCTGTCCCTCCAGTGTGACCCAGTCTTGTCATTCTCTCAAATAAGTCCCAATATTACTTTACTGAACCGCACTCTGAATGATCATCGACCTTTCTTCATTTCACACATGGCATGGTTCTTTACAAAACACAAAGTAATTTACTACTGCCAGCTCAAAATATGAACATACTCACTTGCCAGCAGATACAGTCCATTCGGTATATCTAGTATGCTCAAGTGTGCAACACTTCAGCACCTTAGACTGCAGCTACCATCCCCTCCCATTAACTCTTCCCTCTCCCAACTGGACTCCCTGTTTTTACTTTGTCCCATCCTTTCTTAATGCACCCCACAGTCTGCACTGACGAGTTGCTCATGCAGTGCATTCCACCCTTTTACCACTCTTTCAGTGAATTAGTGCCTCCTCCTTCCCCCATTAATCCCCCCCCCCACTTCAGTGAGTGTCCTCTGTTATCTCTTCCATTCTGGCGAGTGACCCCACCCTGGAAGCCTACTCTGTTCACCCTCTTCAGGTACTTGAAGGTCTCGATCATGACCCCTCTCTCTTCTATCTTCCAGGGTATACATTTTTATTTATTTATTGAAATATTCAGAAAGACCTTTGAGTCAGCGACTCATTTACAAGGGTTCCACATTATACATAAAAGGAATACATGGACAGAACTTGGAACACAGATTACAGTACAATTACAAATAACAGTCAGTGAGGTTACATAGTTGCGCAGTTGTTGAATAACAACATGTTGAGCTCTTTCAGTCTTTCCTCATGAGTTCTATCCCCTCACCCCATTGATTATCTTTGTTTAATTGCCTCCATTGCTTAGATATCTCTTTTCAAGTATGGGCACCAGAACTGCATGCAGTACTCCAAGTGTGTCCTCATCAAGGACCATTGCATGGGCAATATGCTTTCTCTACATCTGGATTTAATCCCCCTTGCTATGCACACTATCATCCTTGTAGCCTTAGCCACTGCCTTCCTACGCCGGCGAGTGGTTTCAATTCCCGTCACCAGCACCCACAGATCATTCTCCTTGTTGGATGTGGACAGTTTGATGCTATCCTTCCAGTCGTTGACTCCTGTGTTTTTGTCTCCAAAATGCATCACCTTGCACTTCTTGCCATTGAACCCAAGCTGCCAGTTGTGCTAGCACTCCTTGAGTCTGGCCAAGTCCTCCTTGCAGTAATTTGCCACCCTCCTCTCCATCCACCTCAGCACCGATCTTGGTCTCATTGGAAAAGAGGCTGATCTTATTCTTTATCCCAACTGCTATGTCTGCGTAGAAAACGTTAAGCGGGACTGCTCCCAGTACTGATCCTTGAGGTACACCACTTGTCACTGCCCTGTGCTCTGATGCATTCTCCCCCAACAACTAAACCTCTGTTGCCTGTCCCTCAGCCAGTTTTCTACACACACTAGCCTTTCTTCCACCCTATAGCAATACTCCTCAACTTGCTGGTCAACCTTCCATGTGTCACTGAATCGAAGTCCCTGCTGAAATCCAGTTAGACTCTATCTACCGCATGGCACTCATCCAGTGCCCTTATGACCCAGTCTGAAAAATAAACCAAGTTTCTCAGACAGGATCTTCCATCGACAAACATGTGATGTCTGTCATCTTGCAGCTCATTATCCACAAGGAACTGCTCAAGCCTTTCTTGTAGGATCGATTCCATTAGTTTCCCCACAATTGCATTGAGGCTCACCGGTCGGTAGTTCCCGGATTCATCATTGGGCACACTTTTGTGTAGAGGTACCACATGCGCCTCCCTCCAATCTCTGTGTGCATACACCCCGTATTTAGCGAGGCTTTGAACTGATCTACCAGTGCCTCTAGCAGCACCTCTGCCATCTCTGTCAACATCCTTTGATGTCCTCCATTTGTCCCCGGTTCCTTGTGTACCATAAGGATACCTAATGACCTCAGCACCCTTTCCACCATAATGACCCAGTCGTTGGCTGTCTCACCCACCATGCCTGTGCCCCCTTTCTCAGCAGGAATGTGCCCATGTCCAATATCTGCTGATTGTGTTCCTTCTATTGTCCACAGATCAACTACAGCCTGTCCACACTCCTCACTTCTGTGTCCTTAAACTGCTTACAATCGTTATAGTGACCCTGCAGATGTGTTACATGAGTCCTGACTTTTACCTTCCATTTTTTGAGGGGTCACACAATTAATATTTATTTATGCATGCCCGCTTTGGTCATTACAATCCAAGGCATTATGTTCTCATCGTTTAGCTTTCTCTTTCCATGGGTGTCTGTGTGTGGTATGCATATGCCTGTGCTATTTTCGTGCTGAGTATTTTCTACTGTGGTGTGTGTGTGTGTTGTACGTGCGGTGTGATGTGCATGTGTTGTGTCGTGTGTGTTTTTTTTTTTATGTATTTCTTTGTGTGGACATTTCTACTTTCATTCATATTTCTCAACCTTTTATCACCCAAATGTGTGACAAGATGTGTGGCAACTGGACAAAATGTGTGACACATCATCAAACATGACATTGCAAGCTCAGAATACTGTGGAAATAAGTGCACTAATATGTATAATGTTTGCTTATAACCTAGCATCTTATATTATTATACATTTCTGCTTAAAAGTCTCAGTGTTCAGTGTGGAATATCACCTTCTCAGTGTGGGACAGAGGGTTTCTGAGGGATAAAATGACTGATGTACCTCATGTGTGTTACAATTGAGAGGTATGTTTCCATCTGTGAACTGTGGAAGGCTCAATACTCTGTGCACTCAGTTTCTTTATTCTCACTATGCAGTCTATGTTCCTCACTGACCCCCCACAACCACCACCCATGTTGTAGGCAGTCATACAGAGTTGTTCTTTTATATACTAACTTACTAAAAGCCAGCAGAATTGGCCTGTTGGTCTTTCATGTTTGCTCAGTAACCAGCCCCTATTGGTCGCTAGCTCCTTCTCCCTCCCTCGCCCCCAAGAGTGTCAACCTTGGCTTCTGTAATCTCCTGCATCTGTCCCAGTCCCATCCCCTCTTGAAGCCCTCCACAGTGCCTTGCTCGACTAGAGTCCTGGGCAATTTAATCCATGGCTCCACCACCCTCTCAGTGAAGTAATGCCTTCAGGCTCTTCCCCTGTAGGTTCCTCCCTCCATCTTCCATACATGACCCTGGTTGTGCCACCTTGCTTTACCCTGAACATTTGTTTGGCTCTTCCCTGTTAATCCTTTTCACATTTTTGAATACCTCAATCATGTCCCCTGTCTCTCCTCTCCTCCAGTGAATACAGTCCAAGGGTTTCCAGCCTCTTCTCATAGGTTCTATCACTCATGCCCTGGATCATCCTGGTTGCCCTCCTCTGACCATCTCCAACAGTACTATGTCTCCAGAACTGCATGCAATACTCAAGATGTGTCCTGACCAAGGCATTATACAGAGGTAGTATCACCTCACTCCTTTAGACATAATTGCCTGGGTTATACAGCCCAGTATCTTGATTCCCTTTGCCACCACTCTTTTAGCCACTAAGTGCCATACTTTATTAATTTCTGTCTTTGATAATCTGATTGGTAGGCTGATCCAAAAGGATAGATTTTAGCCATGACCCATGCCAAACAGGATGGCACCAAATACCAAATGTACATCAGTAGTTGTACAACACTGCATAGCCCAGCAGTAATACAGGTACATGTACAGGGCACTGAAACAAGCAGGAAACACTTTCCTGAAATGTGTCTAATAATTTTGCATTGCTGCAGTGTTTTCCATTTTCAAAGTACTTTTGGTGTTTTCGTGCCACTCTTACCTGGTTCTGATCACAATCTTTTTTCTCCCAGTCATCGTTGTACAATGACATATCGGATGTTGAGACTCTCACCTCCTCTGATTCTGAAAGCAAGGATGCGTGTGTACCACTTAAAAGGCTCATTGTGGCAAGAAAGGTCTACTCACCAGCAGCGGTGTCACTCGTGGCCGTTCACATGGAGGATGTGCTTGACCTTTGCAAAGAGGTGCAGTGTCTCGTTCAATGTTGTCCCGTACTCCACCTTCAACCAGTCATCATTCCTCTGCTTTGGTCCATAATCGTCAGAAAACACACTTGACGGTAGGTACCACAAACTGTGCCAATTATGTGTGTTTGTTCTGAGTGTTTCTGACTTCAGTGTTAAAAATACCTGGATCACACTGTAGCCACACACCATACACTTGTGCATGCTGTCATGCATATCCACTGGTAAGCACTCACTCGTACCCACGCACTGGGCTCGCACACTAACTCTCATATACACTGAGTCACACAGTTGCATCCACGAACAGACTTAGACATACATACACATTCATAGAACTGTTACGGCAGAAAAGGACCAAAACAAGGACCACGAAGTCTGCCCATTTGTCAAGCTATCTGCTTGTACCTGTCCCCAAAAAAAACAACCTGTAGATGTCTCATGTCCTTTGTAATCCCTCCACAGTTTTGTCTCCAACGAACGCCTCTGGTAGTCTGTTCCACTTTTCCACCACTCTCTCTGTGAAATAGTGATTCCTAGTGTTACCCCTGAATTGCCCCTTCCCCCCACGCAGGCCGAGAGAGAGTCAGAAGGCACGAGCGAGCGTGTCATTCAAAATATAATATTTCATTCTCTCTCTGATCGGGAGCTGTACTCTGTGTCTAGACACAGTAAGTGAGAGTGGGAGATGCAGGACAGAATTGTGTGTCACAGCAGATAGCATTGTGTGTGTGTCTGTGACTCTTTCTCTCTCTCTCTCTCTCTCTCTCTCTCTCTTTCTTTCTTTCTTTCTCTCTTTTCTCTCTCTCTCTCTCTCTCTCTCTCTCTCTCATATCGCCACCTGTATTGTCTGTTCCCATGCCTGGCACACACAGCAACAGCCCCCAGCTCAGTGTGAGACCGATTGGCCCATTCCCTAACAGATTGTGGGCTGCATATTGTACAGGAGTGCATGCATGAGTGACAAAAACTGTAACAATGGGCGGACCTACCCGAGATGCAATTTCCCAATTCCTGCTGTATTGTCTGACCGTGGGTCTGTTGGGGAGCCGGGAGATCACATATATGGATGGTGTTGTGAGTAACAAACAAAATATACTGTCACAGAGAGACAGTGAGTGGCACATGGGTAGCTGTACATCACAATGTGCCTCTTGTAGTGGTGTGGGGGGAATCAAAGGACACATGCACAGTATCCTACAGTGTTATTCAAAAGAAATGTCTCAGCTCCTGTCAGTACTGTGTCAGTGACATTTCTATATGCATAATAGCAAGATAGAATGCAGTTTTGGTTTGTGACTATTTCCATAGGTGGCCGGACACAGTCCCTTTCTTGCTTTAACACAATAGGAAACACCTGTTTGGGGGTTCTGTACCCAGTTGTTGGCATAACCCATGTTATAAGTGCAATAACCCACTTCCGGTTAAGGGTGTTACCAGCACTGAATCCATGCCTGGGGCCCTCTGAGCACACTAGACCTGCGGCATCGTGCCTCACAATGCACCCCAGGTGGTGATTTAAATGCCTATTACCCCTTACCCTATCGTGTGTTATTGTGTACATATTTGTTCTGTGCAGCCTCTGTGCTAATTGTTAATGCATGCAACAAGGCCACGCTCATCTTTCATTATGCTGGCACACTATCAACTTATAACAGATGGCAATATTGTAGATCTGATTGATTTCGTAGCCCAGTGAGTACCACCTGGCAGAAAGGATATCTTCTGCGGCCTATCCTGTAGGTAGGGAAATGGGCAGACTAGATGGGCCTAGCGGTCCTTATCTGCCGCAAAGTCTATGTTTCTATGTTTCTATGTTCTGTAAAAAGTACCCATTTGTATTGTCCGTTCCTCCGTTTTTTCAAGATGTTGACTGTTCTCCAGGTGGAATATGTGAACCACCATTAATTCATATTATGTTAAGTGTTCCTGATTTTTGTCTCGCTTCTTTTCAGAGGTCATCATCATCCTGTGTCTCTGATGTTGGCATTATGGATGATTCTTGGCAGCAGTCATGTGAATTTGATTTTACAACTGAGCCAATGCGTGGGACCTCCGTTAGTAATCCTGTGCATGTGACTGATGGAGCCTGCACACGTGCCAGAGGGCGAGGCAGTCATCGTGGTCGAGGTGGTGCTTGATCGCAAGGTAGACTATTGCATCCATGTTACAAAATGACAACTTGGCATCCCGTGTACAGCTAAGAGAATAACTTTAATGGTAACAATTTTTCATGTGCAGTTATGATTGTAATTGCTTTATACTCATGTATCCTCTGCTTTTCAAACTGGCTGTGTGTGTGTGTGTATGTGTGTGTGTGTTTCACATACAAACTATGCCAGCAGCCAGAGCCACATGGTCTATGATTTAGCAGCTAGCACCACTGTATGTGGCTGTCCCTCCCTACCCTGCCACATACCCCTCCTCTTGTCCTACCACCTTTTGAAGCATCATACTGAGCTACATGCCACCACCTCTGCTGCAAGTGTGTGCCTCAGCCTTCTACCATCTAATCTCCTGTTATGTCCCCATTTGTCCCTTCCTTCTGCTGAACATTCCTTCAGTGTTTTTATGTTTATTCCTTTCATGTACGTGACAGTCTTTATCATACCCCTCCCCAGTTGCAACCCTGATGGACCCTCACTCACTGACCCTTCTAGAGGATGATTTCTAACCCTCCCATCCTCACCTTCAGCACACATCACACCAGGCAGTTTCCATACAGCATACCATCAACACCCACCCTTCCAATTATCTTCCAGATTTCTGTAGCCAGGGATGTGACACCAATCTTATTCCGGCTGAAGTCATGAAAGAGGACATCCATTGTCCTGCTCTGATCCAGTGCACTAGTCACCCCTTTTACTACAATCAGGTTGGTCTGACACTATCTGCTCCTAGCCATGCCATGCTGTCATTCATCTAGATGACCCTGTGCATTATGAACACCCTCAGGCTTCTTCTTCATG
This sequence comes from Neoceratodus forsteri, assembly GCA_016271365.2. Lineage (NCBI taxonomy): Eukaryota > Metazoa > Chordata > Ceratodontiformes > Ceratodontidae > Neoceratodus > Neoceratodus forsteri. The sequence continues at coordinate 651,043,195 of CM028135.1, forward strand.
CTGACCTCAATCACTTTGCCTGCCACCAACAAACTGCTAACCCGCCTAGTTTCCATGCTCCTCTCATAAGCTGCCCATGTTTAACTCTCTGTCTCCCATCATATGTGCGCCCCCGACCCTGGATAATTTTCATTTCCTTCATGCATCTAATGCCCTCTTTAGTTTCGCGCCAGAACTGAACTCAATACTGGAGTTGTGGTCAAAGCAGTGATCAGCACAATGACATAATCGTCTCGCCAACTATTGAGGTTATAACCCTTGCTATACAGCCCATCTTTTTGTTGGCTATTGCTGCATCATTGTCAACCTTTGCAGAGTTGCTCATTTCTCCTGTTAAGAGCACCCCTACAGCATTCTCCTCTGTCACAGTCAGTGGCAATCACCCCTGATGGGAGTTCATCATTGCATTATTTGCGCAGCAGTGCAGCACCTTGCACAGTTTTCCACTTAAATCGATTTTCAAGCCGCCTGATCCTGAATCCATCATTTACAGATTCTCCTACAATAACACTACTACTTTTTGTCTGATCCTCCCTCCGTACGCTGCCATCACATGACCCACCCTCTTGTCCTGTCCTACTCCATCTTGAGGCATCACGCTGTATTACATCCCACCACCTCTGCTGGAAGTACATTCCAGCAGGCAAGCATACTTTCTGGAATAAAATGGCCTCTGTATCATTCAACCACCACTACCTCATCCCATGCACACTGTAGTGCTTAGTTAACACGAAGTGCCATCCCACTCACTGCCCTTGTCTCACTCTTTACTAACTAATCTTTACCCATGATTGTAATGTCACATTCAAGGTTTTTTTTGGGGGTGTGTGCAAATTGATATATAGAGATATAGTTATTAGCGTCACTAACATTGCAAAAGCACACTGTTTCTTTCAGTGATTTCCCTTGGGTTGTCTGTGGCAGGCAGAAGCAGAGGTTGCTTCAGTGCTCATGTCAGCCAATGCAAAAAGCACATTCATATTGTGATTTGATAAATGTGAAGATTGCAGCATGTAATGCAAATTACAGCGTAAATATGCATTGTGTGTGTATGTGTGTGTGTGTGTGTGTCTGTCTGTCTGTCTGGACGTCGTGGTGAGTTGGTCTGGGTGATGTGTAGATCTCGTGGTATGAGTGGGTCTGCATTTGTGTTGTGGGTGCATATACATGATGTGTGGTTTGACCCCTGTCTGTTGTCTTTTTTTTCTTTTTTCCCCTTTCTCACTGCCTTGCTTCCTTTCTTCTGGAGACTCCATTGTGGCCTTGTATGTCCCTTCTCCTCCTGCCATGCACTGTTGCATTCCACCCCACCGGGGCCATGTTTGTACCCACCAGGTATGTACAAGATGTGACCCCGTACTGTCCCTACGTGTCTGTCTTTCATCGGTGGGATGCTGTCATCAGCTGCTGACAGGGCCACTAGGATTGGAGCATGGAGCTCAGTCTACAGGTCACATTTATTTATTTATTTATTTTCCTACATTCCTGTCCCTACCATCGGCCATTGGCACGCTAAGGGAGCATAGGGGCGGCGCACGTCAAGCAGTGCGACCGCTCCATTCTCCGGACCACGTCCAGTGGAATTTATTCTGCAGTACCGCCCCACCTCCACCCGTGGTCAATCAGGTGGCTTTGTAGCGGTGTGATATGCATTGCACCCAACCCTGGCCTACCCTACAGCAGCATGAGTCCATTCCCGAACCCAGGTCGCTGGTGCCACGAAAGTTAGCCCTATGGCTGCACCGTCTTTGCCATTCCGGTCTGCTGTCTTAGTGACAGTGAAAGAAGTCCATCAGATTGTTGTGCCATGGTCTTACACCATTCCCCATTAAAGCTCCACTCCTGTGTGTGGCTTGTGCCAGTGGGGTGTGTGGATATGGGTGTGTAAGGGGGTGGCTGGGTGTTGGGTTGGGGTGTGTGTGTGTGTGTCTCTTGTTCTTTGTAGTGTGTGTGTGTGTTTGTGTGTCAGTTTCTGTCTGGTGGTGCGTGTATGTGACCACCACCAACACCACCCACAAGCACTACCCTCTGGTTTCTGTACCTCTACCAGTGTTCCACCCATCTTTGCTTCTTTTTCACATCCAAGATATCCACCCAATCACTGATGAGCCTGTTTTGTTGCTTTTCATTTTTCAGTGTTGCACATATACAATGCCTGATCAAATTTGATTATGGACTGTGGTAATTCCTCTTTTGTCTGCACCTTCACTCTCCTAAGATTCTTCCCTGCTTCCTTTACACATTCAAAGTACACCTCCATTTGACTACCCTAAAATTTCCTTCTACTCGGCCTTTTAGCCCAGACTAAGTCCCACACCTCTTTCGAGAACCATAGTTGTTTTCTTCTTTTTTTCCTTTCAGTCACGGTCATAACTCATTGAATTGTTATATCCGCTATGTCTCCTTTTTTTCTCCCATTCTTCTTCCACCACCCTCTACTGCCTCTCCCTTCATCATGGCTGCTTGTATACATCCACACATTTCAGTGAAATCCACACTCCTAGGAGCTGACCTTGCTGTGCACCCCACCACCTCTGGCTTTTCCATTCCCAGTCCCAAATACTCCACCTTCTAATCGACTTTGAAAGCACAGCCTTACCCCTCTACATGTCCCAACTTTGCTTGAACACCTCTACATTGTCTACCTCCACTAGTCCCCTGGTCAATGCCTTTCCATGGTTCCACCACCATCACATTTAAGTATCACCTCCTCCTTTCTCCACTGAGTTTTCTCTCCTCTAGCTTTCAACCATGCCCTATACTGTCCCAAACCCCTCTGTCCTTTGGAGTACTCTGTATTACCCTCCCCTATTTATCCCCTTTCATGTACTTGAGGGCCTCTATCATTTCACCCCATCACTCCTCAAAGCCAGTGTGTGACAGTCAAAGAAGTACATCTGATTGGTGTGACTTGGTATTCCCCACATTCCCCAGGCAATCTCCCCTCCTGTGCAAGGCTGGTGGTGGCTGTGTGTGTGTGTGTGTGTGTGTGCACGCGTCTGTGTGTGTGTGTGTGACTCTGGGTGGGTGGGTCTTTTCTAGTGTGTGGTGCGAGTCCAGTTTGTGTGGGTCAAGGGGATTGTGTGTCTGTGGCAATGTGGGTATGATAACAACCACCCCCAGCTTGATTCTGTACCTCTAATAATGTTCCACCCATCTTGTCTTCCATTCCACATCCAAGGTATATATACCCAATCCCTGATGCACCTTCTTTGTGGCAATGTCCAAGTCAAGCCATATGTCGGATGTCTTTTGACCGCTGTCTAGTCTCCTGTTCACAGTAAAAAAAAAAAAAAAAAAGTCCATCAATTTGCCATGCCATGGTTTTACATACACATCAACCAACACCCACCACCACAAACACTCACTCACTCACTCACTCACTCACTCACTCACTCACTCACACACACACATTGCCTCTCATCCTGTAGACCTGCACCAGTCGATATTACACCAAACATTTAGTGTGCTCTACATCAGTGTGTAGAAAATGGGGGTCTCAATAAATGTTTGATAATTCAATGTTTCGTCTGTGGGAATGATTTTGTAGATGTGCAGAACATGTGCTGTTAAGTGACGTGAACCACAATGGACTCTATGCCCCTTGTCCGTATCCACCATCAGCCTTTTGAGTTCATCATGTACGCTCTCGACTGTGTATGGACTTGTGTTCACCTGTCCCCAACCCCACTCCCTCCACCTACTCCATTGCCCGTGCCACCCCACTGCAGTGCTTGAGCCTACCACTCCTTAGTGAATACTGAGCTGAAGTATTTGTTCAGTATTTCTGCCTTGTCAAGATCCACCTCCTTGCCCTCTCTCTCCTCCATCTTATAGCACCTCTTGAACTTTTTCATCTTTCTGTTTTGCACCTATATAATATCCATTACCAATATTCTTTACAGAGTGTGCTAAAAATCTCTTTTATGCCATCACTTTTGCCCTCCTAACAGCAATCCCAGCTTATGTTACACATTCAAGGTGCACCTCCCTAACTTCCTCCTTTTGATTCCCCTAATCCTTTTTGCCCAGCCTTAGGCCTTCTCCGCTGTAGCGAACCATAGTTGTTTTCTATATTTTTTCCTTTTTTTTTCAGTATCCGAATGCACAAATTTGTTATATCCACCATGTCTCCTTTCTCCCCCAGTATTAGACAGTGGCATCATCCCACTTGCCAAATGGTGGTAGGTTTTGTATCGGCCAATTCATTCTCTAACTAGCACTGCATGTTTGCATTGGTGAAGGTAGCAGTTCAAAAATACAAACAACTGGTCCACTGAGTAATAGTCTGTGTGTCTTGTTGATTCTCCCAGTCACTGTCCCTGCTGACTAATGTCTGCTACACTGGATTTCAACCCCCGCTCCCATTGTTTGTCCACACTCCTGTACTACCTCTCACCTCCCAAGTGCTGCTTGTATACATCTACCAATTTGTCAGTGTCAATGGCTCAGTAGGTAGCACACTCGCCTCTGAGGCCGGGAGATCAGAGGGCTGTGGGTTCCGTTCCCACATCTGGCACTTGGGTTAATATCCCAGTACTGACACCGTAGTGCAGCATGAGAGGGGTGCTGCACTTCTGAGGTGCTGTCTTTCGGATGAGACGTTAAACCGAGGTCCCATCTGCCTGGATTGGTGGTAGTTCAGGTGAATGTTAAAGATCCCATGGCACTTATTGAAAAGAGTAGGGGTGATTTTATTATAATAATAATAAGAAGAAAGCATAATACAAGTTATACAAACAAATCAAAAATAAAGAAAGTTATACAATGTCTAGGTATTATCCGTCAATATTTACAGTTGTCTCAATAAGAGCTTTCACAAATACACAATCTTCAATCCTTTCCTATTTATATTTTATAATGTGTGAAAACCCATTCCACCATGTTTTAACTTTCGCTACATTATACATCTGTGAATCATGTAAATATACTTTTTGTAATTCGTTGATTAATAAAGACTAAATGCTTCCCCTGTAGTCACCTTTGGGTATAAAACCCACTGACATCTAACTTGCCGCAGACAAAATCTTAAACAAGCAAGCAATATCCATTTCTCATATTTTTTCAAGTTTCAAGAAATTTCACCAAGAATTAATAGCTCATAGGTAGGTTTCAATAACCAAGGAAATGACCATTTGTTTGCTAAGTAAGCCCATAATGTAGCCGAATTTGAACAATCTAAAAAAAAATGTTCCATAGTTTCTTCTTTATTAATGCATTTTATATACGGGCAATTCCTTTCCTCTTTTGCTTTATATTTTGCTGTCCCCCTTAAGTTTAACCGACCATACATGATTAGCCATTGGGTCTCCCACATATAAGGGGGTAGCCTAGGATTATTCAGCTGATTTAGTACTGTCTGATTCAAAGCTGATGGGCAGTTCTTGAAGACCGGACTCTTAGGATAGATAAAGGCTATTATCTCCTTGTATAATGTCTGAGATTAACCTTCACTTATTTGGGTTTTTGTTAACTGCCATTTATACAGTTTTTGAACAGCTGGCCTAAAAAACACGGAAGGGGTAAATGAGGGTTCAATTTAGGAGATCAACCCTGGTCCAACTCTGCGTCCCGTCATAACCTTGCCCTCCCCTGGCCACCACTCTCCCTAAAACCGATGGACTAACTTTCGCCCACCCGAATGCTAGGAGCCTTATGGCCAACCTCCCTGACCTCCAGGCTTGGATCTATACTAACGTCCTGGACGTCCTCGCCATCACAGAAACCTGGCTTAAGCCCACAGTGCTTGACTCTCAGTGCCACTTTCCTGGATACAACATGCTTCGTATCGACCGTCCTGGCACTAAAAGAGGAGGTGGCCTTGCCCTCTACTTCAAAACTCACCTAAACATTACCCTTCTGCAGGACCCCCTCCTACCAAACTGTGAAATCTTACACTCTACTACTTCTTGGGGTGTAAAGAAACTCCATATTTTGTACTTATATCCCCAAAAATGCTACACAAGGCATCACTGAACTCCTAGAGTTTCTGCCTTCAGTTACAGGCAAGAATGACATTATCTGCCTTGGTGATTTTAACCTTGACTGGTCCGAGAAAACTCAGCTAACCTATCCTTAGCTAGCAAGGCAAATCTATCCCAGCTCATACATGAACCCACAAGGGTCTCACGTTGGGGCAACTGTGCCACCCTCCTTGACTGGATACTTACTAACAGGACGGAATATGTTGCCTCAGCCGGTGTGCTACCTGACACAATTAGTGACCACTATCCTATCTACTGTGTCTGGAACACTGTCATTCCTCCCCTCCCTGCTAAAATTGTAACCTTTCCTAATCTCTCCCGCCAAGTTATGAGGACTTCTTAACTGACCTTAACCAGGTTGACTGGTCCCCTCTCTACCAAACAGAGGACATTAACATAGCCACAGAATATTTCAACTCCGTCCTCTCTCTTCAAAACCTTCACATCCCAGTCACCACATGTAGGATGGCAGGGAAAGTAACCAAGTGGCTAACACGCCTCCTGCTTCAACTTCTCAAATCTAGGGACAAACTTTGGTCCAGGTGGAAGATCTCCCACCTCCGTGCAGACTTTGAAGACTATCGCAGTGCGTAACAACTGCAAAGAGACAAATTCAGATTGTCAAAAAGCACCTACTATAGGAGCCTACTAATAACATCCTCTACAATCCGCTGAGGTACTGGTCCAAAATTAGGACATTCTCGCAACGACAAGCCAAAGAATCTAGCTGACATGAACATTCAAGGTGTTCACTGCACCAACCATGACACCATTGCCACCCTTCAATGCCCTTTTTCTTCTCCACCAGTTGCTACTCTAACTAGCCCTCAACCTGACTGTCCTCTTCTCCTCCTCGCCCTCCCACCCTCCCTTTCATTCTGGCTCCAACCACATACCTTGAAGTTCGCAAGCTACTTAACTCCCTTCCGGCACACGGGGGTCAAGGGCCTGAGGGCATCCATCCTTGCATACTTAAGCAGTATGCACCTTGGCTGACCAGACCTATCACCTGGCTTTTTAACCTCTCGATTCCTACGTCTACTGTCCCATCCACCTGGAAAACTGCCAGAACCATCCCTATACACAAAAAGGGTGATGTCAAACTCATGTCCAACTACCGCTCTATATCTCTTCTGCCCACTCTCAGTAAGCTGCTTGAAAAATAGTCCACCGCCAGCTTGCTGCTCACCTTGACATGTTTAATCTTCAAACCCCGTACAACATGGTTTCCGGCCCGGTCACAGTACCACCTCTGCACTTACACAACTTACAAATGACATCAGAAATAATATGGACCGTGGGCCTACTCACTGGGGCCGTCTTTATCGACCTGTCTAAAGCCTTCAACATGGTACACCATCCTCTCATGCTAAAGAACTCCAATCCATTGGAGCATCTGACCAAGCCCTCTCCTGGTTCCATAGCTATCTTGACAATCGGACTCAGGGGTAGCATTTCACAAGGCCCTTTCCTCCCCCCTAAACATCTCCCGTGGAGTTCCCCAGGGATCCACTCTTGGACCTCTACTCTGCTTCCTCTTCCTAAATGATATTCCCACCATGTCCCGGCATAGCTGCACTGTTATGTACGCAGATGACCTTGTTCTCTACTCTGGGTCAAAATTGGTTGCTGCCATCAACTCCACTCTCACTAATGATTTCCAATTCCTGCAGACCTGGCTCTCTAGCAATCACCAAGTCCTGAATCTAGAAAAAACCTGTGCTATGCTATTCCGATCCTCTAAGAAACTGTCTGCCCTGCGAACAGGCTCGGGTTCAATGCCTTGATGGCCCTCATCTCAAACACTGAGTCCTTCAAGTACCTTGGGGTCACTTTGGATCCCACTTGACCTGTCTCAACATGTCAATATGGTGTGCCGTGCCGTCAATGCTAAAATTGGCAGAGCTTATCGCGTGCGCCACTCCCTCACTCCTTCCGCTAGACTTTCTGTTGTGAGAGGTATTCTCTTACCCCAGCTCCAATATGCTCTGCCCCTCCTCTTTGCTGCAAACTCCGCTACACTCCACAAATGGGACACTGTCTACAATAACATCTGTAGATTCGTCTTAACTGCCCCATGTCTTACCTGTCATTGTCTCCTTTACGCTGGCTTAAATTGGCTGTCACCTAAGGATATTCGAGCCTACTCCCTGGGCTGCTTTATCAGCTCCCTGTCTAGACCTCCCTGCCCTGTCTATCTTGCCAACCTCCTGACTCCTGCCTCACACACCTGTACCCTCAGGTCTTCCTCTGTCCCCATGCTCTCCACTAGACCTTGCATGACAAAAATGGGTGAACAGGCATTTGACCATTTTGCTCCCAAATTCTGGAACTCACTCCCCCTTATGGTGAAAACGTCATCCTCCCATCGAGAATTCAAAAACTCACTGTTCACCCACCTCCTAGCCTCTGGCCAATGCAAATGCTCTTAATTTGCTTTGTCCCACTGCAGGCTGTCGGGTCTGACCCTGAGTACTACACTAATGTTCTCCCATGCAATACGTTTGTCTAGGTGGCTATGAACCTTGATGTCTTTACTGTCCTCAGCTGTCTTATGGTTACCCTAATTGCTTTATTTTACATCCTTATTATGATCTATGCCTAAAATGTACCCTAATGTAACTGTTACTGTGCTACCCAATGTATATCTTGTTTTGCTCCTGTACACCTATATTATGTCTGCGCATTTCTGCATATTGTAACCAATGTCCTGTGCTCTCCCGGGTCGTGCCTGAAAATAGGCAGGTCTGTTGCCTAGCGCACTTACCCGGTTACCAAAGCTAATAAATAAATAAATAAATACTGCATCCAAGTTCTTAAGCATCAACCTATTGCTGCCTTGAACCACTGATCCTCATTTCTATTTGTACTACCTATCGTAGTTTTCAACGCTTGTGCAAAAAACAAAGAAAAACAAAAAACTACCAGGTCAATCATACCCACTCCTCCTTTAGTGTTGTCCAAATATGTATAATGTCTTTTAATTGGATTAAGTCTATTTCCCCATAATAATTGAAAACAGAGACTATATAGTTTAGTTTCTAAGTGCGGAGGCAGGGGAAAAATTACTGCTACATATTGAAAACATGGTAAAATAAATTGTTTTAATATCTGTACTCTTTTTCTTTTACTAAATCAAAACCACTTCCATCTATGTATTTTCTGTTCCACAGTATCCAACACTTTTATCCAGTTTTCAGTAGGAAGATTTTGTGGCCCATAAATCACTCCCAAAACATTAATTGGGTCATTCTTTATTTTAATTGCTTTGTATTGTACTGGTGTCTGATAAATGCACCCCATCAATAAACCTTTCGATTTTGAATAGTTAATTTTAGCATTGGATAACCTAGCATATAGTTGAAACTCATGAAAGAAATTTTCTATTTGTGCTAAATTCTTAAAGAATAAACACACATCATCTGCGTATGCTTGTATTGTTAATACCTTCTCCGTGCCTGGAATTGTAAATCCCTCCCATTTTGTCCTAATACTGACTGCTCTAATCAAAGGCTCTAATGAAAAGTTATACATTAAAGGACTTAATGGGCATCCTTGCTAACCCTGTAGTAAGTATTAATTGTTCTCAACTATCCCTCTAATACTAGGAATCATCGCTAGTTGTATACAAACCTTTATCATATTAAGATTTTGTACTGAATACCCAAAAAACTTAGAGTTTGAAATAGAAATACAAGGTTGACCCTATCAAAGGCTTTTTCGAGATCCAATGAAATCAAGCCACCACTAGAACCCATGTCAGACAAATGTTCAATCACATCTCTTATTGTGGTCAATACTGACTGAATCCTCCTGTTAGCTATGCCACAGTGCTGAAGTGGCGATATTAGTATGGTTGCCATTTGTTTAATTCTATTGTTAATTAATGATGCCAACATTTTGTAATCAGTATTTAACAAGGTAATTGGTCTCCAATTCTGTATATTGCCTTTCTCCCCAGATTTAAAAATATAAATTTGTAGACCTTGTGAAAAATAACTCGGGATAGGTTTTCCGGCTAAAAAAGTATTAAATAATAATAATAAGCAAGAAACTATTTCTGTTTGAAAAGTTTTATAAAATGCGTTAGATAGACCATCCAATCCTGGCGAGATATTATCTTTCAGTTTACTGAGGACATCCTCAATTTCCTGGGGTAAAAAAAGGTTTTATTATAGCAGTAATCATATCCTTATCCATCCTTGGGGGGGGGGGCAGGCTTAAATAATCATTAATTTCGTGATTGGAAGGAGAGTTCTTAGACTGAAGATCCTGAAAGTGTTTATTAATACAGAGACTAATTGCCTTCACATCCTCAATTCTACCTGAACTTGTGTCCAAAAACTCTAGAGTCGTAGAATCTCTAATTTTGTTACATAATGAATAAGGGTCTCCAATAACTGATTTCCCCATATGGTTATTTAAAAGAGCTTGCAAAGATTTGGCCCTGTCATATTGCAGTCGTCTCATTTCCAAGTTAGTATTATTAATCTGTAAGGAATAATCCTGTTTTGAAACATTTGCAATCAAATATAACTGTTGCAAATGAGCTCTTAGTTGTAAGTAAGAAAAAAACTTTGAGTTCCTCTTATTAATCCCATAACCTTTGAACCATTGCATACAATCTGCCTTTGTTTCCGCCCACCAAACTCTGATATCTGAATATATAAAACTTACCAAAAGTCTAGCTTTTAAAATTAGTTTAATCGAGTATATAACCATCTGGTCCTGTAAACTGGAAGTATTTAATTTCCATCTTTTAGTCCGAGGTCTCTGTAGGTTTGTATCTACTACCTCCATCTGTAATAACAGATGATCTGAAAATTCAACTGGCATGTTTAAAAAGTCTTGAACTGATAGATTTTTAGAGACCAACAAATAATCTATAGTGGAACCTTTTGTCCCTTTGAAAAAAGTATTTCCAGAACTCTCCTTCTTATTCTGATTACAATTTACCATGTCTGCAACTGCCATAAGTGTTTTCAAACAATTTGAGTCACAATAAATTTTTTTTGTGGTCATCCCTTTAGTAAGTAAGGTGCAATTAAAATCTCCTCCCCAAAGAATAGGTAAAACTGTTACTAAATATGGTTGGATCTCTTTCATACAAGTGATTCTAGATACTTTTGTTTGAGGGTTATAGAGATTAATCAACCTATAAGTGGTGTCAAACTATGCACCATCTAGTATCAATACTCTCCCTGGAATTAAATCAATTAGTTTATGTAGAGTAAACTGGTAACCATTAAAGAGAATCCCGATTCCATCTGCCGTCTCCCTGCCAAAGGACCAATATGATGGTCCCCATGGCCAATCATTTTTAAAAGACTGAATTTGTTCTTTGGAAAACATCCAGGTCTCCTGCAAAAAACATATAGAAATATTCCTGTCATGGAGGAAATGGAAAATTGCTTTACGTTTAACAGTATGCAGTAAACTATGTGTGTTCAGTGAAGCCCAAAGGAATCCCATTATCCAGACCAAATTGGTGAAAGTGAACCTTATTTTTTTCTATGTTTCTTTTTTTTCTCCTTATAATCTCCCAAAGGCTCACTTGGAGTACCCTGTACTGATTTTTGTGAGTCAGAGTCTCCAAGGTCCATTTCCGAATCTCCTCATGTAGGAAATAGGGCCGCATATGTATTATGTGTTTCCACCGCTTCTTTAGCTGGGGGAGGAATTGGTTTAAAGTTTCTACTGGACCTTCTCAGAGGTAATGGCAACTGCTGAACCAAATCAACTCCTAGTGTGTCATTTGATTCCGTATAACAAACTGGTTGGAATATTTCCGCCTGCTGAACTGTTTGTTCTTTTTTTATAGGTATTGTATTTCTTTCTGATTGGGGGGGGGGGAGAAACAGACAGGGGTACTATTGCTACCGGTACTGCAGGTACATGGGGTCTATCCACCGGCTTTTGAAATGTGTGGGCGGGTGCTAAAACCTTTGGTTCAGATACTACTCTCTTCACTGCCTCCTGGGCCTGTTGTAATATCAAATCAATATTTCCATAAGAGGCCTTGTTCTGAACTGCCCACGTACACTCTCTAAAGGCGTGCCCATATTCTTCACACAAGTCGCATCATATCTGGTTAGTACACTGCATTGTGATATGTCCAATTTCCCCACAATTATCACACCGTGAGCGGTCACAGGTGCTAGATAAGTGAGTTTTTGAACCACATTTGTAACATGCACGGGGTTGTCCACTATAAAAACACACTCCCCTGTCCCTTCCCAACAAGAAGGAGTTTGGGATGTGCTCTATCCCTTTTTCAGATTGTCTTAATTTTACTTTAAATTTCCATTCCCCTGTCCAAAACTGTTCCGAATCCAAAATTGGCTCCGGGTCCCCTTGAATCTCACATTTTAGGGATAACCAGTGTGTGATATCCTCAACATGGACTCCCTCATTCCTAAACATAATAGTTACAGTATATGTTTAATTAAGGGTGTAGTCAGTGTAATAACTAAAAAAGGAGTCCGTGCTGGGGAAAACTTCACTTGACCATACCTTTCCCAAAATAGTTCTAATAAATAAGCAGAACGAAAACTAACGTCATAATTGTCTTCACCCGATATGTTAATGAAGGTGAAGACATCCCTAGGAGAGAAACCAAGAGAATCTTTAATTAATAATTTCCCTACGTGGTACCTGTCTGGTCTTTCTGCTAGACCCTCTTTATATCTAATATGGACTGCATTACGGCGAGGCACAGCCTCTCGTTTTGCTTTAGTAAATAGGGAAGACATTAAAGGTTTTTCAGAGGTCTGTACAGTACAAACTGGATCAAGCAAAACAGACTTTTCAACTGCCTCCTTCATAACCACTTTAGTACTCAATGGATTACAAATATTTGACAGTAAGGTACTGGGTGCAACTCCCCCTCCTATTGCAACCCCATTCAGCATACCCTTAGGTTTCCAGTCAGGGAAACCACTATTTAAATCCAAAACTGTGTCCCATGCTTGGTCTGGAGTCCAGACCCCCTTTTACGATTTCTCCCAGCCAGCAGCTATTAATGCTCCCTGTGGTGACCAAGTCTTATCATGTGCCTGGTGTGCCATTGTTAGCTTAGTTGCAGCAGCCAGTGCTTTTAAGTTTGACACAGTTATATCAAAACAGTGTTCAGTAGTACCCTGCTGAGTTCCAATGTCCACTTTCTGCAAACCCTTCGGAAGAAAAAGAAATTCTGTAACACCCTCTTGATTGTGAGCGTCCGTTTGGTCTTGCACTGAGCCGCTAAAGTTTGTGCACATATTGTCCCCTTCCAAAGCTTTAAAAACAAACCCCAATTCTTTGCTTAATTGCACCGGTTTCATGTCAGTAGGCATCTGAGCAGTACTCACCGGTGGATGCAATACATTTTCTGACTCAAGAATCATCATAATTTTCGTACTCTCCGACTTCTGTAATGACCTCTGTAATCCTGCACTGGCCGTGTTAGCAACAAACCGTGTTTGGCTTTCTTCTTCAACCTGCAACATTTCTTGTGCTGCGTTCCCTTCCGTCAACAAGCCTGCAGTGAACATTTCCACTTTCTGATGCATATCCTGGATGTCTCGCGATACCAGATTGTCCATTTCTGCTCTGAAACCTGCCACGTCATCTCCATGGAAATCCACAGGATCCTCTGCTGCTTCAGCATGTAAGGCATTTCAGTTTTTGTCATTCTTTGCATCGTTCCAAGAAATTAGCTCAGATACCTCTGTAGTCATCCTTGCTTCATGAAAAATCTCCTCAGCATCCATTTCAAGGAAGGAAATTAACTGTGCATCTGATTCAGTAAGCTGCTCCAACTCCTGCTCTGCAGCCTCCACAACCTTCTCCTCCGAGCTCACTGCCAAAGTGGCCATCCTGCTACAAGCCAGCCGTTCCCCCTACAGGCCAACAATAGGGGAATTTCCTCGGTGTCCTGGCCAAATTTCCCTCATTCACTAAAAAAATACCACCAACAGCTTAATCTGGTTCAAGGTCAGTTGGCATTCATCTGTATCCCTCTCCCCAAAGTCGTGCCTGAAAATAGGCAGGCTTTGTCTAGTGCACTTACCCGGTCAACAAAAACTAAATAAATAAATAAAAATTTCCGTGACATCGGCACTCATGCAATCTAATACAGTACTCTTGCCCTTGTGTGTCTTTATTCTGCCCATGTCTCAATGCTGGATGACACCATGTGGTTGTCAATGGATCCCAGTTATCTGTTGTGGGCTGAGTGTGTGTGGCTGTGGGGCTTGGGGGTGTGTGTGTGTGTGTGTCTGGGACTGGTGGCATCTGAGTGGAAGTGGCAGTTTGGCGTGTGTGTGTGTGTGTGTGTGTGTGTGTGTGGTGCTTGTTACCACAATTCAGAGCAGACTGCAACCACCATTCCTTCATGTAACTTTTCCTGCTTGTGCCATGTTCCATTACGTGTACAAAAAATAAACCTCCATCCATTCATGCTACCTACCTTCTTACTCCTGCATAGCCTTAGTTGTGAACTTGCTATCATGGCATTCGTTTGCTCAAGTGTCGTTCACTGCTGCTTCTGTTTCATTCTGAATGCCAATCTTCCATACTACACATGCATACATGTGCTCACGTTTGTTAACGTTAAATCCTGGCAGTCATGTGACTTATGAATCATGTCTCGGTTCGCACACAAACATTTCTGCTGTTATTCTTGGTGGTATTTTAATTTGCTCACGTCACACACTGTCTTTGTTGATCGCATGTTATTGTTCATTGTACATAACATTTACAATTGTCTTCCATCAAATCGAATTGACATTGTCGCTTTGAATCACACAGTGATTTGCAGTCTTTCTGCAATTCATGCTGCTAGCAGTAGCACAGTAATTGCTGTTCTGTGCACACAGCAGTACATTTTTCATCTTGATGTCATGTCTACTGACTATTTCTTTTCCCAAAAAGGAACACATTAACCAGATGGACATGGATGAACTCCATGAACTATGTGTGAATATGGCACTCCAAAATCCTGGACTTGCATTTGACATTTTGTCTGGAAGGCGACCTGACCCAGATGGAATGCCAAGACCAAGCAATAACGATTTCCCCCAGTGGTGTGTATGCACCAACTGTCGCCTCATGCCAACAGCTGTGGAGAGCATATGTTGCAGCTTTTCACACTGCGTTTCTCTCATGGAAGCAAGTACCGTCTACATGGATATTTTTTTCCACTTGGTAAGTCACGGCCCAGTAACATCAGAAACATGCCACTTTTTATACAGAAACATGGCCTATCATCTGTGTGTTATTGGCGATAGTCCATGCTGTTTTGTGGCTAGGAGTGTCCTTTTATGCTGCACCTCCACACTATTCCTATCTTTGTATCACCTGCAAAGCAGCTACTCTTCTAAATAACTACACTTGTAATGTTTGCTATGTCAATTCATAACCACTCGGGCTCTGCCACGGATAAGTGTGTGACAACAGTGCTGTCGCACACCCTTGCCATGTCAACAGCTACTCTCAAAACTGCTTCCTCTGTAGCAGAAAGTTTGAGACACACTTCACCAATCTCTGAACTGGCCCACAGACAACACAATGTTCAAATTTGGTACTATTGTCACACTCAGTCTAGGTCGTTGACTAAGTCCAACTACATTTCATCCACTGCATGTGCCAATCGGCTCTTTGTATAGAACACAATGAGCAAACCCACGATGTCTGCTGTTCGTGGCAACCTATTACATACTAACATACTATGAAACCAGTAGAATATGCCATATGGTCTCTCTAGTCTGTTCAAAGGCAGTTGACTAATCGGGACATCATTTATCTGCCCACACCCCAAAAGGAACCACATTTCACAGTGCTGCTCCTGTGTAAATCCTTCCCCAACATTTATCCTAGCCCTTCTTGAACTTCTCCACATAATTATCATCACCATCTCCCTGGCCTATGCATTATGATGCTACACCACTTGCTCCTGTGAATTATCACCTCCTTGTTTTCCCCCTTCAGCCTCCACCCCCCATCTGGCTCTGAGTGTCCCCTTATTGGCCCCGGGTTGACTTAGCTGAAAGACACCATCAAGGCTTACACTATTGATTCCTCTGTTAGCTGAACATCTCCTCACGGTTTACACTATTCACTGCATTGAGATACTTGTACACTTTGATCATATCCCCAATTTATCTTCTCCGATAAATACTGGTTGAGCTCCCCCAGTCTCTATTCATGTGCCCTGTACTCTTTCCCCAGTACCATCTGGGTCTTTTTGCTCTGTACCCTGTTCACTATCGCAATGTCCTTATTTAACTAGGGATGCCAAAACTGCATGCAGTATTCAAGGTGTGGCATAGCCATGCAATTGTACAGCGGGAGTAGCACATCACTACTCATTGAGGTTAACCCCTGGCTATAAACCACTGCATTTTATTATCCTGAGTGGCCACCATTCCACACTGCTCTGTGTTATTCATTTTGACATCAACCACCACAATGAGGTCTTTCTCCCCTTAGAAACCTGCACTGTCTCTTACGCTCCCCCGGGTGGTTTACAGGAGTTGGGTTTTTTTGACCACCACCCCCCTCCCCCAGCTACAGAACCCATCATTTTTTTGCATTACACTTCCAATACCCTGCGTACTCTGTACATATCCACCACCCCTTCCACGTACTACTTATCCAAACTATGCACTGAGATGTGCCAAATGATGTAACGCCATACACCCCCACCCCCATCTTCCATGTAAGAGATATCACTATGACAGACCTGCACCCTACACGCATTACCTTTCAAAATATACCAGCTTTTGTTCTCTGTGTACCACCACTCCCATCTCTCACCCCTTCGGCTTTTCATTTCCCAAGCGACCCAACAGTGCCTTATCACCTTTGAGCCACCCACCTATGTCCGTTGGTCCTTACACAAAATAGACTACTCTTACAGACGTGGCCTATAACTACCCAAGCACAGCAATACCCAGCAAATACACAGAAAAACATAGATATAGGCTCCTGTGTACAAGTGAACACCCAACTCTGCTTCACCAAAGCTGTTTTGCACACCATAACCCCCTTCCACAGTCAGACGCCAGTTTAAACTGTATATGTAGTGATGGTTCTCATTCTTGCATGGTTATATGCCTCTGTTCCGGTCAGTGAGACCATGATGGTTTCTCCAATCACCCTCTACTGTCACAAAAAACGGTGGTGGGGTGGGTATCCTGCCCAGCAGACAGCCCTATGTAGTCGAGTATACTTCTGGATTATCAGTTCAAAGTGCATACTAGAGCACCCCCCCCTTTGAAAGTCTGTATTACACTGTAAGGCTGGTTCTGCCTCAATAGCAATCACACCCCCAAACCTCCCTCCCCATACTCCTGTGCCAAGTGCATCAGTTGGCCCAATCTCATATGCTCTTTTCATAGAGGTTTGGGTTGTATCCAGTTGACTGTGTGGTTCATAACCACCTGTCAGTGACTGCAGCTCCTTTTCTGGCCTTGCTCATGTCCATTCTGTGAACCTATCCTCCTCCACTGAGCGGCTGTGAAGCAACCACTGCTGTATGTGCCTTCTATTTCCTCTACAATGCTCTATGTAGAAGTGGTCCAGCTTCAGAGTGGCCATGAAATGACTCACTATTCCATTGCCCTGGCTTTGTCACTTCGTTCACGGTTGATCATCACTCTGCCCAACTACGTTCAGAACATGTGCTGCAAGATTATTTTAAAACACTTGTCTCTACCCGTTGCCCAACCTAGTGTTGCAATATAGGCAACAAAGTGGGCACTGTATCAAAGGGACTGCAGTATGTTCCGTATGCAATAGAATTGAAAGCCTTGTCATAGTGGTATGCTATGTAATAGTCTGTTTGCACAATAAGCTTTTTTTGGTGCATGATTCAGGGTATAGATTGGTAACATGACGGTGAAGAGAGGTATACCGAGGAGGATATATAGTAAGTATATGTTGGGGGGGTGGAAATGCATACTAGGAGGGACAGTGATGTAGCGAGACTTACTGAGACTTCTGCAGACTTTGTTCGGGGGAGTAATTTACACACAGCATACAGTATGCTATTAATTACTCACGTATCACAAAGACGAATTTACATCGCCGCTATATACACTTTTACATC
Organism: Neoceratodus forsteri; assembly: GCA_016271365.2. Classification (NCBI taxonomy): domain Eukaryota; kingdom Metazoa; phylum Chordata; order Ceratodontiformes; family Ceratodontidae; genus Neoceratodus; species Neoceratodus forsteri. The sequence goes on from CM028135.1 coordinate 651,061,270, forward strand.
CCCGATTTGTATCTTCCATTTTATACATGCATCAACTGACTCAAGGTTTTGTTTCTACAGGGATCTGAGGCACGCCGCTGATGTGATGGCACTCTGCTTTGCCTCATGCAAAGCATGCATAAAAATCATGGCTTTGAACCCTATTATCACATACCCTCCTGTGAGTTATTGCTTACACATCAACAGTCTTTATGTTGCTGTATCCTACAGGAAACACACATTGCCACCCACTGAAAATCATGCTCCTACATAGAGGGAATGACTGACATATTACCTTGGCCAAAGTCTAGTTGTGTCTCTAATGCACTACCTGGATTTACAAAAGCGTTGTCTCTTGCTTGCTAATTGTGATTTACTGATGATGTTCCTCAGTAAATATGGGTATATTTCAACGGTATTACTTGCATTACATAGTAGATGCCTAATAATAACATGTTGTTTTCATTTTCAGGAAATGAATCAGCTTGTCTTGGACCCGGCTGTGCTTCACATATCTGCATCCTACAGGCAAGACATATTTGCATTTCAGCCAGACCCAGAGATGAACCGCTCCCTAAGACACACTGCCTATCATCACTACATCTTATGGCACCTTGGTAGACTGGGGAGCAGAGTACGGATTCCGATTCCTAGCTGCTATGTGTGGCGCATACGTGATGTATATCCAGATCCATCTGGGCAATACACTGGTTTCAGACCGGATCGGCTTGTATGAAGGACTATCATGGAGTACATTAATGACTATTATCAGTATGGCCAAATGGAAAAAAAACTACCATTATACTTTAAGCATGTCAATGATACAGACTGAATAGGTGTCTTATATTGCCTTAGTTGCACTACTGCAGTGTAATAAACATTTCTGCGGTAGGGAAAACATTTTTAATTAAACATCAAATAAAGTGTCAGCTACATGCTTTAATTATATCTTGTGCCTCGGTAATTTTAACTGTACCTAATTCCTCTTCATACCTATACCATCTTGTAATTGGCTGGCTTATATTTTCAGGTAAATTGTGTCTATCCACACGGTTATGTGTTGTCCACCCCAGCAAACCACTATCGAGTGATAGCATGTGTATGCCACTTCTGCATTGTAGAAGGGTGGAGAGAAGTGACTAAACATGCATTGATGTCCCAAGGAATGCAATACATGGTATAATGAGGTGTAAGTGGGTAATGAAACACTATCTCAGGTTCTTGGTGGAACAGCACAGAAGAAAGACAGCAGACAAGTGGTACTTAAATTACATATTACAGATCAGTTATACAAACTTACTACCATTTATTAGTGAAATACTTGCCAAACTACATTTTTTCTTCCCTAAGCAAATGAAGTTCCTTTATAGTGGGACAGGCTATCCTTAGGTTCATAAAGAGGGGTAGGAAGAAACCACACATTGTGGTACATGTGTGGACAAATGACCTGGCATGGGAAACGGTCAAGGTAACAATAAGAGATAGGAATGAGTATCTGGGAAGCTTGTGTGATGAGACTGTGGACTCTGTAGCCTTTTTCGCAGTGCTACCAGTACCAGGCACAAGCACAGTGATAAAGGAGTGTATTAGAGAGTTGAACACATGGTTGGTAGAATATTGTCTGAATAAGGGTTTGTGAACAGCTGGGGCAGTACATTGGATAATAACCTGTTTGCTTTGGATAGGCTGCACCTGGGTGGAGAGGGAAAGAAGGTATTAAAACAAGGGTGGGGAGGTATATTGTGACAATGGTGGATTTAAACTAGATGGGTGGGGGGAAGTGCATAGCAGCTAGGCATGTGTCCGATAGCATGTAATCAGACCCTACCCCCGTGGAAGCATGGAAGAACTCGGTGGAGGCAGAAAATGGATGGAGTATAAGGGTGGAGATGGAGGATAGTCAAGAGAAGGGTGCATTAAAGGAGGGTGGTGTCAGTGAATGCAAGAATACTAGGAAACAAATTCACTAAGCTACAGGCATTATTATTACGATTGAGAGTGAATATAGCAGCTGTCGTAGAAAGGTGGGCAACTGAGTACCATGACTGTGATTTGGCGATTGCTGGATACAAAGTATACAAGAAGAACAAAAAAGAAGGGGATGGGATCAAATGCACCAGGGATGAAGGAAAAGAAAGGAGAACAGAGGCAATCTGGATGCAGCTCCTTCAATGCGGTGCCTCATGGGTGGCTTGGGAGAAGCTAACTTGTGTATGGGAAAGGGAAAAAAGGATCACTTGCATTACGAGCTTGGTGAGTGGCAAGCTGCAACAGGTGCTGGTGAGAGAGAGGGTGCTCTCAACTCCAAGGCTTGTGAGGAGTGGTGTGCCACAGGTCTCTATGTTAGTGCCATTATTGCTTTTACTGTTCCGATCAATCATAGCACACGGGGTGGAGAGCACGGTAAGTCTGATCACTGTCAACAATGAAATCTGAACAGTAGTAGATGGAGAGGAGAGATGGAAGCAGCTGCATGGGGGACCAACGCAGACTCTGCTAGTGATCAAAAAGGAGTTCAGTATGTTTGTAGTTCGTTTGCAGCACCTGGTAAAGAAAAAGTTCAGGCTCAGCCATACGATGTACTGGTGAACCGCCGGACCTTGCACAATGACTAACACAGCAAACTCTTACCCATGGAAAATCATGTACACAAATTTGTCTCAGTCTGGGAAACAAGATCACAGACCTGCAGACAGTAAGGCCAGAGGCTAAACTGGACATAGTAGTCATTAGCAAGACATGTTGTACCAGTAACCACACCTCGGAGAGTTCAGTACCTGGCTATGTACTGTTCAGAAGAGACCAAGGTACAAAACAGCGTGGTGTAGTGGACCGTTATGTCAATGAAAATATCAAAGCTACATAAATTCTGAATACACATAGGGAGCCAGATGAACTGTGGGTCACCCATGAAACAGAAAATGGGACCATCATACTAACTGGGTTTGTGTACATGCCTCCAGATGAGGGGGAGGACACAGCCAAGTTCCTGTTAGAAGATATACAAACCATGACAGCTAAAGGGGTGGTGCTAAGAAGATTTATGAAGGAAATGAGACTGTTTCCCATAGTGGCTTGTAGGAAATTGGAACACCCTACCATTATGGGTGGTATCATGTAAATCTGTGAACAGTTACAAAAGGGCATGGGACAGGGAACAAGGGAGAGTGATGGTGTGGATCATGGCAGTGGGATGACATATGGGAGGGAGATTGGAGGAGCAGCAAACTAGTGGTGTTGGCTGCACAATCTAGCATACTTCGACAGAAAAGGTTGGTCTGTTCTGATGGCACATTTGTATGTTTGTACTCAGAGAACCTACATGTGACCAAGGGTATTATACCACAATAATAAATATGTCACCGAAGGTACATAAAAATTCTATACTTGGACAGAAACTAGGTGGTTTTAGCAACTCTCCTAACTTTTATAAAACATTGCTTCAGTGTCATAGCATTCAGAAGATAACATACAATATACTGTATCTCTACAGTTCTAGTTCATGTGTCGTGGCATGATGTTACTGAAGAAGGTGGTCTAGAAAATGGAAGCTGAGGTTCAATGCAAGGTACTGCACAGGGAACAAGACACCCCAGGCAAAGTGTACACCCAAGGGGGAGGGATATTACAAGTCTCGATGGCTGAGAGGGACCAGGGGTGGTGGTAAATGTCAAGAGGAGCAACTCAGAGACTTGCAGGAGGGCAGCGGCCAATGCCAACAGGATGCTGGCAGGCATAGCTGGGGGGGTCACCTCCAGATGGAGGGAAGTGATACTCCCTCTGTATAACTGCTTGGTGAGGCCGCACTTAGAGTACAGCATGCAGTTTAGGAGGACACACTTAAAGATGGACATTGAACTCCTGGACAGGGTCCAGAGGAGGGCAACCAAAATAATCTGGGGCTTGTGGCAAAGGACATATAGGTAGAGGCTCAAAGAGCTAAATATGTACACATTGGATCAGAGACGGGATCGGGAGGACATGATAGAGGTCTTCAGGTATGTGAAGAGGATAAATAGGGGAGGAGCAGCCAGGGTTATCCAAAAGAAGGAGTGGGGGCAACTAGAGGGCATGGATGGTAGCTGGAGGAGGGAGATTCAGAGAAGAAAGGAGGAGGTGCTACTTCACTGAGAGGATGGTTGCACCATGGAATGTGCTACCCTGGGTGCTGGTGGAGGCAGAGATGGTGGAGGGGTTCAAGAGGGGGTGAGACAGGTCCTGGGGAAGGGTTCTGGAAGCAAAGTCCAGTGCAGCGAGAATATCCCAGACTGGCAAGGGAGAAGCCAGAGAGGGTGAGGGAGGCAGCAAGGTCTGCTCTAAAATGGTGCATGACTGAGCAACAGAATACCATAGGAGGGGGAAACTTATCCGAGTGTGGAAATCTACTGTCTGTGGAGTGGAGTTAGGGTCACCTAGCAGTGGAGAGAGGGAGCTCTTGTGCCTCCCAGGAAACACAGAGTGGAGGCATGGTAATCAGATCTGTAGAATCACTGTGTCGATATGTAGGAAGGCACGACTGTATATCACTCTCCACGTGGGTACCAATGACCATGGCAGGAGAAGTGTGGAGTTGTCCATAGTCTAGCATGATTTCAGGAAGTTGTGTGTAAACCGGAAATGCATAGCATGCTCCATCTCATTCTAGGAGGTGCAACATGTCCATGGTGCTGGGGAAGCTAGGGAACTCCAGAACCATAACTTCAACCCCTTTTCTTTAAGACTTGGTGTTCCAGGAAGGGTATAGACTTCTTAGAGAAGGGGGGCTGGACCTAGGCATGAATGAGTATGGCCTGCATCTGTCTGAGAAGGGGACCTGGGTCCTTTGTGAGAAGTTTACATGCTTCATATGTGAGCATTTAAACAGGCAAAGGTTGGTCAGCCAGGATGGGGCACAATATGAAATTGGAAAGGGGTACACTGAGAGTCAATGTGAGGAAGTTTTTCTACTCAAAAAGGGTAGTTGACACATGGAATAGCATGCCACTGGAAGTAGTGGGGACAAGCACAGTGGCGGGGTTTACATGCTTGGGGCATGCACAAGGGAAGCTGGGGGGGTGGAGTCTTGAAATGCCATTGCTTACATAGATTCAATGGCCACATACAGTATATAGGTCTTAGGGGCACGCTGGATGGGTATAGTGGTCAGTATCTTCCACAATTTCTACGGCTCTGTTTCCCCATCATGGTATGGTATTCCTTACTCAATATCTCACGGACATCTTACAGTGCATGTGTCTATTAATTCACGCCACCAATCACTCCATGATGGTGGCCACAGCTGAGGGGATAGGTCACCAACCAGTACAGCATGAAAATTTGTGCTGGTGCTCCAGTATCTGCCAATGACAAGAAATTCGCACATAGGTATAATGGAGGCAAGAATCCTGACATCGGGTAGGGGTGGAGTGGAGTGTTGTGTGGGGAAGGGAAGTTATCATTGAAGATCGAAGGGGGAAAGAGGCCATGACTGAAGATCTAGGGTGGCAGGGGAGGGGGATAAAGCAGGACATGTGGTGGAGGAATACTGCCAGGCGCAAGACATGGAGTCGGGGGGTGGAAGTGAGACTCTGGCTAACAAGGATATGGTTGTTGAAATAAGGATATTGGGATGATGGTATGGTGCCTGGGGGGTATGGCAGTTTGGTTGGTGCTAAATGAAGATGGGTAAGAGTGGAGTAATAAACAAGTTATGCCACCAGATGCAGCCGATGGCCCAGACAAGGGTGGGCTAGGGGAATATGTCTGCTACCAAGATTGTGGTGTGGTGAAATGAGACAGCTTTGGGGGGGCAGGATGATGGGAGAAAGCAGCAGGATTGTCCAGTATTAACTGTGCACAAGGCTAAGTATGAGACATAAACCCAGGCAAGGGAATGGGTCGGTTCCCACACATAATTGTGGACTGGTGTGCAAATGGCATAAATAGAAATAGTGAATTGGAGATACAGGTAAGGATCCGTGTGCTTCTCACAGTTTGAAAGTCCATAGGATGATCGAGCTCTTTCTCAGAGATCCTGCTAGTGGCAAGGGCTAGTGGGGAGAGGAGTCCTAATAAATCCCAAGGTGCTCAACGAGTACTTTCTCTCAGTGTTTACAAGGCATGGGGGCGCAGTTAAGCAGTGGTAGTGGCGGGAACCTTAGTGAGCCGAATTGCCATAGTGACTGGGGAGGTGCCAGAAACATCTGGTGTTGTAGGGCAGTATAGGGTACATAGTGTGAGGGCATGGAGGAGGGAAGATGTAGTCTGGTGGTGTCTTGGTCAGGTGGTGTGTGTCTGCCTGAGGGTGGTGTGTGTGGGTGTCCACATTTACTACCACCACCAACAGTGGGTTTCTGTACCTCAACCAGTGTGTGAGTCATCCTGAATGCCTGCCCCCATCCAAGATATCCACCAACTCCCTGATTAAACTGTTGTGGCTCACCGAGTCCAAGGCAATATTTAGGATGTTTCGTTTGAACACTGGGTATAGTTGTACGTGACATTCAAAGAAGTCCATCAAATGGTTGTTCCAGGGTGTTAAACAAGCCACAATGAACACCCTCACTCCACCCTCCAGACCCATGCTGACTATCATCCTGCATGTAAATGACCTTCAGCTTGTTTTTTCATATGTTCATATGTGCAACCACTTGTAGTCAAAAGTGATTTATTCTAGCTGTTACATAAGCTGTGCAGACTTACCTGCAAATTAAGCCTTTTTGCTGTTCCTCACTACCCGCCCACACTCTATCAGTGACTCTTGGCCTGTGTCAAACTGTTTTACAGACACCACTTCCTCTGGTACATTGATTGATAGATAGGTAAAAACATTTGCTAGACAAAACGCTAGTTTAATACAGTTATAAGTCATGTTTACAACCTTGTTTTCAAGACTGTACTGTCAGTACTTAGGTTTTAAAAAACAATAGAAAGGAATTGCACTATACAAACACATTCATACTTACAAACATTGACTAACATCAACTTGCAACTAATAAATACAGAACTACAAATAATAACAATATCATAACAAGCAGTTGTCAATGCCAATTGTTGCTTGCTGCCAGTAGCAGTTGAAGTGCAGGAGTTAGACAGATGCGGTATAGGCATGGAAGTGAAGTACTGAACTGACGCCCACTCCACCCCAACCCTACAGAGATGGACAAGCATTGGGGTGTGCCTTTGGGTCATTGCCCATAACGGTCACTACATATCACCTCATCCCACCCTGCAGACACAAGTGTCAAGGTGTGCTTTGAATTGTCTGGGCTTTACACTCACCTCATTCCATAAGAAAATATGCGGAAAGGGGTGCAGCATAGCAGAAAGGTGTGAAGTCTGGGGCCAAAGGGTCCAAGGCACACCTCGATGCCTGCCACTGGCTGCAGGGTGGGGATGGAATGGCAGGAGCATTACTGTCGACAATACCAAGTCACACGCTTGTTGCATTTCAGTTCCTACAGAGTATGGCATTATGGTAGAACACCCTAACATCATGAGCATTTCTTGGTATCTGTACTCCAGGTGTTCAACATGGGCTTCATGTAATCCCACTGCATGAACAGTGACACTATCTGTTTGTTAGGTGAACGGTGTTTTTTCACAGCAAATGCGCATTTTGGTGCCACAGGTGCGAAAACACATATCAAACAGGTGGAGAAAAATGACAGCAGTAATGTTCATGAGGTGGTGTAAAGGAATTGCACTGTTGAAAATCTGTAGTGAAAATTTAAAAATACTAGAGAAGCCACAATTGAGGTTAGAAACTGCGCAATGCACAATCATAATGTAATGTCAGTGTCAATGCCTCGGTAGGTAGCACACTCACCTCTGAGACTGGGAGATCAGAGGGCTGTGGGTTCACTTCCCACATCAGGCACTTGGGTTAATATCCCAGTACTGACACTGTAGTGCAGAATGAGAGGGGTGCTGCACTTCTGAGGTGCCATCTTTTGGATGAGATATTAAACAGAGATCCCATCTGCCTGGATTGGTGGTAGTTCAGGTGGATGTTAAAGATCCCATGGCACTTATCGAAAAGAGTAGGGATTTTTATTAAACTGAAAAGTAAACCATAAACACAATGTGATACAACTCACAAAAATAATTAGAAAACATGGGGAAACATAAAAAAGTATTATGGTACACATTAAAGAAACAGTTTTTAAAGGGTCACAAAAGTACAAAATCCTAAACCTCCATTAACAGGAGTGGGGAAAATCAACATAACTTGGAAAGTAAAACACATTCGAACTCATGATACAGCTCACAAGCTAAATCTAAATTAAAAGAAAAGGAAACACCGACAGTATAACCTATATTTGTAAGTAATTACAGTATATATTATTATGTCACAACCAAGCCACAGAGTCCCAGCTGGATTTAAATAAAGGTGAGGAAACATTAGGCAGATCATGAAGTTGAAAATTCTTCATAGCAGTATCCACCAAATGGAACAATTCTTAGAAAAGAAAAGAGAAAAAGGAGAAAAGAGACATTGCAGAATAGTGAGCCGGTAGTGGACAAACCAAATATAAAATTTAAAACACGCAAGAAACAACCACATAGTAACCCTATTGTGTTTAGTCCACAAAAAGAGTAAAATACCTATACACAATATTTCTGTGGTTAACTGAAAAAAAGGAGATGTTGGCCACTAAGATTGGACAGTACTCCAAAATTCTATAATAAATGGGCATTCAAAAAATAAATGTTCCATGGTCTCAATTATATGGGAGCATGTTTCTCTTGGACAGTATCATTCCAAAATCTGTTTATGTTTCAAATTTCCTCTAACATTAAGTTTTCCATAAAGGGACAACCACAACACATTCCACATATTACGGGGTATCCAAGGGAAAGTCAGCATATTACCAATTGCCAAACATTGATGTGGAGCATAAATATCAAATGGGGCTATATCCTGAAAATATCATTGTATTATAAATGCATACAGTTTCTTTCTGGAAAATTGGATAAAAGAGCCTTTGGAAATTGCCCATAATTTTATTTTCCCAAAACATACTCTCATCGTGGGAGAAAGAGCAGCTGTAGACCATTGTCTAGGGATTGGTGCATTCTCTGGCCAAATAGATACCATCTCCCCCACTGAATCCTGAAGCCATGGTGTCCAAAATTTGAGAATTCTATTAATTATAGGCCATAGATTTGTATACAGAAACATAGTAAAAAAAAATAACAGGTTGAATCATATTTAAACCTCCCTGGTTACAATCTCATATAAGTAAACTACTTTTTATAGGGTTTAATCTGCTACCCCAAATGCATGAAAAAAAACCCAAAACTATAAATCTGTGTTTCCAGAGTCAAGGGGAGACTAAAAACTGAGCTTAAATATAAAAACAGGGGTAACAAAAAGGTTTTAACCATAAAAACCCTCTTTAATTTGGATAACCACCACTTATTCCATACAGTATGTCTACCTTAGCTTGGGCTTCCTGTAATTTAATTTTCCAATTGATATAATCCAAATCACCCGCTCCAAAATGCACACCAAGAATCAAACAAGTTTCCAGTACAACTGTAATACCTATTACATGCACAACTGAGATATCTAAAACTTGAAGGGGTATACAGTTACACTTATTATAATTTATAACAGCACTGTACATAAAGAAAATTCATGTAAAACTATTTCTAAGCAATATGCAGAAGGGATGTCACTGATAACAAAACAAATATCATCTGCATATGCTGTAGATTTAATTTCGGGGTCACTACTAGAAAATGAAACACCATGTATATCAGAAGAAGCTTGTACAGTTCTAATTAATGGGTCAAATGTAAATAAGTACAAAAGCGCACTTAAGGGACAACCTTGATGCACACCCCTTAAAATCGGAAACTTTTTATCCAACAAACCATTACAGTAAGCTTGGGCTGTAGCCTGAGCATAACACGTCCGTAACCATTGTGCAAAGATGCATGGAATACCATAGGATTCCAGGCAGACCCACAAATATGTATGCCTCACATTATCAAAAGCCTTAGCCTGATCCATACTAAATATTACACCTGTGAGTTCCCCAGATGCTCCTTTTTGCACAATTTCTTGGAGAAGAATCAAATTGTCAGTAATGTGCCTATCAGGAATTGAACAAGTTTGGGAAGGATGTAATAAAAACTCAGCATGTACTAATAGTTGGTTGTTCAAAATTTTTGTCAAAATTTTAAAATCCGTGTTCAACAATGTAAGAGGTCTCCAATTCGATAAGTCTTCTCGATCCCCTTTTTTATATAAAAAAAACCCACCAAACATTCATACATACTAGAAGGCAACATTCCCATAAGTAAAGCATCATTCAACATCATAGTAAATTCTGATAATAAAATAGAAAAAAATCATTTTGTATAACTCATACAGAAGCCCATCCAAGCCTGGGGCTGAGCGAGACTTCGTTTGAGAGAAGGCAGTGGTGACTTCCAATGGGGTGATGTCTGAAACCAACATCCATTATTCATGAACAGATAATTGGGGCAACACACACTGAGGCAACCAAGGGACATGTGAAACCACAGGCGTTTCAGGTGGACTAAACAAATATTGTATATGGGACTCCACAGTCGAAAGAATATCTTTTGTTTTTGTGCATCTCTGCCCATATTGATTAACTATTGACATGTATTTTTGCTGCCTCTGATAAGCAAAAAAATGAGAAGCATCCATAAAGGCTTTATCCCCTTGAGTCCCAAATCGTTTTTCAGTCTCCAAGGATTTAGCCCGATCAAATTGTATTTTGTTCATTCGTTCTCGAAGTGTATGTAAAGTGGAGAGAATAGAAGCAGCCCTGTCTTTTTGGCCTGACTGTGTGTCAGAAGCTGGATGACTCATCTCTGTGTTATTCACTACAAAGGATTTATCAGGTACTTGTGCCAGAGTTTCAAGCTCTTTCTCTAGCTCTGCAGCTTTTTGCATGATCTTTTCTTTTTCTCACTGAAGCATTTTAACTTTTCTTTTCAATTCAGTATCCAGTACCTGCACATTCTCTGTTGTTTGACCATCTTTATTTTGCATCAGCTCTCTGTTGCTTTTCTCCATTATCTCCCCTACACAGGTAGGATCGGGTGCACCATCCTCTTCGCTGAATTCTATAGTCAGGTCTTCCAAAACCATAACTGTTTCTGCAGAGTTTCTGTCTTTTTCAGCCTCTGTAGGAGGGGAGGAGGCCATCTCCCCTGCCACATCAGCACTTCCTGCTCTTCCTGTGTCCTGCTCCGAAATGAGTCCCTCCATCCCACCTACAGGAAGTAGGGGAATTTCCCTGGTGTCCTGGCCAAATTTCCCTCATTCACTAAAAATAACACCAACAGCTTAATCTGGTTTAAGGTCAGTTGGCATTCATCTGCATCCCCCTCCCCCGGGTCGTGCCTGAAAATAGACAGGATTTGTCTAGTGCACTTACCCAATCAACAAAAACTAAATAAGTAAATAAACAAATTAGTTTGGAGATTGTTGAAAGCAGATTTTTGCACATGAACAGTGTCGTTCTGATTTTCTAACTCTGTACTGAAGATTCTTTTTGCACAATGTGAAAAATTACAGTTGGATGATTCATAAGGAGGTGTGGTAAACAGACAATGCAGAAAATCTGAATTGCAAATATTAAAAATGTACGTAGTTACAAGCGTGTGTAGGAAGAACACAAGTCACACTCATTAAACAGTCATTTTGGGGAATGTTTACAACACATTTTCAATATAGGGTTTATTGGGGGCCAACCGCATGAACTGTGCTACTTTCGTTTCAGTAATCGGTCTGGAAAGGTGGTTCCATTCAGTGACGTCGAAATCACCCTTAGGGACCAATTCACAAAATGACAGAGACTGAGTTCATGAGGTAGGGTCCCTTACCCTGTCTCATTCCTTTTTTTAAATTGACCTCTGTTTTACAGGAAACTACTTCCTCTGGTACATTGCTTGATTGATAAAAACTTTACATAGATAACATGTTATTTTAATGCAGGTTTCATTCATGTCAGTACTTCTGTTTCAAACAACATTGCAAAGGAATAGCATTATGCAAACACATTCATACTGAAAAACATTTAGTTCCATCGAATTACAAACAACAATCACAGAACTAGAAACAATAAAAATATCACCCTATTCAGAACATCACTCTTGTACTTGAAGGTTTCAGTCATGTCTCAACCCCTTACACCACAAACCCCACCCCCTCGTGGTAGTACATGTTCAACTCCCTCATCATATGATCCAACAGAGAGTCCCTTAACCCCTCAATAACTTTTGCTGTCCTTCTTTGCACTTTTCCATACTGTCGTTTTTCAGGTACAGCCACAAGAAATGCACCCACTACTCCAGTTGTGGTCCAACAAGTTCTGCATACAGCGCCTCACTCACCTCCCCCATCCGTGAATACATGGCTGTGGAGATACAACCCACTTGGTTACTGTTGCACCTTTCTCTTACATAACTATGCAACAGAAGTACTCCTTTGCAGTGGCTTGCTTTACTGCCACTTCATCCAAGCACCACCTCCATTTTTATCCTTGCTATATTGACAGATGGGATTGGTTTTAAATTTTTTTACTGGTGGTGTTGGGACGGCACACTATTTCACCCGGTGGTTTTAGTTTGGGATGATCATGTCTTGTTAACTTGCTGTAAGTCTTAGATGAGGTGATGAGGGTTTGTCAACGTACGTGCCTGACCGCAGCCTTGACTATGCCTTCCAAATGGTGCACCACATCAGACTGGTGAATGAGTTTTGAAGTCTATGGATGGCAGGAGTGAATATGATGTGTTCTTACTGGGAGCGCCCGTGACACTGGCTGGTTTCAAATTAACATGGGAGGAGGTGAGATATCTAAGACTCTGGCAGTGGTTTTCAGGGTAGCCTACCTTATGGGCATGTGAAATATTATAAAGGTTTACCTAAAAGGGATTACAGCAATGATGGATGAGGAAAAGAGTTGGAAGTTCATAAACCGGGGACTTCAAGAGGCATTTTGGACCCGTGCTAAGGAGACATGCAAGAGAGCAAGGTCACATAAACTGTGCTGGTGTTCCTGTGAAGTTCAGGGAGAAGAAGGCTGCCTACAAAAAATACAAAACTTTGAGAGTGGAAAGGGAATGGGAAACATACTGCCTTGCCTCTCAAAAAATCAACCAGATGGTGAGGGGAGCAAAGGGCAGGAAAGAGCAAAGACTGGCACAGGAAAATCATGGAGTGTAAAAGGTGTTATTATGGTACATCGGGGACCAGATCAAAAATAAGGGCAAGAGTGCCAGACTAAGAACACATGGTATGTGGGTGGAAGAGGTGACGAAGCAGGCGGAGGGATTAAATGAGCACTTTGCCTCAGTGTTCACTAGGGAGGGTGACATGATATTTGCTAATCAAGGCATGAATGGGATAGAATCATAATTGAATGGGATAGTGGGAGTAACAGAAAGGGAGCAAAAGGAAGGGAGAAGCACCCCGGGGGTTTCACAGCTGGATAAGTATAGAAAGGCCAGCAATGAAGGGAGGGGGGGATGGAAGAACCTATATCCATCAAATAGGTGTGGAAAGCCATGAAGGCCCTGAAGAAAGATACATCTCCAGTGCCGGATGGTATTCATCCCAGGCTACTATGGGAGTTAGTGGACGTACTGGACGCACCCATGGCAGAGCTCTTCAAGAGGTCGCTTGAGACAGGGACGGTACCTAGGAATTGTCGTGAGGTGCACATGGTGCCAATCCATAAAGTGGGGGTGGGTCGAGGGAACTTCCAGGTAACTATAGACACAGCAGTTTGAACTCGGTAGTGGCAAGTGTAATGGCAAGTATACTAACGGAATGACTGGTGGTGTTCTTGGAGTACGTGGGAGGACTGGACAGTAGACAACAGGGGTTTGTGCCACGTCAATCATGTCAAACAACATTGTGGAGTTCTATGAATGGGTAACATCTGAACTGGATGGGGGAGGACAGTGGATATCATATTCTTGGACTGCAGCAAGGTGTTTGACTCGGTCAACCACAATGGGCTGGTGGAGAAACTAACAGTGTTTTGCGTGTGCCATATGATGGTCAGATGGATATGAAAATGGCTAGCTGGACGCACACAGATAGTGATGATTGATGTGGAGCTATCAAACCTAGAGAGGCGGTTAGTGGATTTCAGCAGGGCTTGTCCAAGGGGGCTGTTCACATTTAATGCATACGTATCTGACCTCAGCATGGGTAGAGAGTGTGAAATGAGTCTTTTCACTGATGATTCCAAGGTGGGAGCAACACTTGAGGGGAAAGATGAGAGGTAGGCCTGGTAAGGGGACCATGACACCCTGGAAAGTTGGGCTGTTGCAGGGAAGTTTAATTTCATACAACCAACTGCATGGTGTTACATCTAGGTTGGGGGATCCCCAAACATAGGTACAACCTGGGAGGAATGCCGCAGGCCTTGTATGGGGTAAAAGACCTAGGGATCATGGTGGATGCATGTACGAATTACTCAGAGCAGGGCAGCCAAGCAGCTAGCAAAGCAAACAGGATGTTGGAATGCGTTGTAAAAGGGATTACCTGTAGGAGCGGGGAAGTGAATCTGCCGCTGTACAGTGGGCTGATGCGGTCACACCTTGAGTGCTGTGTACAGTACTGGAGATGGCACTTAAAGAGGGACATACAGCTCAGGGAGAGGGTACATAGGAGGGCTATCAGGATAATTCAAGGACAGGGGGAGTTGATGTATGAGAACTGACTTGAGCAGCTTGGCCAGTATACTTTGGAGGAGAGGAGAGGACAGACAGGGGGTACATGATCGAGCTCTTCAAGTACCTCGAGGGAATAAGGTGGGCAAACACAGAGGGGATCTTGAGGCTAAAGAAGGGAGGTCTCACCAGAGAGCATGGTCAGAAGTTGGAAGGAGGAAGGATGTGGGCAAGAGGAGGATGTTTTTCATGGCGAGGTTGGTGGAGCCATGGAATACGCTACCGAGGGAGCTGATAGAGGCAGAAACTGTGGACTTTTTTATCAGAGGGTAGCAGGTCTGTTTAACATTTGCAGTCGACATTGCAGTAGGGCTTATGAGCAACATTAGTCTCTTTGAAGATGACACGAACATTTGTGCAGAGCTAGCCTGGGAGGAGGCATCAAAACTGCTTCCGGAGGATTTCTTAAAAAAGGATGACTGGGGTCAAAATCGGCAGCTTGGTTTCAATGGAAAGACATGCAAAGTGATACATTTCTGAAGAATGAACACAGGACACAATTAATGGCCTGTCAATGATCGGGAAGCAAAGGCAACCAGGGAGATCTGCCACTATGCTCTGTGCAAGAAGGTAGTAGCGCAGACAAACAGGATCCGAGGGTGCATAGCAAGGGAGGTTATACGAATAGGAGTGTGGAAGTCATATGGGCTCTGTATTGGTCCTGGATGAGAGTGCACATAGAGGACTGTGTGCAATTCTAGTGCCTCTACCTGTAAGTGGACATCAAACTAATGTGATGTGTACAGCATAGGTCAACAAAAATTATCCTGGTCTTTAGTGTGCAGACCTCATGAGGAGAGACTGAGAGCTCAATATATATATATATATATATATATATCCTGGTGTAAAAGACGATAGAGGGATATGAGTATTAAAACCCTTCTGGTACTGGAAGCTCTCAAAGTGGGCACCAGGTATATTTACAGTCTGAAAGGTGGAGGGGAAAATAGGGGACACTCTAAGAAGCACAATGGGTGCATGTACACAAGGGAACTGAGTAGGCACTATTTTACAAAAAGGGTGGTGTGGTTGCAGGGTGGAATGATCTGCAAGAGGAAGTTCCATCATTGCGGAGTGTTATGGGCTTTGAGATTGGGTGTGACAGATTCCAGGGGAGGGTACACATCACACCAGGAGGGGTTGGTGGCAGATGGGGGGTGCAGAATATGACGGAGGTTGGGGCAGCTGCAGTACAATGAACTGAAGTACTGCACACTCATGCAGACTAGATCAGATGAATGGCCTGCATCTGCTGACAGTTTCGTATGTTAATATAATGGCTTTGACATGACAGGAGAAGGCTCTTTCAGTAATAATCACTGATGACTTCATGGGTTTGGTACCTAGTTCAGCAATGCAAAATGCAAAGCTGAGAGATTGCAGGTATGCATTGGGAGAGGAATAACCAGTCGAAGGAGTGAGGTGATTAGCCAACATGCGGAATATGTGGCACCGTTAAAAAACTAGGTTCCTACCCTGTGTGGTGCAGCTCTTCCCACGTCTGCTCATTGACATACTCCCTCATTAGCATTTTCCCCAAGTGTTGCAGGAAAACAACATATATTATAACTGATATAGCCCTCTTAAAATTATAATCTGCATCCATAGGCATCAACAGACATGCACCCACATCCACACAGCACAACTCTGTTTTGTGATGTCACAAAATGAAGGCTATGTGATTGCGCCCCATTTACTCGTATGGCACTGGTATTTTATAATTGTTTTATACACTCTAGTTTTCAGATTTTAATAAATCAAAGCGATCAATCAACCAATAGGGACCCATTGATCGTTTTGATTTGTTGAAATCCAAACACTAAAGTGTATAAAACAATTCAAAAATACCAGTGCCATACGAGTAAATGGGGTGCACTCATGCAGCCTTCGTTTTGTGACATCACAAAACAGGGCTTTGCTGGCTGACGTGGGTGTGTGTCTGTTGTTGGGTCTGGCTGCAGATTAGCAGGCTAGCACATATCACCGTGAATACTCTTGTGGACTACGATTACACAGAACCTCAGACTACACACCCTTTTGCTAAATCATTGAATGGAAAAATTTGCAAAGTACAGCCCTGAAAAAAAAAGATGATCTGAAATAGAAGATCTGCTAAGAGCAGTAACAAGCTCTGTGATATCCAACAATGAGCATGGCTTAGTAGTATAGTGGTCCGCTAACACCAACAAACACTGATACATGGGTCCTATTGTGCAGGAGTCATTGAACCATGTGCATGGCAATTCTATGTTAGGACTCTAATTGGCAAACTGTGTGCGTATGATTGTTGGTTCTGCTGCAGATAGCACAATCACGATTTCATTGCAGACTTGCATGGGAGGATACGAATGGATTGAGATCACGTAAAAAAGTCGGTAGTGCCTACAGAAAGAAATTATTCTTATCTAAATATTGCTCTGCTAACTCTGTGTGTTTGTGTGTGTGCATGTGTGTGTGTGACAAAGCAAAAGTGCATGTCAATGAGACACACAAGACGTATCAGAGACTAAAGGCAGCATTGGAAATATTCGACAACGACACATTACTCAAAGTTAGTCTTTAGTGGCATGTGAATGTAATGTGATACACAGTAAGGAACTGAAAAAGTCAAACCTATTGACATTACTAACACGCCTACCGGTTGCCAGAACTTGATGAAAGGCAAAGAAGAATTATTACCGGTAGCAGACAATAACTATACATGCCTTTCCCTACATGTCAGCACATAACAAAAAAAAAAATGCTGATAGCAAGTGATGTTTGGAAAACGTGAGTCTTACATTTTTTCACTTTGCACATTGTGCAGGTATGGCCGGGAAACGTGGTGGTTGTAGTCGATGACTGTAAGGAAGTTCCTAGCCCGGTACATGGGAAATGTGTAGGCATACTGCTTCGCACAGCACATTAGTATGTGCTGCTGAAATTGTTCAAGATCTGCTGTGCTCCTAAGGTGAAAATGGAAAAGAAAAGGAGAAACAGGGATAGCATTACACAGGAGTGCACAACACATGAAATGTATGGTGTGTCTGGGAGCAGTGAATTCAATGCTAGTTATTCATTACCGGAAATTAATGTAATATTGCAGTGAATGGAGAAAGCTTTTATCAGTCACTATCTTTAAAAGTTCTCAATGTGCTCTCGATCCAGCCTTCAGCCATGGTTTATCATGTTCAGACTGTAACTCTGAATGCTTACATTCACCAGACCCAACACCATTTCCAAAGTACCACTGGTGTACATCTGTGACATGGTGGAGAATTCCAACCCACTGCGCCTGGAGGAAATAAGGAAATAGTTAGAAAATAAACAACAGTGTAAACAAGACTTCATTCACACAGATATTACTCATGATTGTTACTTACAATGAACTCATCATAGGTATTTCCTTCTTGGCAGCAGTACCAGAAATGGTTCACTATATCGCGACACCATACCCATAGGATCCGACAGTCTCTTTGCTGACCGGCCTGTAAATAGGAAAACACAAAGCAGATTACTTATGCTGTTGCATGCAAACAAACATAGATGCCTCAATCATCTTTGTATTCTCCGACAAGAAATTATACTTACAGCCATTATGCGCTTTGACAGGTTTTTTGCTCCATGCCATACATCGTAGAATGCTTTCTAGTGGGATACGAATTGCCTGCAACAATGAATTAAAAAAACACTCATTAGTGCACAAGTCAACAATCATGTAATTGCTAGTGACATAGAATGAAATACCAATGCATCAAGCAAGATATTGGTACATGGCCATCAGTAACAACTTCAGACACCCATAGATTGTGGCTTAGTAGACCATCTAAGGTTCGCTGGAAAGCCAACTTCTGCATGTTTGGAGATTTTAGAGCAGATTCTCATTTGTCCACTACTGTCATGGATAGTATTTCTTTTGTGTCTATATCCATGCACGTGTATGTGCAGTACTGTGCCAAATGGCCAGGGCTGTCTATACGACAATCACCAATGTGAAAAAAAAAAAACACTTAGTTACTAATAGCTCAATGGGCAAAGATCATGGTGAACTGACAGTTTGTAACAGTGTTATTTGACGACATACCCATCACAGACACAACTTTGTTGTGTCATTCAGCAAGCAGTTGTGCCTCCATTTGTCTCCCAAATTTCTCACTGACTGGCATGGTGTATAACCGTTGAAAGCGGAAGAACGATGAATCACTGATGAACGCATGGTTCATAAAACGATATATCAAGGCTATTTTTCCAAAATTGTTTCCTGACATAAGTATGGCACTGGATACAATTAAATCACCGGCATGTAGTCCATGATGCAGCTCTGGCTGACTACCCCACTGGTATGTAATGTGACCATCGGAACAAATTTGAAATGCACACAAAAGAACACTTCATAAGGGTTAATATTTCTAATGCGACAATGCTTGCAACAAACCATACGAACATTTACCAACCCATGTGAGCATCAGACATGTTCCTTTTGTTCTCGATGCAATACTGACAGGTTCATTACATGCTGTGCACAATGTGACCTGACATTTGTGTGCTAGCACCATGATGTTGTCCAGATGTACCATGAACATGGGCTGATGGGCAATGGACTGTGCAAAGGAAAGGTTAGTGGTGTCATTGTCTGCACTTTGAAGCTGACACTGGGATTCCTCAGTGTCCATAGCCTCCTCAGAACATAGTCCAAGCACATCTGCCTCATAGGACGCATCTTGCAGTTCAGAAGACTGCTGATCACCTCTGTTCCTAGAGCAGCAAAACAAATATACAGTGAGAATGGATGTGTATGAACACCAATAAAATCAATGTCGCCAGTTGATAAATTAATTAGTTTCAAAACACATGAACAACAAAGCATACCCTCTGGACATCACACAGTCCGAGGATGTTGTCCTCATAGCTGTAGTCTCACCCTTATTGCCACAGCAGGGAACATAAGTCTTGTCACTGTCCGTGTTGACATCAATCCTGTGACAACAAAGGACAATGCATAATGAATCACTAGAATAAACATATGCTTAGAAACTGGCACAATCATGCTATACAGGAGAACAACATACTTTGAGGTGGGCATGTACAGAAAACCATCAGCGTTGGACCATGTTTCAGTGTATCCAGAATAAGTGGCCAAATTGTTCAGTGGTACACTACTTTTTTTTCTGTGTCCATCTCGTGTTCTGAATCATGCCTGCAAGGCAACAGCATGAGTTACAGGAGTAAAAAACAGAGAGACTGCACCAAAATAACTTTTGAAAATCACTATATAGATAGAAGCTAGAGACTTCGTGCAAGCCAACCACTTTGCCAAAACGTGATGTTCCAGTACATTGAATGTGACATCACTGTATGTCGATTGCAACTCTAAGTTCGAAAAATGGTGACCCTATCTCGGCTAACAGGCACCAACCGATTACCATTCTTCAATAGCTAAGAAAAATACTATAAAATGTTGTGCATCAGCAGGTGTACAATTACAAAACTAAATAAAATATGTAATTCAGCACTGATCACGGTGTCACAGCACCACGACTGCCCTATCCTAACTGTACTAACACACAACTTTCACAATAGTGAAATAGCATGCCACCAGCGCTGTGTGTCTGGGCATGTAATTGGATTTACCATCAACCACTGTTCTAACTATGTTATTCAGAGACATGGAAAACAAAAAGTGTGTACACATGCCCACTGCACTCAGAAACATTGCTTATGTTGCACAGACAGTCATCGAGGTATTCAGGAACAGGAGATGACGGAATAATGTCCAGGTTACGTTGAGCATATTGTTGAGGCATCGAATGATGGACTGGTGCTGTTGTGATCATAGTGTACTGACTCTGGCGACTGTTTGTGTTATGGTACCTGTAAGACAAAGTGAAAGCAGACATTGAACACACAGGGCAATGAAGGACACAACAGAACTGCATCGGGTGTTAAGGCCAACAACCAGGAACTCACCAGTCAAGCGGAAATCGTGCAACCACATAATGAGATGAGAATTTCATTTCCTCTTTCAGTGCGAGCCAGCGCACTATTTAATTGCCTATAGCTATATGTGTCTTTGCCCTTTTTGCATCTAACTCTCTCTTCTGCCTTTTACGTGCTGAGTCTGTCAATGTTATTGGACATCCCATCTTGCAGCATTTCAGTGCCTTTGTCCTGGTATTACACTGAGTCATCATTGCAAGTTGACGTACAAACCTGAAATGCATGGGTAGAAATATAGAGATCAAAAAATGATTTGCAGATTATGATTTGGCTAACCACGATAGCCCCAAAAATAAAATTAAAATTAAAATGCTGACAATCGCAAGTACTCCAGCGTTTGGCAGATGCCTCACATGACATCCAAAAAAAATGGAAGAGTAATGCGTGTTTAACAATGCACGTGCCAAAAAATAATTGGGGCCATGACTATTTATTATGTATTAGAAGAGATTTACCAGGAAAGCAAGATGAACTGAGAACCACTTTTTTCCAGAATCATCCGTGGGGGATGAGGAAACATAGGTTTTAGGATAGTACAACAGTTTAAGGAATGCAGAGTGCAGAATCAGCACAAAAATCACATACAACTCAAGTATAGGATTATTAGGAACAATAGCAATACACATGGGGCATGCTTCACAAAGAAGATGCACCCAGTGCATCTCGGCTGCCACGGCGCAGGGGAGAAGCACTGAGTGCAAAATTGGCTATTCACAGAGGAGGCACAGGGAGATGCCCACAGCGCACTCCCTCTGTGAATAGCACAGGTGCGCCCAGCCCAGGATGCCATGGAGCATCCCAGGCTGCTCCGGCGCATCACTCATGACAGGCAGTGAGACCGTTGGGGCAGGGCTGAAGCCAGAGAGCCAGAGTCTGAACAAAGGCATGCTCACTGAAACGATTACAAACTAATCTCTCCCCATACCACTGAGATCTCCAAAGCACAGGAGCAGAACTGAGTCACCTGACCTGCTGTTGTGCTGCAAGCCATGGTCAGTGGCAAGTGTTTCACTCAGGGACTATGCGGAAGTGAATAGGGCATGATTGACTGTCTATCAGTAGACAGAAGGGAACATTGGTCAAAACAGATGAAAAAAACATATACATAATTAGTGGAGACAAGTGATTCAAAGGATTTTAGTAAATAAAAGTAACATGTCTCATGAGTAGACAAATGCCGGTGTTTGTGGGGCATGGGATAGAGGAGGGGGACTAGTGGTGAAATAATGGCAGCATGTACTAAAAAAAGATGTAAAAACTCTGCAACAAAAACAAATTCAATTAGCTGCCTCAACACTGACTCAATCATTGCGTGTCCCGTCGCAGTCACTACATTGGCAGCACAGTGTGTGTGCCATGGAAAAATTAGCAATTGCGATCGTGCACTACATTCTCTTCTGCTTGGAGGTGTCAACATTAGAGTGCATAAATCTCAGAGCAACAATCAGACATGCAAAAGCGCATGATAAGGCAGCAGCAGCGCATTCCATGTGTCAGTACCTGCATACCTAAACTTACCACATACGGAAAACGTGTTTGTTTCTAAGGCTTCGGATCACTGTCTTTCAATGGGGATGCACCTTGGTAATATATATATATATATATATATATATATCCACCGGGGTGACAAACAGACGAGGCATACTGATGAGTCCTGGTAGGACGAAACACATGTCTGTGTCTTCTGTTAGCACCCTTTGCAAACTGTGTGAGAGGCCTTTCGGCACCAGCATAATATCCAGTGTTGATCTGCATATGCAGCCCATGATGCATTGCATTGTATGGGCTTGTGTGATTTTGTATTTCTTTGAAACTTGACTTCCCAGCCAAATGCCCTTTGGGGTAACTATTGCCTCAGTGCTTGTGCACATAGGTTATTTGTCTTAGATATACATATATATTTAGATATATATACTGTATATGTATATATATATATATATATATATATATTACACAATAACTGCATATGCACATAAATACTGAGGTGCAGACTCTCGGGTTGATAGGTGTGCCTGTGAGAACATGTACACCAGCACCCTACAAAGGAAGTCCATGCACCAGTAATTATAATTAATAAAGGATAGGCAAGTCTGTGTTTATGTTTTTTTTTTCCCTACATGACCTTGGTGCGTGATGACCTGATACAGCTCTCAAGCTTCACTCACTAGGTTTATGGGTCATCACACAACTTAGTGTATAAAAGAATTTGACTAACGCACACTTGTAAATGCCATTATGCTATGAAGGTCGCAAGTGGGAATGAACACCCTAGCAGTGCTCTGTTTGACCACCTGGTAAAATATATATGTACTGTAATGTTCTAATACATTTAGTACAAGACGCACAGTTGTATGAAAAGTGTTAACATTGTAGGGATCATTCAGTGTTGAGGCACAAATTTTTTGGTCAACATTTACATTATATTTAAAAATGTTTACATCATGTATTGATAAGAAGTTTTGTATGGAGACAAAAAAAGTCTCTGTCACCCAGATTTTATCATCTGCTCCTCCACATTTTCCATTGTTTGCGACGTCACCCTCTGTTGCTGTGGAAATGTTTACGATGTCACAAAAGAAGGAGCAGCTAAAATCCTGAGGTTGAGAGATGCAGTTTTGATGCAAATATCAGCAGCTTTTTTGAATGAGAGGAGATGGAGGATATATTGCAAATAGGTCATGTATTGGACATACTGTGCTGGTAGAAACATAGAAACATAGAAGTTGACGGCAGATAAGGACCGCAAGGCCCATCCAGTCTGCCCATTTCTTTTTCTACCTTATAAATGTGCCATTGGCCTTTGCTCTTTCAGTGACCTATCTATTCATAGTCATTTGTATGATGATTGCAAGAAGCATCGGGGGGGTATGAAGAATATGAGTAGCAACAATGGGGTAAACCAGTGCAAATAATGTTCAAACAGGTAAAAAAATGCATAAACAAATTAACAACTGTGCAAAGGTGCTGTGCTGGGATGACATTATAGCCTAGAGGTTAGAGTAACGAACTGTGAATGAGCTTGGTACAGCCAGCCAACCCAAGTTTGATTCACTTTGCTCACTTTGCTTTGTGGACACTGTATAGAGCCAGAGGCTGGATATGAAGTCGCAATGTGATGCAATGTCTACACTGTCAGTTCATGTACTGAAGGCACACAAATGCAGCAAATGACTTCCATACTGCAGTGTAGTGATTTCTGACAGACTCTGATCTACAGAGAGTCACAACAGCTAGCTCAACTTTCCCCCAAGCAAGTAGAACTGCAGGCTCCATTTCAGCAAACTATCCCCGGTGAGTAAGTGCTTTAGCAAAATAACTAGAACACCACCCGCTCCACCACACTGCAATGTACACACTTGACTCCCTGTACTCTGCAGTACTGGTTCCCTAATCAGACAATAAAGAACAGTAGTACAGCGCTATGTGGAAAATATCTTACCACTATGATCGAAGTAACAGCAGGGAGAACTTGTACTGCAGGGCAAATGTTGACCAGCCTGCAGTGAAATAATGAATGAAAAGCATGCTCCCTCACACTACAGTGGTGCTGCAGTCTTCAGTTAGAGGTGAATGGGGAAAGAAGCTGTAAGGAAGTAGACTTGAAAGATTTTCTTAGCTGGTAGTGCTTGGAGGTGCAGTAAAGGGCAGTCACAGGGCTGATACACTCTCGTGAGAGTCGGGTGTAGGCCCTAGTCCCACCCTCCCCCGTCCCTCCCTCCACAGAGCTAGGCTGCTTTATAGGGGAACACGTGCCCTGCAACTGGAGGAAAAGGCTTCAGGTTCAGCTCATGTAGTTCTAGCCACTGGGGGCTGGGTTTAAGGGTTGAGAGAGAGGAGCTTAGGGAGTTGTGCGCGTCCCCTATAAGTTTACTGTGATGTACTGCACCTAGTAACGGAAGTACATGTTTACTGTGGGACTGTATCTAGGATTAGTGGGTGACCTGATTAGTGGGTAGGGGTGTATCTTGGACTAGCAGTGAACCTGGTAGTTCACCCAAGGAAACCTATTGGGAGGGGGATGGGACCAGACGTCATTAGGGCTGGCATCTTTGGGAGGGTGGTGGGGTGCAAAGGATGTGGGGCGGCTATGATACTGGACTGAGCTTGGAAGTTTGGTGGTTGCCCAGTGTGCCATCAGCTGGCACAGCTTAGGGAGGAGGATGAGGGATTAGGAGACAGTTGGAGGGAAGGGAAGGGTTATGGTTGGGGAAATAGGGCAGGGGCTCTTCCACAGGGTTACACCAAGCACTAGGGGTGGGGGCATAGGGAAATGAGTGCCAGAGGGTACTCTGGGGTCACATAGAGACCCTGACAGAGGGACCCTAAAGGAGGACACCACCAAGAAAGCATGCAGGTATCTGGGGACCCTCACAGAGGGGGGCCAAATGGAAGACATTCTCAGAGAAGTAGGCAGATGGCTGGGGCAGGACAGAAGGAAGCAAGGGGGGAGGTGGATCAGACCTTAAGCTCAGTAACCACTTCAATTCTCTTCTCCTGCTTGAGAATGAGGGGGGTGATGTAGCTATAACAGGGGTGGTTAGAGATGGAAAGGGAGTGGAGGGCAGGAGGCAGGGGCTGGATAGCAGGAAGAACAGGGGGGAACTTGGAACATTGGAAAATTGGGGGAGTGGTGGATCAGAGCAGAAGGAGGAGGGGGTAGAGAGAGGAAAGCGCAAGGACAAGGACCAGTTGAGAGGAAAGGGCAAGGAGAGGGACCAGAAGTACAAGGTGGATACAATAAAGGCAGATGAGGGTTTATGCCAGGGGAGCATGACATGCAAGGAGGGGCTGAACAGAGATGGGAAGGAAGGGAGGACGAGCCAGGCAAGTTTAGCAGATGGGGCGGAAGGACCAGTTCAAGAGCAGCGATGGAGGGAGGGGATAGCGGGGTACAAAAGGATACTCAGGAGGAGGAGAAGCATAGGATCAGAGGGAAGGGGATGGCCAGGGTAAATAAGGAGGGGGCAGCAGGGGGCACCCAGATAGGGGGAGGAGCAAGGAGCCTGCTGGGGGTAGGGGCCAGTAGAAAGGATCAGGGATATGGAAGGGGAGAAATGGAGGAAAAGGGGTTGTCAGAGTGATCCTATTGGGTGATTCCATGATCAGGGGTATCAAACGGGATAGGCAGGGGGAAGCCTGCCCAGTTATAACAAAATGTTTCCATGGACTAATGTGCACAGGGCCAAGCATGAGGTATATCAGCTGGCAAAGGATTGCAGAGGTTCCTCGGATATACTGGTCCACCTGTGTATCAATGACATTGAGGAAAATAGAGAGCTAGAGATACAGGCAAGGTTCAGGGAGCTTGCCAGGGTCTGTCATGACATACGATGTGCGATTTCCTTCTTGGAAATCCTGCCGGGGCCAAGGGCTAGTCGGGAAGACAAGAGGAAGATTATGGAGATAAACCAGTGGCTCAGGGAGTGGTGTGGGGCCAGACAGTATGGGTTGATGAGGGACTGGGGGGAGACCTGGGAGGATAAGGGGCTATATGCTAGAGATAGGCTCCATCTCAATTTGGAGGGAAGGGAAACCCTTAAGTTGAAAATAGAGGGGTTCATTGGTGAAAGGTGGGGTTTTAACTTGTGAAGGGGGGATGGGAGAGAAGGCTGTCGAGGGGAGTCCGATAAAGGAGGGACTCAGTCTCCACTCCCCTGGGGAGCTGGAGGAATGTGGGAAAAGGCCAACAGGTAAGGTGCTGATGGGGGGAAGGCGGAATCCCCATAGGAACGCGAGAAGGGGAAATGGAAGTATACGGAAAGGGTGGAAGGTAGTCCTGCTAAATGCCAGGAGCTTGGGCAATAAAATGCCTGCACTCCAGGCGATGCTAACTGAGGGAGAGGTGGATGTGGCAGTGGTCACTGAGACCTGGGCCACTGTGGGGCACAACTGGGATCTGAACCTGGAGGGTTACACCATGTTCAGGAAGGACGGGGGGAGGGAAGGGGAGGAGGTAGCAATAATAGTCAAAAACTGCATTGGCATAGTAGGAGTGGAGGAGGTGGAGGGAACTGTGGAAGCGATTTGGGTCACCTTGATAACAAATGGGGGCAAGAGAGTAAAAAAAGGAGTGTTGTATAGACCCCCTGCACTGGCAGAGGAGCTGGAGGAGAATCTGGTGGCAGATGTTGGGAGACACTGCAAATTGGGAAGGGGAAGGGTGGTGGTGTTGGGGGACTTAAACATGACAAGAATGGACTGGGAGACTATGACATCCTCGGTGGCCAGGGAATAGAGGTTTTTGGATGTCTTTCAGGATGCGTTCCATTACTCAGTCAGTGGGGGAACCGACCAGGGAGGTGCAGATACTGGATGTGGTTCTGGCAGACAGTGACCAGATTGGGGGCCTGGAGATAAGGGATCCATTGGCAGGGAGTGACCATGCCACCGTCTGGTTCTGCCTGGACCTAGAAGGGGTAGAAGGCTGCACAAAGAAACAGGTAACTGACTTCAGGGGGCAGGATTGCAAGGAAATGGGAAGGATGGGATTGGGCCAGACATTCACGCTGACAGTAGGTGGGAAATCATCAGGAGGTGGGGGAGTGCAGGATGTGACCAGCACCTGTGCAAGAGTAAGACGAAAATGTGGTAGGGCCCGTAAACCCTGCTGGTGGACCAGGGAGGTTCAGGAGGTGGTGAGAGGAAAGAAGGTGGTTTATAGGCATTTCAAGTGCTGAAGGAGTGAAAGGGATAGAGGGGCATATGAGCTGATGGCCAGAAGGGCCAGTAGGGTGGTGAGGGCAGTTATGTCAAAGAAGGAGCAGAACCGGGCCAGGGGAAGTAGGAGAGGGAATAATGGGTTCTGTAGATACATTAGGGAAAAATGAAGGGTGCAGGAGCAGATTAGCAGGATTAAAACAGATGAGGAAGAATGGTCAGTGAAAAACACAGGAAGAGATATAGACTGGTTTAGGTGAAAATCCGATACCACTTTAGGCAAGAAGCTCCTATTAGTTCTTAGGACCACTTTATCCCTATGGAAGGATATGAAGTCAGATTCAACTGACAGGACCTGTAATTCTCTAATCCACCTGGCAGAAGTAATAGCTACCAGGAACACAGTTTTCCAGGTCAAATACTTCAATTCAGCCAAAGTCATAGGTTAAAAGGGTGGCTGCATAAACTGAGCAATGCAGACGTTAAGATCCCAAGGCAGAGTAGGCTCCCTAAAGGGAGGGTTAATGTGAACCAGGCCTTTGAAAAACTTCCTGAAAACAGGATGAGATGCCGGGGAAGAGCTCTTCCCTGCTGAAACGAATGCAGAGACAGCTGCTAGAGGAACCTTCATAGTGGCAGGCCGAAGGCCTAGACTATTCAGATGAACTAGATAATCTAAGATTGTGGAAATGCCTGCAGAATCGTGCACAATACCTTTCTAAGAGCACCAAATACTGAATCTCTTCTATTTGGAATTGTAAGTTTTTCTAGTGGAAGGTTTCCTGGAGACCTTCAGAATATCCAGAACTCCCTGAGAGAGATGTAGTGCTGCATATTCGAACTCTTCAAGAGCCAGTCCTTGAGGTTGAGAG
This sequence comes from Neoceratodus forsteri, assembly GCA_016271365.2. Taxonomy (NCBI): domain Eukaryota; kingdom Metazoa; phylum Chordata; order Ceratodontiformes; family Ceratodontidae; genus Neoceratodus; species Neoceratodus forsteri. Next base: position 651,089,466 of record CM028135.1, read on the forward strand.
ACTAGAGATTGGGGTACCAGATCCGCCCCTGGGAGGAGGAGAGAAGATTGTATCTCCTGGGAAGAGACAGGGAACGTGAGACAGCCAAGGACAGCAGTAGAGGATACCAGAGTTGTCTGGCCTAATCTAGAGCCACCAGTATCACTGTGCGGGGCTGAGTTCTTATCTTGTTCAAAACTCTGAACAGGAGAGAGAAAGGAGGGAAGGCATAGAGAAACCTGCACTCCCAGTCCAGAATGAAGGCATCCTGGGGAACTGTCCCCAGGACTGGAGGTTTGCAGCAAAACAGAGGAAGTTGATGATTGTCTGGTGCTGCAAACATATCTATCTCTGGAATGTCCCACCTGGAGAAAATGATCCTCAGAATGTGAGGATTCAGGGACCATTCATGATGTCCCTGTGAAATCCTGCTCAGGGCATCTGCCAACACATTGTCCTTCCCTGGAAGATGAACTGCTACCAGGGAAGTCTGAAGGGAATAGGCCAGAGACCAAATCTTCATGGCCTCTGTGCACAAGGCCATGGACCGAGTGCCTCCCTGCTTGTTGATGTACCACATTGTGGTAGTGTTGTCCATCCTGACTTGGTCCATCTTGCCCTTGACTGAATCAAAAAAGGTCAGAAGGGCTAGAAGGACTGCCCTGAGTTCCAGGAGGTTGACATGAAGAAGAGACTCCTGCGGGGACCAAATCCCCTGAGCTGTTAGGGCTCCCAGGTGGGCTCCCCAACCTAGGAGAGAAGCATCTGTAGTTACTACTACTGATGGAAGTTGAGGGAGAAATGGAACCCCTTGTCTGAGTCTGTCCTGGTCCAGCCACCACTGGAGAGCCTGGACCAGAGTTTGGGTCACTGGAATCAGTTTGGTGAGAGAATCTCTTCTCTGTGACCAAAAGGACCTTAGATGGAACTGAATGTCCCGCATCTGAAATCTGGCTCCCTGAACCACTGCAGTGGAGGATGCCATGTGGCCCAGGAGTTGGAGGAACTGTCTCACTGGAAGAGAAACCTGAGGCCGAAAGGAGGAAGCAAGGTCTACTAAGGCCTTCATCCTTGCCAGAGTAAGGAAAGCTTTTGCTTGAATAGTATCCGATTCCACCCCTATGAAGATGAGAAGCTCTACTGGTTCGAGGACAGATTTTAGCAGATTGAGAAGAAACCCCAGAGAACTGAGCAAGTCCTGAGTGGTTTGCAGAGCTGACCTGACCTGGTCTGATGAATGCCCTACTAGGAGCTAGTCATCCAGATATGGAAAAATGGTGATACCCTGTCTTCTGACGTAAGCCACCACTGCTGCAAGGCACTCTGTGAACATCCTTGGAGCTGATGTCAGGCCAAAAGGCAGGGCCTTGAACTCATAATGGCCTGAAGGCAACTCGAACCTGAGGTATTTTCTGTGGGAGCACCTGATAGGGAAATGGAAGTAGGCATCCTTGAGGTCCAGTGATGCTAGCCAATCTCCTGGCCTTAAAGAAGGAAGGATTATTCCCAGTGTTACCATTTTGAATTTGAGTTTTGAAATGTGTTTGTTCAGATACCTTAGATCCAGGATGGGTCACCACTCTCCTGTTTTCTTTGGGGTAAGGAAGTACCTGGAGTACAGGCATTTCCCCCAGTGTTGAGTAGGAACCTTCTCTACAGATCTGAGTGTCAGGAGAGAGGAAACCTCTGCCTCTAGGGCAAGGGTTTCTGAAATTGATGCACATGGAAAAGACGTGGCCCTCCTTTTTGGGTACCTATTGAAGCTGAGGGCTGGTCCCTGGCTTACTACTTCCAGGGCCCACTTGTCTAAGGTAACAGACTTCCAAGCCTGAAAGTAGTAAGCCAGCCTGCCTCCTACTGGGATTGGAGAGTCGACCCAGGCTGACACCTCAGGGTGTCTGCTTGGCAGGAGCCTTAGACTGGGAGGAGGAAGCAGCCCCGCTCATCGCCTTTCTACCCCTCCCTCAGAAAAAAACCCTGTGTGGGTAAGAAGAGGAGGCCTGGGCTTGGTAAAAAGGCCCGTGAAAAGGCCTGCCAAGGCTCCTGGACTGTTGCTTCTGAGGAGTGGCTTGCCTTTCCTTGGCTTGTGCACTCCTGTAAGTGGTTCTATATTCGTCCATTTTCTTCATGTAAGCCTCTGTCTGCTCCCCAAACAAAGAGTTACCAACTACAGGAAAATCCATAGCCTTAGACTGGGTGTCCTGTGATAGGCTAGTATATCTGAGCCAAGCATGCCTTCTGAGAGACACAGGTGTAGCCATGATTCTGGATGCCACATCGCTGGAGTTGACAGCAGCATGAAATTGTACTTTGGATGCCTCAATTCCATCTGCAGCCACCTCCTCCAGCTCTTTGGCTAGCTGGGGGGAGGCCTTTTTAGCCAGTTCCAGAACCACATCCCACCTGAACCTCTGGTACCTGGCTGTGCAGGCCATATAATTTGCCTGCCTTAGTCCCAACGAGGATGCCAAGTATAGTTTCTTGGCCATGGCACCGACTTTCCTGGAGTCCTTGTCTGGGGGGGTGTAAAGCCAAAGGAATGTTTGCCCTGTCACAAGTTGCAGCCTGAACTACCCTAACATGGCTACTACAGTATGTGAATAAAGGAACTCCGCAGCTGAGCCTGATAATTTGTATCTCCTGTCCATTCTTTTATCTTCAGGAGGTAGAGATAGGAGTCTGTAGAATCTTTCGTGTCTTTTTTCCCCAAGGACTTGTGAAGGGGGATAGACAACCTTTTGGACTCTGGGATGTCCATCATCTCCACAAAATCAGACTTTTCTTCCTCCTCAGCAGCTTCAACCATAGGAAGCTGGAGGGTTTCAGCCACCTTCTTGTAAAATAAGAAGTGTGACGGGGACTCAGAAAGCCTGGGAGGGGAGACATCAGAGGGTCTGTCTCAGGAGATGTCCGGTTCAATGGGCACATCCAGGTCGTAGTCATCTTCGGGATAATCTTCGTCTCCGTCTAACTCCTCATAGAAAGCATCTGGATGGTAATCCAAAGGAGCCAGTTTCCGACCGAACTGACTGCCTAACCGGCGGCACCACTTTGGACGGAACCGGGGTGAAGCGATTGGACAATACTAATCGCTTTGGCTATTTAGTCCGCAGTTGGAGTATGCAGTACTGGATCCATACCGATGGACTTTTGTTTCTTTTTTGACAGAACCGACCACTCAGAGTTTGCTCTCCTTTTGCCAGAGGAGGTATTGCATAGGTCAGTAGGCTCCTTCTCAGGTTCGGCGGTAAACAAACCGATCTGGCCTTCTGGATCTATGGACTTCTCGGCCTCCCTTTCCTTCAACCTACTCAATCTTTTTTCTAGAGTGGTTTTGGGAAAGTTTTTGCAAATTTGGCAGTCTGACGGTAGGTGGTCAAACCCCAGACAATAAACACAGATGAGGTGGGGGCTGGCCTTGGCAAAGGCTTTCCCACACTCAGTACAGTGTTGAAACCCAGTGGGACTGGTTTCCTTTTTGGGTTTCTCAGACATGGCCAACCTACCGAAATTACCCTATAGAAGCGTTCAAGCCAGGTAATTCAAATCGATTGGTAACAACCGTGTCACAGGTTTGGAAAAGAACAGAGAAAAGGCCAGGTTCTTTTGAAACCGATCGGTACCGGAACACCACTCTAATCCCAGAAGTAATAAATGTAAAATTAGAAGGAAACGCAAGGTTGGTTCCTAAATGGACCGACCGAGAAGAAACCGAAGAAACGTACAATTTCCATAAGTTGTTTAAAATACAATACAATCACTATCTATCTACCACACTACCTGTACCATAGACAGAGGCTGGAAATCTGAACAAACAATAAAGAAGAAGTTTTAAACCGAACGCTTTACTTTTACCGAAGTGAGCAGAGGAAATCTCCAGAGTGACTTCACTGATAGGCGGAGTAAAGAATCTGACGGTTACACTGGGAAGTACCACAGACAGAGGTTTGAGGACCGAGCTCGAACTCAGCGTTCCATGCTTCTGCATGGAGTTAACTCTTTCCTCTCCAGGGCAGTTCAAGTGCTGGGGCTAACTGCATTATGTCTGAATATAGCAAGACTTCATGATGTTTGAGGGGCACAACATCTGGGGGAGCAGACTAAGGTACTAAATGAGTACTTTGCCTCAATTTTCACCAAGGAATATGGGGGAGCTGCATCATTCATGGGAAGAGATGGTGAAACTGAGGGGGGGGCCCTTGCCAATCTTCAGGTCTGGGGAGCGTATGGGCCATCATTGGCAGAAGGGGGGAAGGAAAGGCAAGGGGATGAGGTAGCTGAGGTGGAAATCACAGCAGATAAGTGAGGGAAGCCCTCAGGTACATTAAGACTGAGAAAGCACTGGGGCCAGATAAATTACATCCCAGAGTGCTGAAGGAACTGGCGGATGTTCTGGTGAAATTACTGGTGGAACTTTTCAGCATCTCCCTGAGGACAGAGTGGGTGCCCCAGGACTGAAAGGTGACTCATATAGTGCCTATCCAAAAGGGGGAGCAAGGGAGGTGGCAGGGAACTACAGGCCCATCAGCCTGACATCGGTGGTTAGCAAGGTGATGGAGAGCATTGTCAAGGAGAGGCTGGGGGGGGACCTGGCAAAGCCAGGGTGGCTGGACGATAGACAGCATGGATTTGTCCCAGGGAAATCATGTCAGACAAACTTTGTGGAGTTCTATGACTGGGTGATGAGAGCCTTGGACTTGGGTAGGAAGGTGGACGTATTCTATCTTGACTTCAGCAAAGTGTTTGACTCTGTTCCTCACGGGGATCTGTTGGATACACTGGGAGAAATGGGGGTGGGGAACCAGATGATCAGGTGGATAGGCAATTGGCTCCAGGACCGCACCCAGAGGGTCGTGGTTGGAGGGATAGTCTCATCCTCAAGGAGGGTCATTAATGGGGTCCCTCAGGGATCAGTCCTTGGGCCCCTCCTGTTCAATGCCTATGTCTCTGACATAAGGAAGGGTATCAGGAGTGAGATGAGTCTCTTTGTGGATGACTCAAAAATGGGGGCGGTGGTGGATGGGGAGGAGGGAAGAGTGGCCATACAGGGAGACCTGGAGGATCTGGAAAGGTGGTCTAGAAAGTGGAAGCTGAGGTGTAATGCAGGGAAATGAAAGGTACTGAATGTGGGAGCCAGAAACCAGGGCCAAGAGTACACCCTGGTGGTGGAAATGCTACAAGTCACAGTGGCTGAGAGGGGTCTGGGGGTGGTGGTGGATGTCAAGATGAACAACTCTGAGAATTGTAGGAGGGCAGTGGCCAAGGCCAACAGGATGCTGGGATGCATTGCTAGGGGGATCACCTCTGGAAGGAGAGAAGTGATACTCCCCCTGTACAACTGATTGGTGAGGCCGTACCTCGAGCACTGTGTGCAGTTCTGAAGGCCACACATAAAGAGGGAAATTGAACTTCTGGACAGGGTCCAGAGGAGGGCAACCAAAATGATCTGGGGTTTGGGAGGCAGGGCCAACGGGGAGAGGCTCGAAGAGCAAATATGTACACATTGGAAGAGAGAAGGGACTGGGGGGACATGATAGAGGTCTTCAAGTACAAGAAGGGGTTAAATAGGGGAGAAGCAGTCAAGGTGCTCCAAAGAAAGGAGGGGGAGGCAACTAGAGGGCATGGGTGGAAGCTGGAGGGGGAGATTCAGGAGAAAAGGAAGGAGGTGCTACTTCACTGAGCGGGTGGTGGAGTCATGGAATATGCTGCCCAGGGGGCTGGTGGAGACAGAGAGGGTGGAGGGGTTCAAGAGGGGGTGGGACAGGTACAGGGCAAGGGTTCCGGATGCAAAGTCCTGCGCAGTGGGAATGTCCGGGACTGGGAAGGGAGAAGACAGAGAGGATGAGGTGGACAGCAAGGTCAGCTCCCAGGGTGGGGGCTGACCAAATGAGCAGACACGAAAGACTGTTAGGCCTATTCTGTTGGCATTTTAGTATGTTAGTATGTGGGATGCGGTCAAAATAGCGCAGCCACAATAGCGCGAGTAAATACAGCTCGTTTAAAATCATGCCTGTAAAGACAGCGTATTAACAAAAACGCATTTACCTTAATAGCGCAATGCCTGACTACAGCTTTATCACTACAACCATGCATATCTGAGACAGATTTGGGGAAGAGGGTACAAACAAAAAAGCATGATTGGTTAGGGACACAAATCAGTGTTGCATGTCCGTTTCACTTTCAGTCCCCCCACTGGCTAAACAGTTCCACCACCACATACAAATACAAAAAATGGTATGTGAATCTTTATTTTCTTTATTATTGTTCTAATTTAAAAGGAATTCATATCAGCATTATGAGCTTATGTGCAAAATCAATTTCTTCCGTTAGGCTTGCAGCTGGAAATTGTGCGCTATTCCCCATAAATATTCCATCCTGGGGCATGAGCTGTATTCTCTAACAATTCCTGTTATACGTTTAGCTGTGCCTTTATATTTTTTGCGAATTTCAGTCACTGCTGATCCAGCAACCAGCTGTTCAATCTCAGTGCTATTCATGTGTTGTTCAGTTTTTAGCAGCTCGAAGAATTTCCAAATAGAGGGGTGATGCACACTGATTAGGTGATTGAAGTGACGATGCCAGGCTTCAACAGCATTTGCTGTCCAGGGAAGAGCATCACAAACTGCATCATAGCAGTTCCACTGAGATATCAGAAACATGGGCCATCTACGTCCCCCTGGTGAGTGGTCTACCAAGCCATGTATCCTTGAAGTAATCCATCAAATTCGACAGTGTCTCACCATTTGTCTGGTAGAAGTCAGTGTTCATTAGCTCACTGAAAGTGTGACAAACATCATCGACAGGCACATATGCAAGAGCTAGTAGCATCCTGACATTGAGGACAAAATTTGGGTCTGAGGTGTATGGACCACTTATGTCAGGCAATTCCTGAATCTTTCTCCACACTGTCTGGGTCATGTGGAAGAAGCACCCTCTCATTTTAGCATTTGGGAATGACTGGCTGAATGCTTTTATTGCTGCCAACTCAAAGTCTGTCAAAATAGTCTGTGGTTGCAAACTCTCATATAAACCATTAATCACTGCTAGAACTTTCTGAAAATATGCTGCAGTTCTCTTACACATTAACATGTACACCAGTGGAATGACTTTTCCATACTTGACAGCATGAATTGTATATACTTGCGAAAATATAGACGGGTAGCTGTTAAAAGTGCCGTCAGCAAACCAGTACTCGCTTCACTTCAAGTGTTCCATGTCTGCAGAAGTGGCGAATATCAAAATTATGTCACTGCCAGGCCCACTGTCATATTGCAGAAATTTTTCTTTCTTTATTGTTTGAACAAAATCCAATGGGATGCTTACAGCTATGGCATCAATAGGCTCAGATAACGGTTGTGAATGGGCGCTCCGATTCCTCCGTACAGTACGCTTCAGCAGTGGTATAGCTGGTAGTTGAGATGCCACAGAAAGTGATAGTTGAGAGACTCCAGAAGCAACTGTTTGGTGTGTTGTCTTGACAGTGGTACTAGCCCATTCTTTCATAGTTGAGACTGCCTCTTTTACAGCCAGAGATGCAGGTTCAGGAACATGATTGTGCTCCCCAATGAATTTAAGCACTATTTCTCCTTTTAGGTGAATTCGAGCAGTGCAGTGACCCTTATCATACTCTAAGCACTTGTAGTACATTTTGTCAGCTGTCACTCACTCTCTCCTGTAGATAAATCCATCCAGCACTGCAAGATCACCACCCTTCTGGCTTTTCAAGAAACGTACCACCATGTTACTATCATCTGATGGGTTACAATTTAGACACATCTTTATAGCCACATTTAAATTACACATGCACGCTAAACATGGCATGTGGAATTAATTCAGTGCTATGAAGACCTTGCACTATGTTGATCATGCTAAAATTGCATGCTCAATTAGGGACGTGCAATTTTGACATTAAACCTTAGTATGTTAGTATGTGTGGGGAGTGGGGGGGTTCTGAAGTGTGCTGTGCATCGTGGGAGGTCTGACTGCAAGTGTAGACATTGATCCAACCTGCGTAAATGTTTATTTCACACAAAATAACATGGTTACAATGGGAACTGAAAAACACACCCATTTAAAATTAATTTTAGGTACATAAACTGGGGCAATAAACAAAAAAAATGAAATTGGGAATCATTTAAATCCAGCACTACTACAGCTGACAGTGTCCCTTTTTATCCAGCTGTATTTGGGGGTTGATTTATTTCAACTGCTCTCAATACAGGCCACCGTAGCTTTAGTAAGTGACAGATTGAAGAGTGACCATTTCTGGTCTGTATCTATGTGTGGGTGGATGCAGTCTGTGTGTTTACCCAGTATGTATCCCATCCAGTGACAGTATGACCTTCTGAAATCCCATAAAAAAGGGTGTGTCCAGGGCAATTGCCTTTTCTTTGTATAGATCCTTGCTGGATGTTTTATCGGAGCTTGCTAGTTTTTGGTGAATTCAAAATACAAATGAAGTTGGCATGCTCATTAACAACAAAGGCTATAACACCATAATTTCTTGAAACAAATTATTTATTTTGTATAAATAGTTCCAACATTTCGCCTAAATAATTAGGCTTCTTCAGGGGAACTGTAAAAAATTGTAAGATATACATAATTACTTTTCTAATCAGGTTTCAAAATAAAATTATTCACTTTTATTAGAACACATTGCATTTAATATAATTGTACATTGTATATTGCTTATATATTGATTAAATAATGATTATTGAGCATTCTAAATTATTGTTAGATGAACTGAAGAGTATAAACATCAAATGATCACTACTTCTCCTATTATAAGGACCACCAATTTTAATACAAGATGTTTTCCTTACTTTTAAACACTGCCGATTAGAGCCAAGACGATTGCCATATCTCCTTGGAGTATAAAAATCTTAAGCAGTCATTTTAAACAAAGATAATATTAAGATATTTATGATTTCATAGTTTTAATTGCCACTTCATTTAAATACTGCTTAAAAATATTTTCATTTATTACTTTAAATAATTACCTCTGTTTCATTTGTTTTTTATTCCTTTTAATCTTTTATATTCATCTTCATGAGATTATCAAGCTGTAAAACATGTACAGAGAGGGAAAGCAAAAAATATGTGACCGTCAAACAAATTCTCATAAACCATTACTTAACGTCTAGTGCACCATGTGTTATTTGTTAGTTTTAGTTCACTAAAGTTTAAATGAAGCTTAATTCATTCTTATAGATCCTTCTATTAGTCAGATGTTTATTGTATTTAGCCTTGATTCAGAAAATGAAATTGATAATATACAATAAAATGTTTTTTGTAAAGCTAAGCGCTCCCGGCATCTAACATGCCATTCTTCACTTGTTACTGAAGTGCATTTCAATTACACTCTTGCTCATCTTATTATGATTAACATACTTTTTACTGAATGTTCTCTCCATATAATCTTGTTTTAAAACATAGCAGAGTTCTCTTGACTTCAGACATAGCCCGCCTCACTCATGTATGGTCTTATTTTAAAACATGACAGGACACTCCTAATTTCTAACATGTCCTGCTCTGCTCGTTACTAAAATGCATTTCAGCTAATTTCAATTAGCTGAGTGTTCATTAGCGTCTGTCTCAATGCACTTTCTTAATGTTATAGGCAATTTACTATGTTTTCTATTGCCTTCTAAGTCACTATTGATATTGAAACCTATTCTATGTAAACGAGTGATTCCAGTATTTAGAACTCCATGCGCTTATTTCCACGATGCCTATCAACTTATTTTAACTAAGAGTTTCGAGTTTTTAACATAACATCCAGAAACGCATTCAACTTCAACTTTTCATTTAAAGCTTTCCTGACCATATATGCTCTCTATAGCCATGTAACTGTTAAAGCAGTGCTTTGCCTTAAGATAAGTGTATTTTATCTTACTGCAGGGAAAAGTTTCACTGCTCGTAGTGCGCTCAACCCTCTCTCAAGGTATGACTGGCATCATCTGGTTCCCCATTTGGCAACCTCTTTATGCCGAGGAGAGGAGTCATACCTTGCTGAAGCTAGGTTGTTACTATGGTAACCATTGACTCCCCTCCTCGACACATTTCAGTCTTTAAAGCTTCACTGTTCCTGATTGTATTTTGTTTACTCTGTCTTATTTAAACTTTTCCATTTAATAAAACTACATTACATCTGACTCCAAAGGTAAATAGGATGTTTTATCCCTCAAATAGATACACAGAGGGATGCACAGAACTTCGATCTAGGACAGGGAACATTAGACAGATATGATTTAAGAAGGAAAGAGTTAGGTTCAGAAACAAGAGAAACAGAAGAGCAGCATGGAGAAGGTTCACTTTTAGAACCGTTATCTAAATTTATTAATTATCATCTACAACCTTTAGTTGAAACAATCCCTACTTATTTAAAAGCTACAACACACACAATACAATTAATTCAAGAACTAAATTTGAAAGGAGTTCCACCAGCTAGTCTACTAATTACTATAGCTGTCAAAGACTTATACACTTCTATACTCCATGATAAGGGTATAGAATGTATGGGTAAACTTTTGGATACAAGATGAATGGATGCAAGACCTAAAACACGAGTCTTGCAAGATTTGGCAGAAATAGTGTTAAACAAGAATTATTTTAAGTTTGAGGAGCAATTCTATGGACAAGTAAGAGGAACAGCAATGGGAAGCACTATGGCCCCAGGATATGCTAATGCATACATGCATAATTTTGAAAATACATGAATATTTGAAAACACTGGAACAGGATTTAATTTTAGTAATCATATCCTGTTCTGGAAAAGATTTATTGATGATATATTTCTTATTTGTACTGGCAATACTATAACATTGGAATTATTCAAGAACTACATGAACAGCAGAGACCCTAACATGAATTTATTTTTAACTATGACAAAAGACAAATAGATTTCTTAGATTTACAATGTACAAAAGTGGATACAGATTAGAAACTAAATTATATAGGAAAGCCACAGATAGGAACATGATTTTACATCGTAAGAGTTTTCATCAAAAAAAAACTCATTGAAAGTATTCCATATTCACAGTTTTTATGGGCACATTGAAACTGTAGCACAGATGAAAATGATAAAATAGAAGCCAGAAACATAGAGGAAAGATTTAGAGAGAGACAGTATTATAGCAATAACTTGGAACAAGCACAGGTCAAGGCCCTAATGAAACCTTGGCAGGAACTTCTAAAATCATCAAAAAATGAAGGAAATGAAAATAAAAGTCCATTAGTATTTAGTACAGTTCATAATAAAATTATGCCACAACTTAAAAAAAGTTATTCTTAACAATTGGAACATTTTGTTGAACAATCCCACCACTTCTCAAATATTTCAACAAAAAACATTTGTGGAAAGGCACCAACCATTAGAGACAAACTGGTCCACACACAACATTGGCAAGGAACACAAAAAGGGCCTCAATTATTATTAGGTCTTTTAACTAATTGGATTTATCCTTGTGGCAGGTGCACAGCCTGTGGAAATACATCCAAGAAAACAAGTTATAAGCATCCACATACTGGTAAAGAATATAAAATCAGATCTCATATAACTTGCACTACTATGGGGGTAATATATTTAGTTCAATGTCCTTGTGACCACTTATATGTTGGTAAAACGACGAGGGAGTTAAAAACAAGAATTTCAGAACATAAATGTTGAATCCGTAATAAAGATAAAAATTCCCCTTTAGCCAGACATTTTAATCTAAGAGGACATTCCCCTATTCAAATTAGGATCTGGGGACTGGAACAGGTCCTAATACCTGAAAGAGGTGGTAATTATAATGACTTACTATTAAAACGTGAGATGTATTGGATTTATGAAATGGGTTTGATTTATGAAAAATGGAGCCTTAATGAAGATGTGAACTGGCAGGTTTGCTGGTAGAGAATATCAAATAACTTATAGAAGTACACTATTGAATATGTTTAGCAGACTTGGAATGAACAAGTAATATGATGTGGATATAAGATGACAACATGACATTATTTATTAGTTTTTGCATCTGCCCCTCTGTCTGTCCACCCTCCCATTTGATTTTTATCAATAATTCTTTAAAAAATGATTTTGTTTATTAAAACATTCTATTTATCTTTGAAGTCAGATGTAATGTAGTTTTATTAAATGGAAAAGTTTAAATAAGTCAGAGTAAACAAAATTCAGTCAGGAACAGTGAAGCTTTAAAGACTGAAATGTGTTGAGGAGAGGAGTCAATGGTTACCATAGTAACAACCTAGCTTCAGCAAGGTATGATGACACATAAGTGCCATCACATGACTCCTCTCCTCGGCATAAAGAGGTTGTCAAATGGGGAACCAGATGATGCCAGTCGTACCTTGGGAGAGGGTCGAGCACACTATGAGCAGTGAAACATTTCCCTGCAGTAAGTTAAAATATTCTTATCTTAATGCAAAGCACTGCTTTAACAGTTAAATGGCTATAGAGAGCATATATGGTCAGGAATTCTTTAAATGAAAAGTTAAAGTTGAATGCATTTATGGATGTTATGTTAAAAACTCAAAACTCTTAGCTAAAATAACTTGATATGTAACATGGAAATAAGCACATGGAGTTCTAAATGCTGGAATCACTTGTTTACATAGAATAAGTTTCAATATCAGTAGTGACTTAAAGGCAATAGAAAACATAGTCAATTGCCTATAACATTAAGAAAGTGCACTGAGACAGACACTAATAAACACTCAGCTAATTGAAATAAGCTGAAATGCACTATAATAACGAGCAGAGCAGGACATGTTAGAAATTAGGAGTGTCATGTCATGTTTTAAAATAAGACCATACATAAATGAAGCAGGATATGCCTGAAGTCAAGAGTACTCTGCTATGCTTTAAAACAAGATTATATGGAGAGAACATTCAGTAAAAAGTGTGTTAATCATAATGAGATGAGCAAGAGTGCAATTGAAATGTACTTCAGTAACGAGTGAAGAATGGCATGTTAAACACCGGGAGCGCTTAGCTTTACAACAATTTTTTTATCATTTATTATCAATTTCATTTTTTGAATCAAGACTAAATACAATAAACATCTAGCTAATAGAATCATCTATAAGAATGAATTAAGCTTCATTTAAACTATAGTGAACTAAAACTAATAAGTAACACATGGTGCACTAGACGCCAAGTAATGGTTTATGAGAATTTGTTTGACGGTCATATATTTTTTGCTTTCCCTCTCTGTACATGTTTTACAGCTTGTTAATCTCATGAAGATGAATATATAAGATTAAAAGGAATAAAAAACAAATGAAACAGAGGTAATTATTTAAAGTAATTAATAAAAAATATTTTTAAGCAGTATTTAAATGAAGTGGCAATTAAAACTATGAAATCATAAATATCTTAATATTATCTTTGTTTAAAGTGCTTAAGATTTTATACTCCAAGGAGATATGGCAATCATCTTGGCCCTACTCGGCAGTTTTAAAAAGTAAGAAAAACTTCTTGTATTAAAATTAGTGGTCCTTGTAATAGGAGAAGTAGTGATAATTTGATTTTTATACTTTTCAGTTCATCTAACAATAATTTAGAATGCTCAATTATCATTATTTAATCAATATATAAGCAATATACAATGTACAATTATATTAAATGCAATGTGTTCTAATAAAAGTGAATAGTTTTATTTTGAAACCTGATTAGAAAAATAATTATGTATATCTTACAATTTTTTACAGTTCCCCTGAAGAAGCCTAATTATTTAGGCGAAACGTTGGAACTATTTATACAAAATAAATAATTTGTTTTAAGAAATTATGGTGTTATAGCCTTTATTGCTAACGAGCATGGCAACTTCATTTGTCTTCTGAAATCCCAGACATAAGTTTTCATATGGGATGCTTGACTCATGAAGAGGACTGAGAACTAGACTGTGCGGTGATCACTACACACAGGGTGTCTTGCACTAGTATATTCCTGATAAGTTCACAATTATTCAACAATAGGTCAAGAATGTTCTCCTCTCTTTTTTTGATACTCTAACCCTTTGGGTCTGAAAGTTGCACTGTAAGAATTACTGGAGGCTCAGATAACAGGAACATGTACCAGCTGGGTGGATGAAATAGCACCTCGCCCCACTTCGCGCAGATAAAAGTGAAGCACCACCACAGAGCTCCCTTTGCCACTGACTCATTTTCAAATGTGTGGCTGGGCTATAAACGGAAAGCACAGTCACCTTTAACTGAGCGAGGAGGAGGTATGATTGTGTCCCATGGCCGCAGCGATGGTGGAAGAGGAGGCAGGATTGATGGACAAACTGGTGGTGAAAGCAGTGTAGGAGTGATGGGAGGTGCATTGGGAGTTAGGCAACAGGCTGCATCACCAGAGGGCAAACAGAGCATCCCTAGACCTGGCATCTGCAATGGCAGGGGGATAGGGAAGGAGCAGCAGGGCTGCTGGGTGGAAAAAGCTCCCACAGGAAGGTGGCCCAATCCAGAGGCAGGACGCATATTTCAAATGCAGGACAGGGATATAGAGGGAAAGCCCAGACACCTGTTACTGAGCACAGATGAGCTGTGATTGTGCCCACCCACCCACACAGCCTCCCAGGCCCAGACCTGTATTAAATAGTAAGAGGTGGAAGAGAATGAGCTGGGAGGATAGGCATGGCTATGCTGGGCTAATAAAATGAGGAACTGAATCTGGTGGAGAACATTCAGTTGGGGAAGGGCTCCCTTGCATGTTGGGTGACGGTTTGCTCAGTGTTGAATCTACATAGCCACTGGTGGCTCTGAACAGTACAGTTATTAGTGGGATTGTTTTTGTATTTACTGGTGGTGGGTGGGGCTTTTGTTTACCTTACATCCTATTAGGGTGACACTTGGGTAGTGCGGGATACTGCAATTTGGGTACTGTCTGTCTTGATTGCATGGGAAGGCTGGCAACTGTTGGGGAGAGGGTTGATTGATGGTATACTGAGTGGCAGAAACTTCTATTGATAAGGGGCCACTTATTGTCCATGCCAAACAGTAAGGATGGGATCAAATGATGAAAAAGACAGTCTCTTTTGGAGGATTATTTGGTGTACGGGGAGTGGGGGGTCCATAATATTGAATTGCTAATGGAGATTTTGGGAGATGCACAGCGTGTTACCAGTTGGCAGGTCTCAGCCCAGAGGTCGAGGGGATCACGAGGCAGCTGGATGGAGGGAAGGGGTGGGTCCGGATGGGAAAGGGGGGAGGAACCATATGAAGATTGTTGAGAAAAAAATGGCATACTCCAGGACATAGGGGTGGTGAGAGAACTATGATGACATGGTCGCTCCAGGGTGGGAGAGACATGAAAATACCAGAGTACAGAATTGACTCAGAAGGGAGGGAGGGGGCTGGCCAGACAGTGAGAAGGGAGGGTAGGGAGACAGGAGTGGGAGAACATGGTGCTGCCCTGGGAGAGCCAAGGAAGGGAAGGGAGACAGGAGTGGGAGAATGTGCGCAAGGCAGCACACTTACAAATCACTTCACCATGCTGTATCCGGATGATAAGGTAGAAGAGGTTGGCAGGCAGGGTATGTAGGCTGATGGGGGGGTTGGCCAGGTCTCGTAGTGGGACAGGGGGTATGAGTGGTGGCCTGAACCAAATGAGGGGAGGGCATTGGTAATGTGAGATCAGGGCATCAGATGGTTGGTGACAGGGGAAGGAGCCCGTGTCTGACAAAAGTAAGGCAAAGACCCAAGATAGGGCAGTGGGGAGTAAGGGAAAAATCAGACAGTGAGGGGGAGGGAGCAGTCTGGGAAAGCCAGCTGCAAGACTAGAAATACAAGAAGAGGAGGACATGGGGAGCACTAGGGCACAAGGGCCTGTTACTACAGAACCTGAGTGGGGGAGGGAGGGAGGTGAGAAGGGAAGCAGTCATTGGAGGCTTTGGTGGTGGAGCCAAAGGCAACAGTAGAACCGGGGTAGACTTAAGGTGGGCAACTAGTGATTCAGGCTGTGAGCAGTGCGAGGTGCAAGCTGGGAGAGGGAGAGAGAAGAGGGAGCTTGTAAGGGCACAATAACACTAGTGACACCCAGGCTGTGGTAGGTGCAAGGAGCAAGCAGGGGGTCATATTTAGGAGAAGGAGACTGGAACGGGGACATACAGACTTGTGACACCCAAGTTTCAGGGGGTGAGAGGAGCAAGCGGAGGGATATAGACAGAAGAGGGTGCCTGGAAGGGCACATGAAAAACAGAGACCCCCAGGCTGTGGGTGGTGTGAGGAGCAAGCTGTGGGATGTAGACAGAAGAAAGAGTATGGAAGGGCACAAAAGGACTAGTAACTAGGGGGAGAAGTGAAAGAGCTCCTGATGGGTGATTCCATGATTAAGTGTATCCTGTGGGATGGGGTTGGGGATGGCATAAACAGGTAGAGCAAGGTTACATTTCTGCAAGGCCTATCAGTACACAAGGCCTAATTCCAGCAATATACTCAATGGCAAGGGAATGCGGGGGATCCCAAGACTTTCTAATTCACCTGGGAACAAACAATTTAGAAGGGAACAGTGAACTGTAGATATAGGTGAGATTCAGGGAATTGGCCATGCTTTGCCCCACCTTAGGATGCTCAGTCTCCTTCTCTGAGATACTGCCAGGACCAAGGGTGAGCGTGGAAAATAAGGAAAAACTTAGAGGGGTAAACAATTGACTCAGGTAGCAGTGTAATTCAGAAGGGTAGCGGTTTATGGGGGAATGGGGTGATACATGGGAAGACAAGGGGCTATATGCCAGGGACAGGCTGCACCACAACCAGGAGGGGAAGGGAGATCCTTAAACTGAAACTTTTTGGATTAATTGATGATAGGTAGGGTTTTAACTGGTAAAGGGTGGAGGGATAGAAAGTCTGAAAGCAACAGCAAGGAAGCGTGATGGTTCAGGACTAGATCATGCAAAATGGATGATGGGCAGCATTAAAAGACAAGGGGGAACTAATTGTTGGAGAGAGACAGGTAGTCACGCTGGGAGGAGAAGACTGGAGCGTGGTTTCAGGGGTCTGGTGGAGGACAGTCCTGATTAATACCTGGAGCATGGGAAATAAAAGGCCAGAGCACCAGGCAAGGCAAATCTAGAGTATGGAATGAATGAGACATGGGCCACCCAGGGACATGATTGGGAGCTAAATTTAGAGGCCTACACAAGGTATTGGATGGAAAGGGGATTGGGTAGAAGGTGGGTGGCATTGATTGTCAAAAATGACATCATAGTTGGTGGAATCAAGGTGGCAGAGGGAGATGTGGAAGCAATATGGGTAACCCTACCAATGAGGGAGTGGTAAAATTTAAAAACAGGTGTGGTGTACAGACCATCCGCTATGAAGGAAGAACTGGAGGATGAGTTGGACGAGAACATCAGGGGTCACTGTGGCCTCAGAAAGGCAGGCTAGTGATCATAGGCAACCTGAACATGCTGGGGCAGTCTAGGAACAGCCCTTTGGCAGGCAGTGACCATGTCATGGTCTGGTTTCTTATGTAGTTAGGGAGAGGAAAGTAGCACTGACACAGTAGTAATAGATTTTCGGGTAGCCAGTGATGTGGGTGCATGCTTAAGGGCGACATCCGAAATGGCAACGCTTGATAGACAAAAGACAGAATGGCGATGGGGATCGTAGGAGGACCGGATGTGGGGGTGGGCAAATTCGGTGACAGGATGTCGATATACATACACACGTGCACATGGGTGGGGAGATCATGGGCTGGGAGAGGGCAGAGGAGCTGTAGTGGGTGGCGCTGCGGTGGTTTGCCGAGATGCACACTGGTGTAGGGGGTTGGACTGCCTCTGGGGTGGCTGAAGTATCAGGTTTGGGTCTGGGCACTGGTGCAAATTTATTGTGCCAGACACAACACTTTGTTTTTTAGGCTTTCACCACAACCACACCCACAACATGCACCACCTTCATGGAGTTGAGAATACTTTGGGGGGGGAGTAACACACATGGGGGGTGAAGGGGCACAACCAACACACAGAAAGCATGTAGTGTATGTCCCCAGCACATAGTGGTTACATGTGCCAAGGATGTCAGAGCACCAAAAATGTTTTCGCAGCTCTGTTATCATGATAATGGGGCTAACATTGAGGAAATCACTGTTATGAAGGACTTTCAGGGCATGGGAAGGATTGTTAGGGGATGCTTGGATGAGATAACGCCAGACATGGAGGCTGGTAGTTTGTGGAAGACCATTAAGAAGTTGGTCCAGGAGGCTGTGAGAGACTGCACAAAGGTAAGACACAAGCAATGTAGGGCCACTAAGCCATGTTGGTGGACCAGAGATGTGAAGGAGGGCATGAGGGTTAAAAAGGATGCCTATGCTTGCTTCAAGAGGTTAAGGAGAGGAGAGAGTATGAGTCCCTTGCTAGGAGAGTCACTAGGGTGCTAAGGGGGGCAAAGGCGAAGAATGAGCTTAACCTGGCTAGGGATATCATCGGGGTGGAAAGGAGCTCATTAGATACATAGGGGGAGAAAAGAAAAGTGAAGGCACAGATGAGCAGGATTAGGCCTAGGTAAGCACGGACGCAGCAAGCTGGGGAACAAGCAGAGATGCTAAATGAGTACTTTGTCTCTGTCATCACCAGGAGAGGTGGGGGATCCTTCCAAACTGAGGGGAAGGAAGGTGAACACAGTGAATCAGGAGATAAATTGGAGAGTGAAGGACTGGGTAAGGCTAGGGCAGGGGATGGGTAGTATGCAGAAGGGAAGGGGAAGCATGAGGAGGTGGGATGGGAGGGCAGATGCACAGCAGATAGGTGGAGTAAGGCACTCCGGTGACCAAAGACTGAGAAGGCGCTGGGGTCAGATGGACTTCATCCAAGGATACTGAAGGAACTGGCAGATGTGCTGGCGGCTCCAGTGACCTCACTCTTCAACATATCTCTAACGAGAGGGTGGGTGCCTCAAGATTGGAAGGTGGCTACTGTAGTGCCAATACACAAGGGGAGGAGCCAGAGAGGAGATGGGAAATTAGAGAACTGTTAGCATAACGTCAGTGGTAGGCAAGGTTATGGATGTCATTATCAATGAGAGGCTCGGGGGGGGGGGCACCTGGATAACAGGCAATAAGGTTTTGTTACGTTGCGGTCATGCAAAACAAACCAGGTGGAGTTTTATAATGGGTACCCTGGACTGACAAAGGCCGGTGGACTTCCTCTATCTGGATTTCAGTAAGGCATTCTATTCAATACCCCACAATGGCCTAATAGCAAAGCTGGGGGGGGGTTGGTGGCGGTGGGGCAGTTGCTCAGGTGGGTGGAAAAGTTACTTTCGATAAGAATACAGAAAGTGATGGTTGTAGGGATAGTCTCATCGGTTCATTGGTGGGGTCCCCCAGGGTTCCGTCATGGGGCAACTCATGCTCAATTCCTATGTTGCAGACAGAGGGAGTGGTGTTAGGAGTAGGCTGTCTCTCTTTGAGGATAACTCAAGACTGGGAGCACTGACGGATGGGCATGAGGAGAGAGAAGCACTACCGGGGGATCTGGATAGCAAGAGAGGGTGGACAAGGAAATGGGAATTGAAGTTCAATGCAGGGAAATGTTGGGTGCTGCATCTGGGGGGCAGGAAGCAGGCACATGCATACACCCTTGGGAGTGGGGCACACTGCAAGTCTCATCGGGAGAGAGAGAGAGAGAGAGAGACCTTCAGGTACTGGTGGGTGGACAACATGAGGACCATGTGGAAAAGATGAACAGGAAAAAAAGCCTACAAGGTGATAAGCATCAAACTAACGTGACCGTTGAGGCAACAGACTGAGTACGTCATAAAGGCTGACAACACACAGCATTTGAAAATATAGATAGAGAGGTAATCAACGAGAAGGTTATGATTACTACGGCACTAGCAAACACAGTGAAAGAAAGCACCACACAATGTGCCACAAGTCACAAAAGTTAAAAAAATTAGATAAAACTATAAATCTTATAACAGTGAAAAATAAACATACCACACACACAAAAACAAATGTGGTCTGCCTAGCTACATGACAGCATTAGAGTGGAAGAGTCAAATGCTACTGCTAAATTGTGCAGTGAGTAAGAACATGCCATTTGCCATGGCAGATCAGAACAGAATGAGGTGAGAAGTGAACACAGTGGGATGGGAAAATAAACAGAAGAACAACAGGAGAAATTGCTGCCTGAGACATAGGCCCTGTCCACACTACCCCCTCTGTAATGTTACAGAGTGCCCAAACCATTACCGCAACAGTTTGCGTTCACACCTGTAACGTTACAGAAGGTGTTTTCATAACTGTTGTTGAAACCACATGAGGTAGTTTCAACAACGGTGATGAAACCGGTTACACCTTGGTAATGTTACCGGGCGTAGTGTGGATGCATAGCACTGGTCCCCTAGCGCAGTGCAAGCCGCATTGTGGGATCGGGTGCCACGGTAACAGTCACCCAGCTCCCAAAGTGTGGACCGGCGGTGCCGGTACCGTAATGAACATGGCAGCTGTGTGGACACACTGCACCGCTCCCCTGTTGTAACGGTTTCTATCCATTACGGGGTCTGAGCGGTGCAGTGTTGACGGTGCCTTAGACAAATAGCAAAGCAAAGGATGTGCAAAGGACAGAAATTATAATCAAATGACTACTGTTGACAGAAAGGAGGTGGAAGGACAAATGAAATATGGAACTGCAGCTTGAGATAATTGCTTACTATCCCCCACAACCCTACAGAGACAGCTTGAGAGAAGTTAGATGAAAGCCACAGCAGCAACACATGGGCGGAGCAGTGGCAAGTGCTTGGTAACTGCCATTAGTCTCCATGACCACCACTATAATATGTTTGCATACACATGGTATTCTGGAACATTTTTGCAGTACAGCAAAAGGAACAATGAACTATAAATGTGCTGAGAAGACAAACAACACTGTGCACTAGAGCGAGAAATTAGGAAACATAATTTTGTAAAGAGTGATACATGTGTGTGTAGGGGCAGAAGAAGAAAAACATATCTATTTACTCAACAGACATAGTGACATAACAAGTTGTAGCTGCAATTTGCTATTGCCCTCATTGACGTCCACACGAGCATCACAACAAAGTCAGTCCAAAGCCTGAAGTACAGTGTGCAGGACAAGAAAACAAAACAATCTTGGCACACCAAAAACTAATATAGTGCACTATAAACAAATTAGAGAATGACTGGATAGGCGCACACTACTGGACAAATACCAGACTGACGAGCAGCATTTATAGGTGGGGTGAACACCCACAAACATTGAACATGGCATGCGATCTAAATCAGGAGACAAGCACCAGCTGGAATTCTCGCTCTCTGTGTGTTTGGGGTTTTGGTGGAAGACACACACATTAGAGCAGACATCACTGCACCACCGATGGCAAAACTTAGCCCTCATTGATATTTTTTGCCTTTTTTTGGGGGGGGGGGGATCAGCGATGCAATTGCCTTATTGAACAGATCATGTCCTGTGCTCCACAGGAAGGCATGACCACCACTCTGAAGTTGTAACTGGGTTCATGGTGTGATCTGCTGATTTCTGGCCAAATAACAATAATATGGCAAGCGAGACAGGTATCCAGGTAAAACTTGGGATGGGGGTGGGTGATTATGGGGGGGTCAAGTGAGTAAAAGGGACAGATTAGAACACAACACATTGAAAACAACTTTGGAAAATAAATGGAAACCCATTATGCCACAGCATAATAAGGTTATAAGGTTGTATAAGCCACATAAGGTTAGAGCTGCACTCTCGAGGTTTACTGCTGCCCTAGCAACAACTCAAGGTGATTATAGCGTGGTTATCAATTATGTGTTAGCCATTATCCTCTATATAATAGACAGCTGAAAGGTATTTGTGTACTGTAATAGTCCCAGATTTCTCTGTTAGCATTGAGACAGAGAAAGACAGAAGGACAGACATGCCAGTACATTATTAAAGAATTCTAAGGATCTCCAGCTGATATCTGGTGCTGCCCCACAATTGGGTATATGACTATTTCTAATGGTTAAGTATGGTTCCCAAATATCGATTCCTTGTCACACACACCTCTTCCTTCATTACATTTACCACCTTCATTGTTAATACAGGGAGACATGCTTTCTAACACTCACCAGACAGTTAGCTCATTACCTCCACTGTCCCTGTATGTAAAAGATTTTGGGTCACTCTGAACCCGGGTCTCATGCAACACCTGCACACCCCCCAAATCACTGCTCACTGTGGGTCTGCTGTCTGGTTTTGACAGCTCCTCTGGAGGCGGTTGCTGCTGCTGTGGCCACCCCTGCACTTTCTGGATCCAGTGGACTGCCAGCCAGTAAACTGTTGTACACAACGAGGAGCAGCAGCCGCGGTGACCAGACAGTCCTGAACTTCGCTGTTTGGCAGTCTTCAGCTGCAGCAGTGGCTATCTGTGGATCTTGATGTCTTCATGGTCATGGACCAGACCCAATGGAGATCAGACTAAAAGTATAATTACAATGTAAGTGCTCAGAAGAATTAAACAAGCAGAACTTGCGTGTTTACTTTCACAGCCGGATGACTGCTCTGGTACGGACAGTAAACACCCGACCCACATCGCTAAATTCTATTTTTTGCTTCTTGGCTCAGTGACATCTCCTTTATCGCTCATAGACACTTCCTCCAAATGTGTCAGGGAAGGCTGCAGCAGCTCAGCTACTTTTGTGGGGGTCACAAGCATGGTGCGCGTTAGTGTGGTTGGTTACCATGGGGCCAGGATGCACACTTTGTTTTCTCCTCTCGGACCACCACATTTGCGTACAGTTGCTCACTGTACAGCAGACAAGACTGGGCAGGGGAACTACAAAAATTAAGCAGTTTCCCTCTCGGGCCACCGTGCTTGAAGTAAGTTGCACTCACACACTGCAACAGACCTCGCCGGGGAACCGAATAATAAAAAAGTATTTCTCAGGCAGCCGAAAATGCTTGGATCCAGTACCACTGTCAGAAATCCGGTATTGTACCAGCCAGAACGGTACAGTTGGAGGGTATGACTACATGTTGTGTATGTCTGTCTGTCTCTCTCTCGCTCTCTCTAGGCAGACCTAACGCACACCCGCTCCTGTCTTTGCACAAGTAGGCTTGCTGCTAGGGTAGAACATTTTAAATAATATGATAGCAGTGCACAAGGTGCTCAATAAGACAGAAGAATGAGTGTGGATGTCAGAAAAACAGCAAAAAAAATAACCTTGATGCAGCACCTACTATACGAACTTACCAAGCACAAGCAGCAATAGGATAGGAGCAGCGGGAACTAGCAGCACAGAGCACCTGTTTCCAAGCCGGCAGGAAAGAATGAATGGAATGTGCCATCACAAGTACACTGATCGTGTGGGTGCATGCAACCAGGGTGGCCATGAACGTGCTGTGCGTCATGGGAGGTCCGCCCCAAAGCTGGACATTAACTCGGACCCGAGGGAATGTCGCTTATGCAGAAATGAAATAAATAAATGCTTTTGATGACCACTGGAAAGGTAAACAAATTGTTGTATGCACATTATGAATACTAGCCCTTACAGAAGTTAGCGTTTTAAGCAAGAGTGTCCTTTTTAACCTTCCAGTGCTTCAATGCACACAATTGTGGAAATGGGAAGGAGCAAGACCCTACTAGAATTGAGATATTGTTTATTAACTATGCTCTTCTGGGTAACTAAATTGCAAAATCAATCTTGTTTTCAGTGAGGTCCTGCTTTTACTCACTTTAACAGTGGGATGATTTCATCACTGAGAGGTTAAATGACTTGCTCCTTTTCACACCGCAAGCAGGTTGCTCTGGTGGGATTTGAACCTGGGCCTCCTGGTTCCCAGTCCTCTAACTACTAGTCCAAGCTGCCACTCATCCACATTCTCTATACATCCATTTTAGCTAGTGCTTCCTAGTTCCTCACTCTTCTAACTTTTGCCGTGGCTGTACATTGTAAATAAGTGCATGATGTAATTTAAATGCGTGTGCATGTGTACAGACTTTATTTAGACTATGACTGTTAGTAAATCCTGTTGTTGCCACTGTCTCCAGGGGACCCTCTTGAAAACTTTGCATCGTGACCATATACAGTAAAGATTTACAAAGTGTGCAACATTTTAAATAAACAAATACATTTAGGCATTATACTTTATGTGTGAGGAAAAAATGTAGAGTAAACAATTTATCTGGTCAGATTAAATGTTCTAAATAGGAGTAAACAGTTTATTCTCTCGGGGTAAATTTATCCATACACTCCCACATCATTACCTTCCCTTATATGAAGCAGCTGTCAGATTACAGTCAGATTCCAACATTATGTGGACTTGTTAGAAAGCTCTGCATTCCTCCCATTTAATAACAGTTCCCACATCTGGCACTTGGGTTACTATCCCAGTACTGACACTGTAGTGCAGCATGAGACGGGTGCTGCACTTCTGAGGTGTCGTCTTTCGGATGAGATGTTAAACCGAGGGCCCATCTGCCTGGATTGGTGGTAGCTCGGGTGGATGTTAAAAATCCCATGGCACTTATCGAAAAGAGTAGGGAATTTTTTTATTGGATACATACATAACATCAAGTATGTACTGTGTATGACAAGAAAGAATATCATCAAAAATATATCTACAATGGAAGGAATTCAAAATGAAATGACATCCATCATACAAAAACGAAATAAGGCAAAATACACGATATCATATCAAGAAGAGGAAGAAACACATCCATGTGACATTCATCAAACAGAAATACCCTCCCAATATTGCACATACTGAGTATTTGATAAATACTGTATTTCTTTTCTCTTAAGAGTTTGAAGTGCTATCTCTATGCATTGTATTATATCCCAGGGACTCATTCTAATCTGTTGAAACACAAATTTGCATCTAGCCTGCCACATGTGATATTTACAAACTGCAAAAATAACTCTTAGTGTGCTAGGATGGTATGAACTCCAGCAATTGGAAAAAATCCCTAGAACGAGAACTGAATAAGTAATTCTACTTAAAAAAGGCCATTTCCATTTGTTTGCTAAAGTCTTCCATAATAATTGGGCATCTGGACAAGTAACCAAAAAATGCTCCATGGTTTCTTCTATGTGTATGCAGGATGGTTTAGGGCAATACCTATCTTGTGTAGATTTATGCTTCAAATTTCCCCGTACTTGCAATTTCCCATGACAACTTAGCCAAGAAATGTCCCACATATGTGCAGGTATCCTGTTATCTTTAAGAACATTAAGTGCATGTACTGTTTGCAGTGGGCTACAGAAGGGAAATTCTAGTATCGGTTCATTTATATGCAATAGGTACATATATAATTGTTTCCTGGTTAGGTTTATTACAGAAACTTTATGTACTTTCCAGGATCTAAGGAATCTAATGCAATCGACCACATAAAATGGAGCAGAAGAGATACGCGAAATTACAGGTGGTTGGTCTGTCCATGCTGCCATGACAGGTTCTACTGTGTTTGATACCCAAATATCATTTACTATTTTTGCATTGGTATAACTTTTTATTATATTATGTAAAAAAAATGAAAGAAAAAAAAGCAAAGGGTTTATCATCCCTAATCCTCCTCGAGTTATAGGGAAATATGTAATTTGTCTTTTAATTGGATTCAAACGATTCCCCCACAGCATTTGATAAAAAAGGCTCGAGAGTCTAGTTTCCATAGTTTTAGGCGGACAATATATATGACTGAGAAACAAAAAAATTGGAAGCAAAAACTTTTTTATTATCAATACTCGCTTTTTTTTATTTAATTTCCACGTTTTCCATAAACGCACCTTGTTTTCCCCTAAAGTTAGTTGTTTATCCCAGTTGTAGTTAGGGTCACATGTTGTATTAAACCAAATCCCTAATATTTTCTGAGGAACAGTACTTATTTTGATGCCATTTATCAGTTCCATGCTCCCCTCCCTATGATGTAACGGGATGCAGACACATTTCTCTGGGTTCAAAGAACTTTCTGATATTGGCGTAAAAGACTGAAATATTTGTATGGCTAATTTACTAGAAAGGAAATCAGAGACTAATATCACCACATCATCTGCATATGCTGATATTTTAATAGGTTCTACATTTGGGTGTGGGGATATCCCTATGATGCGAACATTCTCCTGAATGTTGTGAATAATAGGGTCCAAAGCAAACACATATAATAGGGGACTCAGAGGACAGCCTTGCCCTAAGTCCAATCTTTTGCGTAAGGTCGGTCCACAGAAACCATTTATTATTCGGAAAAAGTGTGCTAATGACAGTAAATATGAGATCCATGATATAAATCTTTCAGGGATACCATATAATAACAATGTGTATAATAGAAATCTGTGTTGTACTGAATCAAAAGCTTTAGATTGGTCTAAAGCAAAAATATAACCAGGTATCTCTTTACGTTGTCTTAAATCAAAAAATGTCCCGTAATAAGTATAGGTTTGAATATATGGACCTGCCTGGAATTGCACATGTTTGGGCCGTATCAATTAAGTCTGGTGCTATCATTCGTAATCTAGAGCATAAAATCTTGGAAAGGATTTTGTAATCCGTATTTAATAAATGTAACGGTCTCCAATTTGTCAACAGAGTTTTTTCTCCTTTTTTGTAGATAAATTTTAGTGCAGATATACCAATATCTACTGAGACGTCCAATGAATCTAATGGATAATTGTATACCGGAGTTAGCATTTCTAATAGATGATCTTTAAACATTTTATAAAATTCGTGCGTCAATCCATCAGGCCCAGGGGATACCTTCAACTTCAATTCCGAGATAGCAGCATCAACTTCTTCTTGCGAGATTCTGCTAATCAGGATGGGAGAAAAATGTTGTGGCATTTTGGGGGACTGAAACTTAGGATATATAGATGCATTGATGAGAACGTTGGATGTGGAACAAAACTGCTTTTTTAAATAATCCGACATGATTTCTGTCATTTCTGGAATGGATCTAAGCACTGTACCTTGATCGTTTTGCAAACCAATCATGACTGTAGACTGAAGTCTACCTTTGAAAGCAAAAAAAGGGTCTTCAGTTGGGGAAATCACAGTTCCTGTTTTCATAACGTAGTTTAAAGATTTGGCTCTATCATATTGGTATGCCAGCATATTCTGTTTTAGTTTAGAAATTTGAGCTGAATAATCTACTGATGAGGTAGATTGAAGCGACACTAACTTATATAGTTGATTTCGGTACATTAAATAGTTAAAATAGTTATCCCTAGATACTCTCTTTCCTATAGTTATAAAAAATTTGGTCAGATCTTGTTTCGTATCTTTCCACCAATCCCATAAGGAGTCATAACAAACCATAGCCAATACTCTAGCCTGAAAGATATTCCTTAAGTGAGACTGTACTGATATAGAGAGAAGCAAAGAATTGTTCAGTTTCCAAAAAGTTTTATGTGCAAAGGGAACAGTAGATGAGTTTATGGTGAATCGACAAGACAGAGGATCTGATATTTCAGTAGGGCTTACAATAACCGAAACAGGAACTAGACTGCAGGAGACAAAAAAGTAATCTATTCTGGTGCAATAAACTGATCTAAAATATGTATAAGACAAAGAACCTCTGTGAGTAAACACTGAGGCAAGGGTTACCCCAAAGGGCATTTGGCTGGGAAGCCAAGTTTCAAGAAAATACAAAATCACACATGCTCCCACAATGCAAAGCATCATGGGCTGCATATGCAAATCACTGCAGAATGTTATGCTGGTCCAACTTTAAGCAGAATTGCATGGTGCCGAAAGGCCTCTCACACAGTTTGCAAAGGGTGCTAACAGAACACATAGACACGTGTTTCATCCTACCAGGACTCATCAGTATGCCTCGTCTGTTTGACACCCCAGTGGAATGGACCAGCTACCCCTAAGGCAGTGTGCCTGGGATATATTGTGGTGAACCCATTAAAATAAAAAACTATTTAAAAGACAAAGAACCTCTGTGCGTAAACACTGAGGCAAGGGTTACCCCAAAGGGCATAAAGTTCTTCGGACCAGCATAACATTCTGTGGTGATTTGCATATGCAGCCCATGATGCTTTGCATTGTGGGAGCATGTCTGATTTTGTATTTTCTTAAAATATGTATAACCTGTGTCGGAGTGTAACTTACGGTAGGCATCAACTAAATTTGCCTCCTTAACTAGTTTGGTTAATGCTATAGAGTCACAATACACCTTTTTCCCTGATGTCGTCTTTTGTTTAGTATCAATGGAAATATTGAAATCCCCACCCCAACAAATGTGCTTACTGGTACATAAAAAAGGCTTAATTAAGTCCAGTAAAGCTATCCTAGCTGTTTTAAGTTGTGGGCCATAGGTGACTATCAATCTAAGTGGGAAGGTATATTTAACAATATCTAGTATAAAAGCCCACCTGGAAGTATATCAAGTATTTGTATCACTGAAAATTGTGTGGAATAAAACAAAATAGCTACCCCATCTGCCAAGTCTGCTCCGAAAGTCCAGTAAGAGGGCCCTTTATACCATGCACTTTTTATTTGTTTAACATCATGTAAGCTAGAGAGGTGAGTTTCTTGTATCAACAAAATGTCCAGGCTCAGGGAATTTGCGTACTGTGAAAAACTTAATCGTTTTTTATAGCTTCTGAGACTACAGACATTTAAGGATGCTATACGTAGATCCATGGTTAGGTGTGACCTTTATCCGCTACCATCAGTTATTGATATGTTTTTCCTTTTTTTTCCTCCCTTTTTTGTTTTCGTCAATTTTTTCCTAGTAACAGCAGGAGGTTTAGGAGCAGGTTTAGGAGCAGGGGCATCAATATCAGAAAGTAATGGGGATGCATCTGAATCACCATCTGTGACCTCTCTATCTCCTTTTAGACAGTCAAAGCTATTTGATATAGGGGTATCAGGTATTTTAGAGGATTTTCGGGTAGTGGCTCTGGTAATGCGTTTGGCTATTTGAAATCCTTCATTATCTACAGTAGGCGTAGGAATCGTATTAAGTGGCTCCGGGGGGGTCAGAAACATGATGAGTAACCTCATTTTGAGTTTGAAATTGTTTGTGAGGGTGTTCCACAGGAGTAGTCATAGTGAGCCTATGTTCTTGGACTTTGTCCTCTCGCTTTTATACCAAGGAATCTGGGTCCCAACTTTGTGACCTATTTTTACTTGCCCAGGGACACTGGTGGTAGGCGTGGCCAGCTTCATTACACAGATTGCATTTAAATACATTCGTGCATGACATGCTAGGATGTCCGTAACCTCCGCATAAACCACATTTAAGCAAGTCGCACGCACTACTTAGATGTGTGATGGCACCACATTTATAACATGCTCGCGGCTGACCTCCATAAAAACAAACACCTCTATCTTTCCCTAAAAAGAAACTATTTGGTAAATGTATAACTTCCGAGTTGTTTTGGAAAAGTTTTACCTTGAATCTCCAACCCCCAGTCCACAATCCTTCGTCATCTAAAATAGCTGCAGGAGGTGATAAAACATTACAGTGATTCTGCAGCCAATGATAGATATCGCTTATGCTCATCCCTTCATTTCTAAACATTATTGTAACTGTTCTATATGTAGGTTTAGATAAGGGTATTACTGAAAAAGGAGTCCGGACAGGGTCATTTTTTGGAGGGTGTACAGGTGCCAAAAACGGTCCAGACTAGTAGATGTTTTAAAACTTATATCAAAAGTTTCTTCACCTGATATATGTATTAAAGCGTAAATATCAGACGCTGCAAAATGCAGTTTGCCTTTTAAGAGAGTTCTAGCAACATAATATCTATCAGGGAACTCCTCAAGCCCACCTCTGTATCTAAGGCAAACAGCATTCCTGCGAGGGGCTGGCTCTAATTTATTTTTAAACAGGTCTGACAATATAGGAGGGCGACCTGAAGTCTGTAATGCATGAGATGAGTCTAGGGCATTAGAGGTGTTTGGCTCAGAAACATCTTGCGACACAATATTACTCAGTGATGTACTCATATTGGGCATCTGTTTTAGGGCATCTTTAGGGGCAGAAGTAACGAAGGGGGGATCCTCTAAAGAGATAAGTGGGCATTGATATTATCTTTTGAAACCTGCCTATCACCTGCTTCAACTGTATCCATCAAATCTCCCCAAGACATTCTACTCTCAGTATCACCATGTGAAACATTAATATCGTCTTTCTGCAAATGTGGTACCTCGGTGGAGCTCATGTCAGTTGCAGGCCTGTTCGTGACTTCTGGAAAGATAAGTTTATCTTGCTTCCAATTCGGATCCGGAATCCATTTTCCATCCTCAGAACGCATCCATCCTGCTTTCTGTAGCGTTGTTGTTATCATCCAGGAATCACTTTGCTATACCGTCTCCTCCTTTTTCAAGTCAAAAAAAACGCGTGACTTTGTTGAGGTGGATGGTATGTTGTCAGCATCAACCGTAGCAATGTTTACTCGCTCCTCGTTTTTAAAAATTGCCGTCGAAATCCGCTGTTACAGGGCTCATTGTAGGTTGCCGTGTTGTACACTCGGTCAGGAGAGGTCCGGAAGAGGCTGGGGGAAGAACCGGCGTTACTCCTGCTGCAGCCCAAGAATCTCGTTCCGGAGAGCGAGTCGAGGTGCTTACTATCGGGGCATCTTCCGTTTGCAAGGTGTTCGTATTGTCTAAAATAAACAAGCCCGAGTCGGGATATCCAGCAGTCGAAAGGTTGGTCTCTAAAGACGCATTTAAGAAATTTTCCCGTACCTCTGAAGCTGTTGTACTCTGCGACTCCATTGCAAATGATACGAGTGGCTCTCCTTCACAGGTAGGCGCTTCTCTGTGTGAGTCTGCCATGACGCTGGCCAGGTAGAAACGGAAACTCCACCCTACAGAGTAGGGCAATTTTCCCGGTGTCCTGGCCAAAATTTCCCTCATTTCACTAAAAATACCACCAACAGCTTAATCTGGTTCAAGGTCAGTTGGCATTCATCTGTATCCCCCTCCCCCGGGTCGTGCCTGAAAATAGGCAGGATTTGTCTAGTGCACTTACCCGGTCAACAAAAACTAAATAAATAAATAAATAACTGCTGTAAACAGCACCACAACACTGCAAGTAAAGAAAATAGTTCCATAGATTTTGTTTAAAATGGCCAATAGTAGATATACTTAAATAACTCCCAAAAATATACACTGCATAAGTTGAATATGCGACAAAGGCAGTATTCGGATGAATTTTTCATCCATACTCATTGTGGTGAAAACTGAGACACTTCACTTGTGGCTATGCTTCACTCTCCTGCTTGCATGGTCATTCAAGGCCACCACAACTTGTAAAGACAAAAAATGTATCCAGCACTGGCTTGCTGCATATTCCCTGTTAATATCATTACAATGAAAGATACAAGACAATATTTGAACATATTTAAAATAATTTCCTGTCACATCTAAGTATTTTTTAACACAAGTTTAGTACTTTCTTTTTTTATTTTTGTACAACCAAAGAATCCTTGGATAACTTCTAGTGGACGTTGCTTTGTCATTGATCAGTGTCCTGTATAAATACTGTGGTAATGGTAATAATTATTGCTGCAACATTTTTTTTATTTTTATTTATTGAATATAATCTGAATTACAATCCTTTGAGTCACAGACTCTTTTGCAAAGGCTCCATGTCGGTTACAAGGGGCGGAGGGTGAACAAATACAGAAGAAACATACATAAACAAGCAGTGTTGTAGTGATGCCAGGGAAGGAAGCCATAATAACTGGAAAAAACTGCAAGAAAGTTAAAGGATATAGAATATTTATTACTACAGTAAGTGATTTCATTTCTAGGGTACAGGAACTGATTAGTAATCAAATTACCATCTGGATGTACTGAGAGTTGTGCATGGAGGAACCAGGGTAGGTCATCATTGTAGTTTATGTAAAAAAAAATTCCTCACATACCTTCAGGCTCTCCAATTGTCTTCTCACGAACAAGCACGATGGTGGCTGTCTAAAGTTCATGTAAGTTTAGTTACTTAAGTTGTGTAAAAAACTGCTCTCTATGTGACCAGACAGGTTTGGTAACTTAGAAAACTGCTCCTTTTCTGGTTTACAAAAAATTCACGTGTACAACACGTAGGTACAATAACACTGCCCACAGTGTTTACTGTTTTAAAGTGTCTTTTTAAAGATCCAGAGGAAGCAACTCAGGAGTGCACACAAAATTAGGATGAGATGTAAAAGATGGATTATTGAGTATAGTATCTTTTTCATAATTTTCTAGTTTTGGGTTGTGTTTGAGGTGCAGTAATTAACATTTACACTTTGTTTCTAGGCACAGTCAAACCAAAATAAGCTGTCAAGGATGTCGCCTACCTTGACTTCAGCAAAGCTTTCGACACTGTTCCACATAGAAGATTGATAAACAAGCTGAGTAGGCTTGGGGTGGGTCAGAAGTTGGACAACTGGGTGGCAAACTGGTTGACGGACAGAAAACAGAGAGTGGTGGTAAATGATATGCAGTCAGAAGTGATGCAAGTCACAAGTGGGGTACCTCAGGGATCAGTCCTGAGGCCAGTCCTCTTTAATATCTTCATCAGTGACATTGCAGATGGACTAGAGGTTAAGGCTTGTCTGTTTGCAGATGACACCAAGATCTGCAACAGAGTAGATGATCCAGATGGGGTGGGCAGAATGAGAAGAGATCTTGATAAACTAGCAAAATGGTTGGAAGAGTGGCAACTGGGATTTAATGCAAAGACGTGCAAGATCATGCACATAGGGAACTGGCTGTCAACACTAGCAAAACTAAAGCCATGCTGCTTGGATCGGCCCCAAAGCTCTGGGCTTGCACAACAGCACTGATGGTGTAGGACTTAGAAGGTCAATTACTGGAATGTGTGACCTCTTTCAAGTACCTGGGCATCCTGCTAGAGCAATCTCTTGATCTTAATCTTCATGTACAGTCTGTTTGCAGAGCTGTCAACTCCAAACTGGGTGTTGCATATAAGACTAGTTACATGCTAATGCCATCGGCTAAAATGGCCATTGCAAGGGGGATTCTGCTCCCCACCCTAACCTATGGGGCTCCCTTATTTGGGGCTGCTCATAAAACTGACCTACTCAGATGGGATATTACATACAACAACATATGTCACTATGCCTCTTCTGCTCCTTGGCTTAAACACCACTGTCAACTTTATAATGATCTTGGTTGACTCTCTCCATTAGCTAGTAGGAAATACTACCTTGGCTCTCTTATTGTTTCGATAATTCGAAATCAAACCCCTAGGTGTCTTGCAGCTATGCTTGTTCCTCAGGACACACTCCATTGTCTACGATCAGCTAATAAATCCTTTCTGAATTTGCCGAGGTGCTGCACTAGGAAAGGAATGGTTGCATTTGAGCATGCAGCTCCACAACTGTGGAATTCCCTTCCCCTTGACATTAGACTTTCTAGCTCCCACACATGCTTTGAGAGAAAACTGCGCTCGAATCTGCTGATTGCTGATACCTGTTCCTGCTTTCACTCTACCTAATGACTGACGTCTCTGGCCATACAATAGTATTTCCTCACCTCTATATAACCCTCTTACTGCCTCAGCCTGTCCCGGCTCCCCTTCCCTACCCATATACAGTCTTACACTGCAGGCATCTCCCTTACTCTTACATACACTTACATAATCTAATTTCATGACTTGCTCCCCCTCTTCCTCACTTTCCGATCTTTTCCGTAATGACACCCCCTGCTCTCAATGGTTATTTCTTCCTTTTGTGTTACCTGTTTTTGTTTTTGTGTACCTTGTTCTGTTCATATGATATGTCACCTGATAATTTATTGTCCAAGGTCCTCCATTCATTGCCTAGGTAGGCACCTATGAACTTATGAATGGTCTACTCTGTATGTCTCTGATATATTGTATCCACTTTAACTCATTGTATGTAAAGCACTTATAATTTGTTATCCTGTTAAGTTTCTGCATGTCTGTACTCTCCCGGGTTGTGCCTGAAAATAGTCATTTTATGGCTAGTGCACTTACCCGGTTAACAAAAGCTAAATAAAATAAAGAGAAACCCTGAAGCCACCTATAGGCTGGGAGGGGAGTTGCTGGTAGTCACAAAGGAAGAAAGAGACTTGGGCATCATCATCACCGATGACCTAAAATCATCCAAACAGGCCTCTAAAGCAGTAGGTAAGGCTACGGGGATGTTAGGGTGTATTAGTAGGGGTATCACAAGTTGTAAGAGGGCGGTAATATTCCCTCTTTACAAGACACTGGTTAGACCCCATCTGGAGTACTGCATGCAGTACTGGAGGCCACACCTTCACAAGAACATTAACCAAAGTGAGGCAGTCTAGAGAAGGGCAACCAAAATGGTGCAGGGACTGCATCAGAAGACATATGAGAACAGATTGATGTAGCTCAAAATGTATACCCTAGAGCAAAGGAGGTGATATGATCAAAACATTCAAACACCTTAAGGGCATTAACAAGGTGAAAGAGTCTAACATGTTTCAATATAAGAAAAATAGCAGGACAAGAGGACACACCATGAGATTAGAGGGAGGCTGATTAAGGGGTAATGTGAGGAAGTTATTTTTCACAGAAAGGGCAGTGGATGCATGGAACGGCCTACCTCAGGAAGTGGTTCCTATGAATACAGTGCAGGGCTTCAAACAGGCATGGGATAGGCATAAGGGAGCAATACAGATGAGTATGAATAGATTGGCCACTGACAGCAAAGGACAATGGCACATTTATAAGGTAGAAAAAGAAATGGGCAGACTGGATGGGCTTAGCGGTCCTTATCTGCCGTCAACTTCTATGTTTCTAAATTATGGCACTTTTTCTTGTTATCATTCTGTTTTTTCTTCCCCTATTCATTCCTCCCCCTCCTTATCTCCCACCCAATTATATGGTACCACCTCAGCCATACTCAGATCTATGTGATAATGGCGATTGCAGAATAGCGATCACCGTTAGGGTGAATGCACATCACCGAAAAAAAAGGTTGGTGATGTAGTCCCTAGCGCACACCAAAAGGGTACCAGGGACTTACCGATCTAATGTTAATGCTGTGCCCCCCACTCCCCCACCCCACCAAAGGATTCTCAATTCCAGGGGGTACATGTTTGGGGGGACAAAAGATGGAAAAAAAAACATTTTGGGCCAGGTGCAACAAAAGGTACCTGTGCCCAGCTCCAAACCTGGCACCCTGTGCAGCACAACCCTGTACCCACCCACCACACCATGGGAGCAGCTCGGCAGCTCACCATGGCACCACTCCTCACAATCCCTCCCTACCATCCCACCCCTCGCTGTGTGTGCTCGCTCCCCCCTCCACATGTGTATACATTTAGTGACAGGATGTCACTATATTTGTGCACCCCCTCAACTGGTTACCCTTCCTCCCTGCTCACTGCAATGCGAGGTGCTGCAATTGAGTTGCCATTTCAGTAGGCGCCCAATCATGGTTGCCAAACTCACGAGATACTGCCATACTCTTCCTCTGGCCCACCCCTGGTATCACTTTGTTGTAACCCCCTCCAGGTTGCCCCCCACATATAGGAGCGAGCACTAGGGTGCCCAAACCCCAGTGTCAGCAATGTCCTCCTGTGAAATAAGAAAACTGTCTCTCATTTATTTATTTTTTTAAAGCAGCAGTGCAACAAAATTGGGCAAAAATATGACCCTACCTTTTTTTTTCACTGTAAAAGAATCCAGGCATCTTCCAGTTTAATTTGGAGGTACAATTTTCTAATTCCACCAAAATCTGAGTATTTTATAAATGTTTCAATTTAGTTTTTTTCTCAAGAAAAAAAAGATGGCTGCCATATTTTCCATAGAAATAGCATTGTAGACCTGGCAAGGGTCAGGACAGAAAAAATTAAAAGAGTTTCATAATGCATGGCATGTGAGGTACTTGGATAAGTACATTTGACTGGTATGCTAATAGTTTTCCTAATTGTAGTTGAAACTAGCATTTTTGGAAAATCATTTTTCACTGCACTGCTGCTTTAAGTTTCAAACCTGTAAAAAGGAAAATGGTACCTCACTGATCTTCACCCCTCACACCCTCACCCATACCATCCCAATTCCCCACTCATCACTCATCACCCTTCCCCCCCACACACATTCAGTCACCTGAGCAGGTCTCATGGTGCTTACCCACTCATCGATCGAAAATATGTCTTGTTGCTGGAACCAGTGACTGTGATATGAGAAAATAGATTACATCCAGTTTAATATATTTCAATGGGTTTTGAACATTTACTCATAATTTAGTAATTTTGTTTAATATTATTACACAACATTTTCAACAAGATCTTTTTGAGACCCCAACTCATGAACAAAGTAAGTGGATTTTTTCAAATCTGTCCTGAAGGTGATTTTGTAGTTGCTGGGCAGACTCGCCTTTTGGGCAGGATTTGAAAATTTTCCATTCTGGGTTCATGAGGAGGGATCATAAGAAGGCTATGTTGAAAATTCAGTGTAAAAATATGTTAAAATGACCAAGCTGTGAGTGAACGATTTAAGTATTTTGATGTTCACTTATAACTTAACTAATTTTTACCATTTTCCCACAAAACTTTTAACTTGGTCTTTTTAGACCCTTATCTCATGAACAAGGCAGGTGACATTTTTTAAGCCACTCCAAAAGCTGACTTCACAATCACTCCTTGAAATCACATGTCAGGCAGAATTTTGAAATTTGTGGGGGTAATAAGAAGACTATGTTGAATATTTGGTGTAAAAATATGGTAAAATGACTAAGTTATGAGTGAACATTGACATATTTCAACATTGACTCATAACTTTGCTAATTTTCAATATTTTGACTCCAAACTTTCAACATACAGATTTTTTCACACTGGCTCATAAATGTGACAAGTGTAATAAATGACAGTCTTGAAAGTTTGGTGTCAAAATAAAAAAAAAATATTAAAACGTCTGTATTACCAACCTTTACCCCAATGTGTAATGACACATGTGTTCCTACACCAGTGAGCTGAGTTTGGATGTGAGCACAGTGACCCAGCTGATGGGCCAAGGCTGGGGGGAATGGTGTTGTCATACAACCCCCCAGCCTGGGAAGGTTAGGTGCAGGGCTACCCACAAGGGCCCATGTAACATTTAATGAAGAGAACCTTCTCATGGCATAAGACTCTGCACCTCTGCACCCATAGTTGCCAGAGGGCCCTGTGCTTTGACCAAGAAATTGATTATTTTTCCTGTGCATCTGTGCATGTGGCCACATGGAAGCACAGGACCTAGAGGGCCTTACACTTCTGCAGTCCACCAGACAGCCCCATGAATTCTTGTTATCCACTGCTCCACTTCTGTATAGGATGGGATCTTTTCTTGGCACAGGGCCCAGAGGGCCTTGAACATCTGCATTCATTTGAGACTTTTGTGAATGATGATACGATTCCACCATTGCAAAAAGAATGGAAATTCTTTGCAACAAAATGCATTAATGCACCAGTTAAGCTTCAGCTTAACACCATGAAAGTGGGGAAAAGTGGTGTTAGGGATTCTCAAGCCTAATTTGTCTCCCCCACCTTCTAAGCAGCAAAAGGAAAAACATTGAGATCTTGGGTCTCTGGAGGCTTGGCAAATCAGTGATGGGGTCTTCCTCAAGGTTTCAACCCTAATGCCCACTCACTCCCTAAGCAAGCAAGGGCAGATGTGATCTATTTTCTTCATGCAGGGCTCTGTGAAAAGAAAAGTACAACAGATTCTTTTGGCAGCATGTGGTGAGACATACTTCTCTACCTTTGAAGAGTGTATCACTATGAGGCACTGGCTTAGAACTGTACCTTGTGCTTCAGAGATAAGGCCATGGACTTGGGGGAGAGGTGAGCATTAGGGATGACAATCCAGACCCCACCACTGAATCACCAAGACAAGAATCCCAAAGCCATTATCTTTTTTCCTTTTGCTGCTTAGAGTGTGGGGCCAATAAGCTAGGGTAGGAAAGCCTGACAACACGTTACCCTTTTTATGTGGCATTAAATTGAATCCTAACTGGTAATACTGGAACCCCATGTTAATACTAATACAGGTTGCTGAAAGATGTTATTAGTGGGGTTTGCATTAGCCATAATGTATAATGTATTATCTACAGCATATATTATGCGTTACACCACATGAATTAGGGAAATTTGAAACAGGGGACAGATGTGAAATAGATACAGTATCTGCATATGCTGGTGCCTTACTAAGAAGAAACATATATTATCTAGTTTCCCTTTGTTCCTGTGGTGATGCACTTTAATAGTGCCTTTTTATCATTTTTTTTTATTTTGCTAATTCTCCATTAAAGTTTATTTGTCACAAACTGCACTTTTAATTTGTCCAGGTATTTGAATGTACTGTACTGTTTGGATGATCATGGGCTTTGACTAAGATGATGTCTCAACATCTGCTTTATTGTGATTTTCTATCCCTGCTCTCAGTATTTTAAATTCATTTTCTGTTCTGTATTGCTATGGGTCCGCACTTTCTGTAACTGTCACTTTAAATTAAATTACTATTTAAACAGATGACATTTTGAGACATACATCCTCCTGATGATACCATAATGATGAAACTGGTTGAGGGCTAGTGTGAGGGTGCCAGTTTGGATCTTTTTGTTTCGGGGCATTAATAATTATGCATTGTACTTTTTGCATTTTGCACAATAAATAATGTATGTGTGCACTTTATTCTACATGTCTGGTGCTGTTTTTCTGCTGTGTGGGTGTTTAATGTTAACCCTCTACATTTGCATCTTAATAGTTTTGTCCCTGTTCAAAGGAATTGCATGAAATTTTGCTTGAGCAGACATGGGGCAAGTTTTCTTGATTTGGCACATTTTGGGACGGTCAGATGTCAAGATTCTGACATCTGGGTAGTGCAAATAGTGGAAAAATCAGAGGTTGGGGCTGTTGTTTTCTACATCTACATCACAGATGGTTTGGAATATTTTTCTGAAATTTTCTGAGTAGAAGGGGCCTGCCCTAGAAAGGTACCTTTCTCTTTTAGTTTGGTGAAAAAATATTAATCTGTTCCCAAGTTATAAGGATTTGAAACTGTGATTCTGAACATGCTCAGTAGGTCCTTCATTTATATGTTTGATATGGAAGAAGAAGAATTTCGGGTTCACGACAGAAGAATCTTCTTTCATGAGCTGAAATGTTTCTTTCATGAGGAAACATTCTTCTTTCATATGGCAGCCATCTTGTTTTTTATTTTTTCAAAAAGAAAAATGAACCCCCCCCCCAAAAAAAAAGATGCCTTGCAGAAAAACAAACATATATCTCTAGTTAAATGGCACTCAATTATGGAGTTTGGTTTTCAAAACATCACCCTGAAATATGGTTTTGGGAGTCCATATTCTAGGAAGGTTCATGAAAGAGGAATCTCAGCTCATGAAAGAGGTTGTGACGTGGGTTATTCTTTGCAGAAGGAAAATACAATATATATATATATATATATATATATATATATATATATATATATGTATATATACATGTTTTAATCCCAAGTTAAAATACATAATTTAGTTCCAGGAACTTTCATTTCACAAATTCTTAGTACATATGTGCATTTCTAAGGAAGGCTAGATAGCTATTCAAGTTATATACCAAACTGAGAAGGGGGAAGGTGGAGGGAAGGACAGCGGATTGGGATTGGAACATTTATTTTTTGCATGTTTTGTATTTTCTTTTTGCACTTATTTAAGGTCTTTTCATCAGAAAAGCTACCTTTTGGCATGAGCAGTTAGTACAATAAAAGCCATTTGTGCCATTGCTATATAGTGAGTGTCTGGCAGCAAGGTCACTTTAAGCTGTTCATTTAAAATGCATGAAATAAAATATTCATAAAGTGTGACTACAGATTGAAAACCTAGTTATTGCTATTTGTCCCCTCCCCTGACAAAGCCTCATGGGATAGAGGTGAAGCATTGGGGTGTAGCTTTTGTCCTTGCTTTCTTTTGCACCTTAGATTGTTTATGATTTAGTTTAGTTTAGTTTATTGTTCTAGGAATTACTACCTTTGAGCCAGAGGCTCTTTTACAAAGGTTCCACGTCAATTAGGTACAGTACAAAAGGTTACATAGATAACACAACAATTTGTGTTGTGTCAAGAGCAAAAACATATACAAATACATATCAAATCACTTGTGCAAAAGGACATGAGATATCAATAATCACATTATTATTACAAGAAAGAGGTCATGCCAGATTAGGAGAAACAAACAGGAAAAAGTCCAGAACAGAGAGGTTAAGTGAAAGGTGTGGGGAGCAGACAATAGCAGGAGAAAAGGTTTCCCAAACATGTCTTTGTCAAATAACGGAACAGGGTGGATAGTGAGAAAATAGGAGGTTTAATCTGGGCAGTCACAGGAGCTGGAGGTGGCAAGGTGAGAGAAAAGCCTTGATTTGAAAATACCTAGAGAGGTGGAGGCAGTAATATGAGTGCTGAGGGCATTTAGCCAGCTGGGGGCATGACAGGCAAATGATCTTTGTCCCTGAGAAGTCCGGCATCGAGGGACTTGGAGAGACTGGTGTTCTGATCTTCTGGTAAAATGGGTGCTAGCACTCGGGCATAACAGGTCTTGGATACAGGGTGGAGTGAGGCCCAGAGTGGATTTTTTCACCATCAGACAGGTAAGGTACTTTATCCTGTTTGAGAGTTGCAACCAACCTGAGTCAGCATAGAGTTCACATGTGTGGAGTCGATCGTGTGCACCAGTGAGCAGCCGACAGGCCTTATTTGGGATGTTGTAATGCGACTAAGTGCTGTAGTAGTGGCAGATCCGTATATAACTAAGCCATAGTCACCGACTGAGATGATAGAAGATTGATGGCAATCCTCAGTGTAGAATGGGTAAGCTGTCATGTGTCCGTACAGAATCCTAATTCGCTGATTAATAGTTTTTGCTGTACTATCAATGTGGAGTTGCAAAGGTTAGGCCTTGATCAAAGTTGATTCCAAGATATTTGAAAATTGGCACTTGTTCAAGGGTATTTCCCAGGTATGTATTAATGGTGAGCGACTTTCCGCTTCTTTGTTTTGAGGGTTAGAGAAGAGCATGGATTTAGTTTTTTGTGGTTTAGAACCAGCTTATGTTCAAGAAACCACATTTCAACTTGGAAAAAGCATGCTGAAGGTTGAGGTGTAAGAGGCTTGGATCTTTATGAGTGGCAAGAATCACGGCATCATCGCCATAGAGGATTAATTGTTCAGGGCAGGATTTGGGGAGAGAGTTTAGGAAAAGGCTGAAAAGGAGGGGGCCCAGGATGGATCCCTGGGGAACTCCTGAGCGAACCGGTTTTGAGTCTGAGAGAACTCCAGCTACTTTTACAGATTGAGAGCGCTGAGCAAGGTAATTTGTTACCCAGTCACCAGGACCCTGCGAGAGCCCTAGGGATAGAAGTTGTTTGATAAGTAGGCCATGGTGAACTGTATTAAATGCCTTGGTTAAGTCAATGTAGACTGCTCCAGTTAGGTTTCCTTTGTCCATGGCATTGTGGATTGCTCCTGAGAATTGAAGTAGGGCAGTCGATGTGCTGTGCCCTTTCCTAAATCCATGCTGTTGAGTGCATAGGATGTTGTGCTTTTCCAGGTAGTCTGAAAGTTGGTCCGCCACCAAGCGTTCAAGGGCCTTAGAGAGAGGTGGTAGTATTGATATCGGGTGATAGTTACCAGGCAGTGACTTATCACCACTTTTGTGCACCGGAGTGACAACTGCAGCCTTCCATTTCCTAGGGAATTGGCTGTAGCAGAGGGAGAGATCGAAAATTTTTGTGAGGGGGAGCAGTACTTCCTCCAGAGTGAGGATTGTAATAAAATTGCTGAGCATATTCCATGCCATAGCCATGTTTTCCTTTGAGTGCCACTTTATTGTTTTTGTTCAGGTTATGTTTCAACTGGCAGCATGATGAGTTGAGGTGAATGTGACAGCCTTTGTTTTAATTAATTTATTTATTGTCTGTTAACTGGGTAGGGTGCACTAGGCAATTATTTGTCTATTTTCAGGCACAACCCAGGAGAGTACAACATCAGGATAATACAGGGTTCACAAAACAACAGCATGATATTACAGGATTCTCAAAGACAATGCAAGTTGCTACATTAAATTGTAAGAATAAACAGTAGTGCAATTAATATAGAAGTCACCAGCGATCCTAACTATAGGGGTGCTACCGTGCCCCTACAATATGTTCATTACCAAAATGAAATGATTACATTAATAAAACATTATATATTTTATTCAACACTAAACTGTGTATGCAAGTTGTTTTCTCATTTTATTTGCTTGAAAGAAATAAGCCTTGCCAGAATGCTTGGCCACTGACCTTGCACTGTGCACGCATCTGTTGTTGAAGATCAATGAGGGTAACTGTGAGACAGTCTTTTACATTGTGCCTGTATAACCAGGAACATATAGAGTCATGTGTGTACAGCCATACACATGAAGGCTACGTTTCTACCGAGGGGTTGCCATTATGACAGAGTGACCTTGAGAATGAAGCTGGAGAAGTCTCAGCTGTCATGGCAATTCTGAGGTGGAAACTCAGCCTTGGAGTGTATGGTTACCCATACCTTGTTCTGTGTAGTGTATGGGCATGGACAACCATCACAGAAAAAAAAACTGGTTTTAACAGAACTTACTTCAGCTTACCATGGCTCACCCTGGTGGCCATTGTCACTCTAACTGATGCCCCAACAATCTGAGTCAGACGCCCTCGTCACCTGCCTGCTCCTTGAGGTTGGTGTGGTACAGATTGTTCACTATGTTCACTATGTTGTAGAGCAGCAAAAAGAGGCCATGCCCATGCAATAGCTCCTTTTTAGGACAGGATGTAGTTATCGAGGTTTCCACCACTGTTAATATATTTATCCAGATTAAATAGTTGCACACTGATAGTACAACTACCAAAGATTCACAGCTCTCTCACCCTCCCCATACTCCCCATTCCCTCCAGTATGCCATATTCTGAGCAATAGTCAGGACAAATGCAGCTAAATGGCCATATAAATGGCTGCTCGTTTGTTTTCATTATGACATCATAAGTAGTGCAGCAGAATGAAATGTGCTGTACTAGTTATGTCATTCCTGCAGCACAACTGCATTTTATAGTGTATGGATTTCCATGCACAACCAGACCTCTTTATACAGTGTAAGTAAATATAATGTATTATCATAATGCCTGCCTTACAAAGTTGGCCCCCCAAAAAACAAAAAAACAACTAGTTAGAAAGTTCTGCAATAATTTTGCTGTACTTATGCTGACGTACACAGACTGAACCTCCTGTAGCAGGGGCTGGATGTAACAGATGTACCAAGCCAGGATTCATCCTCAGGTTGTAGGGGCTCAGTTGAGCCACTGGTGGCCAGTGTTGTACTATCTTGACCACAGAGGGAGCAGTAGGAGTTGCTGTGGCTCCATCCATGGACCACACCATTGATACCCTCAGCATCTGTGTCATCATCTGCAA
Organism: Neoceratodus forsteri; assembly: GCA_016271365.2. NCBI lineage: Eukaryota > Metazoa > Chordata > Ceratodontiformes > Ceratodontidae > Neoceratodus > Neoceratodus forsteri. The sequence continues at coordinate 651,132,798 of CM028135.1, forward strand.
TACATTAATAGATAAAGATAGACTTTAGTAGCATGATAAGATTCAGTTATCAGATTATTGACAATTCACATTATGTTAAATATATTGCTTACTATAGTATGTTTAAGCAATAATACACAACAGGGTATGGTATATCATGGGATATTGTCATGCATCATGTGCATTGCAAGGCATGAGACTGCAGGCTGAGGAAGTGAAGATATCCCATGATATACCACACCCTGGAGTGTATTATTGCTATTGTGAACTGGATTTATGAACTTTTTTTTTGGGGGGGGGGAACTAAATTAAAAATAATAAAAACAATTCTATAATGTTGTTTCGCCTCATTTTTGTAAAGCAAATGCGTACAGGAGGGAAAAGTTGTTTTTTTTTACATAAGTAGATCAGTAGGTGCTGCTGTAACAGGTATGCTGGAAAGCAATCAGACATGGTGCCTGCATATGTAGTTCTAACCCCCCCCCCCACACACACAGTTGATGTGAGTTTTACAGATTTTTTCAAATGTCTGAAGGAACTGCTGGAAACTGCAATGAGGATATAAGTAAGTGCCATGAATACCACAGTTGGTGACAATACTGTTGGCTAAAGCAGGGAGTTTCTGTTAATGCCAAAGTTGGCAGCAGTACTGTTAGTTCAAATGGGTCTAGTGGCGAGCGGCTTTATTACTGTTTATCCCCATTGATAGATGCCATAATCGGAAGGAGAAACAGAACTGAAAATGCACCAAATGACCAAAACATGCTGCAGTCAGGTTCTGTGAGCAGGCTACAAGTAATCCATAACTGTTGCTTGGTGGAGTTGGCACTAGGCAGCAGCAGCACGTTGTGGTGTGACAAATCTAGCTGCCGTTTTTTAAATATTTTGCTGGTGGAAGTTGTGATGGTTTAAGCAGGTCAGTTTATGAACTCAAGTGGTTTGCGATGTGTGTGTTGCCATGATTTGTTTTCTAAATGAAACTGAAGCAAATGTAGTTAATGTTTTGTGTGGGGAAAGAGAGCCATAAGGGCATAGTAGTATGAAAGATTGTAAAAAAGTGATGGCAGGGACTTGTTTATAAATGTGATTACGTGTCGAGATTTACTCATGACTGAGAAGAACTTCTCAGATTTATTTTACTCCGTTCATAATTATCCCTAGAGCACTAGTAAAATAGTAAGCTATTACATTTCTATATATTCACGTAAATTTATTAACACTTACTAATCAGCTGCTCTAACAGTAGCAGTTATATATTGTGTCAACATAATAATACTGTGCTATTATTGGATCTTGCTGTGAGATTTTGTAAGACAATAAGTGTTGAAGTAACAAGTAAACTTATGTTTCAATGGTTAACCCATGATGCAGCAACAACAAACTTGCCAGCGTAAAGTACAGCGCCAGCACTTTGCCGACACCAGGAACTGCGCTCCATCTATCTTTCATCGGGTAGCAGGCAACCACAGTTGTGGGGGGCTACACTCCCCCTCACAACCCCCACACTGTCCACTTATTTATTTAACAAACTCTGGATCACACCCCAGTGGCAGGAAGGGCAAACAGCTGATCGGAAACATTGTCCAATGCCAAAAAATCAAAGTCACACAAGAAGCGTACAACATAATTCCGCCGGCAGCATCACGGCGGCAATAATCAGTCAACACATTAACGGGATGTGTGTTGCAATACCATTTACAGATCACGTAGTTTTCAAGGATTCAGTATACCATATTATACCTATCTTTAGGATTCTATGTCTATAAGCAAGCTTTAACATGACTATATACACATCTTAGTCAATGCTTTGTAAACAGTTTTATGTAAGAGTAGGAATTATATATTGTAGTAGCTTGATAATACTACACTGTAATGAGATAATGTTGTGACAGTTTATTTAAGGTTCACGATTGAAGACAGTTGAAAAACTTGGTCAAGCGGTACCAGTACTGCTGCTGCTATTAGTAATATGCTTCCTGTGGTGACCTTGTATTCTTTGGTGCATTTGTGTGGAGGATTCAGGGGTACAGGTTGAACAATTATTTTTTAATACATCTTAGGAATGGGTACCCAGAAAACATTTGTCACAAAAACACCAGGGGCTTGATTTTCAGAGAGCCCTTTGATTGCCACAAGTTGCGGCGATCCATGGCTGCAGAAAACTCTGGGTGTGTCAGAGACCCTGCACCCTATTTTATAAAATGGGATCCCTGCACAAAACACCTGGGAGTTGCCACAGCTGCAGAGTTGCTCTAAACATTGGGTGTACCTGCGGGGTCTGACGGAGGGATCCCTCACCCCCCCCCACTTGGTGCAGCCCTAGATTACCCACAGAGGTTGGGGGGGGCGGCTATTCATGGAAGGTGGGGACCAGGGCTGATCGAGCCCTGGTGGTGCCAGGGGGCCATGGTGGCAGTGGGAGGGACTTGTGGGGGCACTCGGAGGTGCCCTGTGAGTTGTCTCACAAATTGACCTGGTCAGGAGTCATGGCTGGACCAGCATGACCCAGACCCCAGTTACATAGAAATACAGAAACATAGAAGTTGAAACATAGAAACATAGAAGTTGACAGCAGATAAGGACCGCAAGGCCCATCCAGTCTGCCCATTTATTTTCTAGCTTATAAATGTGCCATTGGCCTTTGTTCTGTCAATGGCCTATCTATTCATACTCATCTGTATTGCTCCTGTATGCTTATCCCATGCCTGTTTGAAGCCCTGCACTGTATTCATATCCTCCACTTCCTGAGGTAGGCCGCCCATTCATGCATCCACCACCCTTTCATGAAAAAGAACTTCCTCACATTACCCCTTAACTGGCCTCCCTCTAATCTCATGGAGTGTCCTCTTGTCCTGCTATTTTGCTTATATTGAAACATGTTAGACTCTTTCACCTTGTTAATGCCCTTAAGGTGTTTGAATGTTTTGATCATATCACCTGTCTCCCTCCTTTGCTCTAGAGTATACATATTGAGCTCCGTTAATCTGTCCTCATATGTTTTCTGATGCAGTACCTGTACCATTTTGGTTGCCCTTCTCTGGACTGCCTCAATTTGGTTAATGTCCTTGTGAAGGTGTGGCCTCCAGTACTGCACACAGTACTCCAGATGGGGCATAACCAGTGCCTTGTAAATAGGGATTTTTACCTCCCTCTTCCGACTTGTGATACCCCTACTAATCCACCCAAACATTCCCCTAGCCTTACCTACTGCTTTAGTGGTATGCTTGGATGATTTCAGGTCATCAATGATGATGATGCCCAAGTCTCTTTCTTCCCTTGTGACTGCCAGCAACTCCCTTCCCAGCCTATAGGTGGCTTCAGAGTTTCTCTTCCCTTTCTCTCCCTTCAGGAGGCAGTATAGCGCAGTGGTCTAAGGCTCTGAGCTGCAAATCTGGTGACATCTAGCAGACCAGATCTGGGTTTGAATTCCACAGCTTCCACTTGCATACTGTGTGACCCTGAGCAAGTCACTTAACCTCCTTGTGCTCCCAGGTCACTCCTGTAAAAAAGCTTTCAGCTTAGTGTGCTATACCTGGTTAAACAACTAAATAAAAAAAATAAAAAAATAAATGTGCATGATCTTGCACTTCTTTGCATTAAACCCCAGTTGCCACTCTTCTGACCATTTTGCTAGTTTATCCAGATCTCTTCTCATTCTGCCCACCCTATCTGGATCATCTACTCTGTTGCAGATCTTAGTGTCATCTGCAAACAGACAAACCTTACCCTCCAGTCCATCTGCAATGTCACTGATGAAGATATTGAAGAGAACTGGCTCCAGGACTGATCCCTGAGGTACCCCACTTGTGACTTGCATCTCTTCTGACTGTATACCATTTACCATCACTCTCTGTTTTCTGCCCATCAACCAGTTTGCCACCCAGTTGACCAACTTCTGACCCACCCTGAGCCTACCCAGCTTATTAATTTATGTGGAACAGTATCAAAAGCTTTGCTGAAGTCAAGGTACGTAACATTAACTGCTCCCCCTTGGTCCACCACTCTGGTTACCCAGTCAAAGAAATCTATGAGATTAGTTTGACATGACCTTCCTTTCGTAAACCCATGCTGTCTTGGATCCTGTGCTCCTATGGATTCCAGCTGTTGCACTATCCTTTCCGTAAGGAATGCCTCCATAATCTTGCCCACTACTGAGGTAAGACTGACTGGTCTGTAGTTCCCTGCCTCCTCCCTGCTACCTCTCTTGTGGAGCGGGATCACATGAGCACTTCTCCAGTCTTCTGGGACCTCCCTTGTGCTCAGAGACTCACTAAACAGTTCTGATAATGACTGTGCTAGTTCCACCCTTTGCTCCTTTAGTACCCTGGGATGTGTGCCATCAGGTCCCATTGCCTTGTCCACCCTGAGCTTATCGAGCTCTTGTAGGACTCTTTCTTTTGTGAAGGGACTAGTGCATACCTCCTTCCCCTCTGTGTCCATGGTGCTTGATCTATGAGCCCTGCCCAACCTTCTCTTCAGTAAATACTGAGCAGAAGTATCTATTTAGGATAGATGCTTTTACATGGTCCTCCTCCTCACATGCCCCCTTATCTCCTTTGATCTTAGCAATACCCCCTCTGGACTTTCTCCTTTCACTAATATATCTATAGAAAGTCTTGTCACCTTCTTTTACTGTTTGTGCTAGTGTTTCCTTGGTATGGGCCTTTGCCTGCCTCACTGCCTTCCCTGCTTCCCTTAGGGAAGTTTGGAATACCTCCCTGTCTTCATCCCGCTGTGTTCCCTTATATTTCCTGAAGGCCAGCCTTTGGGCTCTGACCTTTTTTGATACTGTTTTTGAGAACCAAAGTGGTTTCCTTGTTCTTTTACACTTCCTTTTCTCTCTAACACAATGGGATATTGATATCAGACCTGGCACCTGCCCCACAGGACCCACAGTCCCTGGCACCATAGTCAGGCATTTGTCGGCTACTACATGGGGGGCCATCTACAATACCTGCGGAATATTGTGGTGCATGGAGCACATCCCCAGCTGCCAAATGCACCTTACGACCTGCATTCACTGCCACGCTCCACCTATAAGGGACTGTGGGTACTGAGGGATAGGTGCTAGAGCTGCTGTCATTTGGGGTGCTGGTCATGCTGGTCCAGCAGTGCCCCCACCCACCCAGACCATTTGGCTGTGTTTCAACTCACATGGCACCTTCACTGGGTGCCTCCACATGCCCCTCCCACTGCTGCCATGCCCCCTATCCCCATGGCACCACCAGGGCTCCATTGGCCCTCGGTTTCCACCTTCCAGGTTAAACCCAATTGCTGCCCTGTCAGACAGTGGTACAGGGCCCTTAGACCACCTCCTGGCTGGTCTAAGGTGAGTCCCCACTTGTGGCAGGACTTCTGGAATGTTGAATAAAGGGGTGGTGCAGCCCCACCATAGCACAAACCTGCTTCAGACTGGGTGCAAGGGCACTTCTGCCACAAGGGTGGCATAAGGTGTTTTTGGTGCATGGCACCCCGATTTTGACACAGCCTGCATTTGAACTTTTGGATTGCCACAAACATTGGCACAAGGTACAATGGATAAAAGATGCACCTCGCATTGGCTATAGTCAAGACAGTGAAATTCTCAGGTTTATCAGGCAGTAAATTACATGTCAACTTCTTGACCAGTACAACAGTCCAACCTTATGGAGACTAGTTCAAAAGTTTCAGTGACATGTCTGTTGCAAATACTGTCATGAAAAGGTAAAAAATTGTGACAACTAGTGTACAAGATGTAGGTTTGGATTTTTTAGATGTGTGTCTATAAATGGGTATATGAATGCATTGCTCTCTGTCATGCAACACCATTGAAAAGTGAAATCTACAGAAAGAGTCCATGTATTGCCTAGAAAAGAAAATTAGGTATTGATTAATTACTACAGCCCTGCTCTGTTGATGTGGCAGGCAAACATAGATGTTCTGTTTGTTGATGACAATTCCATGGCCCTGCTATGGAATGTGACATCATGCATCACCAAAAAATGAGCAAACATGTTTTCAGGAGCTATGGGAAGATTTTTCCAAAAGCAGCAGATTTATCTGTTCATGTTTGTGGTCTCTAGGGTTGAAAACTGTGTCATACTGTGAATGTGGTTATAATTTCATTGGAACATGCCTGTATGGATAATCTGAAGCAATAGAGTACTTGAACATCAACAACAAACAGAATAGACACTGTGGCCCAGATATTCAAAAGGGTTGGGCATGGCACAACAGTGTTGCACCATGCGTAACCCACTGATGCACCCCAGCGTGATATTCAAAAGGGAAAAGTGCACAGCACAAATCCCAATGCTCCAGAGCGCATCAATAATGCATGCAGGCACAGGTGGGGGTGTGTGCCCTTGCATACCCTGCACAGCCCGATATTCAGCCTGGGATGTGCAGAGAGATGCATGTGCAACCCCTACCTGCGCCAGCAAAAAGTTGATCCAAAAAAAAAAGGAACAACTGATGGTCACGCACAGGTGAGCTGCCGCATTGCAGGGCGCAACACGGCAGCTACCACCATGTAGGTAGCCACCCGGCCTTGACTGCACCTGGTGGCACTGCCCCATGCCCGATCATGGGCATTTAAAATAAAAATCTGTCAGTATCCCTGGTGGTCAGTGGACGCTATCTGCCAGTCACAGGCATTTGTAATTTAAAATAGAAATATGTCCTCTATCCCTGGTGGTCCAGTGGACTGCTATCTGCCGATCACTGGCATCTGTGTAAATTCAGAACTAAGTCCAATATCCTGGTGGTCCACTGGACGCTATCTGCCGATCGTGGGCATTTGTAATTTAAAATAGAAATATGTTCAATATTCAGCGGTTTGGGCTTCCTCCACTGGGAGACCGAGTCACCGCACGTCAGTAGCGGCGTCAGCACCTCATTGCCTGCCTCGGCCACCGCCGACCGATTATTGTTGGTAGTTGTCGCTTATTGGTTCACAGTATGAGCCAATGATTGTGCAGTTCGGTGACGATATGATATTCCAGATATGTGAATGAATCATTCACATATCTGGAATGTGTAGTACGGTATGGGTGCACGCTCATTGGCTCACGCCAGAACCAATGGGCATACAGCCCTACCAAGGGTGTCAGTCAGTGGGCGTGGGCGGCAGGCGGTGGTGGTGCCACCCCGGCTGACCGGGGGAGCAGGGCGGTGGGGCTCAGTGGGTGGTGGGAGGGGGTACCCTAGACCACCAGGGATATTGACTTATTTCATTGTAAATTACAAATGCCCGATATAGATAGTGGTCCAGTGGACCACCAGGGATATTGGACTTAGTTCTGAATTTACACAGAACCCGCGATCGGGCAGATAGCGGTCCACTGGACCACCAGGGATATAGGACATATTTCTATTTTAAATTACAAATGCCCACGATCGGGCAGATAGCGGTCCACTGGACCACCAGGGATATTGGACATATTCCTTATTTATTTATACAAATGCCCGCGATCGGGCTGTGGAGCACATTGCCGGCTGCAGTAGCGGTCCTGACGGCTGCTGCTCGCAGGTGCCAGGCGCAAGTCGCCGGGGATCGGCGACCTGCATGCAATTAAGAGGATATGCAATGGCCCCACTTGGCGCCTTGCTTACATTATGGCCCCATTTGCATGTCAAGTTTTGAATATCGCGGTTGCTGTGCATAGCGCAATGGAACTTGCACTAACGCATCCCCATGCTTCACTCTGGTCACTTGCGCTAGTGCAGTGCCACTGCGCCATGCACACTGGGGGTGGCCAGGGTGCGATATTCAACACTGCTGAGCCATGGCGCAGCTCTGTTGAATATTGCCCAGTCCACCCCCCTGCACAGCCAAGTTGAGCTGTGCCCAAGCTTGCGCCATAGCCTGGCGCAGTTTGAATATCTGGGCCACTATCTAAAAGTCTCATGATCAGATTGAAGATCTTGTTGAAAACAAGCCATCTTCAGCAAACATTCTTAAAAACAATTTGACTGACACATACTACCCACAGTGATACAATGCCATGGAGAACATGTTTCTCTTAGAAGTTGGCCAAATTTTTTACTATAAACCTGGAGCTGAGGATATCTTCCAATTTACTGGCTTGCAAAGAAATCTGGTCAAAAAACACATGCCTTGGCTGACTGATCATTGCAAGCTGATTCTGAAGTCTCCAGAGAAAAGTGAACATTATGGTTTTGCTCCACTTGTCCTGTTCAAGCTTTGGAGACATGAAAGTTGATTGAAAGGCAAGACACGTATGGGCAGAACTTAGTTTGAGCTACAAGACCTTCAAAACTGACAGTACAGTTGTGTACATAAAAAGATTAGACTTAGAACAGCAGCTAGAAAAAACTAGAGAACAACTTGGAAAAGACTTTCCAGTGAATTCTCAGGAGAATAGTGATCCAGAGGGAGAAGGTGCACTGGGAGCTCCTTTTCCTATGAACGATCCCACTGCACTGCTATCAGAGGTTGAAACAGCCATGGAACAGGCATACAAGCCTGATGCTCACATCTCTGTCATTGAACAGCAGTTAAATGAACAGCAACAAGTTGTACTGTATACACTGCTGTGACATATGCCATTCACCATGGTAATCGACATTGTAAAAAAGAATTCTGTTGTGACAAACACAAACCACTATGTATGTTTGTCAGTGATTCAGCTGGTGCAGGAACAAGTTTTCTTATTGAAGCAATTAGTGCCAATATAAGGAAACATACTGGAGTAGCAATGTCTACAGCTGTGACTACTCTGGCTGGACCTTGCAGCATATAACATAGGTGATCAGGTCAAGTATAATTTATTTGTCCGACACATGTTGTCATTATATACATATAACATAGATGGAGTAACTCTACGCCATATTTGTATGCCACCTGTTGAACAGAAGTTGTCTTTTGAAACTGTTTAGTGACCTACACAGTATGTTTGACAAAACAGAGCTCTTGATTACTAGTGAGATCAGGATGATCCCCAGGGATCCGTACAGTTGCCCGGCATGACGTTGCCCGACAAGCAGTAAACCGACACCAATTACCCGACATGTGCTTTCCCCGCGAAATAATTTCCCGTTTGACATTTTCCCGACCAGTGCAGCACTTCATCAAAGCTCCCAGGAAACAGAAACAGGAACTAAACATATGCAGAAAAATAATAGAGATAATAAACAGAGTCACTATGTACTGCATTACTGCCCTGGCCACTCTCCATAACTGAGCACCAGCATTTTATTTAAAAGAAACACTAAATCTTTTATTTTCCCTGTGTTTTCATCATGTTAGTCCTCTTTACTGATGTAGGGACACTGCTGAATAATCAGATCCAGTTGCAGTTAAAGATCGCTTTTGCGATGAAACTGCATTTCGTCGAAATGTACTGTTAGCGACAGGGGGTTGTATTTTGCAATGGTTGGGGGGTACACAGTGGAGTAAATGGGGGAGTAAATGAGGTTTTATTGTATTTCTTTAAACTGATTATTTTAGGTAGCTTTTTGTACAGTAAAACACTATGTGTATCAGCAAATCTGATATTAGAAACCAAGTGAGGCGTAATGTGCACATAGGAAAACTTGTGTGAAATATAGTGAATATCACTGTAAGACACTTAGAATTCAATGCCAGAGGGAGACTGCAGGTCCTTCGATTTTTCCCTTATTATATTATCACATCCTACTGACCTACTGTCCTAGTGGGCTATATCCTCCACAAAAATATGTGCTGAATAATCAGATCCAGTTGCAGTTAAAGATCGCTTTTGCGATGAAACTGCATTTTGGCGAAATGTTAGTGACAGAAAGACTGGAGATTACATCAGTCGGGTCTTGGCAGACACATGAAACATTGTTACAGAGGGTGCCATACATTTGACAGTTTCGAGCAAACAATGTTCGGGAAAACATCGTGTCGGCAAACAAAATTGCGGGAAATAGATCTCGGGCAATACAGAGTCGGGAAAAGTTATGCCGGGCAATCATACTAGACCCAATCTCCAGTGTTATGTTTGCCTTCATTCACCTATATCTGCAGGAGATTGCTGATGTAGAAGATGAACTTGTCTTTGAAAGCAAAAACATTATTGTTTTTGGTGACCTTCTTCAACTTGCACCCATGCATGGAAAGCATATATTTTCTAGACTTACTGTTGACGAAGCTAGAAAAACTATCGGGTACATCAGTGGAATAAACCTGTGGGAGATATTTACCTATGTTGAACTCATCAGATGGCAGCCACGCCCGGTTAGCCTCTTAATACTGCAGCAGACTAGCATTTAGTTTTAGAGTTTGTGTTATATATATATGTATATATATTTTTTTTTAATTTTATTAGTTTCATTCATTTTATGAGTGTATTATTAAGTTAATGTCAGTAGTTTAGCAACACCACGCTGTTTTATCTAATTGTGGCATTTTGTTTTACCATTTTTGTCCCACTGCTTACTGTTGAGGCTGCCCTATTTTTATGGAGTGGACGTAGGCTGCACGATTTTTGATTCCTGGATTACTTTGAATTAAGAAGTTTTAGCTGACTGGCCTGGTATTTTCTCGAGAGTCCGTGTCCGGATGGTGATTAGAGGGATGCAGCCTGCCAGATATTAGTCGGTGGATTTTATCGACTTTCATTTCTTTGGCGTTTCTGATTTATGGACTGAAACAGTGATGCTAGTGCGAAGTGATTAAACTGAGACTCTATCTGACCTTTTTACTTCTAGCCAAGTCCTTGAGAAAGATTCGATAAGGTGAGTGTAGTAAACTGGGCGGACTAGGCTGTCCTGTTTTAGGAGGTGCATGGTGAAGCTGTCTCCCACTGGGAGGTTCGGATGGTGCTGACTGGAGGGTCGGTTTCTCTTGAATTGTCCTGAGTTCACCGGAGGCTGCCTGTCTGAGTCGGATATACTCCAGTGGCTAAACTGTGGGGGATTGCTTGTGCTGTGTGCCTGCTTTGGGGAGTCTGGCCTAGGCTTGCTGAAGAGCGGTTATACCTGGATCTGATCTTATTTTTCTCGGACTGTTAGATTTTCAGTTTCAGCTGCTAGAGTTATGGTTTGAAGATCCTTTGGGTTACCAGTGGAGAACTGAATGTTGGAATTGTTCATTAAATTCTGCAAGTACATTTCAAAATATACTGGTATCATATAATTATTTGTTTATTTAAGGGGCAGTGAGAGTGCCTCCTTTTGTTTTGTTTTATTTTTAATCAGTTGATATGTGGCAATGAGAGGGTCGCATTGCACACAGACTTTTTGCAATGGGGGATGGTGAGAGTTCCTCCGTTTTTGCACTGTGCATATTTTCTGGACTTTTTGGTTAATTTCCTGTTCTGAACTTTGCAGGTTATATTTGGACCCCTATCTGGACAAGAAACATTTGATAAACTCTGTTGATTGGATTGGATGCAGTGTGTTGTTGCTGTTTGTTACTGATGTGTTTTATTGAAATATTTTAGTAATTTTAAGGTTCACAAGTAAGAGTTGTGGGGTGGGGTTTATTTTTGGGTATGTATTATTTTGGTTTGTTTGTTTAATTTTTCTGCTGTGTGTAGTTAGTTTGTGTTACAATGTGTAAGGAGGGTCCAAAGATGGTCAGGCAGTATTCCCCCACTTTGTGCCCCTTTGACTGTCCCTTTCTACCAACTGAAACATACAAGCATTGTCAATCCCTTGGGATTGCTAGGAGGCATAGGAAGAAGGGCAGTACTGAGCCTATTGGTGGAATGGAAAGGGGTGGACGTATTGGGGTGGTGGGGACCAGGCAATGCCCTGGGGCAAAATGGTGTCAAGACAGGGGTAATCCCTGTCTTGTTCCCATACCCAAGGGCCCAGAATTTAGTGCTGGACAGGAGTCGAGGACTTCCTTAGCATCTCATCCAACATGGGCGGTGTTATGTAATGCTAGGTCAATCAAGAACAAGACAGCTATTATTGCTGATCTTGTTGAAACAGTGGACCTGGCATGCATCACTGAGACTTGGTTGGATGAAAGTGCAGGCCCAGTTTTGGCTTCTGCAGTTCTAGCTGGGTTCTTGGTGATTCACCGCCCAAGGTTGGATCGTAGGGGTGGGGGTGTAGCCATCTTTTTAAAGACCGAACTGGGCCTTATGGATGTTCCAGTGGGGACCACCATATCCTTCGAGTGTGTTATGGGTGAGGGTGTAGGTTGCAGGATACTCCCCATCAACTGTCCACCAGGTGATGGGGGTTTGTTCCTGCAGGTGATTGCGGACTTCGTCATCAATATGGTATTGGAGTTTCCCAGATGGATAATTCTGGGGGATTTCAATGCCTGCGTTGATCACAAACTCTTGCAGTTTGGTCAAAATCTCCTCTAGTTAATGACAATGCTGGGCCTCATGCAGGTTTTTACCTCCTCTACCCATATAGGAGGCCTCTCACTGGATCTGCTGTTCCTCCTGGGGATGGAGATCACTGACTTGGTGGTGGAACCAGTCAGTTGGTCTGACCATCACACCATAAGGTTCAGTTTCAGGGCTCCCCCAAATGGACCTTCCCTTCTGGAGATGGTCCAGTACTGCCCTTTGAGGGGAGTTATCCCTGATGGTCTATCAGCGGTGCTGGATCTAGTGGGATTGCTGGGTGAAAGACAAGTCCAGGGGACCTTGTACTAGCCTGTAAAAAGGCAGTGGGAGATGCTCTGGACTTGATTGCTTCTGTCTGTGTTCGACCACTCACTCTTCGCCCAAGGTCCCCTGGTATGATAGGTCCTTGAAGGAGTTGAGACAGAGTGGTCAAAGGCTGGAGAGAGCATGGTGGAAATCCGGCCTGGATGCTGACAGGCTTAGATTGATGGAACACTATAATGGCTATCAATCAGAAATCACCCGTAAGAAGGCAGAGTTCCTGTCCAGGGAGATTTCTGCTGCGCAGAACCGACCGGCACAATTCTTCCGTACTGTCGACAGATTGTGCAATCCAATCTGTCTGCAATCCAGAAGAGCTTTTTCACAAATTAAGTGTGATGAGCTTGCTCAGTTCTTCGCAGATAAGGTTGCCATCATCAGGTCCGGAATCGGCCAGGCTCTGTCCATGAGGGGTTGTAGAGGTCAGCGGGAGGTGATGAACGCTCATTCTGTCTGGACAGATTTCAGCTGACCAGAATTCATGGACATTGTGAAGATTGTCCAAACTTTGCACCCAACCTGTTGTAGTTTGGATCTGGGCCCTACCTCCTTGTTGGTGGGATGTGTAGATGTTATCTGCCCGATCCTAGCTGAAATTGCATGGAGATCTTTGGAGAGGGGAACCTTTCTGGACCCCTTAAAGGAGGCAGTCATTTGACCACTCCTTAAAAAACCTTCCTTGGATCCTGACGATCCAGCTAACTACCAACCTGTCTCTAACCTTCTCTTTGTTAGGAAGGTTATTGAGAAGGTGGTTGTGGTGCAATTGGACAATCATTTGGTAACTCACGGTGTCTATGAGGCTCTCCAGTCTGGTTTTAGGAAGAGGCACAGCACAGAGACTGCCCTTGTTTGGGTATTAAATGACCTCGTAATGGCGAGAGATCGAAAGGCTCGTACCATTTTGGTCCTTCTCGATCTCTCAGCAGCTTTCGACACCGTGGACCATGAGATGCTTTTGGAGACCCTGTGGCTTCTTTGTGGACTGTCAGGTACAGTCCTCAAATGGTTTCAAACTTTCCTGATAGGCAGGTCTCAGAGGGTGGTCACCGGAATTTATTCCTCTGATGCCCTCCCCTTGCCTTGTGGGGTACCCCATGGCTCCATATTGGCACCCATATTGTTTGCAGTGTATATGGTGCCCTTAGAAGATATCATCAGATGATACGGCTTGAGTTTTCACTGCTATGCAGATGATACTCTGCTGTATATGTCCTTTGTGCCCGGACAGGATGATGCAGTCTCTGTGCTAAACAGTTGCCTCTCTGAGATCAAAGACTGGATGAGCTCTAGTTGGCTGAGACTGAATCCGGATAAAACTGAGGTGCTGGTTGTGGAACTGGGTTGCCTGGGGGTGGGTGTTGGTGCTGGGCAAATGGTGGGTCTTTGGCTTGATGGTGCCCAGCTTGCCACCTCAGATCAGGTGCAAAACCTGGGCGTTATTTTTGATGATGGTTTGACCCTGAAGTCTCGGTGTCAGCTGTGGTCAAATCCTCATTTTTCCATCTGAGGAATATTGCCTGGGTGAAACACCTGATTCCCCCTAGTGACCTTCCAACATTGGTCCACGCCTTCATTACTACCCATCTTGACTACTGCAATGCCCTCTACCTAGGGCTGTCAGGGGTTGATATCTGCCACTTGCAGCTGGTGCAGAGCACTGAGGCCTGGTTGTTGACTGGTACCTCTAGGTCCAGTCATATTACACCTGTCCTGTGTGAACTGCACTGGCTGCCAGTTCAGTGGCGGATCACCTATAAGGTAGGCTGGCTTACCTTTAAAGCCCTACGTGAACAGAGACTCGACTACCTTAAAGATCTCCTGACTCCCTACTCCCCCAATCATCCACCCCAATCTGCCGATGAGGGATTGCTGGAGATTCCCAGGGTTCATCTAAAAATATCTGGCGCTCATGCTTTTTCATTTACAGCACCGACCCTGCAGAAAACTTCCTGTTTGGCAGTAGGAAGGGAAGGATCACTGAGACACATTAGTTTCAGCAACCTTGAAGGAACCTAAAAAAAAAAAAACTCTTTATCCCCCCCCCTGGCTGCTGGAGGTCTGAATCCAAGCACGGAGGATGGAGACTACTGAAGACTACAGGAAGTTCCTGTCCCAGAACAGGAAGGGTGAGAGTTGTAAGGGCACATAGGCAGTAGGAAAGTAAAACTGGTAACCAGGAGAGGCACACTGAGCCTAGGCTTGTTTCCAGATATGACCTGGGGGAGAAGCACAATTACAAAGAATATACATCCAGTCGGGTGATGTGGTTACCATGAGGTTGACCTAAAGAGCATAAGTTAAGTGCAGTAAAAACAAAATGCCAAAACATTGCATATGGAGGATACATGAATTAGCATACAAATCCTCTGTGCAAATTGGGCAAACTTAAAGAACATATGGCAGAGTGAAGGATAGCTGGCCTGGTGCTGAAAATAAGAATCAAAACAGGTTGATAAACTTCAACAAGGTTGCCAGAAATATGAACTTGGGGGGGGGGGGTAAAGGGTGATCAAAAGCCTGGCAACAGTAAGGAAGGGTTCAAGAAGAGGGTAAGGAGCAGGGTGGAAGGGTAGAAGAGTTTAAGGTGGTGTCTAATGGAGGTAAGGGAGGGGGCAAGATGTATGGAGGACTGTAACTGGTTCCAGAGGGTGTCCCATGATAGCTGTAAAACAATTCGAGCAAGGCCAAGAAGGGCGAATGCAAAACAGCGAGGCCACATATGAACTTGATGTGTCATTTTTCAAATCCTGCACAAAATGTCTTTTCACACTTGTGACACAAAGTGACATTTTAGACAGGGTTTCTTAAATGAGACCTGTCATGTTCATAATGTGGTGTAATAAAAAGACTATGTTGAGCATTTGAGGTCATAAGAAAAAAGGAAAAAAGGCAAAACTATGAACAAACATTGACATTTTTTAACCCTTAGGCTGCTGATAGAATTAGAATGAATAGGAATCCAGGACTGATTTATCAGTCTGTGGCCCAGCAAGGGTTAATTTTTACTCATAACTTTACAATATGTTAACTTTTTAACCCTTGTTTTCAACATACTTCTGTTTTTTTTTACCCCCACATCAAATGAACATGATTTGGAGGGGGCTTATGAAAGCCCCCTCCAAAACCTGTGTTCATAGTCTTGCCTCAAAACAATGTTTTGGGTCACATTTCATAAATGACACCTCTCACGTTCATATCCTGGGGCATAAGCACATAGTATTTTGAAAATTCAAGGTCACAATCTAAAAACCACAACTTCATGTGTGAACCTCTTCATTTCCCAGTCATGGCAATTTCACTGTAACACGTGTTATTGATTTGTTAATTATCTCCTCAACACTATCAATGCCAAACACCCATACAGCAAATACAAGCAAGAAAAAACTGGAATTAACAAATGCTTGCTATGATCTGTCTTAATATGATATGGATCAGGACCCACTGCTAAATTCATCTCAGGAAGTAAATGTACCAATGCCTTTGTAGGATCATGCTTATACACTCCACATATTTTCAAAGCTAGTCAGTTCAGGTGTTGGAGACATAAGGGCATATGATTAACTGGTTATTTGTTTCAAAATAGTACCCTTCTCTCTTTCTCCCAGCTCAGGGACAGATTTGATCTTCCTTCCTGTGTCAGACTGGTCTCATCCAGACTCAGCCTGTACACTGTTATCAGCTTTCTCAACCCCATCAGAAGCCTGCAAAGGTACTTCAGTAGCTGCCACCACTCATCACAGATACTTTTTCAGGGTATCTCTTAGTCTGAATCCCATTGGAGCAACTGCTCACACAATAAAGCACTTCTTGCTAATAGGCAAATGACCCACCCTTCTCTGTCACAGGTGAGAACGCCTCACTTCAGAAATAAAATATAACTGTATTACTTTGGAGATGGAAACACAGTTTTTTTTTGCAATTATAATACAGTTGTCTGTACCTCAAAGGACTCTGTTACAGAAGTGTGAAGTACATAAGAAATAATTTTTTAATACTTCAAGATATTTGTACATGTAATACAGGATACTACATGAAGACTGTGGGGAACAGTTGTTCTACAGAGATACAAAAAAAATGTTTTGCACACAACAACAAAAATGCAGAAAAAAATGTTACTATACTTCCTAACATTTCCCAAAGTAGAAAAAGCTTAGCACACAGAACCCTTGGTGAATTAGGGAAGACTCAAACCTTGGATGTTAACTGCCTGGAGTGCTAAACCTAACTAACTCTTTTTAAGATCTGGCAAGTTCTCAAACCCTTCAGCTTCCACCAACCCCCATGACACATCATCCAGTATGCCACTCTGACATCATACCTTTTACAATTTTTTTTCTCCAAGGAAACCTCCTATTTGGAAAACTTGTCCAAACTGGACTCATATTGTTGTGGCTTTATAAATCTTCTCATTGTTCTGATCCCTGTGTGACCTAGCAGGGGTGGCTGCATCGGCCAATAACTAAAGCCTCTCACATAACATGAAAGGGTTGTTTTTGGCTTTGAAGCATGAGACGGTTGTTTTGGCTTTTAACTCTCTCATTAACTGGTCAAGGGGTCCAGTAGTACAGGACAAAGAGAGTGCAATCACTCTCCAGAGTCATCCAGTATGAGTGTGGCAACTAACTTTATCTCATTTCCCCTCACAAATCCAGTCAGACTCATTACTACAGTTAGTAGGAAATTAAAAAACAAACAAACTGCAGTACAAACTTATATGGTAAGTTATTACCTCCCCTTGGAAATGAAAAAACAATCTTTTAGCACCTCTAAATGATGTTTGTTTTTTCATGTGAGCTGGCTGCCTTCCACTGCTATGCCCACAATTCACTCTTGTTCAATCTCCACATTACCACCTCTCCTACATAAAAAAGGGGTGCTAACTATTGTTTGGACAGCCCATCTGTGTTGCTATGTTGTGACGTGCTGGGGTGCCAGATTTCCATATTATTGGACTGCACCATCAGGCTCTGCCTTAGCAACAGTGGTGGAGCCAGATTTGGGAGCCAGGGGGAGTCATTCAGTCAATAAGGGGCTCCACAATGGGCACTAAACAGTGAATAAAGATGGTGCAGGGACACCACTATTCACAGTGGGGCAACCAGGAGGGGTGACTGCCCCAAGCCCCCCCTTTAGCTCTGTCACTGCTTAGCAAATGTTAGTTCTGTCCACTGGTCTTATGCAGCCATGGAAGGATAGGTTGTGGTCAGTGACCAGGGTGAAATCCTCCCATACAAATCAGGTTGCAGCTTCTGCAGAGCCCAGACAATGTCTAGACACTCCTTCTCTATTGTGACATAGGCCTCCTCTCTGAGTAGGGAAGAATGCAAACTCCACTCCCAGCAGCACTCATCTGCATGGTACCAATCCAAAAGTCTTTCAAAGCAAACACTGGCACCATGAAAGTAGAGTGAAAAAGGCTTTATTCCAAAACTGACATTGCCAAACAGCTCAGGTAAAATTCAAACCTCAGCTGGTTTTGCTCAATGCAGCGTCATCAGGAGGATCTGATGTGCTGGCTACCAGGTCCTCAAAAAATGAGCCATTCTTAAAGTGATAGTGCATATAAAATCATTTACCACATTATGATATTTAGTACCTGACATTTACGATCATATGCAAGGTTATATCTACTACTTGTAAGTAGTTAGGAAAAGCATCAAGATGTGGCTAATAATGTCTATATTTACTAAAAATAATATCAACAAAATATTTGCATACATAAATTACATATATTTATACATTAAGGAATACTGAAAAATACTATTTTACTAAAATAACTATTGTGTCATCAATAGCTGCAGAAAAAGAGCATCACTGGTAGCAATTTTTTGATTTCCCCAAATTGATGTGGATGAAATCGAAACAGCATCCACAGAGCATCATAATCCTAAAAACGAAATAAAACAAACATTACATTATATTGGTGTATTAATACCTATGTACTATATAAGTACGACAATGTTGCATATGGCTACTTCTTTTTAATCAAAGCCATGATGTCAATCTTATCATTTAATCCAGGCCTTTTAAGGTCTCCCAGAACATAAATTCAAAAAGCTTCCCTTTCTAAAAGCTTTGCATTCAAATCTCCACCCCTGGGTCCAAGTGTGACTTGCTCTACCGCACAGAATTTAAAAGTGCGTGCTAGCATGCTCTCTCATTTGTTTATTCCATGTCCTATACCAGTGTTATATTTCATGCAATGGAATTCTAGGGCATTTGTCTTGTCAGTCATCTCAATGCTTCTAAGATGTTCCCCAATGCACTGTTTCAGTGGTCTGTTGGCTTTTCCAGTGTAAAAGGTCCCACATCAACAGTTTTTTTTTATGTATTTATTGAGTTCTAGGATTACAAATACCTTTGAACTAGAGGTTCTTTTACAAAGGTTCCATATCAGATTGCTGGGTAAACTAGATAGTCAGTCACACATCTACAAAAGTCCTTCATATTATAGGTCTTATCTGCATTAACATTGGTTAAAGTGTGACTTTTCAAAATCACCCTACAGAATTTACAATGCCCACAATGAAAGGTATCTTTAGGGTGAGATGGGAGCTAAGTGTTGTCTCTAGGGGTCAGGGGCTTCAGAAGGCTATGGACTAGTTTTGTCTTTCAAATTATTGCCCCTCCTATATGCCATGCATGGTGGCATGATGGTACTCTCTTTCAACAAGGGGTCAGAACGTAAGATGTCCCAGTTGGAGTTTATAGTGCCCTCTGTCTGCCTTGATTGTCTGCAATATGTCATAACAAAAGTCAATCTACCAGATCTCCCTTTGTTCTGTTGTTGTCCTGTCAATACATCTGCCCTTTGTATTTCCAAGACCTGATCAAAGGCGGTGTCTACAGTGTTGTGGCTATACTCCTTGACTTAAACCTTTGGCACATATCGATACCTTGTATTATAAAATCTGCATCACTGCTGCAGTTCCTTCTAACCCTTTATAGCTGGGCCTTGAAGGTATTTTCCACCACAAGTCTTGGGTGGTAACAGGAGGATAACAATAAGGAATTTCTATCTGTTTCCTTTCAGAAAAGGGTAGTAGTTACGCTACCATTTCTTTCTTCTGAAATTTTCAGATCTAGAAAATTCATGTAGTTTCATCACATTGTACAGAAAATTTGAGGTTCAAATTACTAGATTTGAGATATTTCACAAATGCCTTACGTTCCTCCCATGTGCCCCACCATACCACAAATATATCATCTATGAAGCAACGCCATAGATCAATCCAATGGTAAAAAGGATTGATCTCTGTGTCATAGACTGTTGTTGTTTCCTAGTGCCCAAGATAGAGGTTGACATAATTGGGGGCAAACACAGCCCCCATAGCTGTCCCCTTGATCTGCAAGTAGTGATCTCCCTCAAACAAAAAATAGTTTTTCTTCAACACAATTTCTGAACAGTCCAGCAAAAACAGTTTTTTAGCCTCTCCAAGAGTGTTATCCAAACTAAGCCAGTAGTCCAAAACTAACAAACCTCCATCATGCGGAATATTTGTATATTAAGATGTACTGTCCATAGAGACTAGTAGACATTCCTCTTCCAGACCCAGATCCCCCAGGATACCCCAAATGTTGGTTGTGTCTTTCACATATGATCTTAAATTCTGGACAATGCCCTTAAAAAGTGTGCAGTCATGCACTTGGGGCATTCAAATAACATGCCAACATACTCTTTAGGGTGCAAGATACTCAGAGTCACTGATGAGGAAAAAGACCTGGGAGTCATTATTACAAAGGATCTCAAAAGTGGTAGAAACTGCCAAGTTATGGTTAACAAGGCTAGGGGTATCATGAAAAGCATAGCTAGACAAATAACTAGTAGGGATGAAAAGATGTTAATTCCTCTGTATAAGTCACTCTTGAGAATAAATCTGGAGTAGTGCTCACAGTATTTCTGCCCCAATTAATAAAAAGGATATAACAGTATTGGAAGAGATCCAGAGGAGGACAAGAGAATGATTAGAAGGATCAAAGAATATAAATATGAGGATAGATTGAGGACTCTTGATCTGTACATGCTGGAGTATATGCAACTAAAGGGAGACATGTGTTTTGTCTATAGCACCTTTACCAAAAATGATATCTGGGAAACTTCAGGACTGAAGTGCAAAGATACTAAACAGGTTACACGATCACATGGTATGCAGCTTCAGGGGCAAATAAAACCAAAATAAGAGCTGGATTCTTTAATCAATGAGTTGTGGGAATGTGGAACCAGCTTCCACCAGTGGTGGTTGGTAGAAACAATATGACTACCTTTAAAAATCGACTAGATAGCTATTGCTCTTTACAATCAATTAAGGGTTACTCCCTTTGAGCAAAGGGTGAGCTGTATAAGGGCCTGTGCCTGCCTTGGCTCGTAATAAAGCTATGATCCCTATGATCCCTATGAATGTGTGTGTGTGTCCACAAACTGGGATAAAGGTTCCATAAGAGAACCAATTCCTGCCACTATTGGGCATCCGGGGGGGGGGGGTCATTCAAATTTTTGTAAATTTTGGGGGAGAATGTAAATGCTGGCTTTACTGGGTATTGTACAGTGAGGAAGATAAACTCATCAGATGTAATAATGCCCTCTAATAGAGAATCATACAGTTTCTGATTTGTAGATACTAGTAGGGTCCCATCTAAGTTTCATCTAGAAAGATCTATCCTCCAATTGTCTAGCCAGCTCCTGTCTATATTTCTTGGTGGTTATGACCACCACAGCACCCCCTTATCTGCTGGCTTAATAACAATATTTGATCTTTGTTCAAGTTCTTTCAATGCCTTAGTCTCTGCCATAGAAATGTTTATATAATTAGGTTGATCCTCTGTTTTATTATTTCCTCAAACTTAGTTTCAAATGCACATTAAATATGTACATGGGGGGTCACTGCTGAGCAGCCAAGAAGGAATTAGCAGAAATCTCGAGCTCCTGAGGGAACAGCTATTTTCTTACAAAATTTCAACTTTTTCAGCTGGAATCCTAATTCTAACTCAGTTTAAAGCATGTATGCAAGGCTCTGGTACCATATGGGTAAGTCTAGTGGGACCGTTGCCACGGCAGTGGACTTTTTTGTACAGGGAGGGAGAGGGGGGACATGATAGAAATGTTTAAGTACCTCAGTGGAATCAACAAAGTCCAAGAGGGTAGCATCTTTCAGAAAAAGAGATGTGCAAGAACAAGGGGACACAATTTGAAGATAGAGGGGGGATGGCTCAGGGGCAATGTGAGGAAGTATTTTTTTTCACAGAGGGGGTGGTGGATGCATGGAACAGCCTTCCTGAGGAGGTTGTGGAGTCTAAAACTGTGGGAGAATTCAAGAATGCATGGGACAGACATAAGGCAATTTTTGTGGGGGGGTAGGAAGAAATAGGCTGTTGGTTAAATAGGATCTGCAGCTTATCCTCTAGGTAGGGAAATGGGCAGACTAGGTGGGCCAAGCGGTCCTTATCTGCTGTCAAAGTCTATGTTTCTATAAAAGTCAGCAACGAGATGGGTGGTCTGCTCAGTCTGGGAGAGCGGTGGATTTGGTGGACTTGTTGTCGGGGGAAGCCACCCTGGTGACCATACAGACAATGCTTCAACAACTGGTTAAAACGGTCCAGGACTTGGATAAAACATTTGATGGTCTCACTCCTCGAGTAGCGGTCCTTGAAACTTGTATGGACAGTTATGAACAAATGGCTCAGAAATCTGAAATCACTTGTAATATAACTGTGGATACAGTTATGAAGCTCATCAAGGAAAATTCCCTACTGCGTCAATGTTTAGAAAATGTGGAGAATCAGGCCCGTGAACTGAGTCTGAGAGTGGTGGACCTCACGGAAGGGGCCCAGGGGGAGGACTGCTTAGCATTTGCTAAAACCTTTCTGCCTGCTATTCTGGGTCTTTCTGAAGTGGACACCCTGCTCTCATTTGAAAAAAGCTACCGCTTGACACCCAGGTATGCTGCAGCTGATGCCTCTTCTACCCATGCCTTGGTGATTGTCTGCACTGGGGTGGGAGACAGGGACAGGGTACTCCAGCTGGCCAAAAGACAAAGAGCCTTGAAATATTTAGATGATGCCCTCCACATCTTTCTGGACCTCTCTTACAGTACCAGGATGCGTCAGAAGGCCTTCGATGGGATCCATGGCCACCTTTGATTATTAAAACTGTAGCATCAACTGCTACTGCCAGCCCGGGTGCGTGTTACCTGGAATAGACATCAATACTTTTTCAACGAGTCGAAGGAAGCCACCAAACTGGTGCAGTGAATGGAGGAGGAATTAGAAGATGGTGCAACAGGTGGAGGAGAGTTCTCGGATGACCAGGGTGATTGATTCACCATGATGGCCCGTATATTGCTGTGCATTTAAGGGCCGAATATATATGAGTTTGGACATTATTTTGGACTCTGGGTGAGTTTTTTGTTTCCCAAGCTCATCCGATTGACCTTAATGTTTCCTCTTCCCTTGCTGAAAGGGTAGGGGATTTACACTGTTCATCGATGTGCCTAAATCATTCTACATTTGTGCTAGTGTTATGCCAATATGATAATGCGACACTGCATTTGTTGGATGCTATATATGCAGTTTATTACATGTTTAATGCTAGTGGGTTTCTGATTGTTTTTGCCTAGCAGTTTAAAGTCTGGCTGTTTGTATTAATGAAATCCAAAGAGCAGGCTGCTGTGCTCAAGACAGGGAGGGGGTCGCATGCATAGGGTGACAAACTGTTAACGTAAATAATTCACATTTCCAAAACTGTATGCACTCTTAAAGGAGAAAGGTTGAAACTGCAAATATCAACCAAACAGTTGATTTATTAAACACCACTGTGGAAGCTTCATTTACAGTTTCAGCTTTTCTTCTTTAAGAGCGCATACAGTTTTGGAATTGTGTTTATATTAATGGCTGCTCCTTTTTGGGGCTGGGATATTCGTATTAACTTGTATTATTTGTCATATACAACTGTATAAGGGAGTCTATGGGCCTTATGGGTCTCTTTGAAAATACATGGACATTGAGAATTTTCCTTCTTTAGACTGCCCTGGATACTTCCTTGGCTACATGCATTCAGTGGACTTTCATTTTTATGTACATTCTTTGAGTCATTTGAGTCAGGAGATATCCCATGATGTTCTACCTATATAGGAGGTGTCAGTCAATGAATCCTTTATAAGTGTATGTTACTATATACGTTTTATGTGTTCTCCTCCCCTATATTGAAACTTTGTAAGGTTTTGCCTGCAAAATCTAATAAATATATAAATACAAAAAAAAAATATGCGCACTGTGTCACTATAAAAAGGATTGAAAGTGGAGGGTGAGCAGAATGTGGAAGCATGGTCAGTGTGTGGCGTATAATTAGATGACTTTTATTCATCTTCTGCTACATCTAGGATATTTCCCCTACAAATTTTTGCCTTTTCAAAAAAGCCCTTAAGTTTAGGTTCCTCGTCAACAAAGATTGATATATAGTTCAAAGGGGTTAAAATCAAGGGTGGGAACAAAAGTCAGGCCCTTTTTGTAAAAGATTTATCTGATCCTCAGTAAGTATATGTAACCCCCCTGTTACCCAGGGTTACTTGAATCCCAGTAAGACCTAGTAGTAGGCAGGGAATGCAGCTTGTGAAACTCCAGTTAAATGGATTTCACACTGTCTCACTCTGTTCTCAGTCTCAGCTGAGACTGAGGGATGACCATTTAGAACTGTCGCAGCTGCATAAGTCACACTGGAATGTTGCAGTTGGAGGTTAGAGTAGAACGTTGGGGAATTTTGAAGTGAGTCTGTGAGTTGAGTAGAGTTCTGTTGCAGTCTGTAGTAGAAGAGGTGCTCTGCTGTAAGCAGGTCCTCAGAGCTCTAAGTTCTGTCAAAGAGCTATTTTTTTGTTGTATAGGTGTGTGCTCTCACCTGAAGAGGAACACAAGAAGAACACATTGAAGTGGTGGAGACCGCTTTCAATGGTTCAGGGCCCCATCCCTGCAGAGATGGGGGGAAGGGATCAGCCTGCTTCCAGGGGCAACCCCCTTGGTCCAGCTAGGGAAATGAAGCTGCCTGGTTTAAGTTTGTGCTAAGGCACCAGAAGCTCTGGAAGAGAGTTCCTTGAGGAGGAAATGCCTATGGGGCACCTGCAACTGAAGGGTGAGTTTGCTCTGCTAAAGGGGCATGTGTTTTCACCTGCATCAAGATGAAACTAAAGGGACTGTTACTGTGGGGTCAGGAAAAGACAGCCAAGTACAGTTTGGAAGATGTGCAGATTGGACTGCTTAACTCTGTGGGGGGTCTTGAGTAATGGACAAAGCCACTTTTTAAGTATGTTCAGGTCCAGCACAAATGGGATGTAAAGACAGTAGATTGAATGTGAAATACATTTAAAAAGAATCTACACAGCAAAGTGTTTTAAAGGATGAGGTGTTACAGTCCAGAGAAATGGCCGGCTATGAATTATGGGAGTGAGAGGTGGGAGACCCCCCCCATCAGTAGTAACCAAATTCACCTCTACGGATTTGCTCTGGGACACCTGTTGCTTTCTCTCAGGTACTTGGCCAGCGCCTGAGGAAAGTACCTAGATGTGGGATTGATGAGGAAGATTCCCTTATGGGGTGGCAGAAGTGCTCATAGGTGGTTTAGGGAGCCACCAGTAAATGTTTCCATGCTATATGGAAAGTGTCCAAGTGGCTGGCAAGGGTGTCGAGCCAGGGAAAACCCAGAGCAGCGTACAAGTTCGGGCTGTGTGCCCAGTGTGTTTCAGAGCCTGAGGGCTAAAGTGATGAGTATGTGTTCTGGTCTCCTTAAATCTGCATTACCAGGAGTGTAGCCCCATGGGGGTCCTTCTATGCTTTGCTTATTCTGTTGGATGTGAATAAAAGCCACACTTTAGAATCCCACTTCTGGTATTGGACATTACAGTTATTGCTTCCTTTTTCCGGAGTAACTTGGGTGCCCCTGTGCAGAGTAGCTAAACCTAGCCAACGTGCCGAGTGACATATTCCTTCCTGAACCCAGCCCATCAGGTAGAGCTGTCAAGATAGAAATGGCATACCTGGGTGGGGGTTACAAAAATGGTGGCACTGCTGAGGATTTGGGTTTGGAATTTAGGGAGGAATGTAAGAAAAGTCACTCGGACAATGGCTAGCATTTTGGTTATCTGGCAGTGGGTAGCCCAAAAAGCTGAAGCAATGTTAATTAATGTGCCGCTGTGTGCTGTTATCCATGTGCTGCTATTAAAATGCCAACTGTTTACCAAGGAGCAGTAAAGCCTGAGAGTGTATGCCCTTGTTCTGCATCAAATTACAGTATTTGTCTGCTTTTAAAAGTGTTTGTGACAAAGAAAAGTGTGGGTAGCTAAAGGAAAATTGTGCCCTAGACGTTGGAAATGCTTTCTGTGTGAACTGAGAGACTTGTTGTGCTTAATGGCCATGAAAAATGGTTGAAATGGGCTCCTGCCGTGGAGTCACTTGGAAAAAAAAAAGTGTGGTTTTGCAGTTTAAATTTGTCTGCTCGACGATCACCGTGAGGAGAAGAGCACGAGAGGAAAGAGGCTCATTTGCATGGCGACGAGTGATTGGTGAGACTGCAATCAGTCCCGCCCCCAAGCCAGCTCTAGAGTGACTGCACAGCATTCGAGAAGGAGAGTGAGTGGAATGTGCAAACTGGCTTACCAGGAGGAGCGTCACGGTGACTGAAAGCACTGTAAAAAGTTTAAAAACTGACTTTTATGTTTGAATTCGGGCTCAACCCGCATCTCGATCGACTGGACTGTGAGTGTGGTGTTCAGAGGGACGATTGGCAGGACTGCCAACCCACTTTTTTCCAGAGGCCTCCAAGACTGGCTGCAGGCCATTTTTCCATTGCAGCAAACAGCTACTGATAACAGTGAGTACCAACAGAAATAATTGCTCAAACTGTGATTTTACCAAAAGTCAGCTGAATCTGTGTGTAGCAGTGTAATCGCTTTGCAAACAAGGACTGTTAAGTTTCACCAGCAAAAGCAAGAATTCTAAGCAATCGACTATGAGCATAATTATAGGTTCAACGTCAGTATAATTTTCAAAGCCATGAGAAAGACTGTGAGTTGTATCAGATATGCAGCAAGAAATACAGGCAATCCTGTGCTATGAAATACTGAGGCTTTAAGGGACTGTAAGCTAGAGCAATGTCTTCAGCGAGTAAAAAGTCTATGGTAAATCATACAGTATAAATGTGCTAGGAAAAAGAACAGTGCAAGTTTGTGCAGTTAGAGCAAATTTATCAGTAGAGTGTGTAAATCGGATGTGCAGTGGCTTGACTCAGTTACAGAATGTTGATGCATAGGAGTGCTGCCGCCACCATTACAGGGTGGGGTAGTAATGTAAACACAGCAGCAGTGGAGGCAGTTCAGAAGAGAAAGAAAGTTTTCAGTGATGTGGGACTTGAAATAACAGTGAGCATTGTTTATTTTTTCTCTGCAGTCATGGCTTCAGGACCAGCCCGTTACCCGGATCATGCCCAGGCTGTGACAGCAGTAGAAGTTAACAAGTTAAGGGACATTGAGAGATGTTACTATGGGGGATGACTGCCTCCTCATGTGGCGATTCCAGGATATCCAGTGCAAGTATATTTGATGTGCTTAAATGCTGGAAGGGACATCTTCATGGTACCTCACTGTTCCGGGTACTTAGAGAAATATGGTTTGTTTAAAGCGCCCAAGATTCGTTTGGCTCCCATATGGACAAAAGTTCAAGAATCTGCAGTTGGCAGCACACAGCACCAGGCGGAGCCTGTTGGAGAAGGCCCCTCAGAGTGTGACACAAAGCAAGAGGATGCAGATTTACAGACAGAATAATGTGCTGATGTTTCAGAGTCTGAGTCGCAGAGAGACATATCAGGAAGAGCATCAGTAGACCTTTGGAGACAGGGGCCTAGCCCAAGTCTCATAGGTGAAGACGAGATGAAGGAGGCCTTTGAATGGGAGGTTTTGACCTCCACGCCCAGCGAAGAGTGGACAGTCTCAGGAGTAAGAACGGCTGCTCACTCCTGGGCACAGATTCTCAGTGAGGAAGGAGAAGAGGGGGAGCCCATGTGGCCTTGTGAAAAAGGAATTGGTACACAGCCTCAAGCTCTTGCTTCAGAGGAATGCATGGAAGAGAGTGGTGATTCCACTGCCCAGGCTGTGCAAGAAGAAGCCAGGGATCCATTTTTTGAGTCGTTAAGAATGCGTAGCTGGCAGAACCAGGACTGGCTGCCCCAAGCCAGGTCAGAGGTCTCAGGTTGACCAACGCTAGTAAAGAGGAAAGACTGGTTCGTAGAAAAGTGAATGAAATCTATGAGATGTCCTTTCCTACCTTTCCTCAGAGAGTCTGGGAGGAGATTGAAAAAAGCAGGAAATCCTGGATTTGGGAAGAAGCAATGAAATGTGTGCATCCTGGTGCAAACAAGCATGTCAAGAACAGAATGTTTCAAGAAAAATATAGCCAGTGGAAAAGAGGTAGGACACTGTTTATGGACACTGTTCGAATAGTGGATGGAGAGGGACGTGAAACCTTTCACTGTGTGAATTATGAGTGCCCAGATGGGGTAATAATTCAGGCACCTGACCTGTTGTGCTATTGGCCACAATGCAAAGACCTTCCTGCGAATGTGCCCATGTCTACCAAATGGAAAGCAGAGCAGTGGTAGCCAGTGTTGCCACTCCAGCCATTGCTGTACCTATGTTGTTCCGCCAGTCTGGACATCCAGGACTCAGGTGCCCCACATTCATCAGTTCTACAGTACACTGGCTTTCCAGAATCTATCGACTGGCCCACCAGATGACTTCAGATCCAGAAAGGACACCAGCCCAGCTGTATCCTGATTCATCACCTGGGTATCGGATAACTTCAGACCAGCTGTTTTCATTTTTGTTCCTGTTCCAAGGTTCCATCTCCAGAGGTGACATCAACCCAGCAGTTTCCAGATTTGCCCTCCTGTAGTTTCCCGGAAGATGTCCGCCCAGCTGTATTGGAAGAATGCTGCCAGGGAGAGTCTTCGGCTGAGGACCAGGTGTGGTACCATTTTCGTTCTACAAGGGACTGGTAAGTCCAGACTTTTCTATTCTTATGACATTGCAGTACACACCCTACACTTGCAGACTCCAGATGTTTGAACTGTCCTCAAAGACTTTCCCCTTTGGAACTTTGGCCTGCTAGAACTGTGCTTCACCAGGCTCTGGCCCAAGGGAGAGTCTTTAATGGACTTGCCTTTGGGCACTGTGGTCACTAGATGGAACTTTTAGGGCACTCCATACCCAAATATTGTGTATTGTAAATAATGTCATTGTTTTCTACTGTTTTCTTATGTTTATACTGTTTTTTCTACTTTTCTAAAAAAAATATTTTTTGGGATTCTCCAGTGTTTTGATGGTAGGGGTTTAGATAGACTGTGTATGCAGATTAGGAGTCTGTGCTGTCTTTCTTTTTCTTGCAGATGTTCCTGAAGAAGATAGAAGAGAAGACAAGAAGAGGAGGAGGGACTCAGTGGAGTTCCTCAGTAGTACCTTAGAGTGTAGTGTTTAAAGTATTGTTGTTGTTGTTGTTACTGTGTGTAACTTTTCCTTCCACGGGTATGGTTGTGGGGAAGTGTGGGAGTAATGCAAAGTGTATGGTATTAGCTTCTGGTGTGTGGTTACATGGTGTCCAGGGTCGGGGAGATCCCCTGTTTGTTTTGTTTTGGGAATTCTAAGTTAGAGGCAGACAGATTTTCCCTAGAGGGCTAGGGGGGCTAGACAGGCTGTGGTCCTGACTTGCAGTAGGGGTTGCAGTACTGATCTATTAGGGCTATGCTCTGGACAATTCTACTGGAGTCACTAGGTACCCATAGTCAGTGGGTAGAGTAGAGACTGATGCGTCAGCCGAAGGCCTCTAGGCCCTTAGTGTTGTCTGCCTGTGCTAGCACATGGTAGGGGAGAAGGTAGCACTACCTCCCCGTAGTCAACACATGGGTTGAGATGGCCTAAGCCGGGTGACTAATGACTGCGGACAGTCATTTTCCTGGCCCAGGGTGAGTGTAACCCCCCTGTTACCCGGGGTTACTAGAATCCCAGTAAGACCTAGTGGTAGGCAGGGAAAGCAGCTTATGAAACTCAAGTTAAATGGATTTCACACTGTCTCACTCTGTTCTCAGTCTCAACTGAGACTGAGGGATGACATCATTTAGAACTGTCGCAGCTACATAAGCCACACTGGAATGTTGCAGTTGGAGGTTAGAGTAGAACGTTGGGGAATTCTGAAGTGAGTCTGTGAGTTGAGTAGAGTTCTGTTGCAGTCTGTAGTAGAAGAGGTGCTCTGCTGTAAGCAGGTCCTCAGAGCTCTAAGCTCTGTCAAAGAGCTATTTTTTTGTTGTATAGGTGTGTGTTCTCACCTGAAGAGGAACACAAGAAGAACACATTGAAGTGGTGGAGACAGCTTTCAATGGTTCAGGGCCCCATCCCTGCGGTGATGGGGGGAAGGTATTAGCCTGCTTCCAGGGGCAACCCCCTTGGTCCAGCTAGGGAAAAGAAGCTGCCTGGTTTAAGTTCGTGCTAAGGCACCAGAAGCTCTGGAAGAGAGTTCCTTGAGGAGGAAATGCCTGTGGGGCACCTGCAACCGAAGGGTGAGTTTGCTGTGCTAAAGGGGCATGTGTTTTCACCTGCATCAAGATAAAACTAAAGGGACTGTTACTGTGGGGTCAGGAAAAGACAGCCAAGTACAGTTTGGAAGATGTGGGGATTGGACTGCTTAACTCTCTGGGGGTCTAGAGTAATGGACAAAGCCACTTTTTAAGTATGTTCAGGTCCAGCACAAATGGGATGTAAAGACAGTAGATTGAATGTGAAATACATTTAAAAAGAATCTACACAGCAAAGTGTTTTAAAGGATGAGGTGTTACAGTCCAGAGAAATGGCTGGGTATGAATTATGGGAGCGAGAGGTGGGAGACACCCCCAGTAGTAACCAAATTCACCTCTACGGATTTGCTCTGGGACACCTGTTGCTTTCTCTCAGGTACGTGGCCAGTGCCTGAGGAAAGTACCCAGATGTGCGATTGATGAGGAAGATTCCCTTATGGGGCAGAAGTGCTCATAGGTGATTTAGGGAGCCACCAGTAAATGTTCCCATGCTATATGGAAAGTGTCCAAGTGGCTGGCAAGGGAGCCGAGCCATGGAAAACCCAGAGCAGCGTACAAGTTCTGGCTGTGTGCCCAGTGTGTTTCAGAGCCTGAGGGCTAAAGTGATGAGGATGTGTTCTGGTCTCCTTAAATCTGCATTACTAGGAGTGTTGCCCATGGGGGCCCATCTATGCTTTGTTTATTCTGTTGGATGCGAATAAAAGCCACACTTTAGAATTCCACTTCTGGTATTGGACATTACAGTTATTGCTTCCTTTGTCCGGAGTAACTTGGGTGCCCCTGTGCAGAGTAGCCAAACCTAGCCAATGTGCTGAGTGACATATTTCTCCCCGAACCCAGCCCACCAGGTAGAGCTGTCAAGATAGAAACGGCGTACCTGGGTGGGGGTTACATATAGAATCTGGAATGTTGACGACTATACTGTACATTCATCTGGGACTACTTCAATCTCTTTGTTGTTTGCCGTGTGTTTATATTTTTGCCCCCCCCCCGGGCGCCTCTGTTGTTGTTCCGGAGCAGACCCTGTCGTAAATTCCTCTGTTCTATTGGCTACTGCTGACAATCCCTCTGTCCCTGACTGGTATCTGATAGTTCCTGATCCACTTCTAAAAAAACTTCCTCTGTAGTATCCGAGTCATCTGTAGAAGTGTAATAAGATGGGGAAATGCTGTGGTTTTTCAAAATAGAGCAGTGATCGGAGGGGGCATTATGTTCTGATGTTCCTGCTCTCTCAGTTGGTCCATTTTGATGTCTACTGCGGCTCTGTCCCCGATATTGCTGTCTGTTTCTGTTTGTATTTTTATTCCAGGTGAACACTCTACCATGGATATAGTCCTGCCTATCATGTTTGAATTTCTTCAATTTGCATTCTTTTCTCTTTTTCTCTTCCTTTAATATACTCTCTTTCATTTTCTTTTCATAACTTTCAAGATCTGGATGTTCCCTGAATTTAAATACAGTCTCATCCTTTTGTTTAATTTCAGCAATCACCTCACGCTGTTGTCTCAGATGGTCATTTATTACAGCATCAATCAGACCATCAGTCCCACTCTGCAGACCCTTGTTCCAGTCACTCGTAAACTCCCCTCACTCACTTCCATAAAGGGGGTCCTTGTGACTCTCAGCTCACGTAGAGACCTGCCAAGTTTTAAATAAGCATCTCATAAAATCCTGTTCCAATAGTGCCTTCTACCTTTAAGTGTAGCCCTTTCGAATTGAATAAATGCAACACTGTTATTCTGTTGTTTCTAAACTAGCAGATGTTGTGTTATCAGAGATATTTGTCAGCTCTTCTCTAAATAATGTCTCTTTACCTGCCGCAGCAAACACTTGTGCCAATGCATCCTCCAGTAGTAAGTTTTGAAAGGTAATCCCTGTCTGTGAATTGGACATACCTTAGAGAGTGTGGGATGCACTGCCCTTGTACTGGATCTCGGATGATAGGAAACAGCTCAAAAAACACTTCTCCATCTGTTGCTGTCACTATTCAAAAGCAAACTTGCCATCATTGCACATGGATCAAATGTGTGTAACCTGACTCAGAACTGTGCCTAGCCAACAATCAGATGCATCTACATGCACTATAAACTTAAGAGAATAGCCAGACTAGTGAGCACAGGTGCACAACACAATGCCTCCTTCAGCTGATAGAATGCGATATTGCTGGTTTCCGTCCACTGAAACTTTTCTGTAATTTTCTTCCTGGTGAGATCAGACAAGTGTTGGCCATGCTGCTGAAATTTGGCACAAACTTATAGTGGTACCCTGCCATCCCTAGGAAGGCTGGTACCTTTCTCTTGGTTGTGGGTGTGGCCCATCCCTGTATGGCCTCAATTTTCACTGGCTCAGGCCAGATGTATCCACTCTCCACCCTGTGCCAAGGTATGACACTTCTGCCATTCCTATCTGGCACTTCTCCACCTTGACTATCAGCCCAATGGTCTGCAGTCGGCAGAACACCTAGGTCATGTGCCTGATGTGATCCTCCCAAGTCTGGCTATAGATGGTGATATAATCCATATACACCAGAGTGAAGTCTCTTGCCCCATTGAGAATGTAGTCCATGAGCCATTGAAAGGTGGCTGGTGCATTCTTCATCCTGAATGGCATTACACTGAACTGGAACGATCCAAGTGGGGGTGACAAAGGCTGACCTCTCTCTGATTTTGGGTGTCAGTGGTACCTGTCACAGCCCTTTGTCATGTTTATCGTGGACAGGTAAAGGGCCCCCCCAACCTCTCTAGGACCTCATCCATCCTTGACATGGGGTATGCATCCGAGTCTATACAGCTGTTGAGCTCTCTGTAGTTGATGCAGAACCTCATAGTACCATCTTTTTGGGGGATCAGCACCACTGTTGAGGTTTGGAAACTACTGGACTTCTGGATCACCAGGAGAGCCACCATCTCCTTGATCTCCCTCTCTATGGCATGTCTTACTCCTTCTGGGAGTCTGTAGGGGGGGCTGTCTCAGTGGGGCTTGGGACCCTGTAACCAAGTAGTGCTCTGCCAGCATGGTATACCCATTTCCCCATGAGCATTTCACCAAATGTATGCAGCACTACACACATTTTGGTAGCTTGGGCCAGTGTCAGCTGTTCAGAGAGGGTGACAGCATCTATTGAGGATTCTCCTTTAACCTCTCCCAGGAGATCCAGCAGCCAGTCTACATCTGTCTTCTCCTCCTCCTAGAGATAGCTGCACACAGTCAGGACCATCTCATCCTTGTCATGATAGGGTTTCATCATGTTGACGTGGTTGATTTGCTGTTTGCACCTCATGTCTGGTAGCGCCACCATGTAATTAACATCTTTACCCTCCTGACCACTGAGTAAGGCCCCTCCCAAGCTGCCTGTAATTTATTCTGTCTGACAAGGATGAGTACCATCACTCATTGCCCAACTGCGTACTCCCAGGCTCTGACCCCATGGTCATACCACATCCTCTGCCTCTGATGTACAGTGGCTAGGTGTTCCTGGGCAAACCCCATGAGCTCCCTGGGCCATGACCTGAAATTCAGGACACACTGTTCAACAGATTCCCCTTGGGGAGCAAGCTCAGCCTCCCATTCATCCCTTACCAAATCAAGGGGACCCCTTAAACAGGAGCTCAAAGGGTGAGAAACCTGTGGACTCCTGTGGGACTTCCCTATATGCAAATAAGAGATGGGGTAGGTACTTGTTTTATACTTTTGCATGGTGGTCAGTGAATGCCCTTAACATGGTCATAAGAGACCCATGCAATTACTTGACCAGACTGCTAGTCTGGGGGTGGTGTGGTGTGGTGAGGCCCTGATCTACCTTACCTCACACTTCCTCCAAAGACCAACCGTCAGATCAGAGATTAATTTGGTGCCCTGGTCTGACAGAATCTCCTGGGTAAAACCCACCTGGCTAAATATCCCCAGCAGTTCATTGGCCACCTTCTCAGTCTTGATGAAGGACAAGGGCACTGCATCTGGGTACTTTGTGGTGTAATGTATGACCATCTAAATGTGTCGCTTGCCAGTGGCCCTACAATGTTCATGGCAACTCGCCAAAATGATTCCTCTATAATAGGCAGGGGAATCAAAGCCACCTTATTAGCCTTGTCCTCAGCCTTTCCTATCCTCTGACACTGGAGACAAATCCAGCAGTAGTTTGCCACATCTTTAAAAATACTGGGCCAGCAAAAACTGTTAGTCAGTTGCCTTTTTGTCCAGTTGATCCTTCAATGTCCAGAAAAGGGCATGTCATGGGCTAAGGCTAGAAGCTGCTCCTATAGTCCCTAGGAATCACTATCTGCCAGAGTATCCCTTCTTCTTGTTCTCCCCTTGAAAACCGCTCACAGTACAGGATCCCATTCTTGCAGTACACCTCCCTTTTCCCAGAACTTGGAGAATGACCTTATACATTGATGGTTAACTCCCTTAATTTTTGCAGGGATGGGTCAACTTGCCAAGCTCTCTCTAGCTCCCATGCCTGACTTTCCCAAAACACACTATGTTGTGGGACAGACACCCATGGCTGGGGCCTCCTCAGTTTGTAGCTATGGCTAAGAACCCCTGCTCCCAGCTCATTCTTAAGCTACAACTTCTCTTGCTACTGAGGTAGGGTTGTTTCCTCTTGCACTGCCCCACCCCTGTGCCCTCAGGAGCTGGTTCCCTCACCTTGCTAAGGGTAGTGACACATACAATAGTGACCCTTCTATTGAAGTCATTACCTATGATTACATTCACATGCAGGTCTGGTACAACACTCAACTCCCATATGCCCTGGGCACCTTTCCAGCTTAGAAGGATACAGGCCATTGGCACTGAAACCATAAGACCTTTACTTCTCTAATTCTAGAAAATTGGTCAGGCAGGATCTGTCCCTCCAGATTCAAATCCTGCTTCACCATAGAAATGGAGGCTCCAGTGTCCCTCAATCACTGGGTCACCATCCCTTTTACAAACACAGGGTGCATATGTGCAGTGGAAGTAGAGGGCATTGCACTCTGTGTACAGGCTACTAACTGCTGTGAGCTCCCCTTGCTACCACCTACCTCCTGCACTAGCCCCTTTTTTCACACAATTCTGACAATTACATGACAAATACCCCAGTTCCTGACAGATATAACACATGTGTTCACCTATCTCCTTGCTTTTGAAACCAAATGGCTTCCCTTTTTGTTCAGGCACAGGCTTGCCTCCTTTAGTTTGCCCTCTGGTGTTCTCTTAAAACCATCTGATGTCCTTTCCCCATTACCTTTATGATGAGAGGATAGTCGGATGGTTAAATACTGTTAAGCCCTCTTGGCTGCCTCTGTCGTGGAGCTCAGAGTTCTATCTAATAACCATACTATTAGTTCCTCAGGTACAGCTTTTAGGAACTGTTTCAGAAGAAATAAATCTTATTTCCTGTGCACAGCAATCATTTGCACCCTCTACCCAGTGTTCTAACAAATCACTTAACTACACACACATTTCAGCTTATCTATCTCCTAGTGCTTTTCTTAACCCTCTAAATTTTTGCTTATATGCATCAGGAGTTGACTCAGAATGGTTTAGCAAGGCATGTTTCAGTTTACCATAGTCCTTGCAGTCCTTATTGTTCATTCTGACAAAAGCTTTTAATGCCTTGCCTGTAAGCAGTGGTGATAGGTGAGTCGTCCAAGAGCCCTGCCCAATTGAAATTGCCCACAGATTCTCTTAAAGATCTTAAAAACAAATCATGAGCATCCACCTTCCGATATCTGGAACACAATTTAGAATTAATTTTGGCTTCCTGGGTTTAACCCCTCATGCCATTACTCACAGTTTGTGGTGTTTTCCTCTGGCACAGAATCTACATCTGTCTCTCATGGACAAGCACCTTCATCTGGATCTCATGCTGGCACTGCCTTCTCACTCCTCTTGTGGATGCTGCCTTTCTCACTCCTCTTGCTCATGCTCATGCTGACACTGCTTTTCAAGCTCCTCAGGCTTCCTGATTACTCCTCTGCAAATCCACATAGCCTTTGGCCTCCAATGTCTGCCTTTGCCTTAATCAGGGAAAGCTCCAGCTCCAACATTTGTAACCGGTCTGCTTGTGCAGCTGCCCCAGTCAAAGGCTCTGGCTCAGTTGCATTCTCCCTAACCTCCATCTCATGACTTTTGCTAGTAGTGACCCCTTTTGCATGGCTTTCCTGGTCAGTTTTTTTCAAGGATGTCTATAAGTGTCCCCCATGTTTGGCCTTCTTCATAGCCCAGTTCTCTCCTGCACAGCTCCTGCAGGTTTATCAGTGTGCATTTCTCATATAGTCCAGACACATTTTCTGTATATCTACTCTTTCTTATAACAAAATAAAACCAGTAGAATACACATTTCCCCTTTGTATACACTGTTCTGCGACTGGACAGATAACCTTTATGCTGACAGAACTGTTTCAGATCCCATCTGATGCCTCCAGTTTGTGGCATACTGGTCTCTCCCAGACTCAGCCTGCTCACAGTTACCAGCTTTCTCAAACCCTTCACATACCTGCAATGGTACTTCAGGAGCTGCCACCACTTAGCATAGACACCTTCTTGGGGTGTCTCTAGGTCTGAATCCCACCATAGCCATTGCTCACACAGTATAGCACTCCTTGCCTAAAGGTAAACAACCTACCACTCTCTGTCATAGCTGAAAATGCCTCACTTTAGAAACAAAATAAATGTATATATATTTTATTGGTGTTTTCATAATAAAATAATACTTGTATATTTGAAGCATCATAGCTTATACTGAGTCAGCATAAGCCAACACAAAGGATATACAATTCTGTAGCATAATATATAACTCTGTTACATAGCATACTCATGAAGGGTCAGAGGTTAATTAATATGCATCAATGCTAAGTTATATTTCCCATTGAAATTAGTTGCTAACTTATGAAAAGGTTTTCAACATATGTTTAGCTTGTATGGGCTTTTACGGCCCATTACGTTTTTTTTCCCCTTTAGAAATTTAACACTAAGTAAAAATCTTTGCACAGCATACTGTATAGGTTTTCAAAATCATAATTGACATGCAGTGGGTAGATTTTAAAAATCATCTTGCAGCACAAAGATTTGGAGATGCATGATGCCCATCACACTAATGTAGCATCATGTGTCATTGCACTGTGTCATTGCATTGAAAAGTGTCACACAGCATGGAGACTTTCAAAACATTTGCAGCACATAGATTTTGAAAACATTCAGGCTGCACATAGATTTTGAAAATCATTGTGTATCTATCTATCTATCTATCTATCTATCTATCTATCTATCTATCTATCTCCCACTCTCTCTTTCTATCTGTCTATCTAGTATATGCCATGGCCCGATGAGAAATATTGCTGATATTTTTCACGAGTGCTGTTTGACCTTATGACATCACGAGTGGTGGAGCCACAAGTGCAGGGCTATCTTTAGGGTTTTGTGGGCCATCAGCAGGATTAGTGAATTCATGGTGCCCCCCCTACCTGGCCTACCTTCATCCCTTGCATTTGACTGTAGCCCATAGTAAACACATATATTTTATTTTCAGTACAACCAGGAGTATATTTAAATTGTTTAGGGGGAGACAGCAGTGTTTAAGTCCTTGGGGTTGTTCTTCCCACATAATCCATTGCTGCCTATCTGCCTCTTATTAACTGGGTCATAGCTTGATGAGGCATTTCATAACATCAAGATGCTGCATTGGAAGGAGTTGCACAGCCCTCTGTTGCTCTTTTAAGAAGATAATAATAAAAAAAATAAGCCAAACTGCTCTGGTTGGGGACCCTCCCATAAGCAGTAGGCTCCCAACGACCACAGGGTTTGCTGGTGTCTAAAACCAGTGATGCATGAGTGATGCCAAAGGTCAAACAGCACGAGTGAGAAATAGTAGCAATATTTCTCATTGGGTCATGCTATATTCTGTTTATCCAAAGCTTCATATTTTTTTCATTTTGTTGCTTTTGTTAAGTTTTTATGTTTATTTTGTTTTAAAGAGAGGTTTTTTTTGTATCAGTGTTGGGGTTCCAAGAGCTGGGTGGCTTGTGATGCAATGACACATGATGCTACATTAGTGTGATGTGCATCACGCATCTCCAAATCTGTGAAAACATTGAGAGGTGCTGTGAGTTTGCGTGTCAGCGAGTAAGTGCAGCCTTCAGTGATGTTGAAAACTAGTCTTTTTCAGCTTAATTGTGCAGGAAAGCCTGTCAGAGCAAAGGAACCTGTTTTGGGGACCCATTTCACTAGTTTTTTGTCTTTTTTTTTTAAAATATGGCCAGAAATTCCTTTTCTTTGCACCTCAAAATCCAGAGTGCAAAGCTTAGTGAGAGAAGCTATCCACCTATGTTGGACCCACCAGCCCACCCCCCAACCGGCATCGGGGTGTGCATTGGGGTCATCGGCCCTAACTCTCAACCCATCAGATGTGTGAAGAAGCAGAGGTATAGGAGAATGGGGTGAGAGTTAGACCGATCACCCCAATGCGCACCTCGATGCTGGTTGGGGGTGGGCTGGGGGTCCAAGGGGGCCTTTCAACTCTAACACTGAATTTCCTTGCTTTTGTTGCTGTGGAACAGCCCTAACTAATGCATTAAATGGAGTTTTTTGCCTCTAATTTCCCTTCTTTTTGAGCATGATGATGAGAAATAGTGAATGTAATGTGGCGGCGGGAGAACTGGGCCCTTTGGGCCCCATGCTCCCACCACATGATGTCTTGTGACATAGTAACATGAACAGCAATGCAAACAGAAACGCGAACAGTGGCGCACATGGTAACACAAATGTAAATGATAAAGGAAACGTGAATAGAAACGCAAGCGCAAAGTGAAGCTGAAGTGAACAGTGACACAAACGGACATTGAAACACGTACAAAAATGCAACTGGTAATGTGAACAGTGAGGGTAGTGGTATTTTAAATGGAAATGTTAAGTGTCACAGCAAAAAGAACTCGAAAGGAAACAGAAACGGAAACGCGAACGCAAGCGCACACGTAAACGCAAATCATAACGCACACAGGCACAGTACCACAACTGTAAATGCAAATGGTAAAGTTAACATGAAGAATAATGCCAAAGGAAAGAGAAACGGAAACGGGAACAGAAGCGCACACGGAAATGCAAACCGAAACATGCATGGGCACAGTACCGCAATTGTAAATGCAAATGGTAACGGTAACAGCAACAATAACAGCAAAGGAAACAGAAGCATAAAAGGAAATGCAAGCACATATGGAAATGCAAACCGTAATGCGCACGGGAACAGTAACGCAATTGCAAATGCAAATGGTAACAGTAACAGCAAGGAAGATGCAAAACAAAAGAGA
The DNA here is from genome assembly GCA_016271365.2 of Neoceratodus forsteri. Taxonomy (NCBI): domain Eukaryota; kingdom Metazoa; phylum Chordata; order Ceratodontiformes; family Ceratodontidae; genus Neoceratodus; species Neoceratodus forsteri. Next base: position 651,172,268 of record CM028135.1, read on the forward strand.
AACGGAAACGCAAACGAAAGGGCTACCATAAACGCAAATGGCAATGCACACGGTGACGCAAACAAAAATGCAAACAGAAACAGTAGTGGAAACGCAAATGGCAACAGTAACGAAAATGCAAGTGCAAATGACAACACAAAGGGTAACGCACACAGTAGCATACATGAGAATGGTAACGCAAACGGGGACATAAACGCAAATAGAAACAGTAACTGTAACAGTAACGGAAGCGCATCACCTGTTTTTGCCAAACAGGTGCATACAGAAACACAGTGTGTACAAAGAATGTATGCATTGTAATGGGGATCGAAGCTGAAAACGAGCACTGAAAGTACTTAATTGCTAATATCTCAGCAACTGCACGATGTAGTAAAAATTCAAATTTCATAAAATCTTGATTTTCCTGGCTAAGTTTTTGCTATTACATATGTATCTCACAACAAAATCCGTGATCTCGTGACCGCTCGATACGAAGTCCTAAAAAGGTGCGGCGAGCGCCACCATGTTAGTCTATGGGGAAAAAATGTCAACTTTGGAGCACCATAACTTGGCAGCTGTGCAATATTTTTTTCACCAAACTACAAAGCAGCACATCTGTGAAATGTTGGGCTGCCTTCCCTCCAAATTTCAGCCAAAAAAACCAAACCGTTCTTTCGCAGCAGGGTGGCAAAGAATTCCTGTCAATTTGGCCATAGTCTGAAAAAGTAGTGTCGCAATTTGCGGCAATTTTCACAAAATTTTGCAAAAGTGTTGTGCTTGTGACACTACTGGTTCCAGAAATTTGAAAAGCATATTTCTGGGGTGTTAAATCCCAAAATAAAGACATGGCTAGCATCCTCAGGGTCCGACTAGGTGAACACAGAAATAATTGTGTCCCTAGAGGGTCCCAAATTTAAATGCCAAGCATTTTTCTGATCACCAACTGAAAACAAAATGGTGGCTTTGCAACAGTACTAGGGTTATTTGCGACACTATAAAGTGCATTTGTGAAAGTATTGAAATTTTTGTTAACTTTTCCCATTGACTTATAATGGGAACTTGTTTTTTGAATAAGTTTTGAACCATTCAATATTTTTCATGAAATCTTCAAAAGACACATCAGGGACCCCAGCCTCATGTTCCCTGAAGTTTTTGGATCGGTCGTGCAAACCGTGCGACCTGTAGGTGAGAGCAAAGAATGCGCAAAAAAGCATAATTACTCACTTCGTTGTTGCTTAATACCTCCGCAGCCATATATCCAACTGGTACGAAACTTGGCAGATCCCAAGATCTACCATGCCACATCATGCATACCAAATTTCAGGCAAATCCATGGAATGGTGGCAAAGGTATTAAGGTGCAAAAGTTGACCCTTTGACCTTAAAAGTGCTACTCAACCCTAACTATGGTAGCACTACTGTGTTACCAATATATATATATATTAGTGATGCATGGATATCCGATCCAATGATCCGATCTGGTCAGATTTTCTGCATTTTCATAGTATCCGCCTCGATTGGGTACTGCCTATTTAAGGAGCCATTCAGGTAAGTGATCTGAAGGGGTGAGGGGGTGTACGCTGCTCTGTATTGTTTGTTGCTTTTAAAAATAATTCAGAAAAGCCTAGTCTGGCAGTATTTCTACCTTGCTTCTGACACGGATTCTAAAGCTAAATGTATTCTGTGTACTGCACCTACTTTAATAAGTTGGGGTTCATCTATTAAAAGTTACGCAACATCAAGTCTTTTAAATCATTTGAAAAATAAGCATAGAGCAGAGCATGCAGAGCTGTTAGTGGAGAAAGCAAAGCTTGTACAGCTTTCAAAAGATGAGTTCAGTGAGCCACCAGCAAAATGAATTAAGAAAGAGCAGCCGACACTTGAATCCTGTTTAGCCTGAGCCCTTCCTTTTCCCACTGAGCATGCAAGGGCTAAACATATCACAGAAAGCAGAGCAGAGATGATGGCTTTGATGAACAGCCCTATGCCATTCTTGACAACTTGGGGTTTAAAAGGCTCCTTTCAGTATTAGAGCCAAGGTACGTGACACCTTCGAGGGGGTATTTCTCAGATAATATTATTCCAGCCATGTATGAAAGCTTCAGCTGAAGTTAATTAGTGAACTACAATCTGTTCAAGCAATTCGTTTCACCACTGATACATGGACTGCAAAGCATGTATCATACCTCTTAATCACTCTGCATTGGCTAGATGCTAATTACAAGTGCAGAGGTGCTATGTTGGAGCTTAAGCATTTAACAGAAAGGCATGCATGTGAAAATTTATGCAGAGTTTGTGCAAGTTCTTGGTAATTGGGGTCTGCAAGCCAATCAAAGGCACTTAGTCATTAGGGATAATGGCCCAAACATAACAAAGGCAATGAAGTTAAGTGGTGTTCCAAGCGAGGGGTGCTTAGCACATACTCTGCATCTGATCATCCATGATGCCATTATGAGAACAAAGTCCTGTGAAGACTTGCTGTCTGTTGGAAGAGCTATAGTGGGGCATTTTAAGCACTCCAGCAGTGCAACAGAAATAACTAACAGCTTTACAGAAAAGCCTTCAAGAGCCAGTACACAGACTAATTCAAGATGTTCCAACCAGGTGGAATAGCAGTTATTACATGTTAGAAAGACTGCTAGAGCAGAGGCGAGTCCTCACCGTATACGCCTCTGAAACAGAGAACCGAACCCTGAGCTCTACACAATGGGTGCTAGCTGAAAGTATATGCTCAATATTAAAGCCCTTCGAGCATGAAACTAGAAGGTTAAGCCTGCAGTCAGCTTGCATGTCAGACATAATCCCCACTTCCACTGTACTTTATCATGCAATTGAGAACATTAAGATACCTGGCTTACCTTCTATGTGCAAAGCTCTATTGGTGGCTATGGACACTCGATTTAAGCATTATGAAGCATCGGAGGAATTGGTACCTGCTTCATTTCTTGACCCCCATTACAAATTGCATTTTTTTTTAGAATGTACAGAGGCAAATCATTTGCCCGTGCTGTTGTCAAAGAACTAGTTGATGAACTTGATAATTTCAAGCCCAGAATAACGAAGGATGTATGAGCAGAAACCACACTGAAGCCTGAGTGTGAGGCTGAAGACCCATGGGACACCTTTACACAGTGTAATGCTGTGTCACAGGAAAGTAAGTGCTTTAGTTATCTCTTTTGCTGTTGTAAGCTTTGTATAATTTTTGTAATACTCAAATCGTAATATTTTACTGAGACATACCTTCTCCCCCACAGCTGTTGAAAATGCAGAGGTCACTTCAAGAAATACTGAGATTGAAATATACCTATCTGAACATTTGCTCCCCAAAAAAAACAACACCTGATGCCATACATTACTGGGAAATTCATCATCTCCACTTCCGAGACTTGCAAAATGCTACCTTTCAGCTCCACCTAGTAGCGTTCCCAGTGAATGAACTTTTAGTGTGCGGGGGACATTATTACAGAATGTCGCTCTCGTTTATTGACAGAAAATGCAAAGGTTCCTTTTGTTGAAACAAAATCTGTTAAAAAAACTTCTAATATGTTGTCAGTATTGAAAGTGTGAACGTTTTGAAATTTAGTAACACATACTGCGGCCAACTGTAATTTGGTATTTGAACCCCCCCCCCCCCATTACATTATCTAAGTCCATTTTTGCATTTTAAAGCTTGTCATAATAAATTGCAATGGTGCAACGATGTGCAATATCAAATAATAAAAGTGCTAAATGCAAGTTTTTTAAATAAATATAACATTCTTATTGCATATATGTGTAATGAATGCATTGTATTTATTAAAATCTGAACCGATGTTGAACCGAAACCAGTCGGTTCAAAATCAAAAAATATCCAGACCCATAATTTGGGATAAAAAGGTATCCATGCATCACTAATATATATATATATATATATATATATATATATATATATATATATAGTGGACATAGTTCAGCATGGATTTCTCTGCTATGTAAAAAGTCGTTCTGCTGCACTAGTGATGTCTGTACTACAGCAGAACATCTTTTCATTCTGCTGCAATAGGGATGTCAGCAGACAACACTCCCAAGCCATTCGTCACTCGTGCTAAGGAAATGGCAACGAATCAAATGGAGAAACACAGGATCTACTGGACACCAGAAAAAAGGCAGGATCAACCAGATAAGTTAAATACTGTGCTGCAGGATCAACCTGTTTAAAAAAATACAACACCCGGTCCTCAGAATGAAAGTCCTCTCACTAAGCGAGAGGAACAGACACCATTTTTTTAAACTTCAAAACCTTGCCCAAACCTGAAAGGCAACTAATCAAAATGCACCAGGTCCCTAACAACCACACAGTATGCCCTAGCAACCAGGGGTAACTCTCGGGAGGAAACAGCTGAGTTAAGAAAAAAAACATTTAGGTATCAAATGATATTTTTATTTATTTAGGAGGATACCATACACTATATAGAACAGTGTATGGCTCACTATCCACAGCAATGCTCTTCTCAACCTCGTGTTTACTTTGCCGACCGAGAGACCTCTCGAGCTTTGCTCTTGACATCATCTAGTCAGCATAGTAACCACTCGGTTGAGAATAGCCTTGTTGTGATAGTGAGCCATACACTATCATATATATATATATATATATATATATATATATATATATATATATTGCAGGTACAGTAGCACCTGTGTATTAGGGTTGAGTAGGCACTTCTATGTTAAACCCTGATTTTGCAGCTTAATGACTCTGCCCCATTCAACTGATTTAATCAAAATATGGTAGGCACAGAGCTGGTGCCAGGATCTCTGGATCCTGAGAATATTGTGTCAGTTGGTATTAGAGGTGGCAAAATTACAGTGGTGCAAAAGTGTTAAAACTCACCCAAATTAAGAGGTTGTTTTAGTCACCTATAACTATTTTGTTTTAACCTGAAACTTGTAGGTTTGACAGAATATGACCCAAGGTGTTTGCTTTTGGAAGTTTCAAGTTTCAAATGTATATAGTTTTTAAAATATCAAGTAAACACTGTGATGTTTTCTGAGCAGGTTAAGTTCAAAAAATGAACTTTCTAAGGATAGATTAATTTTTCTGTTAGCAGTATTTTTCACGGTTTTCACTGTCATCATTCAAAGCCTGCTTTCATGACAATTGCTTTCATGAGAATCACTGTCATGACAATCACTTTTGTGAAAATCGCTTTTGTGATGTGGTAGTGAAATATACAAAAGCGAAAAATTTGGTAATGAAAAATATGAAAGCAAAACTAATGTTACTGAAAAGTAAGCTAGTGGAAAAATAAAATATGCAACCATATAGTGATGAGGATTCTTTTCTTGGCACAGGACCCAAAGGGCCTTACGATCTGCATCCATAGCTGCACATACAGTAAGCACTTCCACAGCCAGATGGACTCTTCCCTAGTACAGGGCCCAGATTTTCCAGATGGCCCTGCTTGTCTGCATCTCTAGTCACATGGAAGCACAGGGCCTAGAGGGCCCTGCCCTTCTGCAGCCTCATGGACAGCCCCAAGGAGTCTTGTTTTGGGGCTCTGCATATCTGCATCTGTAGTTGTACAGAAAGGCAGGGCCCTAAGGGCCCTGTGCATCCACAGTCAGATGGACTCTTCTATTGGCACAGGGCCCGAAAGCCCTACTTGTCTGCATCTGTAGTCACTCAGAAGCACAGGGCCCATGGACAGCCTATGGATTCTTGTCTTGGGGACCTATGCACCTGCATCCATAGCCGCACACAGACAGACAGACTCTTCCTTAATACAGGACTGAGAAAACCTTGTGTGTTTGCATCTGTAGCTATTTTGCCATTTTCTTTTTTGTCATTTTCTTGCTGTAGGGCCCTGCATGTACAGTGCTATATGGTCTCTTCCCTTGGCAGAGGGCCCAGATGACCCTTTGCATCTGCATCTGTTGATGCATATCCCCAAGAGACTTGTGTGAAAGAGGATACAATTGTACTATCACAAAAAGATAGGAAATTCACTGAAAAAAAAACCTACGTTAATGCAGACATTAAGGTTGAAGAATGCGAAGCAGACAAAGTAAAGAAATGAAAAACATTAGGGTTTGGAGTCTTGGAAGTCTTGGTGAATTGGTTGTATGGTGTTTCTTGGGGCTGTCCGCCTTAATTTCAACCCCCTCCCATAAGCAAACAAACTTACACATGCTCTCATGCTTCATGCAGTACCTAAAGACAGTTACAACTGATTTTGTTGGCCTCATGTGGTGAGCTATACTTCTCTACCCCCCAGCACTATATGCCTATGAGGCATGTGCCTGGAGCTGTACCTTGTGCTTTAGTAGAAGGCTAGAGGCTGGGGGAAGGGGTGGACATTAAGTTTGACAACTCCAAGGAGCATCACACCACTGATTCACCAAGACTCCAGACCTAATGTTTTTCATTTCCTTACTTTGTTCACTTTGCATTCTTTAACCCTAAAGCCTGCATTAATGTAATTTATTGCTATGACAATATATATATATATATATATATATATATATATATATACAGTATATATATATATATATATATATATATACATATATATATATATATATATATATATATATATATATATATATATATATATAATGGGGATGGGAGCTGTCCAGCATGACAATAAATCAAGTTATTTCCACTGCAGTGTGATCTCTGAAGCTGACATCAGCAGAGTTAAAATATCTGTCATTTATACATATTCTGCTGATGTCAGCTTCAGCACAACCTGCACTCTCAGTTAGGTTACTCCAAACAGCAGTTTCTCTTTCCCATTAAAGCCTGCTACACGAGAGATTTCTAAATGACAAACTGCAACCACCTGTATACTATACTGTTTCAGGCTAAAAGCACATGTTTCTCATGGCTTATTTAAACACCAAGCTGAACAGAGCCACAGACCATGCTGATTCTAAGAGACCTCCTTTACAAGCCGTATCGGTGAAAAAAATGTACTGAACATGTAAATAAAAAGTTGAAACTACACTAAGGACTCAAAATAACCCTTCTCACAAATGAAGTAACAGTAAAATAAAGCAGCTAATATAAGAATTTGAGCTGCTAAAATGATAAAAAGAATTCCCCCATCTCACTTCCTGAAATGAAGTCCTGCCCTAAAATACACAACCACCAATGAAAATACAAAGTCAACCAGACAACAACCAATCAGGAAAAAGACACAGAAAACTATACCAATCAGAAACCTAAAACACATCCCATTCACAAGAACTCACACACACTGAAACCACAGACAGGAAGACCAGAAAGCACACAGAAACACAAGAATAACACTCAAGAAACATTACAATAATAGAAAAGCTCCCACCCCCCTGTATAAATAGCACACATGATGTGCAGATCATGTGCTATGGAAAATATTCTCACTCCTGCTGAGTGAGCAGACTCTCAATACGAGGTATCCAGAGTTACTCTGCAGGAGTGAGAATATTTTCCATATCACACTCCTGCCCATCATGTAGTATATATATATATATATATATGTATACATCTTTAGTCCTGGTACTACCACATACAGTACACACAATCTCCTCTGCAGAAACAGAAAGTAAAAACAAAGAGATTAGTTAGGATGTACAGTGTATAAATTATCACATGTGCATTTGGCATTCTTAACTATATGGGCATCATAGAAATGCACTAAATGTAAATCATAATACAAACACACTGTGGGTAATTCTTTTAACTTATAAATGTACTGTGATTGTTTTTGGAGTAGGTGCTTAACCCAACCTCCTCATCTTGGAGTTTGCAGAACCATTTCTAAGCCCATAACTTCAATACTTATACGCTTCCTTCATGTAACCCCCCCCCCACGGGGTCCCATGAGATGGCCTGACTTCTCATTCAAAATTCTACCAATGTGATCTTGAATTCCAAACTTTAATTTATTTATTTATGTATTTATATACTGGCACTTATCTAATGGGCCATTTTCAGGCATGACCCGGGCTATGAAGATGGCACATAGGTAAATATAATTTAGAAATACAAGTACACAGGTACAAAGGGTACAAAATACAGTACAAGAGAACTACAAAGTACAAGTGCAAAAATACAGTATGGGAAGACCGTTGCAGAGTTATAAATACAGAAAGTGTTAGCCACAGTAAATAATTGTTCAGTACAGAAAAGGAGTGGAACAGACATAAATACAGTAGTGTGTAAAACCACAGCAGAATATTTGAAACAGCCATGCAACCAACATTGACCATCTCATACCACAACACATAGGTCATGAAAGAAATAAAGCAGTTGACAAACTGCCTTATCTCTACATCTATCCCTATACTGGAGTCAGGATGTTGAAAATGTTTTTCTTGGTTTCCAAATTTGCATATACTGGAATCAATGGGTAGACTGTTTGCAGCATTTGTGCTGCTTGATGGCAGTTTGACACAAGTGCTGGCTTAGCAGACTCTGGTACATCTAATTTCCTGAAGCTGTTAGACTATCTAATAGATGGCTTACCAGCACAGATAAAAGTCTGCTTTGAAAAAAGGGCTAACAGATCCATGGCAAATTGTCTTCTAAAATCCTGCCCCAAGAGGTAAAGCCAAGGACTTGATTACACAACAGAATGGACATCATTCTGGCATCTTAGAATGCAAAAAATGCACTAATTGAAGATAAAGCACAGTGAGTTGGACAGTGAAATCTAGGATTTTAAAATGTTTAACAGTTTTGTATGAATGTTTAGGAAAACTAACTATGATTAAACAGTGATTAGCTGAGAATCGTCAGGCTGACGTGAGGTGGTAGGATAATGAAGTGAATAAATATTGAAAATCATTTAGGGTGGTGAAAGAGGCTTATTTTCTTGACACTGTAATACAGGTATTTCAAGGAGCCCTCCCCTGTTTAAATAGAAGTACCAGCAGGTCAGCCTGACATTCTGGACCTTCTTCTAGGCCCAAGCTGTTAAAGAGGGACTCTGGCCAAAAGTGCTACTTTGCAGAATTAGAATAAGCATACCCCCAATAAATCACATACCAAAAATTAGGTTTCTGTGTTACTTCATTTTAAAATTATGAGCTATTTTGTAACCCTGATTTCACTACCTGTTCAAAATAGCCAGTTTCATTGAAGGGCTGCTGCTGATGTCATATCCAGAACTCACAGTCTAGTCTTTCCTGTCAGCAAGCTTACAAGACCTGTTTCTCCAATGTTTAAAAATCATGTGTAATGGTTTTTACAAGTAAAAGAAATAGCGACATTCAAAAAACATTTCTACAAAAACTGTGTATTTCAGGTTTTGGAACAAAGTTGACAAATTCATATTTTAATGCCTTTTTGATATGGTTAATTTCTCCAGGGTTCCTGAATGCTGAGTCAGCATGCATCCTGGTTGCTGATACCATTTGGGGTGTTACTCTATGGTGTCTGTTAGGAAGTTGTATTGCTACTAGCATTGCATAATGGTAACTTTACTGCTGTGTGTCAGTGTCTGCTTTATAATAAGTTTTAAAGAGCACATTTCCTAGTCCTTTTGACTTTCATGCATAAATTACCCCTTCTTGCATTGATTCTGTAATTGTATTTTATTACTGTCCTCTGCAGTTAGTTTTTGCATTTTGCAAAATGAATGAAATGCAATTCCAGAATCAGTGCAAGAAGGGGTAATACAGTACACTCCTGATTAACCGAACCCAGGTTAACCAGAAATCCCTGTCATCCAAACCGCGGTTATGTCACCCGAAATTTTGTTGCGTAAACCAGAGTTGTTTCAGAACGACGCTGATGCCACGATGGAGTGTCTAATTCTGTATACTGATTCTTTATATTTAATTCATGTACCTAAATGCTTTGATTACTGTACCTTATGTTTCCAAGGAGAGTGAGAGTGGCAGCTTGCAATTGGTCAGTATACATCACCTGGTCATCAGCTGGTCCCTTCAAGTATGACAAGATGTACGCTGTTGCTTCCATTTCATTTCTCATTTAATTCTGTCTGTGGTTTAAAGGTGAGCACAAAGAACACAAAGAGGAAGCAAACTGTGCTTATTTGTGCAGCAGAAGCTGTGGATCTTGGATTGCATTGAAAACATATGCATGAAAGTCAAATGGACTGGGAAAGGTGCTCTAAATCTTAACCTCTATCTCCACCTCTCAACAAAAGATTGCTCTGTTTTATAAAATGTCTTTTCCTAGCAGATGAAACTCAGCCTCCTGTTTTTGTAAGTTCCATGTCCTGTCTTTCACAAAATGGGGTAATTTTTGCATGAAAGTCAAAAGGACTGTGAAAGATGCTGGCAGCAACTTTATCTTCTCTCAGTCCCCATGCTTTCTTACCGAGGTAGAAGAAAGTCAGTTTTACACAAAAAAAAACATACTAACAAGGCATTTGGATTTTGGCATAATTAACTGCTAACAGGTGTATTGAGGAAGGGGGAACATAGTACGTACATTGTGTACTGGTAGATTTCCCTTGCAAAATTACTGTGACTGCATTGTGCTACACAGTGAGAGTCACACCTCTGCCCTACAGTGACACCATCAGGAGCCAGCAGCCCAGCAGCTGAAAAACAAAGGCAAGTGCAGAAAGGATAAAGCAGGGCTCAAAAACAAATCCAAATTATGGAAGACAGAGTAAACTTTGGCCAAAAATAAATGCACACACTCTTTCAGGTCTAATACGCATATAATGACTACAAGATGTAACTTTTTGGACCATCATGAAAGGTGTTCTTTAAAGCTGCACTGTCAGGATTTTGTTATATTTGCAATGTGTTGTTTATGGCTTTCTAGTTTGCTTAGATATCTGAATAAAACAGTTTCCTCAAAGTATGTCCCTTGCTTTTTTTTTTTTAAGTACTATTGTTGCTAATTTAAATTTGTCAGTTCATCACAAATTTGATTCCTGCAGCTATAGGACCTCCCACCACGCTTGGGGCCCCCCCCCCCGTCTGCAAGGACCCACACGACCATTGCCTGAACTGACCAGGTTTTCCTTGCATTATTTGTGTCCCCTTCATGCAAGACGCACAGCTCCAGTGGTTCCTAGCTGTTAACCTTGTCGCTACAGGTGAGTTCAACTGCATCTACCTAATGCCCAATTAACTGTCTGTACCCTATAATTTTGGTATTCCAGTGTCATTTTCCAACATCTTAGGGCTCATGTACTGTGCTTTGCAATGTGTATGGGTCGCAAAATACCCTCTTAGACACGTTTCTCACCATGTCCGATTTCTGTCTCCTTCCGGATTCCAGATTGGTCTCTCACTTTTTTGCAGGATAGCCTCAGTGTTTGCATTTCTTGTGAAGTATGTTCCAGTGATGCTGTGTCCCAAACCCCACAGTAGTTCCAGCAAGTGCCGCACCATGTTGTTCGCTTGGTTGTGAAATAAATCCCAAATGGTTAGCAGTAGTTGTAATCAACAGTACGTGCTCACAACGAAACATTTTCCCTGGCTTTTGGTGAGAGGAGCAAATTTTTTCCCAGGACATGAAGGTGTTGTTTTCAAAGTAGGTGGGCACGTAGGGGATCACTGCCAAGAGATGTTATGGGGTTGTGGTCTGAACTTGTGGGCAGCGAGTTACAAATAAGTGCTGTGGAGTTTCGTGCTGGCACCGGGCACCTGACTCTGAATGTTTTTCAAGCCTGGTTATACGAACATTTAAATCTGGCATCCCTCCTTAGGAAAACTCAGGGTCCCTCTGATGTTGCCACATTTCTCACCCTTGCTCGACATGCACCTCTCATAGAGCTATTTATTTGATATTCAGAAAGAGTTACATCAACCTGAAATGGTTAGCAGTATTTGTAACGCTGCCCACAATCTCTGATACATGCTCAAAACAAAACGTTTTCCTGGCTTGTGGTGAGAGGAGCAACCTTTGTCCCAGGAGTGAGCCTTATTTTAATTTTATACTAGATGCCAGACTGCCATGGCCCTGCACAAAAGAAATCACTTAAACATTTTTAATGTGGTTAGTAACCACGTCAGCTGCTTGGTACATGTACTGCGGTTCTGAGGCAAGTCAGTGTCTTCTGTATATTTTGTACTCATTCTAAGCTTTGTGGCTGGTGCCAGTATGCAATGCCACTTTACCTATTTATAAGTTCATGTCATGGTCGCAATGCCTTTTGGTACAGTCATATTTGCACAAGCAGTGGATGCTACTGGAAAGGTATGCAATGCATGTCCCTATATATTCCTGACTCAGTGAACTACATTGGGCTCCCGTTTGTTTGCCCAGAAACATGAACCGCAGTATTGATGCCTAAACCCCCATGTCCAGTGTTATTCAGTGTGCCTTGCAGGACCTTGTGAGCACCAAAACCCCATTGTATCACGATCTCCACCCTTGCCACCTGCCCCATGGCTCTGCCACTCATCCCATCCCTCGCTGCCATAAGCAACGTGTCCTGGCAAATGTGAAGGGAGATTCAGTCTCAGATGGGTCCGCGCAGCTACCTCTGTGCAATAGCAGCTGCCACCACTAGCTCCCTACCCCACTCATTAATCTGGTTGTGCCCATCTATTTGAGCCCATAGCCGCAGCACTCTAAGCATCGCATAGCACAGACTGCTTTTTCACTAGGATCTTTGTCATTACTTCAAACCTCAAACTCCCTTCCACCCCTGTCATTCAGAGAAGGGATGGAATGGAAATCAAACCCCACTATGCAGTGGAGTGCATTGACAACCACCACCCATCCATGTTTCCCGAATGGCACTATCCTCCCCTGGTCACCCACTATGCCGCTGCCTGTAGTCACTGATGAATATGCTCCCTAGCCTTTTTCAGCCGAGAGTTATACGAGTATTTTTTTCCATCTGTGATTGGTGAGAGTAGCCAATTTTGTCCCAGGACATGGAGGTGTTATTTTTAAAGTAGGTGGGCATGTCGGGGATCACTGCCAAGAGATGTTATGGGGCCGTGGTCCGAAAGTGTGCACAGCGAGTTACAAATAAGTGGTATATAGTTTTGTGCTGGTGCTGGGCACCCAACTCTGAATGCTTTCCCAGCCTGGGCATACAAACATTTAAATCTTGCATACCCCCTTAGGAAAAGACATGGTCCCTCTGATGTCACCACATTTCTCAGCCTTGCTCGACATGCACCTCTCAGTGAGCTGTTAGTTTGTTGTTCAAAAAGAGTTAATTGAACCTGAAATGGTTAGCAGTATTTGTAATGCTGCCCACAATCTACGGTATGAGCTCTCAACAAAATGCCTATGTTTGGCCATTCCTTACTGCCATCCCTCAATGCCATAAGGAAGGTGTCCAGGCAGCGATTGTGTGTGTGTGTGTGGGGGGTGGGGGGGCTCCGGGTCCACTCAGCATGCTCTCTGCAATTTCCACAGATACTCTTGTTTTCAAGTGTTACAGTCATGATCTCACTATAATAGTGGTGGTGGTGCACTGACATTGTGCAATAGGGCAAGCTGCGTTCTCTGTTTTGCAAGACTCCATCATTTCTAGCGCGGTATTGTAATCTGTACCCCCCACCCTCCTGCGGATATGTGTAGTTTCAAACCCCTGCATTCTTGGGCATCATGAGCTTTTTTCTAATGTTGCTGGACTTTCATCTGCATCTCATTGTTGGTTGCTGGTAATCACTAGACCATGTTTTACATGATCTGGCATGTACATCCACTATCCAGAATTCACATCTCAGTTCAAGTGCAAATAGTATGTTCATCTGACTTTAGATGCAAATGAACACAGACTGTCATCCCCAATGCAGCTAGATGTAGCTTTCTGATATCAGGCAGGTGACAGATGTGGCGCTGGTGAATGCACAATGCAGTGCTGCACCTATGTCTACATTTCCAATTATCCTGTCTTTGTGCATGAGGCTATAGGGCATGCAATCAAATGGTGCTCTCTTCTTCTTCTTTACCTCCCCTGCCCTTTTCCAGCCAGCTGTAAAGCATGGCAAAAGTAGGACCCCACTAAAAATCTGATGTTGCTTATCAGTTGGACTATACTGTCTAAATCTTAGATCTGGAGCTGATGAAATTTATGTTGCTGAATTTTACCTATGTTGGACTATTTAAAATGTTTGGTTGGGCCTGGATTTATATTACTTTAAATTTTTTCTACGGCTCCTCCTACTGACTGATGATTTTTTCCCGGACTTTTTAATTTGTTTTGGTTTCCTGGTGGTGTGAGGACCAGGGTGCCTTTGTTTTATTTTCCATATTATTTGATGTTTATGTTTATTTTAGTGAATGTCTGACCATTTTCCTTCCTCCTTGGCTGTGAGAGGGCTGAGGAAGGGGGGGAATTTATTTTTGTGTACATTTTTAAATCCTGTGAGAGGGGATTGTGTTATTGTATGTTTTTTTTTTTTTTTTCTCTTCCTCGGCTGTGTGAGGGCTGTGGAAGGGGGAGAATTTATATTTGTTGTCTGTTGTATATCCTGTGAGAGGGGATTTTATAATTCTAGGGTTATAAGTCATCTTTTAGTGGGAGGAGGGTTTTGTTTTGGGGTTTTTAACTGTCTGCTGTTCTACTTTGAATTTGGGCTTCTGGGGTTTTATGTTTTTCCCCTACTATTATTTTATAATTATTAATAGAATGTGCCTGCTTGCCCCCCCATCCTGTGCTATTTGGCTTCCGCTCTTTGTGCCCTCCGCCCATTTTCTTCTCCCCCTCGCCTGCTTTTATCTATCAGTGCTGTCGAGCGATGGGGATTGCTCGCAGGGGAGAGAGTCAGGGGTGGGTGGGGGGTTGTGGACAGCGGAACCCGAATGAGTGGAGCTTCCCCATAGGGGTGGTTAGGGCCAGAAGATGCCCTGGGGTGAAATGGTACCTAGAACGTGGAAATTCAGTTCTAGTTTCTATACCCAAGGGCACCTCTGATTTGGGAGGGCAAGTAGTTGGGACATCTCACCAATCTCGTCCAACTCGGGCGCTGTTATGCAATGCCAGATCTGTCTGCAACAAGACTGGCCTTATTGCAGACTTTGTTGGTAGGGTAGATCTGGTTTGAATTACCGAGACCTGGTTGGATGGGAATGCTGCCCCTATTTTAGAGGCAGCTGTTCCCATCGGGTACTCGATTTTACATCGCCCGAGATTGGACCACAGGGGGGGAGGTTGTGGTCTGTTTCAAGACTGAATTGGGCCTAACTAGTGTACCAGTTGAGGAGGCCAGATCTTTTAAGTGTACCATGGTAGCTGGTGTGGGGTGCAGGATAGCTCTCGTCTACTGTCCAACAGGTGATGAGAAGCAGTTCCTGCAGGAAGAAGCAGACTTTGCCGCTGACATGGCATTGGAGTCGCCCAGACTGATGGTTCTAGATGACTTCAACGCCAGGGTCGATGATGAATCCTCACTTTTTGGTCAACACATCCTCCAGTTGATGACATCTCTGGGCTTCACACAGGTTGTTTCCTCAGCAACTCACAAGGGTGGTCACTCTCTTGATTTGGTCTTCCTCCTGGGTATCGAGGCCTCCAACTTGGTGGTGGAACCAGTCGGTTGATCCGACCATTACTCTGTTGGGTTCAATTTTTCAGCCCCCCTGGGTAGGTCAGCCCCTGTGGAGATGGTCAGTTATCACCCTTTGTGGGACGTGGTCCCTGAAGACCTGATGTTGGTAATTGACCTCTCGTTACTGGGCGAGACTACCATAGATCCTGAGCAGTTAGTTATGGCCTATAAAAGGGCCATTTCCTCAGCTCTTGATCTGATTGCTGCTGTCCGTGTTCTCCCCCTCCCGCGACGCTCTGGGGCCCCTTGGTTTGATGGGACTCTAAGGGAGTTGCGTAGACAAGGGCGTAGGTTGAAGTGTCGTTGGTGGAGGACAATCTTAGATGTCCACCACCTTATTTTGTTAAAACATTATAATTTCTATCAAACAGAAATTTCCTATAAGAAGGCAGAATTCCTGTCCAGGGAAATAGCTGTCACATGGAACCGACCGGCTGAACTCTTCAGAACTGTTGACAGACTGTGTAACCCAGCCTGTCTGCAGTTCCATTGAGCTTTTTCACAAAATGATTGTGATGAGATCACTCACTTCTTTGCAAATAAGGTGGCTGACATCAGGCAGGAATGCCACCAACTTCACTCTATGGGGGATGCGGTTGATCGGTACCATGTCACAGAGCTCGGAGTTTCTTGGAGTACCTTTGATCTGTCGGAGTTCATAGATATTTATGAGGATTGTCCAGGCGATGGATTCCACCTGCTGTAGTTTAGACCCGGGCCCTACTTCCCTGATTTTGGGTTGTAGTGACATCATTGGCCCGGTCTTAGCTCGGATTGTCCGGTGCTCTCTGGAGTCGGGTGAGTTCCCTAGCTCCCTGAAGGAGGGGGTGGTGATACCCTTTCTGAAGAAAGCTTCTTTAGACCTGGAGAACCTAGCAAACTACAGGCCTATCTCTAACCTCCCTTTTGTGGGGAAGGTTATTGAGAAAGTTGTGGCAGCTCAACTGGATAACCATTTAACCATCCATAATTTATCGAACCTCTCAAATCAGATTTTCATAAGAGGCATGGTACTGAGACTGCTCTGGTTCAAGAGCTCGATGATCTCCTGATGACAAGAGATCGGACACATTGTTCCATCTTGGTTCTCCTTGATTTATCATCAGCTTTTGATACTGTGGATCATGGGGTCCTGCTTGAGCATCTGAGGTCCATCTGTGGGCTGTCTGGTACAGTTCTCAGATGGTTTACATCTTTCCTCTCTGGTAGAATGCAGAGAGTTGTCTCGGGTTTATTTTCTTCTGGGGCTTTCTCTCTGCCTTGCAGGGTACCTCAGGGCTCGGTGCTGTCCCCCATGTTATTCGCAGTATATGTGCTGCCCCTCGGAGACATTGTAAGATGGTATGGGCTGAGGTTTCACTGTCATGCTGATGATACCCAGCTCTACCTGTCTTTTGCCCCTGACCAGGTTAGTGCTATCTCAGTATTAAACAGCTGCCTCGTTGAAATCCAAGATTTGATGAATACCAGCGGTTTGAAGCTGAACCCAGGAAAGACTGAGGTGTTGGTAGTGAACCCGGGTCATAGGGCAGAGGGGTTGAGGACTGAGCTCTCCTCCAGTTTATTCCTGGGGGGGGGGGCTCCATATTCTCATTTCTGAATGGCTGCGTAGCCTGGGAGTGGTGCTTGATGATGGTCTGACCCTTCATCCTCAGGTGTCGGCAGTCATCAAGCTGGCCTTTTACCATCTTAGGAACATTGCTAGGATTAAGCACCTTGTTCCGTCTAGCGACCTACCTGTTTTGGTCCATGTCTTTGTGACATCGTGCCTTGATTACTGCAACTCCCTGTACTTAGGGCTTCCTGGGGTTGATATCCACCGCTTGCAGCTAGTGCAGAACGCTGCAGCACATTTGCTGACTGGGGCATCTAGAAGAACGTATATTACCCCTGTGCTGCACGGTATGCACTGGCTGCCTATTCAGTGGTGGATCACCTTTAAGGTAGGTCTATTGACTTACAAAGCCCTACATGGACAGGGCCCTGATCACTTGAAAGAGCTCCTGGTCCCTTACACCCCTCTGCGACAGCTCTGCTCGGTTGACAAGGGATTGCTGGAGATTCCGAGGGTAAGCTTAAAGTCATCTGGTGCGCATGCTTTTGGTTTTGTGGCACCTACCCTCTGGAATTCTCTGCCATGTCATCTTTGGGAGTGTAGGATGGTGGGGTGTTTCAAGCAGGCACTAAAGACTTTTTTGTGGGGGAAAGCCTACTCTGGATTTTCTTGATTTTCTTGTATTTCTTGTATTTTGTTTTATCTTGATGTGCAGCGCTTTGGTTATATGAAAGGTGTTATAACAAATAAATATTATTATTAAATAAACTGTAAAAAATAAATAAGCAAATAACACAATATTTAGGGTGGAACTAGATTGGGCTTATAAGAACAAGTCACTAATACATTATAATCTCATATCATATATTGTCTTAGTGTATAGTATCATTGTCATGTTTCCACAACATTGGCCATACACCATTTTGGATTTGCAGGTGTATCTGATCATTTGTAGCAAGCACACACATATATCACACCCCCCCCCACACACACACACACACACATACACATACACACATTGTTACATACACAGAGGGTTTATAATAGTGAATGAAAATGTTCATTTTCACATACCTACTGCTAACTTGAAACTGCCTAACACTGGAGTTATAAAACGAAAAAGAAACTCAATTTTAGTTCTTTGTAATACACAGTGCATCAGATAAGTAGTAAAGGAGATTCGGTCAAGGAGAAATATTTAAGAAAGGAATGGCTTCATGCTTTTGAACAGGTTATGTCCCTATACTGCGACGCTTTTATTGGTGGTTATACAGTAATTCTTTTAAGGGGCGAGGTGTCACGTCATCATCATGTGCTGCTTTCCTTTTTTTCAAACAATATTGAGAATACAGGACAGGCAATTATGCATAACCAGAGTCTTCTGCCAGAAAGGTGTTCTGGTTAACTGTTACCTTGACAGCGAAGCTCAAGTGGTCCATGTGAATCAGAACCCTGATATGGCAGAACAGACTGGTTGTGCAGCTCTCATCCTGCATTTGTTTTATAGTGTATAGTGTTATGTGAAAGGTGAACTTGTTAGTTCTTTTGCTTTCAAAATGCAACTGACATGCAGTCTCTAGAAGTTTCAGAATGCTGTTGTGCCACAGAAGGGTGCAATCACAAGCCATGACTTTTTAACTGTGGTACAACAACATTTTGAAAGGGATGGAATTCTGTGCAGAACAATTCAATATTATACACTATATAATAGTGCATCATCATCTCCCTATATGATAAAGGCATGCCTTGTAGTACATAACATAGACATAACAGAATATGTAATCACACTTTAAAGTGGATTTCCAACTCTGAGTACTAAGTTATTACTACCGATGTCTCAAAGAAAACTTTGAAAAAAATATATTTAGGTACCATTCTGTTAGAATTTCACATATATTCTATATATTTCTCTTCCAATTGTTTATTACTGAGTACATTGCATGAACACATGGGGCCAGATTCACAAAGGTCTGCCATAAGCTGCAGCAATGGCAGCTTGCAGCGACCATTCCTGTGACCTGGCCCATGCACCCCGATTCAGTATCGGTGTGGGTCCAGGGGTCTGCATCCTGCGACTTGCAATAGCTGCGCAAGGTGAGGCGCAGCTCCCGGGCATGTCGCAGGTCACAGGCCAAAGTAGGCAACAGACGCACCAGGTGAGGGCCGCCATGGCACCCCCATGCCCACCTCTGAGGCACCGTAAGATGTGGGCTCCAGCCCCAAGCCCCCTTGCCATGGCCCCCACAGATCAAGCACCCTTACCTGCCCTGGTGGCCCAGTGGTACTCCACCCCCACCAACACACACACACACCCGGCGGGTGAGTTGACGACTGGACCTCGTAGTAAGGGAGGGCTGTGCCAGTCGCCGGTGGGGTAATGGGGGTGTGTGGGGTAGGGCTCGCACTGTGGGGTGGGGGGCCACTAGACTACCAGGGTTACAGGGATTGCAGGGGGGGATCGTGCCCCAGGGCATGTGGGGGGCTCAACATGTGTGTGTGGGGGTCTGGGCATTGGGGGTGATCCACACACACATCCTGGCACAGTGTGTGCCATGTCTGGGACCTGGAGCCCATGGGGAGGCTATAACCCACAGGGGATGTGGTGCTGGGGCACAGTGGCAACCTCCAGTGAACAGCAAAGACCACTTAGACCACCTTTTTGGTGGCATAACTGGTCTTTGATAGATGTTTACTGGTGGTTGTCTCTGAATCCCATTTGTGGACATACCAACCACCCTACTTGAATAGGGTGCAAATGCTGCCAGAAACCCCCTTACGCCATGTTGCAAGGGGGCTTATGGTGCATAGCTGCAGCTGGGTACAGGCAGCCTGCAGCATGTCACAGGCTGCCTATGTGAATCCCGCCGGGATGCAACTCAGGATGCAAGTGCTACTTGCACCACTTTTTCCGACGCAAAGTTGCTTTGCATCCTGATTTACCTTTTGTGAATCCGGCCCATGATCTTTATCCTTTTGAGTTCATCAGCCTCTTAAGCTTACTCCACACTTCAAGCCATAATACTCTGCTGTGACTTCACAATGTGTTGCCATGAGAGAAACTGTGATGTCACAAGCAGTGCATTATGACCTCAGGTAGGGAAAAAGCAACAGGAATAGATGTATTCTTCATGAACAAATGTTTTTGTTTTCATGCAAATGAGCTCAATAATAATTAATGGGGAGAAGGAATACAAAACTAATCTGAAAGACAAGTTGAACTGTGTCTAAATATTATGCATTGTTACAGTTTTCCTGAAAGTGTCAGCTACTCTGTAAGGCAGCTGATGCTTGCACTTGTCATTCCAGCTACTTTTCAGAACTTTAGTTTCAGTCAGTATTTTTGTGCACAGGATCATCGTTTATCTCAACGAGATGGACAGCCACTCCCTTCCACTTCTTTATAGCTGTGCCATGCCCCTTCACTCAGGCACGTGATTACATGTGACCAGAAAGAGTGTAGCGGTGTGTACAATGCCCTACACTCGGCTCATTGACAGTGGCGCAAAGGCAGTTAATATTCAGATAGGCCTTCTTCACAGGTACAAACACTGCATGACAGTTGATGCCCTTAGATTGGCTATTGACAGCTCTGTCAGCTCTGTCATCGACTATGGGCTAGCCATCTATGGCTCAGGTTCCCCTATTGCCCTCCGTAGGATTTCAGTGGCACTTAAATTGTGCCAACTTCTTTCGGGCACTGCCCGTCTAACACACACCTGTGATCTGTACACCCAGGATGGGTGGCTTCCACTCCTCAGCAGGACCCAATACCAGACTTGTCTGGTAACCAAAAAGGTTCTCCTCGGGCACATGCCACCGGGAGTTGAAAAGCTCCTTACTGTATACTGCAGCACCCAGCATACAAGAACTGTGCAACACCAAATCTACCAGGTCCCCTGATGCCGGACTACTGTGGATCAGAGGTCTTTCACCTACAGGGCTCCACGGTGGTACAACTCAACAATGAAATGCATACCACAGCTATGATTGGCACCTTTAAGAGGCAACTCCAACAACATCTCACCGCAACCAGTCAGTGTGATTTCTTCACCTAAGGTGGTCACCTCTCCTCCCCCACTGGTCCATGTTGGCCTGTAACCTCTCATGCAGTTGCAGCTCTTTGGCTCCTACTCCCTCCTTCACATCCCTCTACACCCCTTCCTTCCACTCCCCCATCTATGACACTTCACGGACATTGGTCCCTCCACTCCCATCAACCATTCTCTTCTACTTCCCTCCCCTCGTACTACCCTACCCTACCCCTAAACAATGGCCCTTCAGCCTGACCACTCTCTCCCTTACCCCACCTACTCCTTCCTACCCCCTGAATTAATTTTTTTTTTTTTGGCTCTTGTGGCATCTTCATCATGGAACCTGCTCTAATCAAGCTGATATTGTCTCTCTCCCAGTATGACAGTACTATTGTATGTGTATATGCATCAATTCTGTGTAACCTCATTGACCTATGTATGTATGTTTAACATTCCATCTTTTGATGTGTAACCTTTGTAAATGAGCAGTTCTTGCTCAAAGGTACTAATAATAATAAAAAAAATTCCTCAGGAGATGGTTTCATCAATTTACTATTACCATTTTGTTTTGTGATTTCATCAATGTTCTTTATTGGCTTGTCTAACCAGCTACAGTATTTACAAAGATTCTGGTTGCATGCCTGTTTTAGAGAAACACACTCCTCTGCTTCCTCAGATTGTTGTTTCTACTGTTAACTCTTTTCCATTACTAGTACTGTATCTCCTCCAGCTCAAATAAATATTCCTTTAGGCATTTCTCATATACTACTGAATTTTCTTAGGACAGAGAGAGGGATCGAGCAGCGAGAGGGAGCTCATCGGAGCTCTGGGACTGGGATTGAACTTTGAAATGATCTTTTCAGTGCCAAAACACTGCAGCCTTGCTGCCCTATTTAACAGGCAGCCTGCAGCAGCGCTGGAGAGTGAGAGAGGGATTGAGCAGCGAGAGGGAGCTCATCAGAGCTCTGGGACTAGGACTGAACTTTGAAATTATCTTATCAGCGCCAAAACGCTGCAGGCTTGCTGTCCTATTTAACGGGTGGCCTGCAGCAGTGCCGGAGAGTGAGTGAGGGATCGAGCAATGAGAGGGAGCTCATTGGAGCACTGGGACTGGGACTAAACTTTGAAATTATCTTTTCAGTGCCTAAACGCTGCAGGCTTGCTGCTCTATTTAACGGGCAGCCTGCAGCAGTACTAGAGAGTAAGAGATGGATCAAGGAAGAAGAGGTAGCTCATCGGAGCTCAGACTGGGATTGGGACTGAAGTTTGAAATTTTCTTTTCGGTGCCAAAACGCTGCAAGCTTGCTGCCCTATTTAATGGGCAGGAGGGTGGGAGCAAGAGGGAGCTTATTGGAGCTACTTTTTATCCCTCCACCCATCCCACACTGCCACCCTTTTAAATGGCCTTTATGGGCTGGTAACGGGAGGGGTTCTCTGGAGGTGGACAGATCAGGACTATGATCTTACAGGCAGCTGGGGATGAAACAGAGCTAAGATATACTATATGCTTGCTACAGAATAATGTTATAGTAACTGAGGAGTAAAACAGTGCTAAGTGTACTTTATGAATGCTTTGCAAACTGTTAGAACTTATTACAAGTGTTTAGTTGCTAAATGCTGTGGTAAGCTGTTAGTATCTCTTGGAATTGTGTAGTTGCTAAAGTCTTTACCTAGATTAGGAACTAGTTACGAGGGTTGTGTTGTACCTGTTTAACTGTAATGGGCTGTAAGCCTTGATCTTAGACCATCCCAGTTTGGCTACTTGGAGAAGGGTGAGGAATATTACCCTGGAGGAGGAGACCAGGCCAAGGGGGGGGGTCTGAATTTTTATGGACAAGGACAAATGGGGGGCCTCCAGCCAACAAGGCAGGCATTTTGGAAGGAGTATAGACTGTAGGGGCTGTGGGGTGGTGACAATACCAAATTGGTCCTGGCGGTTGAGGGGGTTGCCCACTCTGCAGGCAGCTTTTGTAGATCAGGGGAGAGTTAACCTGGCTAAGGATGCAACTGGGGGCATTGGAGTGGGTGATGAAAGATAATGGTGGAGGGGAATGAGGGACAAGAGGGAAGTGTTGGTGGAAGACGAGGACAAGTTTCATCCAACAGGAGGGGAGAAACTACAGAAGGAGTACATTTCCACAGCAGTAGGAAGGTGACAGGGGGTGTCCAGAGGGAACCAAGAGAGGCGGTAGGGAAGGAGTGGGCATTGGGGGGTGGGCTAAGGCTCACAAATCATCTAAACCCGATACACCCATTGGTGGGGGGGAGAGGATAAAAATGATGAGACATCATCAATGCTAAGACGGGGAATTGTTAGAGCTGAGAAGGTACAAACCAGGCAGAAAAAGGTGACAGAGGAGACGGAGGCTTCTAGGAGATCAGGAGGCAGTGAGGCAAATATGACTCAGGAGGGGTGTAAGATGGTAGGTTCAGGAAAAAGAAGGAGGAAGACGGATATTGTGGGCCCAACTTCATATGTGGGTGCAGCAAACATGGGAAAGACAAATATGGGGGTTCAGCAGGAAAACAGTTATGCATCCCTCATCACACTGACAGGGGCAGGAAGTGATTGCGAGGAACCATTGGAGGATGGAGCAGGAACAAGGAGGATAAGAGACACTCCCATGGAGGAGGGCTCAGGGGCACGGAAGCTGGGAGAAAAGGGGAAAGTTCTATTTGGAGCTGTGAAATTGCCCAAAATGATGGAGGAGAAAAGGAGCAGAGGCAAAGGGGGTCAGTGCTCCAGTGGAAGATACAGAGTTGGTCCCTAGCATCACTGGTGAAAGAAAAGAACTGAGGGGATGGGTCAGTGAGGATGAAGATCTTGGGAAAAAGGGGGTGCCTTTAGCGGGGGACAAACTGCCACTGTTCAGAGTGATCCACCAGGATGTAATGGAACCAAGGAAGTCAGGTCAAAGAGAGATATGGGTTGGAGCAAGGGAGAAGGACAATGTTCGGTCAGGAGGGAGAGGGGAGGGGACAAGCAGGAGACTGGAGGGGGAGGGTCGACACAGAGATAGTGGGCAGAAACAGGGATAAGGAGGTAGTGAGGGTGCTGCTTTTGGGTGACTCCATGACTAGGGGGATCAGGTAGAGAGGGGGAGGGGAGGGAGGCTTCCTGTGGTGTTAAGTCAAGGAGTATACCTTGCCTGATGCTGCATCTGGCAAAACATCACATCTATTCTCTAGCGCAGGAGTGTGGTGGTACCCCTGACATATTAATACACCTAGGTACTAATGATATACAGATGAACAGTGAGCTGGGGATACAAGTTAGGTTCAGGGAGCTGGCCAGAATGTGTCAGGATGGGGGGTGCTTAGTCTCCTTCTCTGAGATCCTGCAGGTTCCCACGGCCAGTGTAGAAAACAAGAAGAAGATACAGGATATAAATGCATGGCATTGCAGTTGGTGCGAGACCAAGGGACATGGGTGGGTAGGGGAATGGGGATCAACCTGGGAGGACAAGGATCTGTTCACTAAGAACAGGCTACACCTTAGCAATGAGGGAAAAGAGATCCTGTAGCTGAGACTGGCAAAGTTCATCCACTGGGGGTAACCCAGGAGGGGAGGAAAAAGGGAAGGCCCTGGTCTTCTCACATAGGCAGAGGGAAGGGGACACAGGGTAGGAGCAACAGACAGTGCAAGGGTTGGTCCTGGTAAGCAGAAGCAAGGTGGCCTCACGGTCGAGGGAAAAAAAGGCAAGGGGACAGGTTTGAGGGTGGTCCTGATAAACACCAGGAGCATGGGAAATAAGATGCCGGAGCTGCAGGTGCAGGTGCTGATGGTGGAGGTGAGGGTGGATGTGGTAGCAGTCACGGAGGCATGGGCCTCACCCAGACATGACTGGGATCTAAACGTACTTGGGTACACCACTTGCAGAAGGGATAGGGGGAAGTAAGGGGAAGGGGGGTGGCTTTTATCGTCAGGGATAACATAGTGATAAGCAAGGTGGTGGAAGCAGGGGATCAGGTAGAGGATCTCTGGGTCAGCCTGCAGGCTCAGGGTGGAAAACTGGTGAAGATGGGGGATGGTATATAGACCCCCTGGGCAGGAGGAAGAACAGAAGGATGGACTGATGGCTAACCTTAAGGACCACTGTGGTGGAGATAAAGTCATCACTGTGGTGATGGGGGACCTGAATATGCCAGGAGCAGATTGAGAAACCATGGTGTCCTCATCGAGCAAGGAGCAGTGCCTGTTGGACATCTTCCAAGATGCGTTCCTTACCCAGCTGGTGACAGAGCCAACAAGGGAGGGGTGCATCCTGGATGTGGTCCTCTCAGATGGGGAGCTCATCAGTGACCTGGCTGTTGGGGGCCCACTGGCAGGTAGTGACCATACCACAGTTTTGTTCTCCCAAGAACTAGGGGGCAAGGTAGAGCACACAAGAACGACCATGGTAGATTTCAGAGGACTTTGGGGGGATGGAGCAGATCCTGAGGGGCTATCTAGATGAGATCAGGCCAAGCATGGGCATGGAGGAATGATGGGAATTAATAAAGAAAGGGCTCCTGGAGGCTACCAAGGCCTGCACGAGGGGAAAGATGTAACTGGGGCAAAGTTAGGAAGCCAAGTTGGTGGATGAAGGAGGTCCAGGATGCACTGAGGTAGAAAAATGCTGCTTGTAGCCATTATAAAGGCTCTCGGGGGGCCTATATCCAAGGAGGAGTATGATATAGCAGTCAAGAGGGTCACCAGGGTGATGAGATTGGCTAAGGCTGGGGCAGAGCTGAGATTGACACAAGGGATAAAAATGAGGAAAAGGGTTCTTTAGGTATATCAGGGAAAGAAGAAAGGGAAGGGGCAGATCAGTTGTCTCAGGATGGGGACGTGGGTGGGTGGGTGGAAGAGGTGGGGGAAAAGGCAGAGGTACTAAATGACTTTTTTGCCTCATCCTTCACAGAGTAGGGGGGAGAGCAGCACCGGTAGGGGAGGGGTCAGGGGAAGCGGTGGTCAACAAGGGGGAA
The DNA here is from genome assembly GCA_016271365.2 of Neoceratodus forsteri. NCBI lineage: Eukaryota > Metazoa > Chordata > Ceratodontiformes > Ceratodontidae > Neoceratodus > Neoceratodus forsteri. The sequence continues at coordinate 651,198,265 of CM028135.1, forward strand.
AAGGATGAGGAAATACCAAGAGGTAGGCTGTTGGATGCACTCAAGGTCCTAAGGGGGACAAGGTGCCGGGCCCTGATGGGATCCACTCCAGGGTGCTCACGGAGCTTGCAGATACCCTGGCCACCCCCCAGCAGACGTTTTTAACTCCTCCTTGCAGTCTGAGTGGGTACCTCAGGACTAGAGAATGGCCCACATTGTGCCTATCCACAAGGGAGGCCCACAAGAGGAGCCGGGGTAACTATAGGCCACTTAGCCTGACGTCGGTAGTGGGTAAAGTGATGGAGACCATACTGAAGGAAAGGATAGAGGGGGTTCTGAGGATTAGGGGTCTCATAGACATTCACCAGCATGGCTTTGTTAATGGCAGATTGTGCTAGACAAATCTGGTGGAGTTCTATGAAGGGGTGACAAGGGCGCTGGATCAGGGCAGGTCAGTGGATGTCCTCTTTCTGGACTTCAGCAGGGCATTTGACTCCATGCCACATTATGGGCTACTGGAGAAGCTAGAGAGTATGGGGGTGGAGGGATGAACAGGTGGATAGGAAACTGGCTGGAGGGGCGGGTACAGAGGGTGAGGGTGGAGGGGGGAGATCTCATCCTCAAGGTTAGTCACAAGTGGGGTACCACAGGGGTCGGTGCTGAGTCCACTCCTATTTAATACCTATGTCATGGACTTCAGAAATGATATCAGGAGTAGGATGAGTCTCTTTTGCGGATGACTCTAAACTGTGGGTGGTGGTGGATGAGGAAGAGGGAAAGTTGGACCTCCAGGAGGACCTGGACACTTTAGGGAGGTGGTCAAGAATCTGGAAACTGAATTTTAATGCTGTGAAATGCAGGGTTCTTCACCTGGGAGCCAAAAACCCGACTCATACATACACCTTTGAGCGTGAGATATTACAGGTTTCAAGGGGGGGGGTGGAGACCTCGGGGTGGTGGTGGATGCCAAAATGAACAACTGAGAGAAGTGTGGAAGGGCAGCAGCACAAGCAAATAAAATGCTTGGGTGCATAGCCAGGGGGATAACCTCAAGGAGTAGTGAGGTACTCCTCCCACTGTACAATAGTCTGGTTAGACCACACCTTGAATACTGCATGCAGTTTTGGCGTCCCTGCTTAAAGAAGGACATTGGGTTACTGGAGATGGTACAAAGCAGAGCGACTAGGATGGTACTGGGGCTAGGGGAAATGCCCTATGAGGAGCGACTGGGGGAGCTCAACCCGTACTCATTGGAGGAGAGAAGAGATGGGGGATATGATAGAGGTTTTTAAGTATCTCAAGGGAGGCAGTAGGATAAGCCTTGAGGGTGTCCTACAGCTAAGGGAACCGGGGCCACCAGGGGACACCCCATGAAGCTGGATGGGGGGAGGTTGGGGGGGGAATAAGGAGGCACTACTTCACTGTGAGAGTGGTGGAGCCCTGGAATGTGTTGCCCAGAGAGCTGATGGCTGCTACTATGTGGAGGAGTGCAAGAAAGGCTGGGATAGGTGCAGGGGAAGGGCACATCCAGGAGCCCTCTGAGAAATAGGGGGTCCTGTGTGGGTGGGAGGAGGGCTACACATCGGTGCCGGCATAGGCATGACCATCGAGCAGACTTGATTGACCATAGGGCCTATTCTACTGGCTTCATAGTATGTTAGTATGTAAGACATGGCATTTTATACAGCAGTCTCCTACGTGGCACGGAGTCAAATACCTTTTTGTAATCTAGATAAGCAACATCTACTGCACTACCCTGATCCAGTTCCTTGGTAACCATGTCAAAAAACTCAATCAAATTTGTTTGACAGGATCTTCCCCTTGTAAAACAATGTTGCTTTTGATCCATCGGGCCACTTTCCTCCAGGTAGCTGGTGATTTTGACTTTCATTACTTTTTCCATGAGCTTGCCTACCATCGCTGTCAAGCTCACTGGCCTGTAATTTCCCACCTCCTTCCTCCCTACTCTCTTATGCAGCGTAATCATATTTGCCTTCCTCCAGTCTTCAGGCACCACCCCAGTCTACAGGGACTTACTGAACAGTGCAGTCAATGGTACTGCCAGTATCTCATTGAGTTCCCTTAACACCTTTGGGTTCATCCCATCCATCCCCATCGCCTTGTCCACCTTCATGCATCCTAGTTCTCTCACAATTTCCTTCACTCGGAATGGACTTGTATACACTTCGCCCTCCCCCTGCCATTGCTTTTCCTGATCCTCTCCCTACACCTTCTTCCTACTTAGTAAACACAGAGCAAAAATAGTTGATCAGCAGGTCAGCTTTCTCTCTGTCCCCTTGTATCAACTCCCCCTCATTTCTTTTTGAGCCAAGTATTTCCCTGCCTAGTATTGCTTCTTTCAGTGACGTACTGAGATAAAGTCTTATACCCTTTTTTGAACCCTCTAGTTATGCACTCCTGTGTCTGTGCCTTTGCCCTCCTTATCTGTACCCCTGCCTCTCTCTGGCCCATCTGGAATTTTCCCCAGTTCACTTCCGCCTGCGTTTTCCTTGAATTTTCTGTAGGCCTTTCTTTTTTCTTTTACCTTTTCCTTTTTTGCTACATCACTAGTGTACCGCCAAGGTTTTCTCCTTCTCTGATTATTACTTGCTCTCTTGGTGCAGAGGTCTGGGTACTCCACAATATCTTCTTTTTATCCTCCCCCACATTGCCTCCACATCTGTCAACTCCTCCACCCCTTCTAAAGCCCCTCAATGTTTGTTATTCTGAACCTGACTGTGTTGTAGTCACTCGTACCAAGGTGTTCACCCACCGATACATCTCCCACCCTATCGCCATCTGTCAGAACTAGATCGAAAGTAGATTCTGCCATGGTTTGCTCCTTCACCACATAATTTAGGTGGGCCATTTGCAGGGAATGCAATATTTCCCTGCTGCTGGTTGAAGCAGCCAGTAGGGTGTCCCAGTCTACAACTGGTATGTTTCAGTCCCCCATCAGCACCACCTCCTCCTTTGCTGCCATTCTCATGAAATCATCAGCCATGCTGTTCTGGGGGCCTGTAAACCACACCCATACTCACCATCTCCCCCTTCCACACCGCCAAAGAGACCCAGAGTCCGTTATCCTCCACCCACTTGCCCATCAGTTCTGATGCCCTGATACTCTACTTTACATAGACTGCAACCCCCCCTCTTTTCCACACTGTCCTTCCTGAACAGTTTGTACCCTTGTATCTCCATGTCTCATCCCTGTTCCTAGTGGCACCATGTTTCTATTACCCCCACAATGTCAAGGCCCTCCTCAACCACTTTTCAGTTAGCTCTGAGATCTTCCTACCCGGACTTCTTGTCTTTGCACACATGACCCTTCACCCCCATCTTTCCTGCTCCTCTGTGAGCTTGTTAGTATTTTAATATATTTCACAGTTTGGACTTGTGACTTGTAAAGTTCAGCTTCGGAGACTGACACTCGTCTCTTTCATTGTATTTGCTTCTTATTGCATGTTTAGTTCTACTTGGAAGTTAGGTTATATCAGGGGTCAAAATTAAGTTTTGCAGCCACTAGCCAACAGGGCTAGTCATACCTCTCAACTGTCACACACTATGAGGTACAACACTCATTTCAGCTCTCATAAACCCTTTATCCATCATGGTGAAGGTGATATTTAACATTCCCCACTGAGACTTTAAAGAAGAAATTTATTTTAATCTATTATGCTCAGTTATACAAAAATGTAGGAACATTAGTGCACTAATAGCGATACTGTTCTGAGCTTCCATTGCCATGTTACACGATATGTCACACATTTTCCTCATTTGTCACACATCATGTCACACATTTTGGTGAAGAAAGATTGAGAGGTATTGGCTAGTGTCCTGGAAGATCCACTAGCACCACCGACGTTTCCACTGGCCCAGTTGGTGTACTTATTAAAATGTTACCTTCTCCAGTACAAGCACACAGGACTAGCTAAAGTAAAATCTTACTAGCCCGATACAAAATCTACCAGCATTTGGCTAGTGGGCCAGTGCCAGTTTCGACCCCTGTTATATTTGGTTCCAAACTTTAGAACCTGTAGTCTAGTGGGCGCTCTCTGTCTTTTCACTTCTTAATATTATTTTCATACATTTTTTTTATATTATCCTTTTATCCCACCTTACTCACTGATCAGGACCCTATCTCGTGCTTCCCTTTGCTGTGTGTGCTCACGTTGGTTCACCCAAGGTGTCTTGTTATTGATTCCTGCCAGCACTGACCCCATCCAGCCTTGGTTTGCTGTTCCCCTCTGCCGGGTAGGAGGAGGAGGAGGTCACCAAGGATAAGCCACTCCAGTCCATGAGTGTGCATTCTGTATGCTGCACACAACCCATCTGGAGACTGTTTATGTATTATGCTTGTGCAGCCATGTCTCATCTCCAGGTGTCTCTTGCAGTGTTTTTTTCCTGTTTTGGTTGCCTTCCCTAAAGATGTCGGCACACTAGGTGCGCCATGGGTCATTGCACACTGCAACATGCTAGCTATTGCTCAGACGTCTGGTGATGTCCTCCCACCCTGCTGTATGCTGTCCACCCAGCTGATGGTACATCAGCAGGACATGCCACCCACCCATCCCGGAGTCAGATAGCGGTTTGTGTGCGCTCAATTCTCCTCTACCCAGCTGGAACTCCAGCCATTTGAGTCCGTTCCATGACCCATGCTGCTGGTGCCATGAGTGATAGCTCTATCATTGCACCTGCAGGTTTGTGCAGGCTTTTAATATTGACATCTTAGTGGACTGTCAGTCAACAACGTACAAGCATATGCAGCTTGTCAAGTGGGATGGTGTGCCAAGAGACATTCTTACTCTTAAGTTCTCTCTTTATGTCCCCTTCTCATCTCTGGTCCTTGACTTCCTTCTAGATCTCCAAGGCCTATCTGAGATGTACTCACACTGCACCAGCATGCTGCCTACTTCATGCCATTTCACATGTCCCCCTAGGCAAGGTCAGGGTTGTGGATTTAACACCAAGTATGCTACATGTGTCCAGAGGTATTTGCATGGCTAGCCGATCGATATCCCGTATATTCCATGTTCTGTCAACACCAAGGACTAGCACCATTTTTTTGAATCTTTATTGTCATGCCCTGACCTCTTAGTGCAGACATCTAATGATGTGGGCTCGTGGTAAGAAATGTCAATGTTCACACATCTAGGGAGACCCACTGACTCTTTGGTATTCCTACCACACTGCCACCGGTGGTCACTGTGTTGACAGTATTGCGGTGTAGGATGGGAACCAATCCTCCCTGTAAAGGTAAAGTGTCCTGTGGTATGCTCAATCCCTTCACCCCCCCAAAGCCAACCTGCAACGGTCCAAGCTCTTTCCCCAAACCTGTGTCACCAGTTATGACCAGTGTCTGTACTGCTGTGCCACTTTGCTGATCACTGGTCCATGCAGTGGACTGTCCTTCACCCTATCCCCCCCTTATGGCCCTGTATAGCATTACCAGTTTATACACTCTTCAGGAGGTACAGTAAGTGTCCAATATGTGGAGGAGTGTCACAGCACATCTTAAATGTTATGAAGGGTACATTAGTTCATAGAAGACAGATGGAGGCAGAGGTGATTTTGGTCACCATGGAGCTAGGTAATGGAGTATCAATACGCACAGGGGTGATCTACAGACCTCTGACAAAGATGGAGGAAGTAGACATGGATCACGTGGTGAACATACATACCATGGCTGCTAAAGCAGCATCCGGCTACTGTTGCAATTCAATATTCCAGATGTGGATTATGCCACCTTTGTTGCTGCTTCATCCATAAGCACATCCATCCTGGAATCCATCTATGTCGGTTGGACACTGGCAGCTGGTGCTTGAGCCAACACATGACAAGTCAATTCTGGACCTGGTGTGGACCAATGGGAACATAGTCGAAGAAATACAGGTAGTGAGGTGAGCTGGGGTCCTATCCTGCACATACAAGTGATCGAGTAACAATACTTTCTCACGCTTCAATGTGAGTGCCTGTTCCTTGCTTCTATTGTCCTTGTGACAATATTCAGAATATTAGGAGCCCATCTGAATAAAGCTTAAATAATGGTGTACCAGTGAAAGCATATATCAAATGACCTAAAGGTGGGCAAGCAATGTGAGAAGGCAGCAAGGAGGGCTGGGGGGATACTGGGATGCATAGGGAGAGGCATCACCAGTAGAAAACAGGAAGTTATTATCCCTCTGTACAGACAGCTGGTGAGACCCCATCTGGAGTACTGTGTGCAGTTCTGGAGACCCAATCTCCGCAAAGACATAGACAGGATGGAAGCTGTCCAGAGGAGGGCACCAAAATGGTGCAGGGTCTGCACCGGAGGACATATGAAGAGAGACTTAAGGAGCTTAATATGTATAGCCTCGAGGAAAGGAGGAGGGGGGACATGATAGAACTTTCAAGTACCTTAAGGAATCAACAAAGTCCAAGAGGGTAGCATCTTTCAAAAAAGAGGTGTGCAAGAACAAGAGGCACAATTTGAAGATAGAGGGGGTGGCTCAGAGGTAATTAGGAAGTATTTTTCACAGAGAGGGTTGTAGATGCATGGAATGGCCTTCCGGAGGAGGTTGTGGAGTCAAAATCAGTGGTGGAATTCAAGCATGCATGGGATAGTCATAAGGCAATTCTGGGGGGTGGGGGTAGAAAGAAGTAGGCTGCTGGTTAACTAGGATCTGCAGCTTATCCAGTAGGTAGGGAAATGGGCAGACTGGGTGGGCCAAGCGGTCCTTATCTGCCGTCAAATTCTATGTTTCTATGTTTCTATGGTCCTGTTGCAGAAGGTCCAATGCAGTCTTTGCAGTGCATCATTCATGAAGACCAAGGCAGTAAAACAGTAACCCAATACAGATAGACGGATTTGAAATAGGCAGCACTGCTCCACATCATCCACTAATAGTTAAGCAGCCCCTAGGACAACAGATTATGTGCACCCAAAATTAAATGGAGAAAACATTAGGCATAAGTGTTACATAGTCAATACCCATATAGTAAACTCACTCCTCCTCAGAAACAAGTTCAGTCTTCCTCAGAGACATCAGCCTCAGACTCCCAATGGTCATCACACTCCATAAGGGCAAGTATTGTTTCAGCATTCTTACATTAGTGAAACATTTAAGTTTTACCTTGCCAGAAAATTTTATATCTGGCCGGGAGCAGAAGCTGGTGTTGTATCTTAAGCTGGTGTCAGCGACTCCGGATCATGTCAAATGATTTTCGGCACTGATGAGTTGAAACGGATAGGTCCGGGAACAATTAAATGTCTGCATCCCCGTACTTAAGTGGTCACCGTCATTGTGGGGCTGTTAAAATGCACTCTTTGTCACCCATTCCTGTGCATACTAAGAGCAGAGTTCTGGGGCAGGTGCATCCACTGGCAGCCTTCTTGTGCATATCCAGTACACCTTTTCCAAAAATATCGGTGGGTCTTCCTCTGTAAATCCCAGAATCTTAGGCAAAACCGAGCGAACAAACTCCAATGCAACCTCCCCTTCTGATAATTCTGGCAAGGACAGCAGTCTCACATTCCGTTCACTAGTTTGATTGTCTACTGACTCCAGCTGTGACTTGAGTATACCATTTTCTTTGACGAGTTTAGTAGTCACGTCCATGGTTTTATTTAAATTAGCCTCCATTTTTTTTGTAGCCTGATCCATTAACTCCACTTTAGTCTCAAGGGCTGTGTCTCTGGGGGTGAGCACATCAAACTTTCGGTCCGACTCCTGAACTGTGTGCACCAGCTGTCCCAGGGTAGAATTAACCGTGGCCACAGTAACTTCCTCGGCTGCTGTATCACTGGAAGACCCATAACTGAACGTTCTGTTGAGGTCTTTCCTTGTGCCATCCCCTTGGGTAAAAAAATTCAACAGAAGCCACAGCAGCGCCCTTTGTGTTCCCCATTTTGTAAAACAGAAAATGCAAACAAAACTAGGACAAAGCCAGCAAATTAGAAAACCACTCCAAATGTCAAACTTTATATGTATTTATCAAGTTTGTTGAATGAGCTCGTGAAAGGTGCTGTTTCCTGATCAGCTGCTCCACAAGGCCCCCCCACAAATGATTTGCAAATGTCTATGTTTTCTATTTTTGTACTTTTGTAGAAAATCCTTTTAAAAAAATTTTTTTGCGCTTGTGCAGTATCCAGTGGGAGGGTTGTAGTCGCAGACCATATTAACTGCACAGTTACACTGTGTTTTTCATTAACTGTAATATGAGTGGTGCATTTACAAAACATTGCGATAGCACGCAATATTATACTGTCACATATTGATTATCATTTCTTCTCTGTGAACTTTCTAGATTACCATACAGTTTCACGATGTTGGGGACACCAAGCACTAACCTTCATATACCAAATCCGTCCAAACGTGTGAGACCACGCACAGTTACTAACTCGCCAAAAAAAAAAAATGTTTGAAGAAAGAGCTTGATGCAAAGCATAACAAATGCTGCATATCAGTTGACGATCAGTTTTCGAGGTGGATGGATGTCAAACAGTCTGCATCTGTTATCACATTTCGCCATGGCCAAATTTCTCCTTGACATGTAAGTTGACATGACACACATACACACTAGCTAGCTCACCAGTTGTTGTATGGTTATTGCCATTCTAGTGTGCATCTCATTATTTTATTGCTATTTTCTGCTAATTTGGATTTACATCATTGCACACAGCCATTTTTTGTTTGTACCAACCTATGTATGCTTACCTCTATTGCAATCCACTGTATTCTAGGTATGAGAATAGCCTGAGAACCCCTACTTGTGAGGTTGTGCCTGGAAATGCACACATTCGTCATTCAACCCCACAATCCTATAAAGAGTCACGGCACACTGGGTGTACAGAGTATGATGTTGCTGCTGCATTCTTCAACACTGTCAGCACAAATTAATGTCAGTCAGAACCAGTTTAATAACTATCTGTGTAATAACAGTCTTTCATGTGGTGTGAACATGTGGGTCAGAAGATGGTGCGGTACACCTTTATAACAATAATATGTAACCCAACAACTCTATTTCATTTTACATGAGGGGTAGGGGTAGAATGGGCCACACGTACTTGTGTTGGTGCATTTTCATGCTCTGACAAACTATCATGCACACTTGTGTACAATCTGCACCATATTGGTGTACAATCAACATATTTACTTAGTAACTTTAAAAAATGGATGTTGACGTGCATTGTTCATCATCTGGCGTGACCCCAACCCACATTTCATATTCTTCCTTTTGACACATTTCAGCATTGTTGAAGATTCATTCTCAGATGTGGAGCCACTGTAGAGCAGTGGTGTATGCGGCATGGCACAATTCTATGAATACACAGAGAAAAGTAAGAACCATTCATCTTTCTTATATATGCCAACTGCACAGTGTGTTCCTATTGTTAGGTTAGATAATGTCTTCATTGTCAGGCAGACAGTGACATTTATTCAAGTGCTTGTGTCTTTTTCTTCACAGTCTCAACTGCAAAAAGTCACTTGGTCATCAGGATGGCTGTCATGTTACCAATGACTCTGACAGCGACTTTCAAGCATCCAATTCTGACATGTCTGAACGGTACTTTCAATTCACAATACTCATTTACACTGTTCAGCTTTGCACTATGATGTGTGTTTGGTTTTTTGTGTTGCTTTTAAAACATTTTTCTGCTACGAACTTCACAGTGTACTACTCACCACTGATGTCACTGCATCAAGTGTTGGAATGTACAGAGGGGCATGATCAGGATCACAATACACCGAATGATGGATCAACTAACAGCCTCAGCAACCAACTGGAACTGGGTGATGTGATTTTGACAGTTGTGCAGCAAAGCCTCTACTTGGTTTTCGTGAACAACCTGCTGGAACTGGTGAACAAGTACATACTGGCAAGATATCACACATGTGGGATGCAACCAAAGATATCTTCACGTACCTCTGGCACGTGTTTGACCTCACTATGGGTTTGTAGAATGTGTTGCTACTTTTACGATGCATTATGTAGTTTGTTAGTCTTTTATGCACCAAGTATTTTATATCCATGTAATTCTCTTGCAGATCTGCCCTCGTAGTCACATTAGCTACAGATGGTCAAGCCAGCTCCCAGCTTAAGCATGGTTTTAATACTGAGATCTAATGACGCGCGTGCCATTCTACTTTCTGGAAACAATTTTGGAAAAATCTCACTTCTTACTCAATTCCTTAATCTTGCAATGATCAGTGAGTCATCATTCTTCCGCTTCCAAAGACTGTATGTATTGCCAGTCATTGAACGTGTGTGGAAGGAGCAAGAGACGAAGATGCTCAAGGCACGGAAGAATACTTCTTTCACTATAATGGGTATGTCAACATCAAGCAAATGATGTTGTTTTTTAGGCCAAAACATGGGGTCCAATGGGCCACAGAGTGGACTAACATTGATAGACTGCAAAGACTCTTGGTGGGCCACCTCCTGGATACTATTGCTGCATCCCACTACTTCACATGTCCTATGCTCACTCCCTCCACTGACCTGCGGGTGCACATCTTTATGTTACACGTGTTAGACTTCTGACATGAGGTGCCAATGCTTTTTATATTTCTGTGCCCACCCTGTTGCACTGTCTTCCATCTGCAGCCCCTGAGGGCACTGCAATTAGTGTTTCCATCTTTGGCATGGCTTGCATGGATTACTTTCCTAGATCGTCCACTGTGCTGAGCATCTACTAGTCCGACCATTTGTTTTTGGTTTTTTTTTCAGGCTTTTCCAGTAATTTATTGTTTTTATGTTCCGCATTTGATGCATATGTTGGAATAGTGCCTAGGGCAGAACACATTTGTCCAATCGTTTTTTCCAGCTTGTGTTTGATCCTGTTTCTCTCAACATAGTGACAGCTCACCATGATGATCCTAGTCCATGTGTTACCACTGTGTATTACTATGAGTATCTTCACCCGTGCATGCAGTTACAATACACCACTTTGTGTGAAAGCACGTAAGTCCACACAACTAGAATATTGGCGAGAACCAGTACTGGCAATCCTTCATTTGGTAAAGAGTCAGTGCAGTTGTTCTGTTTTTCAAAATGGCAACTCCAAAGCATTACAATCCCATTATGTGCTATGAGTTGGCAAAAGCCAGAAGTTTGTGACTATTGACCCGTTGAGGAAGGCAATGGTTTCATAATTTGGCAACATGTAGCTGAGTTGCGCAGCTAACTTCAACTTCCTAGTACCACTCGACTCTGCGGTGCACCCTCCCCCCATTTCTCCACTGCACGTTACCACAGTTTGTGCTGTCACTATGCAGATGGTGTGAGTGGCGAGTTACATACACATGAATGGAGCTGTATCGCACAGTGCTGTTGGTGTGGTGTGGATGGCTGTCTGCAATAACTCATGTACATCGGATTAAGTAGTGCTAAGTTTAGTGATGTCTATGATGTGATTGTAACAGGCATCCAAACAACAAAAAAAGTTTACTAGAAACAACACACAGATTCATAACTACATGCTGGAAATCCTGTGCTACTCATATATATTGACAGCACATAACTTGATGATGTGTGTGTGGAACACTGACTGCACTGGTACTATGCAGTGGAAGGTATTATCACGTTTGCATTTGGAACCATTCCTAAAAGTTGGCCCTTTAAATATCAAATTCTGGTAACAGTCTCCTTTGAACCCGTAACGTTTCTTTTGGCGTATGTTGTTCATCATTATAACCATACCGCCCTAGCACAGTGTTTGCCACTCTGGCGATGCAACTAGGAAATCTACTGGCACACGATACAAATGACTGTCTGTGCAGTACTGGACCACCACACTAATAGATCCATGCAATCATTTCTCTCTTGTTACATGGTGTGCACACTGTTCTCAAGTATGTATACAATGTGCATGGCAATCACAAACTGATCCAAATTAATTTTTCTTCAGGTGATGGTCGGATGGACAGACCTAGCCATTCAGCCCAGTACTGTTCTTATACATGCATGGACCAAAAGACTAAGGAAATTCTGCTGCTGAATGTGGTGGATAAGCGTGAAACTGGGCTAAAGTCCACCAACATGGAGAAATTGGGTGTTGAAAGATCAGTGGATACAATTTTGACTTATAATATGCTGGTGGATGAAGTTGTCACCGATGCACATCCACAAATCTCGTGCTTGATGCGTGAGTTCACAACATGATCTGCATTGTGTTCTTAACCATATAGATAGCATTCAGAGTCTTATTTATTGTGCTTTCTTTCCAAATAGGAAATAAGCATGGCAACATCAAACACTCTTATGATATTTAGCATGGTGCCAAAAACCTCGGCAAATGCATCATGAAAGTAAGAATACTCACTCGTGTTGCAAAATGCATTACTGATTCAGACTGTTGTATCTATTTTGGATGGTGCATAGCTTGTAATCAATGTCAAAATGTCAAGCTGCTTTCTTCTCGTTTATGTGGCAATAGAAATGATCATGCACTTGTCATGATTTATCACTTGTCCCAAACAAAGCAGCGGTCTGCCCATTTTCTGTCTAACCCTTTCCTGGGCTGCAGCAAAAATGAAATTAGACATACTGAGTGGGGGAACATTAACTCTAAAGCACGATGCAAGGCAATAGATCATGCAATGTCTATGTGTCCATGTCTCCAGCAGCAGTACTGTTTAACCACCGGCAGGACAGCTAACCCACAGTAAGCATTCATTACCAGATGGATGCTTTTGGTGGGAATGGCAGAGGAGTGATTATTTTCAGCTCTTCACATCACACTTTTGGAAATATGTTTTGTGACTGGTGACCATGCTGTGTACCCCAAGTGCTCATCCAAATAATGATGCATGGTGTCAAGCACAGACGAATCTTGACTTCTAACGAACTACCTGGAGAGTTGAAGCCCCTTACCACTGCATAGATTGGAGTTTCAACTCTTTGCTCCCCCCTGGCATCACCATTGCAAATATTTATGACTTGTACATTTTCACTCATAAAATGTTTTAATGGGCTTTGCTGGCCCCAGCAATTTTAAGATGGTGCTGCGGAACCTCCGGGATACAGCTGGTTTTACTGCAATATCATTATGCATTGTTAACCTTTGCCATAACACTGTCCCTATGTATGGAAATAAAATATAATATACATGTCCCATACCAAGCTCCTTTTTGCATAACTCAGGTATATGGCATGCAAATGCAAAATATTGGCAATGGTGCGTCCCAGGCTGAATAGGAGAGTTGAAGCACCGGTCTGTGCAGCGGTCGGGGCTTCAACCAGACAGGTCCATCTCATTTAAAACTGCATGCCACTTGTTAAAAAATACCACCCTGGATTATTTTCAACTGTCAAAGCACCATTTATGCACTCTGACCACCAGATCACATATTTTCTTTTCTCATTATTGTCTACCTTATTGGACACATGAAAATCTCAATGACTGGGACACAGTTCAAAGAAGGGGAGATGCCTCTTCTCACAATGTTATTATCTTGTTTTTCTAAGCATTGTGCAGCTTTTGTACCTTTACTGCTGACACTGTTTTTTTTTTCTTTTTTAGTGTGGCTCACAACGTGGTTGCAGAGTGCTGTGGAGATAGTGTCGTGATATTGTCAATCATTTTTGGCACTGCTGTCAGCATGCAAACACATACTAAGAGTTCATGGTATGATTCACATACTTATAGAGTCATGGCTATGCAACAGCAGAAAGCAATACTCTTGGCCACTCAAGTATATCCTGTCATATATTTTTACATGCCCCCTCCCCACTTTGAGCCACCCAGTCTGTCTTTGTGACAGCGTTTTTGTTGAGTCACAAGCACTCTACAATGCCTCTAGCATTCCAATCACCGCTGCATCATATGTCAGACTGTTTAAGGGTGCGACCACACTCGTAGCAGATTAAAGTTCTATTGTGATCACCATTAATTGACCGGCCTTCTCATGTTGTGTGAAGTTCCTCTGACTAAGTACACCCATCACCACTTCACTGATCACCTGCACATACTTGAATGTTTCCATCATATCCTCCATCTACCCCTTTGACTTTCATTGGGTGTAGATAGTTTTAGCATAATACCACTTCAACATAGTGTATTACCTTGCACTGGGCCATGTGGCGCCATGTCATGCATTGACACTTGCAACAAAATGGTTTGTAACCTATTGTGTTTGTGTGTTTAGGGCCGATGGATCAGAGTGCTGCACCATATAGTAGATGAACACGAGTGACAACTGGGACACGGAATGGGACAATCACAGTGCAGCCATACAGATCTTGACAATGTTGGTGATAAAGAATGGCTGATAGCTGGCTCTGTGCCACATATAGAGTTAAGAAAAGTTTTGCTCAACATTCATTTCCTGAATTCTGTGCAGTACTACCTGCGGTTCAGGTATTAATGTGCTACTCAAAGCTTTATATAAATAAGTGCACAGTATGTACAGTATATGCAATTGAGTTACTCTTTTTTTTGAGGGACAGATAAATGAATCTTTGGACACCCCCTTTTAAGATGCATCCTACTGTTGGGCTGCGCATGGTGGTCAGTAGGGTTGGTGGGATTGTCGATACCAAGGCTAGGCTAATTGTGCTGCCTTCTCTTTGAAGTGCATAGCATTTGAAATATGCAGAATTTGTTTTTTGTTTTAGGGCGTGGTGACACTCTGGGTTTCTGAGTGGGCATCTGTGTAGTCAGGCAAGTAGCACATTTAGCATCCACGACTAGCCAGGGTTGATCATATATCACAGAAGCTCAGTGGGAGGTGTGCATTGCATTACAGCAGGGAAAGCATGGCCACTATGTCTAGAAGCAGTGTGGGTATAATGAGTGGAAATTGGTATGGAGGTGGTATGTGGTACCTGGCAGAGGAATCGTTGCTAAGATGGGTCATGATCGGGTGGGGTGGTATTGTTGGTGGTAGGCAGGGCATCGGATGTCTGAAGAGCAGGTTGGTGGGTTGCAGTGGCTAAGGAGCTGCAATGGCCCTGAGTATCCTGTGGAGACTATGGCACTGTCCTAGTTGAACTATGCTAATGGACTTGGAGGCTAAGCTGAGAACAACAACAAGACAAGAACACCTAACTCAAAGGCCCAGTATAGAAGCACAAGAACAACTTGAACTGCCAGATGTAGACAACTGATCACAGGGTTACAATGCTCAAAATTAGTAATGACAATAAAGGCAGTTATAACACATGTCGAGGTGTAAGGAGGTGGTGGGTGGAAGTCAAGTCGATGTAGGGACCAAAGGATTGAAGTTTTGAATAGCAGAAAACCTATAACTAATCCACTTTACAATGCTTTTTCGCATAATGTTTCCTTTCATCTTACTTTGTTGCTAGGAGCACTGCAGAACTTGAACAATTCCAGCAGCACATTCTGATGTATGCCGAGAAGTGCTACTCATACATGTATCCAGTTTACTGTGCCAGGAACTATTTGGCAGCACTCGACTACAACCATCATCTGAAACATCCCTACCTTCGTAACTAACAAGAGCAGCAGGTTTAAGTATGCCAAAAAACTCTTTTTCTCACTGTATGACGTACGTTTGTAAATGCGTTACTCATGACTAGTTTTTTTTTTATCCTTTCTTACCAATCTACCCACTTGCTTATTTTCAAATAGTGATGAATTCACATCATTTGTACTGCATTCAATCCTATTCTGCCGGTGTCATTGCATATTGTTCTTTTTAGATCCACTTGTATATTGCCAGTGACACTTATTTCATGGTAATTATCTGTGTAAAGATCACTAAGTTACCTTCAGGATACAATCAAGTTTGCTATTGTTTATTCCCTACCACTTTCCAAGCCCATTACTGAGCAACTGGTACAAATTTCAACAAAAGCTGCCACTCATGGCCGTGGATTTCACATATTGCAGTGATGTGAAATATATGTACGCCTCAAGCCCTTACATTGTGCCGTGCCACCTCCATTGCCCAAGTTATGCCTCTTTACTTAGTCTATACCATGCATTTACAGGCATTCTTTCTTGTACTACAAAACCCACTACCATCATCAATGTTGTCCCATGCTTACTAGAGCTACACATCAGTCTGCATCGGTTTAACTTCATTCCTTCCGGTGCTTAATGTCCGCATTTAGTCTTTTGTGACCCCCTGTGACCTCCGTTCTAAGGTTTAGCATTTCCCGTGCTGCACGAAACGTGTTGTAGGCTATCTTGCCTCATTCTTTTACCAGGTCATAACCAAATGACGCACACCAACCACCAAAGCACATACTTACAGTCTTCTATATGCAGCATTCCATCAGTGATGGCGCTTGGCACTGGCAGTACCTCCACTCCAAACCATATCATCCTTCAGTTCACTAAGCAAGTACTTGATAGGTCCTACTCCATGATGCTGTAATTTATATCAGTACTGCAAGCTCCTATGTTGGTATCCCATCACTCAAGGTTCACCTGCCATCCAGTTAGAGTTTTCTTTTGTATTTTATTTGTGCCCCACATTTGTATGATGTACATGCTTTGCTCGACTTGGTCAGTGGTGCTAACATGCACTATGCTCTACACTGACTCCGAATGGTTTAACAATGTTTATAGTAATGAGACAGTGCTTGATGTGTTCGTGTGCACTACTAACAATGTCAAATTTTATCTGGCTTCAGGTACCGCAGGCTTTTCAACAAAAAAGTTCTAGATGTACAGTGGTGCCTAAAAAGACAAAAAGGACTACACATATATCAACAGCATTATGAAACAAGGGATGCAGATGAGAGCCACAGCAAACACTCAGTACTGTGACATCACATAAAATTGCTGTCACAAGAGGATCCATGAAGAATTCAGCATTCCATCACGTCTGTTCCTCCATCAGAGACCAAGCATCTGATTGCAAAGCACCTATCCAGATTTCTCAGCTAAAATAATCCTTCCCCACCATGAACTGTGTGATTAATGAGGTGGAGTGTGAGCATTGGCAGACCACTGCCAGAATGTTGAAACTGTGCGGTTCTCCATTGTTGCAATTCATTGATAGATATTGATTGAACTGAATCCAAACTAAATGCAGGCTATAGTATGCAGTGGCCAGATGTTACACATTCATAAATGATCTAAGAAGTAAGGTGACAGTAAAATTGCTAACTGATTCAGCAGTGGTGTAACAACACACCGGACTGCTGGGCACCACAGCACTGCATTCAAAGTGTAGCTTTACAATGGTGAGCTTACTGTTAGTACAGTGATGGAATGATTTGTGTGATGCACTTATTTCCAAGACAGTGCCTCCAAGAACCAGTAGTGGAGCTAGAGGGGGAGCTGGTGGGGCGGTCACCCCTCCTGAATGCCCCAGTGTGAGTAGTGGTGTCCCATCACCATCTTTATTCAATATTTAGTGCCCATTGTGGAGCCCATGATTGACTGAATGGCCCCCCTGGCTCCCAAATGCTCCCAAACCTGGCTCCGCCCCTGCCAAGAACTGACATTTTCTAGAGCTCCTTAGCAGATATGTCAGTGTGATACCATCTGCTGCTTGAATTGTCACTCTTGGGGTCTATTTCTCCCATCTCCACTCATTATTTAAATTAGTTTGCCAGCAATGTCATCTCCCCTCCAGCCCTAGCCTCTGGAAGCCTGTTATAGGAATTCTTTTTTTCTTTTCCGGTAGCTCTGTGAGTGTTCCTCATATCCTGACTCTGACTAGATAACTTTACAGGTCTCTGATGAGAGTGATAGTCTTGCTAGACCTGCTGTTTTGACCTGCTACTTTTATCTGGGCAAATACACTTTGTTGGGTCAACCAATGAGATGACCTCATGGAGAGTGGAAGACACTTTCTGCCGTTGCAGTCTGCTGGCTGTGCCTTGTAAGAGAAGGCAATACACCCTATCGTTGTTGAGGTTCACATTGAAACAGAATCCTGTTGACTACTGCTTCTATCAATTACTGCGAACTCTGGACATTGCCCAGTTGGGCATTATTAATCGTAGTATTTTATCATTTCTGCTTATCTCCTGTAGCAAGAAAACATCTTTAATATCTAGGTCGTTGGGGATTGTGTAGGGAGCCGGATTATATTGTGTTGAGGGTGTGGATTATTACTGTTTATTGTGGGTGTAGGATCATGGTGTATGCATGTTTATGTTCAATAGAAAGTTTTTATAAATGTGGACAGTTTGATACTAGCCATCCAATAGCTGTATACTGTGTTTTTGGCTCCGAAATGCATCAATTTGCACTTCTTGGCATTGAACACAAGCTGCAAGGTGTGTAACCACTTCTAGAGTCTTGCCAAGTCCTCCTGCAGTAATTTGCCACCCTCCACCCCATCCACTTGAGCACAGATCTTGGTGTCATTGGCGAAGAGGCTGAGCTTATTCTCGATCCCAACCACTATATCTGCAATGAAAATGTTAAACAGGATTGGTCCTATTACTGATCCCGTGGGGACACCACTTGTCACTGCCCTGAGCTCTGATGCTTGTCCCCCCCACAACTACCCTCTGTTGCCTGTCACTCAGCCAGTTTTCTACCCATCAGGCTAGCTTTCACCTTATAACAAGACTCAGCAACTTGCAAGTCAACCATCCATGTGGCACTGAATCGAAGGCCTTGCTGAAATCCAGGTAGACTACATCTGCTGCATGGCCCTCATCCAGTCCCCTTGTGACCCAGTCAAAAAAACTACCCAGTTTTTCTGACAGGATCTACCAGCGATGAACCTGTGATGTATGTCATTTTGCAGAGATTAGCCACAAGAAACTGCACCAGCCTTTCTTGAGGATAGATTCCATCAGTTTCCCCACAATTGCAGTGAGGCTCACCGGTCTGTAGTTCCCTGGGTCGTCCTTGGTCCCACTTTTGTGGAGAGGTACCATGTGCGCCTGTGTCCAATATCTGGACACACACATTAAGCGAGGTGATGAGCAGATTCATCAGTGGCTCTGCCAGGGCCTTTGCCAGCTTCCTCAGCACTGTGTGATGTACCCTGTCTAGCCCAGGTGCCTTGTCTACCCTCAGGGACCTCATTAAGAACTTTTCTCCTTCCTTAATCCTGTGTGCTAATTTCCTTTCCTTGTCTGCCTTTGCAGTCCTGACCACTCTGCTCACGTCCCAGGATTTCCTCATGTAGTTCTCCCTATCATCTGCCCTGCTGTTTCTCTTGTAGGTTTGGAAGCTCCTTCTCTTATCCATCACCTTCTCCGTTACCTCTCTGGTCATCCAGCTTGGATGCTTGGTCCTTAATTTCTTTTGCTGGCTCTTGACACTAGCTTTAGTGGATTTAATCAGCCCTAGTTTTATGATTTTTCATTTCTGCTCTGCATCCATGTCAGGGTGAATGCCATCTTTGTGTGTTTTCATTAATTGCCATCCTGCCAAAGTTTGCCTTTCTGAAGTTCAGGACCTTTGTTTTTTTTATTGTGGTTCTCTCTACCCAAACTGATAAAGAACAACACTGTGTGGTGCTTGCTACCAGCCAGCGGTTCCTCCACCTTTACATCTGTGACCTGTTCTCCATCTTCCAGCACCAGGTCTAGAATATTTTCTTCCCTTGTTGGCACTGTCAGCCTTTGGGTTAGGAAGCCATCCTGGATTGCTTCCAGGAGGTTCTGCTCCCTGGTGCATGTGGTGGCTGGGATGCTCAATCCACCCCTGGTAAATTGAAGTCTCCCACCACCACAGTGCTCCCTTTGCCACAGAATCTCCTTAGCTGCTCCCCTAGCTCCCTATCTACATCCTCTTTTTTGGTTGGGGGCCTGTAAAGAACCCACAATCGGGCACTAGCCAACCTTTGGGCATGGAGTTGTATCCAGAAGACTTCTGACCTACCTTCTTCCCCCTCCTCCCTTACACATTCAATCCCTTCCCTTATGTAAACAGCTAATCAGATGTTCACACTGTTGGCCATGAAATAAGAGCTTACTACATCGACCTAATGGACTTTTATGCATGCATACACGCAGTATGCTTAGTATAGCCCTGGCGGAGCTAGTGGAGTGGGAACCAAAAAATTTGGAAACACTGACACTTGTAAAATCAGACAGAACAAGTATCTGCCATGCATACTGTTCTAAGAAACACAGAGTGAGGAATACAGGTAACTGTGTGGAGCAATAGAGCAGCAGATGCAGTGTTTCTTAGGGAAATGTGATATCAACTGGATTTTGGTTTAATATTGCCTTTGTTACAATACATCTGAATAACTGGTTGAGTAGCTTTTTTAACAAAATAGTAAGCATGTTGTTATTATTGGTCGAATGTTAATTATATAGAAATAAACTGTGATATGCATGAGAATGAGCAGTCACTGTTTTTTATTCAATTTGTCACCTTTCTCATCCACTCCAGACAATCATAGACACAGAAACTACATAATGTCAAAAGGAAGACACTTATATTCTTACATACCAGGCACATGTACACCTGTCCAGTAGAATTGTCCAGACACTATAAGAGTGTCACTAGCAGTGTGTGGCACCCCATGTCAAGAGTAAAATTTATGAATATATGACCTACTACTGCAAATCAATATGGTAGCCAGTGCACACTTAATGACAAAAAAGTACAACACTTTTTCTCATGAAATTTTAGTTTAGCTGTGTTATAGCACCACTATTTGTCCTTTATGCTAGGTGTGCTGGTAGAAATCCTGTATAGTGTCCAGAAGGATCCAGATATGTATCCCGTATATGCCACATGCAGCCGCTTGGCACAGGTCTCTGTACTCTACGACCAAGTCTACCATGATGCCACAGAATGTACTGGCGATATGCAGAGTGTCGTCTAGAACAATTGGAATCCGCATCAGGTGGCAGTGTAAATACATCCCTTCTATATGCACCCACCAGTAACAGTACAGCTGGGTCCAGAACGAGGTGCTCCATCTCCTGCAATAAAGAAACAGCCCTATGTTAATGGAAAACTTGCATTCAAGCACAATAATGAATATCAGATGTCTGAACATAGATGCTTGCCTGTGCACCAAATACAGCACACAATACAAACAAACAATTTCTATTTCTATGTCACTAGTGGGTACTCGCTGTATGCCAGAACATTGCATGTAAGTAAGGGAGACTAAGACAGCTACCTACACAAGTTATTGTATTAAACACTTCCCCGCCAACCTGCATTTTTTGATGTTCACTTCTACAAGTGTATAAAATAGCTGAATGTCCAGCTGGGCACCTAATTTGACCTGTTGTTACTGTTGTATTTTCTCTCCTGTCCAAGCATCCCACTCCACCACCCTAATTAAATGACCCCCCCTGGGCAAGCACATCATGCGATGAGCCTATCAATGTGCACCCTGAAAATGACCGTCAATGGGTGAGGGATGATGGTACCCTATGTTTTGTCTTAGCTCAAGTGTCCATGCATGGTGTTTTTACTGTCACTATTCTGTGTTCCTGCACATCTTAGGATTGATGGATACCCTATTTGTTGTCCTACTATGGGACAATTATTTGGAATCCAACAATAACATCTGGAATGGATGACATGCACAGAAAAAGGTATGGGTGCAGATACCAAAAGTCCGCAAGCGCGCACAGGTATGGTGGGGTGAAATGGTGATATCTTTAGGAATTTCTGGAACCCAAGTATGTGCACAGAGGACCTGGCAAGGGGAGGGCACCTAAAGGGGGGGGTGGATACTGTGGACACAGTGGTAGTCATAGAGATTACTAACACATTTGATACTATACTTCTGATAAATGATGAGGGTGGACGATGTTAACAAAACAGAGTGGGTAAGGGGGAAGTGAGAGAGAGAGAGAGAGAGAGAGAGAGATGTGCATGAGGGAGGGCTGGTACTTATTTATTTTTATTTATTTAGTTTTTGTTGACCGGGTAAGTGCACTAGACAAATCCTGCCTATTTTCAGGCACGACCCGGGGGAGGGGGATACAGATGTATGCCACCTGACCTTGAACCAGATTAAGCTGTTGGTGGTATTTTTAGTGAATGAGGGAAATTTGGCCAGGACACCGGGGAAATTCCCCTACTCTGCTGGTGCTGGGAGGCCAGTAAGGGCATGCAAGGGTCAGTAATGGCCACTGCATGGCAGATGGAGGAGGCGGAGGAGGTGTTGGAGGAGGTCTCTGTAGAGAGACGGTCAGTTTTGGATACAGAGCAGTCGGAGGTCCCGACAGTTTCAGAATCGAGCACCACTTTCTCAGCACATGTTGCACCGGGCAGTACTAAGTATGCTGAGTTACCGACCAGTACGAATCCCGTTTTTGCATTAGAGGCTGGAATTGCAGTAATTTCAACGGAATCTCCAGTAGCGCCTTTACTTTCAGCATCGGAACAAATTGTAGCGGTTCAGAGGAAGACGGACTTCGGAGCCAGGAAGTGCATAGCACGGCTCTCTCACCTGGCATTAGTGGCGGTGGAAGCAGCAGGAATTGCCCGGAGGAGCACGCAGCTCACATCCTGGTGGCAGAGAACACTGCACGCGCATCGGACAGAAACTGAGACGGAGGACAGTGCAACTTTTGTGTTTCTACTACAACGAAGGGGTACCAAATCCTCCTTTGGTTTTGGGAACTCATCAACAGGTTTCTCCCGCTACTTCAAACACTGCTTTTGCTACATTTACTTTAGACAAAGCAGCGGGATTTGTATTTAAACAGCAGGCTACTACTTTTGAGCCTCGGGAAAACGTTGACAATATTATTTACCAGACGACGACTGGCTCTCAAGCGGGGGTAACGGATTTTTTCTTTACTGACAATGGGAAAACCCCTGCAATGGAGATAGCAGCCCAAGATAAAGTTTCCTCAAGTCTGCCTTCACTTTCTCTAGGCGAACATGATGCCAATTGGACACATAGCTGCCTTAACAGCTGCAGGGTGGAAACCTTTGGGGAAAGGGATTTGTCACCTGATACTGTGGGATAGTTCTTTGATCTTAACAAACATGTTGCTACATGGCGTCCTGGTAATTCTGAGGTAAACCTCTACCTGTTTCAGAGTTAATGGTGAATCAGGAGGGGAGGGGTACAGAGGGGGAATGTCCAGATCCTAATGTGTGTTTAGTACAATTAGATACTAAGGGACAGGAGAAAAAAGGTGAAACAGTAGCAGATAAACCTCTTATGTCAAGTTTGTTTTCTCAAAGTAAAAGGGAAGCAGCGCACAGGAAGAATGCTGTGCACATCAGGTATAAGGGGGGGTTAAAGGACAAACCAGACAGATATTACGTGGGTAAATTGCTATTGAAGGATTCTTTGAAATTTCTACCTAGAGATGTTTTTGCGTTTAGCCACATTTCGGGGGAAGACAACTTTGGTGTTAGTTTTCGTTCCCCAGCTTTGCTGGATCTCTTTTGGGATCGATACAATCAGGTCAAGTTTTCCCCTTTGGTCCCTTTTGGTAATTCCACTGTCTAAACCCCTAACTAAGTTCATCATGTCATGTTTAGAAATGAGAGTGTGCATGTTGAAGATATCACCTTTGGCTAGCACAAAATGTGAAATCCAAAGTGATCCAGAACCTATTTTGGATGCCGAACAATTTTGGATAGGGGGGATGGAAATTCAAAGTTAAATTACGTCAGACGGCTTCAGGTGTTGAACACATACCTAACTCCTTTTTGTTAGGTAGGGATAGGGGGGTGGTGTTTTATAGTGGTCAGCCGAGAGCATGCTACAGGTGTGGGGCTAAAAATCATCTATCAAGTACTTGTGACCAGCCCAAATGTGATAACTGCGGGGAAATAGGGCATGTTACTATGTTTTGTCATAACCCAATTAAATGTGATCTTTGTGAAGAATCAAACCATGCCTTTAGGGAATGTCCTTGGCAGCACAAAACAAAACTAATTTGAACGGGAAATCTGATTTTTTATTCAAAAGCCCAAGAAGACATGAGTCATCAAGTTCTGAAACAACTTATTATACCCCCTCCCCCAAATCCTCAGAGTCCTAAGGTCTCTTTACCCAAGCAGGTTCAACCAGAGTGTATTACGAAGCAGGTAGGACTAAAAGGGAACATTCGGAAAACAAGCATTCCGATTTCCTTGCAGCCGGTCTATTATGTAGACTTGAAAGAAGGCCCGGGGACACAGAGGAAGTAGTCTCGAAGCCTCCACCACTTCTTAGAAGATCGAGTAGAACTCAAAAAACTATAGTGATTCCTGACTCTGAAGGAATAGACACCAAAAACTCCTACGAGGCTTTGAGCTGGGGGGATTCTGAGGTTGATCTGGGTGACACAGACTCACAAGTTTCAGTACAAGATAGCTTGGGGACCATGAGGGATGATTATAAAGGAAAAAAAAAGAAAAGGAGGAAAAAATAATGCAAGCTGTTTCATTTTCTTTCTAAATCTTACAGCATGGAGTGTACATTTTCTTGGGCATCCCTAAATACACATAGTTTGTTAAAATCGAAAAAAAGACATGCACTTTTTCATATGCTGCACGATCTCAGCTATTCAATTATATTCCTTCAAGAAACATGGATGTGTGATAAGATGCAGTGCTCTGCTTTTGCCAGGATTGGCCTTGGGGTCCATCTTATTGGTCCTTTGGGAAGATAAGGCAGATGGTGTTGGCATCCTTTTAATTCTTTCAACTTTATTTTACACAAACTAATTGATTTATGTCCCGGACTTAATATTGATACTAGAAGGGACTTGGTTCTCCTATACCCTTCGTTTAATTAATATTTATAATCCCAGACGAAATCTGGTAAGGTGGCCTGTATGAGACAATACAACCCTTTTGGTGACTACTGTCCCTATCTTTGGGGCGGAGACTTTAATTGTGGGATAACATTGAAAAGGAAAACTGAAACCTCAAAGAAAGTGTATTGTGACACAGTGTGCTTGTTAGATATCATCAAAAGTGTTGACTTAATTTCCTGCATGAATAAACAGGCTGCGGTCGATCGTACTTATTTTAAATGTGGGTCGGTTATACTATCGATCATCTTTTGTATCCAAACATATCTCATTCCACCATTCTCAAATCATTCCAGTGGAATTTTCAGACCATGCTCTTTTACTGACTCACATAGGCCTTACGAGCTCTATTCAGAAGCAGAAACCAAGATGGAAACTTAACACTTCCATGTTACAAGAACCTTTGGTCCTAAATTTATTAAATTAATTTTACAAGCCAGACTATCTGTTTGTTTTTATATCAAGATTTGGGGATTTGGTGGTTAGAGACGAAAATGATTGTATTAATTGGTTTAAGAAACAAGGTAAATCCCGCAAAAAATAATTTTTTCACTATCTCCAACTTTGGACCCAGTTACAAACATTATTATCCAGAGCCACTTCCTCCAGAGAGAATTTTTCTTCACAAATTATGGAAATTAAATCACAAATGAAAATCTTTCAGTACAATCGAGCGAGGAACTTTGCAAGCGGTCATTTCCAATCATTTAAGGAAATCAGTTTTGGTGACCTTTTGAACTATGTAAAAGGTCAAAGAGCATGGATCTTTATCCTTTTAATTGATGGTGATAAGACCGTTACTTCAATTACAGAACTAGGAGACTTAATTCATAAACATTTTAGGGATCTTGAGCCCTTCAAAATCCATCCCAAACCCAAATTAATAAAGTATTAGGATTCCCTATAACAAAGGCCTTACCACCAGAGCTAGCTACTTCTCTTACACAACCCTTTCTGAAAGAAGAGATTATGACAGCTCTTAAATCCTTAAAGTCTAATGTAGCTTCGGGTCCAGATGGTCTCTAATTCCTTTTATAAAACTTTTTCTGAAGAACTTAGTTCTATTTTTGTAATTGTGTATAATTTTTCATGGATCAGGAATTAGTATAGCATCTTTCCTGATAGTATACAAACTTACATTTATAAATCAGGGAATAAGGGTTATTTCGGAATTGAGACCAATCACTTTGTTGAACTCTGACTATAAAATTTTGATGTCAGTAATTAATAATAGACTTAGGGAGTTGGCTAAATATAGTTTTTCTCCAATTCAGCATTGTGGCATTCCCAATCGTAGCATTCAGGCTATGTTATGTTCAATTAGAGACTCAATTGAAAAATCTAATGAGTTGGGAGATAGTGGTTTCCTTGTTTCACTAGATTTAGAAAAGGCATTTGATAGAGTAAATCATATTTTCTTATTTTCGACATTAGATTTCTTTCAAGTCCCCTTTCGCCTACGAAATTTAATTAAAAACCTTTATAGTACAGGTAAAGTGTATCCCTTCCTTAATGGGGCACTCGGGAATGGATTCCCAGTCAACTGTGGAGTAAGACAGGGCTGCCCTTTAAGCCCCCTGTTATATAATTTTTCCCTAGAACCTCTTCTAAGGTCACTTAGCATGTCCCCTTATGGCAAGGGATAAAATTCCCAGATTCCGATACATCTCTAACCATCCAGGCTTATGCAGATGATATCTGTTTGCTTTTTGCACACATCAACCAGCTTGAATAATTTTTTACCAGTTTTAAGGAATACGGTGTTGTAGCTAACACTAAAATTAACTTACTTAAAACAAAAGGCTTATTTATAGGAGGGATTTTTCAAGCACCATTTGTTCTGAATTCAATCACATTTACAACAGAACCTATAACTATTTTAGGGATCCAATTTGGCCCACAAAATTGCCCAGCAGAGAATTGGAAGCTTGTCCTAGAAAAAATTGAAAAAAAAGTTCTCAGATGGAAACGATATAGGTTTAATAAGGAGAAAAGGATTCAGGTTCTAAAACAATTTATTTTACCTTGTTTACAACATATGGCTGCAATATTTCCTATTCCAGGCAACCTGAAACTAAGTTATATAGCATCTGTTTCAGTTACCTGGGTAACAGACTGAACCCGTCAAGAGATGCTATACATACCTCGAGAAAAAAAAGGGAGGCTTAGGAATGATTGACCCAGTTCTATTTTGCTTCACTATTTTTTTCTCCAATTCCTTAAAAAGTTGCTTAGACGGTTCAGATAGACCGGATTTACCTTTCTTTAATAGCCTATTGAGAAGATATCTTACAGCATGGTTACACTGTGCTCCTAAACCTTCTACTCACCTAGCCTTACCAATTTATTTTCAACCTGCAGCACAGAAACTTTTTAAATGGTGGGTTACAAAACAGCAAATATTACGATGTTCCTCGAAAACATTATATAAAGAATTATTGGTTTCTATCTTTCCAAGTACCCCAGAATTTAGGAATTGTCCACAAAATCGCAATGAGGATATTTTAAGTCAACTGAATAATACAAGATTACCTGCTTTTATGTGGGAATCCCAATGGCTTACCTTATATGGTAAACTAAATGTCAGGAGCACAGCTAAATACAAGGCTAAAACAGAGAGAATGTGTCCATATTTAAACTGTACAGACCAAAAAGAAACTATGGAACATTTTTTTCTCCATTGTTCAATAGCATGCAAAATATGGGATCATTTAGCTATTGCCTGGAATTTTCCTTGGCTAGCTTATCTCACTTACGATATTTTAGTAATTGGGTCTTTTCCGGTATCTTTTCAGTCTTTTCATAAAGGAACTTTGCAGATATTTTTTGCTTGTTTAAGATATTGTTTATGGCAAACAAGATGCCAATGGGACCTATACCAAAAGAAACCATCAGTTCAAGTTTTTAGGGCTTACGTTACAAATGTTTTGAACAATATTGTTATTTCAGATGTTCAACAGTTTAATGTCACGAAAGTCAGAATGTGGTGGAAAGGTTTTTCTCACATTATTAAATTTAAATAAGGGTATTGGATATTTCTAGTAACAGTTAATCCCTATATTTCTTTCCTTTTTTTTTGACATTTCTTTGTTTTCCTTTTTCTTCTATTAGAATTTTTAGGCGTTTAAGAGTATGGTTTATTGCTGTGTTTTGTTTTTTCTCTCCCAGGTTTTCTATCCTAGCATATGTGCCAATTTAGTATATATTGTTGAACTAGTTTTGGAATTGTTCTTTTTTCTCCTTTTCAATTGTTTACCATATTTCTTTTCTTTACTATCCAGTATGTTTGACATGTGTTTATTTTCAATAAAAATTACCCCTACTCTTTTTGATAAGTGCCATGGGATCTTTAACATCCACCTGAACTACCACCAATCCATGCAGATGGGACCTCAGTTTAACATCTCATCCGAAAAACGGCACCTCAGAAGTGCAGCACTCCTCTCATGCTGCACTACAGTGTCAGTACTGGGATATTAACCCAAGTGCCAGATGTGGGAACTGAACCCACAGCCCTCTGATCTCCCGGCCTCAGAGGCGAGTGTGCTACCTACTGAGCCACTGACACTGTTTTTACCGCATACTGCATATACCAGGAGGAGACAGGGGTGGAAAGTGTATAACAACTCCCTGTCGGCTGAAGGTGCCGTTGGCAAAGCTGGGGTGGTCAAAGGTCAGTGGGTGGTGGAGGATTCTACAATCACCCTTAAAAATGGGTGCAGAGTGGGTGGTGCAGGTGAACTCAAAAGGAGTGAAAGGCTCCACGTGGCCAGCACATACAATGTGCAAGCATGGAGACTTACAGAAGGGCATTGTGAGAACTGAGTGTGCTATCAGCATGGATAGAAGCTACACTAGTGATGAGAAGTAGGGGAGGAGATTGGGGCACAATGATTGGGGTGGACCAACGGCTAACACGGGAGGTGAAGCTGGAGTCAGTGGGGGATGTAAAACAAGGGTATGAGAATGCCGGTCAGAGGCTAGATGTCAATGCGGGGGGGACAACAAACAATGATTGAGTGGATGGGCATGATGGGGGATGCTGGGAGGTGTTAATCTTAGTCTTTGGGGTGGTGGTTCGGACCTGGGAAAGTTTGCAGGATGGTGCTGGGGAAACATAGAAAGGAGGGACATCCCTAGAGGGGATGGATCAGGTAGAGGAAGGAGCAAGGTCACTTACGAGTCAGGGGGGGCTGGAAGTAGCATATCTTATGCAGTAAACTAAAATCTTGCAGCAGAACTTGTTCACGGTGTGTCACAGAACAGTCGGTGCCTATCTAATGATACTGTAGTGAATAGTGTTCTGCCATGGTCTGCACCAGCACAGGGTGCTCTGTATAGTTCTTGGTGATCAAGCTGGTGCCATGGGACAGTGTGGAAAACAAACCAAAAAGTAGGGAGCTCAATCAGTGTTTCTCACGGGGTGCTGTGAGGCTCTGTGATACAGGTAATGGGGTATTGGGGAGTGACCTGGGAGGACAAGGTGATGTATGCCAGGGATAGGCTATGTCTCAACCTGGTGGGTAATGAAGTCCAGTAAGAAGAAACTGTAAGTATTTATCTTTGCCAATTGGGGTTGAAACTTATGAGTGAGTGGGTGGAGGTCATGGCTGTTAGGCTGATCCTGGCATGGCCATCATGGATGGGGTCAACCTATGCCCTCAAACGGATGTCAATGACTAAGGATGGGGGGAGGTTAGTAGTCGACCATGCGAAAAAACTCATGTTGGAAAAAGGAGCATGGGCAGTGAAAAGTGT
Source organism: Neoceratodus forsteri (assembly GCA_016271365.2). Lineage (NCBI taxonomy): Eukaryota > Metazoa > Chordata > Ceratodontiformes > Ceratodontidae > Neoceratodus > Neoceratodus forsteri. Next base: position 651,227,614 of record CM028135.1, read on the forward strand.
TGGAGGGTGGTCCGGATAAATGCTAGGGGCATGGGCAACAAGATGCCATAACCTCAGACAAAGGTGACTAAAGTGGATATTGATGTGTCAGCAGTCACTGCAACTTGGTGAACTGCAGGGCTTGATTGTGACCTAAATCTGATAGGGTACACAGTGCTCAGAGAGGACAGGGAGATGGGCAGTGGTGCTGGATTAGCTCTGATCATCAGAAACTGCATAGGGATATCCAGAGTGGAGGGTGCATAGTGAAATGTGGAAGCCTTATGGGTCATGGTCTGGACGCCTGACACCAATGGGATGAGATTAAGGGTGGCTTCCATGCTACGTATGCCAGGAGATGACCTGGACGATAGACTGGTGGCTAATATTCATGACCATTGTAGGCAAGCTGGTGGAAGGGTGGTGTTATTGGGAGACCTTAACATTCCAGCTATAGACTGGGGAACTAGAACATCCACCTCAATCAAAGAGCAGAGGCTTTTAGACGTCTTCCAGGACGCATTCCTAAATCAGCTGGTAGCTGACCCAACAAGGGAATGTCTTATCCTGGACGTGGTCTGGGCTGACTGCAACTTGGTAATGGAACAAGAGTTGATAAACACATGGGGGGGGGGTATTGGTTTGGTTTGACTATGCCACAGTCTGATTTTTGTTAGACATTGGGGTGGTGTGGGAAATGTACAAAGACAGTGGTAAAAGATTTTAGACGGGCACATTTTAAGCAAATGAGTAAAGTCATCAAGGATCACTTGGAAGGCAGTACATCAGACATGGACATTGAAAGTAGGGGAGCAATTTTTAACCATTGATACAGGAGACTAACAGGGCCTGTCCATTGGGGATGCATAAGTTTGCCAGGGCCAGAAAGCCTTCTTGGTGGACTCCGGAGATTGAAGAGGATGTGAGGGGGAAGAGGCTGCATACAGCAGGTACAGCAGGCAGCAGTCATGGGGGCTTTGGATATGGATGAATATTACTTGATGGCTGTGAGTATCAACAGAGAAGTGGGATGGGACAAGGCTGGGGCTGAGCAGAGTCTGTCACAGGTGATTGGGGTTGGGGAGGGTTCTTTAGGTATATTAGGGAGAGAAGAGAAAGTTGGATGCCAATCTGTAGTTTTTTTGGTGGAACAGGGATACCTCACTGCTGGTCAGAATGGTATCGTCCTGGGTAGATCCTGTCAGACAGCTTTGTGGAGTTCAATGATTGGGTGACATCGGCACTAGATCAGGTTAGGTTAGTGGATGTCATTGTTCTATACTTCTGCAATGCATTTGATTCTGTGCTGTACAATGGCCTGCAGGATAAGCTGTGGAGTATGAGGGTAGGTGTCCACTTTGTACAACAGATTGGGAACTGGCTAAATGGGAATACTAAGCAGGTTGTGGTAGGAGGTGAAGTATCATCTCCAAGGAGGGTCATTAACAGAGTCACACAGGGATCAGTTATGGTACCGCTACTGTTTAATGCTTACATCTCAGACATCTAAGAAGGTATCAGGAGCAAGATGTGCCTCTTTGCAGCTGATTCAAAGCACAGGGTGGTGGTGGATGGGGAAGAGGGGAGGATAGCGCTATAAGCGGACCTAGATGCTCTGGATGTGTGTTCATGCACAGTGAAATGGTTCATTAACTACGGGAAGTGAGGGTGCTTGATCCGGGGTGTAAGAAACTGGTACATACGTACAACAAAAAAAAAAAGAACTGGCAGGTGACAGTCAGATACCGGTGGGACACCGGTTCGTGCACCGTGTTGATGATAATGGCCTATGCAAGCAATGTTCAAAAACAAAGCACCTTGTTGAGCAAAGTGCATTCACATAGACACTTCCTCATCGTGACATAGTGCTCGAATGTTTCAAGAAAGATACCAGCGATGAATCACTGTGATACACAATCAATGCATATTACAATGACAATGTCACTGGCTGGACACATGAAGTGGGGACACAGTTTGTGCTGAAAGTTAGATTGGTGGAGCAGCTTCATGCACAGGTCAAAAACACAACATTTATTTACGCATATGGTACCATTAGTAGGGTATGTCACAAAATTTCTCATATTCGTACAATATCACAATAGAGAAAAATGGACTCATGAGTAGAGTTGATATACAAGTCTCAGGTGCACACCCACAGCAGGTGCTTTCCGCAGCAGTCAGCATCAGACAACATCTGCGACACACGCACCACGATGGAGCATAAGTATTTTCTTCTCTAGGTTGTGCGATAGCTGGCATTCTGCCCTCAAGTATGTCAAATAGAAGCCCAGGATTGAGAAATGAGAAATTAACACATAGGTCACGGAGTTCATCAAATGTCATGGCCTCTATGCATGTCTACAGAAAATCAAAAGGAAAAAAAATATTTAGTTCAGTAACTGTAGCAGAAAAAGTCTATCTAGTTTCATGCACAAGCAGGGGAAAGGGATACCAATGAATGGCAATAAAGCAGAAACAAGAGTATGTTATACTAACATAGTAACATACTAAAAATGCCAGCAGATGATGCCTAATGGTCTTTCATGTCTGCTCAATAGTCATCACCCATACTGCGCATCGACTTTGTTGTCCTTCCCACTCCTTTGGGTTTTTCTGTCCCCAGTCCAAACCATGCTGGATGACCCAACTTGTATTGGTATGGTTGGCTTCACCATCGCCCTATACCTGTTCGATCCACAGTCTCCGCCTCCACCAGTCCCTTGGAAAGCACATTCCATGGTTCCACCACCCTCTCAGGGAAGTAACACCTCCTCCTCGCTCCACTGAGTCTCCACCCCTCTAGCTTCCACATGTATCCTCTAATTGCTCCCACTCTTTCTCCTTTGGAGACCCCCCCAACTGAGCCTCCCTTATTTTTCTCCTTTATGTACTTGAACACCTCTATCATGCTCCCACTCTCCCTCCTCTCCTCTAGGGTATACCTGTTGAGCACCTCAAGCCGGTCTTCACAGGTCCTTTCCCCCAGGCCCCAGATAATTTTTGATTATTTATTTTTTAATTTATTTATTTGTACAAGTCGGATTTACAGCCTTTGAGTCAGGGACTCGTTAACAAAGGCACCTCATCGCAGGGAGAGCAAGGCAATAGAATATTGTGCAGATACAACACTGGACAACATTACAGGTGCAGACATTGAACACAGAATACACTTAGTTACATGTTGGTATAAAATACAGGTTTACAATTTCTCTGGAGTTGCAGTGGAATACATCCTTGTACAGTATAAACCTAAGGGGGTAGGTAAAAAGGGGTAGGGGAAAGATAGATCGGCAGTCCAGGGGACATTGTCGAGATTGGGGGGGGCCAGGCAGGGAAAGGTCCTGCAGTAGGATTGTTGCCCTCCTTTGGACCCCACGAAGAGTGCTAAGTCCCTTTGTAAGTGCGGCCTCCAAAACTCCACACAGTACTCAAGTTTTGGCCTAAACAAGCAGTTACAAAGAGGTTGGATCACATATGTCCTTCTGTATGTAATCCACCGATTGACGCATCCAAGCATCCGATTGGCTTTTGCTGCTGTCCTTCTTCAGGTGTATGAGTTGTTCATTCTGACATCTACAACCACCCCTGGTCACTATGCATCTTCAAAACTTGCAGTGTGTCACCTCCCATTGTATACCCTTTGCCTGGATTTTTGGGCACCAGGTGCAGAACCTTGCATTTCCCCGCATTGACCTTCAATCCTCACTTTATCAATCACAAATCCAGAGCCTTCAGGTCCTTCTGCAGGGCCACTCTCCCCTCCTCCACCACTGTCCACAGCTTACTGTCATCCACAAAGATACTCATTTCACTCCTGATACCCTTCCTTATGTCTGAGACATCTACGTTAAATTAGAGTGGCCCTAGTACCAACTCCTGAAGCAACCACACTAATGACTCTCCTTGGAGATCAGAGTATATGTCTAACTACCACACTCTGAGAATACTCAGAGAGCCAATTACCAATCCGTCAGATCATCTGCATCCCCACCCCCATTTCATCCATCTTAACCAGCAGGCCATCGAGAGGTACAGAATCTAACACCTTGCAGAAGCATAGAAAGATGACGTCCACTGGCCTACCCTTGCCCAAGGCTATAGGTGGTAATTTGTGAGAATGGACTGAAATTGGGCAATGGCTATGTGAACATAACCAAACTATTTCTGCAAAGTGTGAGGGTGTGAGGGCAATCACTAGACTATTACTAGTGAACATAGTCCAGACAGGCATGACTGAAGAGGAGTATGTTGAGACGGGTCTTGAACTTCTGGACTGAAGGGTACGTCGAGTATGAAGGCACTTCAAGGGTAACATTAGAAAGTACTATTTTCACAGAAAGGATTGTGGATAAGTGGAATAGGGTCTCAGAGCAGTTTGTTGGAGAAGCTACAGTGGAAGGCTTCAAAAAGTCATGGAACAGGCACAGCATTGTGTTTTTTTGGGGGGGGTTGGGGTGGATGTGCTAGCAGATAGCTAAACAAATGGGCAGACTAGGCGGGCATGTTGGTCCTTCTCTGATGTCACACTTCCAGGAATCTATGAACATTGGTGGACAACAGTTTGGATGGTGGTTTGATGATCTTGTGGTGTGTGTGTGTGCGCCTGCCTGTCTGTCCAAGTGCATTTGCTAAAATGAATGTAGAACACACGATGTGATGCACCAGAATGCCCGTTGACAAGTATCACAGAGGTGCAGAACACTGAATTTTTTTTGCATAGATGTCTAATGTTGCATAACTACACTTATTGATTCGTCTCTTTCCTGCAAACGTCCAACTTCAATGGGAGCATAATATGACAGTATGGATCCACATCCACGACCTCATCCACAACCGCTTAGGCAGCTTGATGCTCTGTCATGTGCTCTTACAGCAACACCATGTCTTGCTGTTTCTGGGTGAACAAACCATGAATCATTGCTGCTTGTATTCATTACTAGAGCTGGAGGTGTATATCTAGAAGGAGGGAAGGAACTCACAGTGAACAGTATGACCTACAAGCCACACACATAATTTGGACACCTAACATAACATAACACGATGTCTGCAACCATCACTACTTAGCAATGCAGCAATATTAGCAAATTAAAATGCACGTTACCACACCTATCGATCGTTGTGAACTGGTATGTCGTAAGTAGTCAACATCATTTGGAGTCAACCATCAGATGACAGTACACATTGACAGAACTTCACATGTGACATTTTCCAAGTTGGTAAACAAGGGTGTCTTCTGCTTAACTTTCGGTTTGTTTGTAAGTGAGAACTCTGAGCAGGCACAGATCAACCAGGAGGCAGTGTCAGTAATACATGACCGTTGAACCACTGGCGGTAAGATTGAAATATGATGCCCAGTTAAATGATCGTGATCCAGATACCACATGAGAGATGATCAATAGAAATTCAAAACAGCTATGGTCCAAGTACTGAAAGATGTCGTACAACAGTCGTCAGTGCTCTTGGTGGCGTGAGGTACCTCACCTACCACCACCATCAACACCCATCACTAGTATTCTAGTGGCACAACCCTCATCATTGGGAGCACCAATCACCCACACAGTTTACAACTCCATTCCTTGGTGGTCCTGTGCCCCACCCCCTAACACTGATCGCAGTTGTGATATGACATTTGCCTTCCCTGGTAGTCTAGTGATACCCCCCACCCACTCACACAGGACACCCACCCCTGGCTCAAGGACAGCAACAGAAAAAGAGAAGTCTGTATCAAAATTTCAGTTCATATGCACATTACAGATGTTGATAAGTTGAAGTAAGGAGACAGATACATGGATAGGTCATGAAAAGAAATACAGGCAGTAGATAATGGACACACAACGTTCAATGTAAGAGAGGCATTTCCCTCTACTTTTATTTATTTTAGCTAAGAACCTAAGTCACCAAAGAAGGTAGAAAAAATGATGTGGACTCAATAACTGTTACTGCAGTGCATGTGTATACATGTAATATGGATAGAACATTAGTGTGCTTCAGTTACACTGAGCTATGCAGTATGTGCAGGTAAAATGGATAGCTGTAATGTGGCAGTCAAGAATGGACAAAGGTCCTGGTTAGCGGCAGAAGTATTATCCAGTAGAACACTGGATTGCTTCAGAAGGTGCTGGGACAGGGCAAGGGGGGGTGGTCAATGGAGGGGAAGGGTGGAGATAGGGGCAGCTGCAGAATAAGGGGTGCTAGCTGCACATTTGAGCTGATTTGATATACCTATAGGAATCAGAATTCACTGGTAGTCTAGAGTCACACCCCTCCACCAAGTCGGTGGACAAGATCACACATAATGTTCATAAAGCAGGCCTATACTGTGTGTGATGGTCTGCATCTGTCCAGGAGGGGAACCAGGATCCTAGGTGATAGGTTTAAATGCTTCATTGGCAAGCATTTAAACTAGCCAAGGGGGGAGGCACTGGAAAGGAGCATGGACATCCTAGCCCCCTCTCCCCAAATAATCAGGGTAGTAAGTGAGGTAAACACCAAGATAGACGTTGATAGGGAGAAGGGCAGGGATAACTGGAGAAAATGACAAAGGCAATAAGGACAGGGGGGAGGCCATCAAGAAGTGAAGGGCAATTCCATAGATTCAAGTATGCAGCAGATGAATGAAATGTTTAATGCCCTCCTCAAACAAATGTCTGAAGTTACTCTCGCTTCAAATAAAACTACTAGTGCTTTGCAACAACTAGAAGCTAAAATAAGCAGTACAGAAAAGAAAGTAGATCTTAATGCGGAGGCTATCGATAACCTATCTGCCACTATCAGGGAACAGGGTAAAATGATAAATTACCTGCAAAGTAAGCTGGAGGACATAGAAAATCATAGCCATAGGAACAACCTGTGATTTATCGGTTTCCCCTCGGGGTCTGAACAAGGAGCTCCCCTGGACTTTCTCTACGATGCCCTGCCAGAACTGCTTCATCAGAAAGTCCCCCCTGGGCTAACTATAGAACGTACCCACAGGGTTTTGAGCCCGATGCCCAAACGCGGTGAAAGGCCCAGACCAATCATGGCAAGCATTCTAAATTTTACTGACAAGGAGTGGATTACGCCGAGAGCACAAGAGCTAGGCCCCTTATCTTGGAGAGGCACAGAGTTCTCATATTTCAGGATTATTCCTGGGAACTAGTGGCTAAAAGGAAGGAGTACAATGAGGCAAAAAGACTGATGCATAGTCGGGGCATAAAGTTTTCGCTCTGATATCCTGCCATTATGCATCTGGAGATTGAGGGCACATACATGTCCTTCTCTACACCAGAAAGCCTCACTCGATATCTGAATACCAACAAAGTGCCACAATGTCGTCCAGAAACCATGCTACAAAGCCAGACAACAGCAGTCACTGATTTCAGAAATGAGTTTAGATCAAATGGAATTCCTATGTATGCTGCTGATCGTGGGCCTGACAGCTTTAAATTTCAGGGCTCGCAGACAGCTCTCCCTGCCAGATCTCGAAAGCGGCAACAATCGGGGAGACACCAGAAATGGCATCACCCTCAGGAAAGGATGGGGAATTCGACAGTGATCGCTTCAGAAACCTTGGTGGACCCGCTCTCCCGATTCTGCACACCAAACCATTTTGCCCCTCTGTCACCGTTGGATAGTACCGATCCTACTGACCAGTATATTCCCACTGAAGAAGAGATGCAGCAAGATACGCAGGGGCCTGACCCTACTAATCACGGGCAAAATGCATCTAAAGTAGACATTATAACTTTGCCTGAGACAACCGAACCTCCGATCAAATATTGCAACAGATTGGACATATAAATCGCCGTCCGATGCTGCTTTGCTCCAGGCTGTGGAACATTGGATCCACCTTAGATAAGTGTATCTCTGTATACTGTCTTATACGTAATGTGTTACTGCCAGCTTTAAATGTCATAATGTGCAGTCTCTTTGAAGGGCATGATGCTTGTGGTCTATTCTGTAGTGCTAGCATAAGGTTTTAAACCAGCAACAGCCTGAATTTATTTTCTGACTCTATGTCGGGGGGGAGGGGGACATATAGAGAATACTTTCTCCCAAGGACCTACAAATATAAATAAGGTAATTTCCATTGCGTAATGCCCCTTTACATTCTAATTTTTTTTTAGCCATATTGATGAAAGGGACATGGTGAATCTCATTCTTATGTTTTACATCTCTCATTTGATATTACCCCCTCCTGTACAAGGCCTACTGTGTCATAGGGGCCTTCGGGTCAGGATCATTTTCACTGTGCTTAGCACTGGAACTCGAATACAAGCCTTTCAGACCCATAATTGCCCACCCCCGGGGAAGGGGGTCCCCTGCTTTGGGTATGACCACCATTTTCTGGGCTATGCTGCTCTCATTCCCCCAGACTGGCTTGGTGGATAGGCCTGTGGGGGTAATGTTACCTTGGCCAAAAGCTTCCACTTCAGCCATTGTGCAAGGTTATGCACTCAATGTACATAGTTTAATTATTCTGATGTTTTTTGTGTTATCAACCTTCCTAATTATAGTGTTACGAATTCATATATTAAATATTTTTCAACCTTACAGTTCTAATGTTTCAACCGACACCGTTCTGACCCCATGTTGCAGCAGTGTACAGGACCCAATGCTTACCCCCAACCCTGACGTACTTCCCTCTCGGGTTTCATACTACATTAAATTGGCTAAGCTATTCCTTTTTAATCCTGACTATGGATGAAACTTCCATGATAACCTGGAATGTCAAGGGACTCAATTTTCCATCTAAAAGAAAACAAGTCCTAACGAATTTAAAGAAACTGAAAACTCAGATTGCCTTCCTCCAAGAAACCAAGTTAACCAAACAAAACCATAAATATTTAGTTAAAGATTGAGTGGGGCAAGAAATCCATGCAAGTGCTCCAACAAAAAAGAGAGGAGTTGCCATACTCATACATAAAGATTTCCCCTAGACGGTTATACTTAGTAAAGCGGATCCGCAGGGCAGGTGGGTGATTGCCAAATTAGACACGCCACATAGCCAAATCTTGGTTCTAGATATTTATGCTCCCAATGAGGACAATCCCTCTTTTTTTGTGGACCTCAATGCAGAATTGGGATCAATGTCAAAACCGGATATACCAATACTGATGGGGGAGACTTTAATCTAACCCTTGTCCCCATGTTGGATAGAAGCCATAGGGGGAAGGAATGTCATATCCATGGGGTCCAAGCTGTAAAAGACCTTATTTCTGAACACCGGTTAGTGGACATCTGGAGACTGGCCCATCCCTCTCTATGTGACTACACCTTCCATTCAGGGGTTCACGGCTCCTTCAGCAGGTTAGACCTATGGCTTGTATCCCAGTGTCTTACATCCTGTACCTCAGAAATTAGTATTCTCCCCATTACCTTAACAGATCACGCCCCAGTCCAATTGATTCTGCAGAGGGGTCCTTCCACTCCTAAATCTTCATCTTGGAGACTAGACCCTCTCCTTATGTGGGACCCCAAATTTATACAGTGGGCAAAAGCTGAAACACAACTTTTTATACAAGAAAACCCCACCTCTGTGACCTCTGCCCCCACTACTTGGGAAGCCTACAAAGGAACTATGTGTGGGAAAATTATTGGGTATGCCACCTATAGGAGGCGCTGTAGGGAAGCGGAACTCACTAGTTTAGAAAATGAACTACTGGTGACAGAGCAAGAGTTCAAAAAGATGTCCCAGCCCTCCCTGTCTTCCTTATGTGGCAGAAGAGTTCTGCAGCTGCGCACAAAAATTAACGAACTGACCTCCAGGAAAGCTGACCTTGCTTTACTCAGAATACAGCATAAATATCGAGGGGAACAAAGCAGGCAGAGTCTTAGCCTACCAAATATGTAAGCAGCAATCCTACAGATACATAGCTGGACTTAAACACCCTAAAACTGGAATCATTCATAATAATCCCCAAAAAGTGACTGAAATTATGGCCTCATTTTACTCCCATTTGTATACATCATCCAGATCAAATAATACCACCAATACCCAAGCTTTTCTACACTCCACTGGACTACCTAAATTATTCCCTTTCCAGAAGGATGTCTTGGATGCACCCCTTTCACCTCAAGAAGTTTCCAGTGCTCTAATGGCTCTAAAATCGGGGAAGGCACCAAGGGGTGATGGTTTTCCTGTGGAATTTCTTCAGTCAATGTCTCCCTTAATTTCCCCCCTACTATGTCAAGTATTTATAGAATCACAATCCCAAGGCATTCTCCCACAATCCCTCCGTGAAGCCACTATTACTGTCCTCCCCAAAAAAGGAAAAAATCTGAGGAAGCGGCTAGCTCTGTCCCATTTCACTGATCAATGCCGATAGTAAGGTATATGCTAGAGTGCTGGCTAACAGGCTAAACCCGATTCTTATGCACCTCATACATCCCTACACGGGTGGGTTTTGTGAAGGGCAGGTATAGTACTAACCATCTCTGAACATTCCTCAATCTTATACATTTAGCAAAAGTTGCGCCCGAACCAGTGGCGGCCTTGGTGATTGACTCTGAGAAGGCTTTCGACTCGGTCGAATGGGACTATCTGTATGAGGTATTGCATCACTTTGGATTTGGACCCTGGTTTATCACTGCCGTAACAACCCTATATACAGCTCCCTTAGCGAAGGTACTCACCAATTCTTCTATATCAGAATCATTTCAGTTATATAGAGGAACCAGACAGGGCTGCCCTCTTTCCCTTCTACTCTTCCTGTTAGTGGTGGAACCTTTGGCCACAGCCATTCGTCAACACTCTCTTATTACAGGCATCGGGTCAGGTCAGTCTCAACCTACAACCTTAATGTATGCTGATGACTTGTTGGTGGTACTGGGCGATGCTACAAAATCTATCCCCCCTCTTCTCACCCTATTAAAGCAATTTTCCAATATCTCCGGGCTTAAAGTTAATCAAGCCAAAACAAAGATTCTCACTCTTAACTCTGCTTGTCTCCCCCACAGCATGTCCAGTTTTGGCTTAAAATGGTCACAGGATCACATTACCTATCTGGGCATAAAGATAGGCGCAAATCTTGGAAAATGGTGGGATAACAATCTAGGCCCTTTAATATCCAAAAGTAAAATAGAACTGGATAGAATATCCCGTCTCAACCTTACACTGGTCGGGAAAATCTCAGTAATTAAAATTACTATTGCTCCTAGGTTTTTCTGCTGCTTTCACATATTCCCCTTTTTCTTCCCAAAGCCTGGCTTTCCAAAATGGACAAAATGATTGGCTCCTTTCTATGGGGTACAGACAAGTCCCGTTTTGGGAAGAATTTACTTCGAGCCCACTGGCAAAAAAGGGGTTGGGGTCTTCCTTGGATGGGGGATTATAAAATCACTTTCCAATGTTCCCAAACTGTCAAATGGTTCCAACCCCCTTCTAAAGATTGCCCTCAATGGCTTCTGCTTGAGCAATCAATTAGTGGCACTCCTATAGCAGCTACCATGCTATGGCCTAAGACATCTCCCAATTTCATACTGTAACCCACCATTGGCCTGTCCATAAAATATTGGAGAACACTTCACAGGAAACTAAAGATTACTGCTCTCCCTCTGTTATACACCCCATTATGGAACAACCCTGCTATAACAATAGACGCTTCCCTTCTAAATTGGACCAAATGGCAAGGTAAAGGTATTCTATTCCTAAAAGATGTATTAATGGAAAACTCATTAGCGGTAGAAAATTTCCAGCAGTTGCAGCACAAATGGCAGCTACCCACTTCTGATTTGTGGAAATTCCTTCAGCTCCGAGATGCCCTAAAACAATTATTGTGGAAAGGAGACCCTTTAACTGATTTGTCATTCCCAGTATCCACATGGCTTAACTCCCCAAAAGGTCTGGTCGGTAAACTTTATGGCTCACTAAGGGACTCTCAGCCCTCCCTTAATATCTCCTCCAAGTCCAAATGGGAGAAGGTATTAAACATATCAATTACAGAGTGTCAATGGAGGCAATGTTGGCAGATAGATCACTCTGCTTACACTGACGCCCATAGCAGACTTATCCATAACAAAATATTACACTCATGGTATAGAACCCCCGCCATGCTTAAGATGATGAAACTTCTCACTCAAGACAACTGTTGGAGATGTCATCATCCGGGGGGTGACCTCTATCATATACTTTGGCTATGCCCTCTGATCTCAGAAATTTGGAAATACACTCTGCAAACAGCAAGCATTATTTTACATTGTAACATTCCCCATAGTGCCTCATTTATGCTATTAGCTATGAAACCTGAAGTCCCTATCCTAAAATCCCATGAATTCAGATAGCTAATGTTACTTAGTATGCAAATGAAACAAATTCTTCTTAAAAACTGGAGAAGCTCCTCTATTTCTAATGTGTTGTAAATACCAGCTATGCTTACAAGTGTCTGTGAAATGGATAGGCACTCACTTCTGGCCAAAGGACAATTGCCATATTTTCATCTCTGCTGGTCCCAATACATGGCATACTTGGCTGACAAAGCTGGTGTTGGTTGAATTACTGTCCCAGTTTCTATTGGATCTGCTGTGTACCTGTGTCTTTGCTTAACTATCTACCTGTATATAGCTGTAATACTGATAAAAAGATATTCTTCAGGCTCTATGTTTAGGTTGACATAGTAGTTTATAGTAATAGTTTGTTAGTTGTTGGCTTCCTTTTCTTTTTAGTTTCCTTCTTCTTTTTTTTTTTGTTTATTAGGGATAGGCCAATGTTTTTTTTTCTCTCCTCAATGTCCCGTAAGCTAAAATTAATATGGCCAGTTATGTTTTATTTGAAAGATACAAAGTTAACTCTAGAGATGTTTAATATGTTGGTCCTACCCTATTATAAATGCTATGACTTCCTAGTTACTCTGTGGTACATTTCTGTATAATTTTTTAGATAACCCCCAGAATCAGCCATTGGAAGGTACATCTACTGAATTTCATGAAGCCTTGTCTGTTCAGCAGCGGTACATCCTTATGGCCTGGTAGTCTTCGCACGGCATAGGTAAGTGCCTCCCCCACGATTAGTTAATAATTTACTTTGACTGTCGGTGTGTATATCTACTTTGTTTCTTGTAGGACTAAGGTCATAATGTTATCTTCACTTAGTTGGTACAATTCAGCCACTGTACTTAATGTCAATCTCTAATTTCTATATGTATGTTGTTTCTTATTTTTGTTATATGATGAAACAATAAAACTTTTAACTGAAAAAAGGAATGGAGGGTAATGGGTACCAATGCCCATAGTCTGGGCAACAAGCTCCCTGAACCGGTGGTCTTGATGGAAGAGGGATGCCTGGATATCGTAGCAGTCACAGAAACATGGTACACAGAGAAGCATGACTGGGATGTTAACATACCAGGGTATGCAACCTACAGGAGAGACAGGGAGGGGAGAAGAGGGGGAGGAGTAGATCTCTATGTAAGGGAAGGGATAAAAGCAACAGAACAAAAGAGTAAACAGGGAGAAGAGGAGGCGAGTGTGGGTTATCTTGAGACTGGAAATGGCACCACAATCCTCACAGGGGTTGTATATAGACCCCCATCTCAGGGGGAAGGAATGGACAAGGAAATGATAGAAGGCATCCTTAGGATGGCAGAAAAAGGGGAGATACTGTTGATGGGGGACCTGAATATGCCAGATGTTAACTGGAACACCTTTGCTGCAGCCACCTCCAAGAGCAGGGCCATTCTCGATGCCCTACAGGGGGCATGCCTCAGATAGATAGTTTTGGAACCCACTCATGAGGGAACAATCTTAGACCTTGTACTCTCAAATGGGGACAGTGAAAGGATTTCAGACCTAGAAGTGGGTAGCCATCTGGGAACAAGTGACCACCAAACAGTGTAGTTAACGATAAACTCAGCTACAGAGTCAAGCCATAGAAAAGTGAGGGTACCGGACTTTAGGAGGGCTGACTTTGGCAAGATGGGAGAGTGCCTTAGAAAAGCACTAGTAAACAGGCTAGAAGGAGGGGTAGAGCAACAATGGGGAAACATCAAAACTGCCATCACAGAGGCAACAAGCCTTTGTGTGAAGCAAATAATCAAATCAAAATGAAAGAAAAAGCCACTATGGTTCTCAAAAGAGGTGGCTGGGAAGGTAAGGGAGAAAAAGATAGCATTTTGGAAGTATAAGGAAACACAGATGGAGCAAGACAGAGAATTGTACCAGTTAAGGCACAAGGAAGCAGGGAGGGAAGTCAGAATAGCAAAGGCCCAAACTGAGGAAAAGACAGCCAACTCGGTTAAGAAGGGGGATAAAACCTTTTATAGGTACATCAGGGAGCATAGAAAGACAAAGGGAGGGATAGTGAGGCTGAATAGAATGGACGGTGGGTGTGCATAGAGGGACAGTGAAAAAGCAGGGATACTGAACGAATACTTCTGCTCAGTATTCACAAAAGCAGAGGTGGGGGAGGTACCTAATCCAATTAACAGAAGCACTCTGGATGGGGGGGTCGATCCCAGTCATTTCACAGAAGAAAGGGTTCTGAAAGAACTCCTAAAACTGAAGGTGGACAAAGCAATGGGGCCTGACGGGATTCACCACAGAATTCTAAAAGAATTAAGGGGAGAACTAGTGACACCACTGACTATCCTTTTTAACAAATCATGGGAGGATGGTGTGGTACCTGAGGACTGGAGGAAGGCAGATGTGATTCCCCTTCACAAAAGTGGGAGCAAGGCAGAGGTAGGAAACTACAAACCTGTCAGTTTGACCTCTGTGGTAGGGAAAGTGATGGAATCACTTCTGAAGGAAAGAATTGTTGAGTACCTATAGGCCAGTGGGACACAGCACACAAGGCAGCATGGGTTCACAGCGGAAGGTCATGTCAGATGAATCTAATTGATTTCTTTGACTGGGTGACCAAAGTAGTAGACCAGGAAGGGGCTGTGGACATGGCCTACCTAGACTTTAGCAAGGCATTTGACACAGTTCCACACAAAAGATTAATAAACAAATTAACCAGCCTGGGAGTGGGTCTCAGGGTGGAGTCCACCCTGAAGAAAGGGGGGTTACTAGTGGGGTACTGTGGGGTTCAGTACTGGATCCAGTCCTTTTTAATGTCTTTATAAGTGACATTGTAGAGGGACTGGAAGGAAAAGTATGCCTTTTTGCAGATGACACAAAAATCTGCAACAGGGTTGATACACAAGGAGGCGTTAAAAGGATGAGAAGGGACTTGGCAAGGTTGGAGAAATGGTCAGAAGTATGGCAGCTTGGATTCAATGCAAAGAAGTGCAAAATAATGCACCTGTGAAACAAAAACCCTGGGGAATGTAAGCCCCCTACAAATGGGAGTTCACGAAAAGTCTTCCTTGAGCTTGCCTAAATGCTCACTGCCAGGCTGGTGTCCTGCATTTTAGCAGTTTAAATATGATTGCCAGAGAGTGCCTGTATAGCCTCTGTGTACTGTCTCTTTCAGAGCTGCCTAGATTGCAGTCATAATTAATCTGAGAGGGAGCTCTGTTAGAAGATGTACTTGTCTGCTGATCATTTGTTAGAGTAGTAACAATATTGCAGTTTGTTCTAACCTGCCTCTTTGCAGCATGGACAGTTCTGTTTGTTTCATCATCTTGGTCCTGACCGCAGAATGGGCCATAAGTACATTTGGGACTCCAAAATGGAGCCTGCCTACAGGGGCTTGGTGGGGCCAAAACTTGTAGGAATTGTAGTTTTGGGCTTTTGACACCTAAAATAACCTGGAGAGGGAGCCCTTGTTGTAACTGACAGACAGATCTGCCAACCAAACCTTTTGGATCTTGGGGAAAGTCCCACACTGCTTGGAGTTTCAGTTAGATCTGAGTTGAAAAGTGAAGAAATAACAGCTCGAGATAGTTCAAGCAGCAATCCATAGTGGATTCATGCAGGAGAACTGTGGAAAGGCCTGAGTTTGGCCTGCATGCCTGCCTGCTGTTCCTGAGAGGGAACTTGTGCTTTTTTTTGGACTGAATCCAAACTTGGAGAGTGAATTAAGCCACTGAATTGTGACCAGGCTTTAACCTGAAGAAGACCAAAGATTTGCTGAATGCGCTCGGACTGTCAGGACTTCCAGCTACCTCTGAACTCCCAGATTGTGCAGAGACTCTGTAATTGCGACCGGAGAGCCATTTGCTTGGTACAGTGGAATTTTCTTACATGTGAATGTGCTGTATGCTTATAGTGGGTCATGATTTGGTTCCTCACTGTGTGTCTAAACTGTGTTTTGCTTGCTGGAGGCTGTATCCAGCTCCACGGACTGAATTGGTATCCATTTCCACTTGCCTGGGCCCTGCTACACTGGCCCTGCCAGAATACTTGCTACGCAGAGAAAGTCATCAACGAGAGACCGGCCTGGGAATCAGCCCCCTGCTCAACGCCTTGAACAGGAATGACGCCTTGGTGATTCGTGTGGGTCCTGCTTCTCCGGGCACTCCAGCTCAACAGTCTGCAGTCTCGATTTCATCCTGCCTGTGTCCAGTATTGGGTATCATGAGTAAACATCATGGTTGCTCCCTGCAACAACAGCTAAATCTAAAAGTGTTGTCATCTGATTGTCTTGTTGCCTTTTCTTTCATGAACTGAGCCTTCCGGCTCCGGATTACAAATAGTGTGTGTTGTGCATGTTGCTTTCTTCCATCACAGGGCCCCAACTAGCTGCAACATTCCTGGCTAGCCCACCATTTTCCTACCTGGGTACCCAGAGTGTGTGACTGTGTAGGGACTCTGAACTGCATGCATGACTGTCTGATTAATATAGCTTTTAAGCAAATCAACCTGATTACACCCCTCCCTTGTTCAAGTCCCCTGAATAAATCAGATTTAACTTTGTTTGCATTTAACTTGACTGTGGTTCCAGTTTGTGGCAAGAGTATTGTACTGTTGTTATTTGCTGTGCTTAACCTTGTTTTACAGGGGGTTCCCAGGGTCAAGCTAGAGGAACCAGCCCTTGGTGGTAAGTGCAAACAGTGTGGGTAATTGCCCAGTGAATAAGGGTCATTGTGAAAGTAATTATTGTATATTGTTCAGACCACTAGAAGGGAAAGAGGGGGGTTACAGTGTCCCGGAGGGCTGTGCCCAGGTTAGCTTGACCACTAACAACCCTGACCTCCAGGAGGAGGCACCTGTTTCATTACCCAGGCCCCTTAACCTGCTACTAGCCAAGCAGGCAGGGGTAGTAGCCCTTGGGATAGTGCTACCTAGGGATTACATCTTGGAGGCTCACTGCTGGGATTTTGTGCCTTCTAATGGCCAAAAATTATGAATTATTGTTAAAGATTAATGACTACCCCAGTAGAAATGGCTGTACACCAGTTGGTGGGGTGGTGTGCTGGGCAGAAGATTGACCTCCAAAATGCTCTGCTTATACTGGATATTCCCCTGGGTACCAGTAAGGATACTGTAGAGGGAGCACTCTCCAAAGTTGAAGGTTTAAAAAACCCAGTGGTGGCGGGTCGACAGGCTGATTTGATCGCCCAAACTTTCATAGCCTTGGTAGAGTGTAGTGACCTCGTGGACAGCTCTAAAGTGCCACAGACTATTGCCTCAGAAGGGGTCCTAGATGCCTGGAGAGTGATAACAAAAGACAGTAAAAACCCTGGGGAGGATGAGCTCCCACCATTATCTGAGACTTTTGAGGAGAAATTTTTTAAGTTGTTGCTGGAGGAAGGGAAAACCGTAGAGGACTTTAAGAAGCTATTCCTGCCAACTGGGGGTGTTCCTTCCCCAACACACCATCCCACTCCAGCACCTGTTACTGCCCCACCTTCTGTGCCCGTGCCAATGCTGGCCCCTATATCTGTACCCGCCATTAGTCATGACTCCTATCGAAGGCTGAGAATCTTCTTAGTCACCCTCCCAACCCCCAGGAGGAAGACGACTGGGAGACCTGGATCGACTATGTTGCCCCCTTGGTACCCGAGTGGCAGTGTGCAGAAGCTGAGAAGTGGAAAAGAATCATAGAAAGTTTGAGGGGCCCTGTCCTTGAAGCCATTAAATGTTTGAGGTCCATGAACCCTGATGCATCTGCTCAGAAGTACCGATCTGTACTTGAAGGCAATTTTTGGAGCATTGAGTCAGGGGAGACTTTGATGTGGAAATTCCAAGGTACCAAACAATGGAAGGGGGAAAGTTTGTATCTGTATGTTACTCACCTAGAAAGAGCTATGCAGAAGGCTTACCGGAAAGGTGGGGTAGCCACCAGTGATTTGAACCGTGTGAGATTGGGGCACATACTGCAACATGCCAAGCATTCTAAACTGCAGATCATCCAGTTAAGGCTCCAGGATAGGAGAGGTAACCCACCTGACTACTGTGACTTGATAAAAGAACCAGGAGATAGAAGGTGAAGAGGGAGATTGTAATTATGGGGTGAGTGCAGCCCAAGTGATCATGGCACCGGAAGGCCCTTCCGAAATGGAGACCACTACGAGACTCCTGCTGTGGGCTAAACGGTGGGGGGAGGAGTTGCTGAAGGATGTCAGAAAAGTACAACCGGGTGCATTCACTGAGGTATCCCCTGCTGACAGAGACCCTGGCCCCTGTCAAGACATGACTGTTATGGGGTTGGGGGTGCACCCTCAGGCATCCTCTACTAAGGGTGACTTCTCGGCTGAGCTCAAGGAATTGACTGCCACCCTAAGGAACTTTTGAGACATGGTACACTACCAGCAGAAGTCAGATCACAATCTCCTGTCGATACTCCAACATTCCCTGCTATGTTCTCCCCAAGGATGCCCTGAGAGCCTGTCATTTGTCACAATTGTGGCAAGGATGGCCATATGAAGAGGGAATGCCGGTCTTAGAAGGACTTAGAGAAAGTGGTGAACTGGCTTTAAGGAGAGCTTCGGAAAATGAGTCAGTGGTCAAGGTGTGCACAAAATGACCACAGTGAAGGCTTCAGCCATCTTAACTCAAACCCCTCTGTGTCTAAATCGTCTGTTCAGGCCCCTGCTGTTGTCCCTCCAGACTGGTCCAAAATAGTGGGCCCTTCAATGAAGACTACTGTGGCTGTGAATGGTATTCGTACTCAGGCTGTGCTTGACAGTGGGTCACAAGTGACCATTGTATTTAAGGACTGGTATGACAAACACTTATCTGATGTGCCATTACAGCCCCTGGAAGGTCTACATGTGTGGGGGCTGAGCAACAAGTCTTATCCCTACCTTGGATATGTCCGCCTCTGGTTGTCTTTTCCTGCAACTGTAACTGGTGTAGAGGAGCAAGTAGAGACTCTGGCCCTAGTGTGTCCCCCTACTGGACTGTATGATGGGGTTCTTCAGTTAATTGGAACAAATGCCCACATGTTTGGGAGACTAGCACAACTCTGCCATGAGAAACAAGGGCAACTGACTGGACGGGCCCTAAGAATTCTAGCCTTAGTAAAAAGGGCATATGACTTACAACAGAAACCCAATGAAGAGGACCCAGATGAGCCAGTGGGGATAGTATGGAAAAAGGAACCTGACTCCTTGGTATTGGCCCCCAACACCCAGTGCACAATCCATGGAAAATTCCGCCTAAAGAGAAATGTAAAGAACAAAATATTAATGTTGGATACACCAGGTGATGGAAAGTTGCTAGAAGGATTATTGATTAAACCCAGCATCTTGTCTGCCTGTGCCCGTGCCTCTGCATGATGAGTAATGGTCCAGATTCGAAATGTGTCAGATCGGGAGGTCCGGGTGAACAGAGGGTGCACTCTAGCTACAGTACACTGTGCAGACACTGCAGTATTACCCAATAACAAGTACTCTGGCCAAAAGGAGAGAGTGACCCTGGACTTATTTGACTTTGGTGATTCTCCGCTGCCAGCTGAATGAAAGGCTAGGATTAGCAAGAAACTCGCCCAGAGAGACCAAGTGTTTTTGTTAAAAGAATGGGACGTGGGGTGTGTCCAGGGTGCAGAGCATCATATATGCCTGCATGATGACTGGCCATTTAGAGAGCGATCCCGATGTCTCACCCCAGTGGACATAGATGATGTGAGGAGACACCTGCAGGAAATGCTCGCTGCTGGCATGATACAGGAATCAAGGAGCCCATATGCCTCTTCTGTTGTGGTTGTGTGTAAGAAGAATGGGTCAGTGAGGATGTGTGTTGATTATAGAACTCTAAACCAGTGGACTATCCTAGATCAATACACCATGCCCCATATACAAGATGCCCTGGATTGCTTGAATGGGAGCAAATGGTTCTCAGTACTGGATCTTCACAGCAGATATTACCAGATTCTGATGGCCATGGAGGATCTTGAGAAAACCATCTTCATCTGTCCTTTGGGGTTCTACGAATTTCTGAGAATTCCATAGGGGATTTTGGGTGCCCCAGCCACCTTTCAGCGACTGATGGTACGTGTGGTGGGGGATATGAACTTGCTGGAATGCCTAGTGTACCTAGATGACGTCATTGTGTTCAGAAGCACATCAGAGGAGCATGAGACCCGACTGTTTAAAGTCCTAGACTGATTGGAAGACTTCAGCCTCAAGCTGACCATTGACAAGCGCCAGTTTTTTCAAACTTCTGTGAAGTATGTGGGGCACATAGTATCTGCAGAAGGGATAGAGACCGATTCCAGTAAGGTCAAGTCACTGACTACTTGGCCCCGGCCCCATAACTTGAAAAAACTACAACATTTCTTGGGGTTCTGTGGCTACTACCGCAGGTTCATAAAAGACTATTCCAAAGTGATTCGCCCGCTCCTGAATCTCTCCCAGGGTTACCCCCTACCAACTGTAAATACAAGACTTCTGAACAGGTGAACCTTTTGGGCACTGCTGGGCACCTGAATGTGAAGCAGCCTTTTATGAAGTCATATACCAGCTGACCCATGCCCCCATCCTCCTCTTTGCTGACCCTACCAAGCCCTATGTGCTGCATATGGACACTAGTCTGCAGGGCCTAGGAGCTGTGCTGTATCAAGACCATGAGGATGGTTTTAGACCAGTGGCTTTTGCCAGCAGGAGCTTGACCCCATGAGAACAAAACTATCCTGTGCACAAGCTGGAGTTCCTTGCCCTAAAATGGGCCACTGTTGACCAGTTTCATGAGTACTTCTATGGGGCAAAGATATTGGTGAAGACCGACAATAACCCGTTAACCTATGTACAGACTTCAGCTAAGTTGGACGCCACTGGACACCGGTGGCTGTCTGCTTTATCAACCTATGATTATGCTGTTGAATACAGGCCAGGACTGAACCATATTGATGCCGACACCCTGTCACGAAGGCCAGTCTCCAAGAGTGATTGGATCAGGTTGTCTGAATTTGACATCCGAGCATTGTGGCAAAGGTTTGACAGAGATGAACAGATGTCTGTGGACACAGTGGACTGTCTAGTAGATTGCTTAGGCCCTCCTGATACCTGCATACCAGCTGCCTATTGCCATTTCTCTGCCCTAGATATTAGTGCACTACCTCAACTTGACAATGACAGTATTCAGTGAGCTCAATCCCAAGATCCTATGATTCAACCAGTACTTGATGCCCTGCGTGCGGGGAATGATGTGTGTAAGTTGCATTCCCCTGACTTGCGAACTACCCTATTGTTTAAAGAAGGCCCCAGGTTGAAGTTACTCAATCAGTTGTTATACAGAGAGACAGTGGATGGTAGTGGTCAAGTAGATAAGCAACAATTGGTCCTTCCCACAGCCTTTAAACACTTGGCACTGAGGTCCCTCCACAATCACATGGGGCACCTTGGTATTGACAGGACTCTCGACCTGGTATGATCTCGATTCTACTGGCCCAAGATGGGGGCCGATGTTGAGCACCATGTAAAGACCTGTAGTCATTGTCTCCAAAGAAAAGCCCTGCCTCAGAGGGCTGCCCCCCCTTGTCAATATCACTACCAGTGCCTCCATGGAACTGCTCTGCATAGATTTTTTGTGTTTAGAACCTGATCAATGGAATATTGGCAATGTGTTAGTGGTTATGGATCATTTCACATGGTATGCACAAGCTTTTCCAACTAAAGATCAAAAAGCCTCTACTGTGGCCAAGGTGCTAGTGGAAAAATTCTTCATCCACTATGGTGCCCCCCAGCGGATTCACTCTGACAAAGGCAGAGACCTTGAAAGTAGGCTAATAAAGAAACGCTCTCTCTGTGGGGGTGCAGTGTGGCACTTAGACAGCTGGTTCTGATAACTCTATGATTTTTGTAATATAAAAATGTAGTGTGATTATCTGTCATGAAAAATCCTGTGCCTGGGATAACAAACCCCACCCCACAGGTATCAGTTCAAAAAACAGGATATATGTTAAACAGCAGATCTCTGAATGCAATTAACGTCAGTTTGCTTTGAAGCCAGGAACTAATATATCCATTTTATAACATCCTCAGGAAAGTCATTTAATTGCATCTTGTGTCATAAGGAAGTGGAATATCCATTTATGACATCCTCAGGAAAGTCAGTTGATCACACCTGGTGTCATAAAAGTCCTTTGATGTGTTTTAGAAAGGGAACTGCTCATGGATCAAAGGGACTGAGAAATTACAGTCTTAATTAAGAGTGTCATCATTTGGACAATGGACCTTGCTGGAGTCACAGAATTCAATACATTGATGGGAGTTTCTGTTTTGTATATATATACACTTTTTATGTATCCTGAAAGGGAGGAGCTAGATGAAGACATCATGAAGAGGGTTTGAAACACAGCATTTTTAAACTGTAGTCTGTATTCCAATGAAAGACACACATGTTTGGACTCTGAAAAAAGCAACATCAGCACTGGAAGGAGATAAGAATACATTAGATTAGACAAGTCTAAGGGTACTGTGGTAGGAGATTTTGTCTGTACTTTAAACCCATTTTTTTAAGTGATTTGTATGTTTTATGGTATATGGTTCTGTATTTACATTTTAAATTTTTATCTATTTTAAGTAAACATCTCATTTTTGAGACTACTTGGTGTGCCTTTGAAATTCTTTTCTTTGACAAGTGAAGCATATATGGTTAAAGCTGCCACTGGGCATAGCTTACTGGTTTGCCAAACTGGAAAATGTAAGAGTTTATTCTGAGGTCTTTAATAGAGTTTTTAAGGGTTCATTTTGTATGCCTGGTTAGGTGTCCATAGGCAAAAGATATCTGCCCCCCTGAAGAGCAGAATTATCTGAGCCTGTACATTGTGTACACTAGCAAGAGGTTCACAGTTTGAATCCCTCCAGAACTTGAGACTAAAGTTTGATTCAAACCCACAAAACAGACAGGAGGGTTACCCTGTTCTGTTAACTGTTCTCAATACTGCTCTCAGAGGTTGGCATTGTGGGAGCAGAGGGCCTGACCTGCTGAGTGGGGTTGTAACATGCGGAAGTCAAGAACCACCCCTTATCACCCACAGGGGAACCATCAACCAGAACATTTTAGCCGCACCCTTCTAGACATGCTGGGCACCTTCTACCCAAAAGGCAAGCATAAGTGGAGCCAGCAGATTAGCACCTTGGTACACGCAAACAATTGCACCAAAAATGATGCTCCTGGGTTCTCCCACTACCGCCTCATGTTTGAGAGGGAGGCCTGCCTGCCAGTTGATGTCTGTTTTGGGGTCTCTCCAGATGGGGTCCAAGCTGAAAACTACCTGCAGTATGTACAGAAACTGAATGCTCAATTGAACCATGCATATCAACTGGCCCAGACAATGGGCACTAAAATAAATCTCACCAACAAAGAGAGGCATGACAAGAAAGTAAAGGCTCAAGAGCTACGGCCTGGAGACCGTGTGTTGTTACGCAATTTGGGACTACATGGCAAGTACAAAATTGCTGATAGGTGGCACCATCTTCCTCATGTAGCAGTTGGAAAGTTGGATGATCTACCAGTATACAAGGTACACCCAGAGAATAACTCCAAAGCTGTCAAGACCATGCACCATAACCACTTGCTGCCTATCGGCCAAGTTATTATTGAAGCTGAGCCAGCAAACATTGCCTCCCCTGGGCCAGTGACTCATGCTGCTGCAAAAAAGAGACAGCGTCAACCTACCCCAGTAGTTACAAAGTTAAGGTTTCCACTGCAGCAGGCCCAGAATGATAGATTGTCAGTCCACCTCTGACAATAGTGAGTGTGACAATGCCTGTTACCCCTCCTATGAATTGAGTCAGCTGTTTTGAGGTAACGCTATGACTAATTGTGAGGATAAAGCTGGGCCTTCTGGACTGCCTAACCCCCCAGCTTCATCCTTGGAGCCGATGCTCCCTGAAAGTGAGTTGCAAAGCATTACATCTGAGGTTGCGGACTCTGTGTTTTGTGATACTGTGTGAATTGCCCGAAAAAGGGGCTGATGGTCTGAGTCTCCCTGGTGACACACCAGAACTTGAAAAACGGTTTGAGAGTGCTGGCAGCTCCATTTTAGTGCCACAAAGCCTAATTGTGCCTAAACCTTCTCAAAATGAGCCAGCTGAGCCCTCATCAGAAGACAGTAATGAGCACATTGTTGTGGAACCAGAGCCTACAGAGCAAGGATCTGACAGTGCTCCCAGTTTGGACATTCCCATCCATGCAGCGGTACCCCTCACAAGTGAGGAAAGCTCCAATGTTAGTGCTGAAAGTATAGAGACTGTGGCTGCTCTCCCCAGAATGACTGGCCGAGCTGTCAAGCCAGTACTATGCTTTAGTTATGATTCCCCTGGGAGGCCAGTGGATTTGCCTCTCAGTGTGGTTCACAAAGGGGTTTACATCTCGCCAAGCTCACTGCCCAAACTGAGCTTGATGGCCAATTCCAGGTTACTTATGTTTTCCTCTTACCATGGTACCCCTGCCCCATCCAGCCCCAAGTTAGCTGATAGGGAAGGGCCCCCTCTTACATTGTTTAATGTGCAAGAAGTTATTACCTGAAGCAGTATTGTGATGTTACTAATGTGTTAATCATAGTGGAATCAGCATTACCTGTATGAAACATGCATGAGTATCGTCAATATGGATGTAGTAATGCAAAGTATATTGAAAGGTATAGTGATGTAACAAGCTAATGATATATGTCTCGTTTATATTGCATTTTTGATATTTTGATGGTACAGACTTAACACGGATGCCAAGTTTTCTACAGAAAGGGAAGGGTGTAACCCATCTACAAATGGGGGTCCCGAAAAGTCTTCCTTGAGCTTGCCTAAATGCTCACTGCTAGACTGGTGTCCTGCATTTTAGCAGTTTAAATGTCATTGCCAGAGAGTGCCTGTATAGCCTCTGTGTACTGTCTCTTTAAGAGCTGCCTGGATTGCAGTCATAATTAATCTGAGAGGAAGCTCTGTTAGAAGATGTACTTGTTTGCTGATCATTTGATAGAGTAGTAATAATATTGCAGTTTGTTCTACCCTGCCTTCTTTGCAGCACGGATAGTTCTGTTTGTTTCCATCATCTTGGACCTGGACTGCAGAATGGGCCAATCAGTACATTTGAGACTCCAAAATGGAGCCTGACTACAGGGGCTTGGTGGGGCCAAAACTTGTAGGAATTGTAGTTTTGGACTTTTGGTGCCTAAAATAACCTGGAGGGGGAGCCCTTGTTGTGACTGACAAAAAGATCAGCCAACTGAACCTTTTGGATCTTGGGGGAAAGCCCTACACTGCTTGGAGTTTCAGTTAGATCTGAGTTGGAAAGTGAAGAAGTAACAGCTCGAGATAGTTTGAGCAGCAATCCATAGTGGATTCGCGTGGGAGAACTATGGAAAAGCCTGAGTTTGGCCTGTATGCCTACCTGCTGTTCCTGAGAGGGAACTTGTACTTTTTTCTGACTGAATCCGAACTTGGAGAGCAAATGAAGCCACTGAATTGTGACCAGGCTTTAACCTGAAGAAGACCAAAGATTTGCTGAATGCGATCGGCCTGTCAGGACTTCCAGCTACCTCTGAACTCCTGGATTGTGCAGAGACTCTGTAATTTCGACTGGAGAGCCATTTGCTTGGTACAGGGGAATTTCCTTACATGTGAATGTGCTGTGTGCTTATAGTGGGTCGTGATTTGGTTCCCCACTGTGTGTCTGAACTGTGTTTTGCTTGCTGGAGGCTGTATCCAGCTCCACGGACTGAATCCATATCCATTTCTGTTTGCCCGGGCCCTGCTACACTGGCCCTGCCAGAATACCTGTTACGCAGAGAAAGTCATCAATGAGAGACCAGCCTGGGGATCAGCCCCCTGCACAACACCTTGAGCAGGAACGATGCCTCGGTGATTCGTGTGGGCCCTACTTCTCCAGGCACTCCAGCTCAACAGCCTGCAGTCTCGATTTCATCCTGCCTGTGTCCAGTATTGGGTATCATGAGTAAACATCAGGGTAGCTCCCTGCAACAACAGCTAAATCTAAAAGTGTTGTCATCTAATTGTCTTGTTGCCTTTTCTTTCACAAACTGAGCCCTCTGGCTCCGGATTACAAATAGTAATACTCTGAACTGCATGCATAACTGTCTGATTAATTTAGCTTTTAAGCAAATCAACCTGATTACTCCCCTCCCTTGTTCAAGTCCCCTGAATCCACTGGACAGCCACTCCCTCCCCCAGACCTACTCCTTCCTTACTAGGTCCAAACAGGGATGTAACCCGTTGTCTTTTCTGGGGACCTACTATGTCCATGAGTGTAACTCACAATTTTGTAACATTATGTAACCTAAGTAACAAACAAACTACTACATTATGTAACCTAAGTGTATCTATGTTAAATGTTCCTTTCACTGCACCTGTAATGTTATCCTCTGTTTTAATCTGCACTGTAATAACTGTCTTGATGTCTGCCCCCTCCCGCGATGAGGTGCCTTTTTAAATGAGTCTCTGACTCAAAGGTTGTAAACCCAATTTGTAATGTATAAATGAATAAAATAAATCAGATTTAACTTTGTTTGCATTTAACCTGACTGTGGTTCCAGTTTGTGCCAAGAGTATTGTACTGTTGTTATTTGCTGTGCTTAACCTTGTTTTACAGGGGGTCCCCAGGGTCATGCTAGAGGAACCAGCCCTGGTGGTAACTGCAAACAGTGTGGGTAATGCCTGGTGAATAAGGGTCATTGTGATAGTAATTATTGTATATTGTTCAGGCCACTAGAAGGGAAAGGGGGGGTTACAGTGTCCCGGAGGGCTGTGCCCAGGTTAGCTTGACCACTAACAACCCTGACCTCCTGGTGGAGGCACCTGTTTCATTACCCAGGCCCCTTAACCTGCTACTAGCAAGCAGGCAGGGGTAGTAGCCCTTGGGATAGCGCTACCTAGGGTTTACAGGAAGATTACACAATGGGTTGGGGGGTAGTAACAACAACAAAAATGGAATGGGACCTGGGGGTAATCATATCAGATGGCAAGCAATCTGGAAAGGCAGTAGGGAGGGCTGGGGGGATACTGGGATGTATAGGGAGATGCCTCACCAGCAAAAAACAGGAAGTTGTTATCCCTCTGTACAGGCAGTTGGTGAGACCCCATCTGGAGTACTGAGTCCAGTTCTGGAGACCCCATCTCTGCAAGGACATAGACTGGAAAAAACATACTGGGCACAAAATAGCTTGTTTCCAGATGTGTACTGGGGGAAAGGGGAGAGGGAAAGCATAAGAACATTCTAAAATGATGTATACAATTGCACAGGCTGACATACAGAGACATATAATGAGTACAGAGGTGGATTAGATACACAGACTATAACAGAAATACATAGGTATATACTGTACAATAAGTGCAATATACAGTGGTGGCAGTTACGTAACCCGAGTTCATACAGTGTTCAAGTAGGTGAGTACAATAAGTGCAAAATACAGTGACTTTAGTTTGAACCCGGGGGAACGGAGGGAGGGTCAGCGTACACTTAAGGACAGTGGCAGGAGGGAGTGGTGTGGGAGCTGAGAAGAGAAGTTAGTGAGAGTTTTGAAGTAGGGTTACCACCTTTTAAGAAGCCCAAAGTTTGACATTTCTTACTGAAACATGATTTTTCGCAGGACAGTACATAACCTTGGCTAATGTAACAGACTTGTGTTCTGTATGTAATCAGAATTAAGGCTAAGTATTGTAGTTTCTTGTTTGCTTCTATTGTTTCTAATCATTTTAAGGTATCTTAGTTAAGGTATTACAGTTTTCAACAACATTTAGTGGAAAGTTTGAAAATATTTATTCTAATAAAAAGTCAGGACATGCAGTATTTTTCCTGTTTTCTTGCAGGATACAGCTGCGCAAATCATGACTGTCCTGCAAAAATCAGGACAGGTGGTAACCCTATTTTGAAGAGGCTGAGCGAATGTTTAAAGGGAGAGAATTCCAGAGTTTAGGAAAGTGGAAAGGGAAGGCTGATTGACCAGCAAGAGTTTTACAGGAAGGGAGCTTCAGGGAACAATATCCAGAGTTTCAGAGGGAGTAGGAAGGAAGGGGGTAGTTGGAGAGAGTAGGGAGTCGATATATGGGGGTAGGGAGGACAGCCAGAGTTTGGAAGTAAAGGAGGCACAGTGGGACAGATGGCAAGCCTCCAGGGAAGGGAGGGAAAGAGCAGAGTAGAGAATACAGTGGTGGGTGTGGGTAGGGCAGTTAAGAGCAAAGTGGCAGAAGGAGTGGAAGAGGGGATCCAGTCTGGCCAGGGTGGATTTAGGGGCAACATCATAGACAATATTGCCATAGTCAAAGATGGGGAGAATTATCTTGGTAAGGATGTCTCGGTGAGGAGGGAGGGAGGGGGATACAGCTGTTATGCCTAAAAAAGTCACCCAGTTTAGGGTGGAGCTTTTTATGAATGGCATCTATGTGCTGGGAGAAATGGAGGTGATGGTGAAGTCAGACGCCAAGGTATTTGAAGGTAGGTATGTTGTCAATTGGGATACCATCTAGGGTGTGGAAGGAAGGGAGGGACTGGAATTTAGAGAGCCTTGATCTAGTGCCAAAGCACTTAGAGACTGTCATTTTGGCATTTAGAGATAACTGATTTAACTGAAACTATTTCTCGACTGAGTCGAAATCGAGTTTGAGTTTGGATACTAGCTCAGGTGGCGAAGAACCAGAGACAATTAAGGCATAGTCATCTGCATACATGTGTATGGATGTAGATGAGCAGGCAGAGGGAAGGTCATTTAGAAATATGGAGAATAAAAGTGGACCAAGTATAGAACCTTGGGGGATGCTGGTTGTAATGGGGAGGGGGGATATGGCTCCTGCTAGCCTCACAGATTGAGATCTCCCTGTGAGTTAGGAGCTGAACCAGTGGGTGGCAGGGACTGAAAGACCAGCTGAACTGAGTTTGTGGAACATACGAACATACGAAGAAGCCAGCAGAAGAAGGCCATTTGGTCTATCAAGTCTGCTTGTATTGCAAGGTCCACAGCATGAGCTAATGTCCCTGCCCTCCCTCCCTCCCCACTCCTCCCATCCTCCCTACCCATGATTCTTACCTTCTCCCTATTCCTAGCCCAGCCTCACTTATAGCTGCCCACCGTCTTCAACGAGATGACCTCTTCTGGCAGCGCATTCCAAGTGTCCACCACCCTCTCTGTGAAGAAGTGCTTCCTGACCTCCCTCCTAAACCTTCCACCCTCCAGCTTAAGGCTGTGCACCTTTGTGATATGGTTGCCACTCAGCTTAAAGAGACTCTCCTTATCAATCTTATTTATCCCTTTCAAGTACTTGAATGTCCCAATCATGTCCCCTCTCTCTCTCCTATCTTCCAGGGAGTACATGTTCAGTGCCCTCAACCTCTCCTCGTATGCTTTGCCCTGCTGACTGTGGAGTAGGAGTGAGTGAGAGATGGTGTCAAATGCTTTTGCTAAATCGACGAAAATGGTGGCAGTGAGAAGACCCTGGTCCATAGCTGTATGGATGGATCTGTTAGTCGGAGGAGGGAGGGAGGGAATGGAATTTTTGAAAGCCAGACTGGAAATGGGTGAAAAAGGAAGAGGAGTAAAGGAAAGGAGAGTGTTGTGTTAGCACTATGTGTTCTTGGAGTTTGAAGAGGGTAGGGAGGAGGGATAGACTGTAAGTCGGAAGTTACCAGGAGAGGAGGAATTGCCACCTTTATGTAAGGGGGATGACAGTAGTATGCTTCCAAGATGATGGAACAGAGGTCAGAGAGAAGAAGAGACTTAGTAAGGACGCAGTGGCAGGGGCAGAGAGGTGTAGGAGCTTAGGGTCAAGCCTGTCAGGGCTGCTGCTGAGTAAGGGGTTGAGGACTTGAAGGGCTTTTAGGGGGGAGGAGGAGGAGGATGGAAAAACAGGAGAAAAGAATAAAGGAGGAGAAGAGGTGGGGGATGGAAGGAAAGGGGGATGAGGGAGGGGGAGGTTGAAGGAGGAAAGGAGGAGAGGAGGGTAGAAGCACAAGTGGTGAAATAAATGTTGAAGGCAGTGGCCACAGTAGGAGGGTCAGAGGCTGTGGAAGCCCCAAAATTTAGTAAGGGGGGCCAGACTGGGTTGGCAGGGAGAATAGGGTGTGGATAATGTTCCAGAACTTTAAGGGGTGACTCAAGTTCCTCTGGAAAGATGATGAGAAAAACTCAACTTTGGCTAACCTAGTGGCCCAGCAGAAAACAAGAAGTTGTTATCCCTCTGTACAGGTAGTTGGTGAGACCCCATCTGGAGTACTGCATCCAGCTCTGGAGACCCCATCTCCCCAAGGACACAGACAGTCCACAGGAGGGCAACTAAAATGGTGCAGGGTCTGCAAGAGAAGCCATATGAGGAGAGACTAAAGGAGCTTAATATGTATACCCTTTAGGAAAGGAGGGAGAGGGGGGACATGATAGAAACTTTCAAGTACCTCAGTGGAATCAACAAAGTCCAAGAGGGCAGCATCTTTCAGAAAAAGAGATGTGCAAGAACAAGGGGACACAATTTGAAGATAGAGGGGGAACGTTACAGGGGCAATGTAAGGAAGTCTTTTTTCACAGACAGGGTGGTGGGCACATGGAACAGCCTTCCTGAGGAGGTTGTGGGGTCTAAAACTGTGGGAGAATTCAAGAATGCATGGGGCAGACATAAGGTAATTCTTGTGGGGGGGGTAGGAAGAAATAGACTGTTGGTTAACTAGGATCTGCAGCTTATCCTGTAGATAGGGTAATGGGCAGACTAGGTGGGCCAAGTGGTCCTTATCTGCTGTCAAAGTCTATATTTCTATGTTTCTATGTAATAACCTTTCACTAGTATTCTAGTGGCACAACCCTCACCGTTGGGAACACCAATCTCCCATAAAGTTGATAACCCCATTCTCTGGTGGTCCCGTGGCCCCCCCCCCACCCTGATCACAGTTGTGATATGAGAATTTCCTTCCCTGGTAGTCTAGTGATAACCCACACCACACCACCGACACATGACACCATGCCCACCCAGCTTCCACACCCAGTCATCGACGAGCAGCATACCCCATACCACCATGCCTGCCCACCAGACTTTGCTGAAAGTTCATTGTTCCACATTGTGCAAGCAACTGTAATAGGGGGCACCACTGGAACACAATGGTCTATGTATAACCTTACTTCAACTTTCAGAAGAACAGAAGGGAAGGGGGCTACCACTATACCACAATGGATCCGGAATATCTATATATTGGCAATCAGTAGGTAGTGATGGGAAGGGGAAACCACTGGACTACTATGTAAAGTGCATATATTTTATTAGGGGCAATCAGGGTTATGGTATGGGGAGTGGGGCACCACTAGAGTACCAGGGACTAGGTCTAGGAATTATAATAACACAAGATTTAAAATTTACTACTCATAATAATAATATTATTAAAAAATGTCATGGTACTGTATCTTGCATTCTTAAACAACACCCAAAAGTGGACCTGAATGCCCCCCAAATGGTTTCGAATTTGCTAAAAAACATTACCGCAGTTTTTAAGTCCCTCTGAAGCAAATAGGCACAGTACCTTAGCCTCACGTCTGTTTTTCCACTCCACATGCCGTTCTTTGGCTCGCCATTTCCTGCTGCTCTGCCCGTCTCTGTAGTGACGCACTCTCACTATGTCCTGAGAAAATGATGCCCAATCAACCCTCCATTCATTGTATTGTGTGGCTACCTTGTTTGTATCTGTTCCCCTGGTAACGATCTGTCTGGTCAAAAACTCTGGCACATCACTGATTGGATGTTCTTTTCATCACTCGATTGGTTGTCTGTATTTCTCCCCTTCCTCTATTGGCTACCTCCCCCCTTGCTCACGGCAGCGTTAACGCTTAAAAATGGCAAACTTCTTTTCCGATCAATACTAGCATAGCACAACCGAAGTTATTCTCGCCACTTATTGCTAACAGTTGCAAGGTGCTGCGGCATTTCTTCCCTGTTGCTGTGCACGAGTTACAGTCTACAGATCGTGGTTTTTTGCAGCTAAATTTGACAGTCCCTATTGCTTCAAGATCAGCAGGACACAAAGCCAAAAGCTTGTTTACTTGATATACTATACCAGAGGTATTTGTTTTGTCCTAAAACATGTATTGCTGTGTTAGGGCACTCTTGTCCTATTTGATCTGTCATGGCGTTACTTGGTGCAACATGACAGTATCGGTTATCAACTTGCAAGTTCGGAAAAATCATTTTTTGGCTGTCAAGAACTGTTTCCTAAATGTGTTTGTCAGTTTCATTAGTGCACTGATAGAGAAACAGCATGTCAAAATGTAGCATTACAGGTAACTCCAGGTTTCTACATAACCTAAATTCAACGATACAATCGTTGGGCTTCCTATTAGCCACACTTTACCTGGTGCCTGACTTCAACTGGTGCACAGCATTGTATACATTGAAGTTTAATTACATAAGAATGTGTAGCTAAAAAGCATCGCAGAATGCAGGTCTTACACCCACTGCTATTACGAGATCGGTTTTACTCAGGGAATGCTACTATAATGCTAATGTTTTCTTTTTCAGCTTCA
This sequence comes from Neoceratodus forsteri, assembly GCA_016271365.2. Lineage (NCBI taxonomy): Eukaryota > Metazoa > Chordata > Ceratodontiformes > Ceratodontidae > Neoceratodus > Neoceratodus forsteri. The sequence goes on from CM028135.1 coordinate 651,260,342, forward strand.
AACTTTGTTTCCTTTCCATAGTTTTGTACCGTTATAGTAGTGTTCCCTGCATAAAACCCCATCTCATTAACATTGATAGTTGTAGGAGTAAGCCCTGCATTATGTGATGCTTTTTAGATGCATATTTGTATATAATTGAGATTTAATCCAGACAATGTTGTGTGCCGGTTCCAGTCATGTACCAGGTAAAGTGTGGCCAGTAGGAAGCCCGACTATTGTAGCCTTGGATTAACATTATGTAGATACCCGGGTTTAGTTGACAGCACTCTAGCTATTGTGACAGGTGATTGTGAGTCTCTTCGGTAATGAAACAGATTACCTAATTGCATTGCTGTTTTAGTATATTTATATGCTTGCGATTTATTCCTACTATAAAGAGAGCCTAACAAGATAAGGTTTGCACTTCTGCATATCAGACACCAGTATATGAGAACAAGGCATCTCAGCACACTGGTGTATTACTCTTTGTGCTTAGGCAGCATCATTTCAAAGTGGTTGGCTTTGCCTTTTACAGACTAAAATAGAACAATTGATATTTAAAATACCAGTGAGGGACTGGGGTGTATTTGCTGTGGAAATTGAGAACTATTTTAGTAACAATGATGTGATTTTTGTGTAGTCCCTCTTGGTGCAGTCTGCTGTAAACCAGGCTTTGTGTGGTGGGACAGGCATGATCTGCAAGTGGCTCTGTATAATGTGTGTTTGGGTTTCACAATGTCCAAAGATCTTGAAAGAGCCTGCTTGGTATATGACAATGGGATGCAGAACTCGGCAACTGAACCCTTTTCAATGCGGGAGGTGCTTTCTAATCATGAAAAGGAAGAAACCATCATAGGAGATCAAGGATTTTGCTAGCAGGGGGTCGTGTCAGGACAATCAGAAGGTCATATGCGAACAGTGTACAGCATCTCTCACACACACACACACACACACACACACACACACACACTTCTCTCTCTCTCGAGCTGTACTGTAGGACATCGTAGGCACCGCCATCTGTCATAAACGGGGAGCAATACATACATGCAAGCTGTATACAAATATATGGGGGGGGCAGTTACTATTTCCCTGCATACAGCAACATACGTGGTGAGTTGTGTTAGTATTCAGTAGTCTTTCGGTGACTGAAAACACACACACACGGACTGTATACAGGCGGGAGGATGTTTTCAGTGTATGTTGTCTGACGAGTTCTAATACCAAGAGAGTCCCTTTTTCCATCAACCAGCTTCGCTATCATCAATAGAAACGGGGGGAGGAGAGGGTTTAAAAAACTAAAAATGTCTGCTTGTCAAAAGGCAATCGCACAGAGAAAGGGAAAACCAATGAGAAAGTTTCCCTATGCTATGTTTTCACTTTTAAATTGGAAACATTCTCCGGACGATCGCAGAAACATGATTTATTACTTTTTTGTATAACTGAAAACAACATCACATTAGCATTTCATATGGAGCTGCACTAGATACAGTAATAAGATACTGTATAAGGGTACGCTCTATTAGTGCCATCTCAGTAACATCAACGGCAGGAGTAAGTAAAGCCTTCTGTATTGGAACCCTCAAGTAGTGAGGTGGGGGGGCATACACAGACATATCACTTTCACCAATGGCAGGTAAAAGGTGCAGTATCGGGGTTGAATGGTTGGTTGTAGAATGAGCAACTGATATAGACACCACATGTATTTTAGATGAGTCATTCTTTTTTTTTCCAATTCAAAGTTTATTCACCACTTTTTCCACGTTACAGGAGGCAGTAATGAACATTTTGACATGAGATTCATAAAACAAGTCATACTGCCCCCAACCCTTCCTCCCCTCCCTCCCCGGCACAGCAGTCCATTCTAATGCTGTTATCACCATCTAACTACCTTTACCAAGGGTAAATAAGTTAATAACCTCAACCACACATTATTTCATAGCCATCGTAATTAGAGTGTGAAGGGGATCCCAAATAACCTTGTACCTATGTAATCTGTTTTGAAGGCTGGCAATAGCCTTCTCTGTGCGTAGATTTGCTAGGATCTTGTTGATCCACTCCTGATATGTTGGACAGGTCCCTTCTTTCCAATGCCTAAGAATGATTTTTTTGGCCGAAAGCGCAACCATGGATATATGAAATCTCCGGATTCTAGCCTTTATGGAAGACAAATCTCCCAACAGGCAAATATCCAGCGTAAAATAGTCCTGTAAACCCAATAAAGGATCCAGGTTGGCTTTTATAAGCTCCCATAATGAAGCTATCTGGGGGCACGACCAAAACAAATGAAAAAGTGACCCTGTGTCCTGGGAACACTTATTGCACCTATCAGTATCGAGAAAGCCCCATTTCACTAGTTTAGTTGGGGTATAGTACAAATTATGTAGGATGTGAAACTGCATAAGATGTAACCTATCTTGGGATACATATTTATGACAATACATCCAGAGGACGGGCCAATTAAAAATATATTGGGGAAAAAATGAAACACAAAAGTTAGTGGGGCAATTACCACATCCAAACTGCCATCGGTACAACACTTGATAAATCTTAGAGATCACACCTGAGGAGACGAGAAAAGAGGAGAGTTCAAATACCAATGCAAAGGCCGCTGGAAGGGGTGGAGTGGCCCCAAGAACCGTGGTTAACAAGTGCCTCAGTTGAATCACTTTAAAGACCTGAGACCCCGGAATTTTGAACTTATTAATGAACTCAGAGAATGAAAGCCAAACCCCAGCCTCGTCCAAAAATGAGGAGACTATCCCCTGTCCTAAATGAGGCAACCATAAACGGGAAATTTTCTGTTTGTTTATGGTGAAAGCCGGGGAGTTCCAAATGGATTGAGCGAGATCTTTACTTTGATTGTATCGCAGAAAATAGCACAATTGCGAGTGTACTCTTATTAAGGTCATGATAGTGGGACATTTGTTAACATTCTGTAAATGAGAGATTTTTAGATAAAGCGTGGTCGAAGGGTCCCTGTTCATAGATTGGATGAAGTCTAATTCAATCTTGAGCCAAGCCGGTCTCATGTCATCCAGGCCCGGCCTTACCCATCTCAAGTATTTAGCCAAGTGACTAGCCCAATAGTAAATGGGCAAGTAAGGAATCCGCAGCCCCCCCCTCTTTTTTGGGTGTGGCTAGCTTGTGGTATGCCAACCTAGAGGTCTTATTAGACCATATAAACTTGGTGAAAAGTTTATGCGTTTTCTGAAACCAAGCTAAAGGGACAGATGAATTAAGATGTGACAGAGGATAAAATAAACGTGGAAATACATTCATCTTGATTATATTAATACGACCCCATAAAGATAACGGGAGCTTGTCCCATCTCTCTAGATCTTGAGTGATCCCCTGCAAGAGAGGGTCCAGATTTTCTTTAAACCACGAAGAAGAATTACGCATTAATTTTGTACCTAAATACTTAATAGCCCGGGGTGACCAGCATAATCCCAGAGAGATAATATCAGTCTTGAAAACTTTATGGTTAAGAAGGAAAAAGGATGTCTTATTGGGATTTAACTTATAATTCGAGAGACTACTAAATCTGTTAACCTCTCTTAACATATTCGGGATAGATATTACCGGATTAGCCAGATGTAAAAGGAGGTCATCAGGGAACGCTGTTATTTTCACTACCTCATTCCTAATGGGAATACCTTGTATTCCTTTATTGTTGAGAATATGCTGAATAAGGTGTTCCAGATAAAGATTGAAAAGTAATGGAGAGAGGGGGCATCCCTGCCTCGTACCTGACCATAACAAAAGACTTGGAGAAGGTTCCATTCCACGAAATCCTCGCTGTAGGAGACGGTAAATCGTCCCTGATCCAATCTATGAACATGGAAGGGAATCCAAACTTAAGGGCTTGAAATAGAAAAGTCCAATTAACCCAATCAAATGCCTTCTCGGCATCCAGGGAGACCAACCCCGCAGGATAAATGGCATCCCTGGACTCCGAGAAGACATGCAAGAGGGTACGCAGATGGTCCAAAGATGTACGTCCTCTCATAAATCCCACTTGAGACATGCCCACCAGATCTGGGAGGACCAGGGTTAATGTGTCTGCCAATATCTTCGAGAGAATTTTGACATCTCGATTCAGCAAAGATACTGGCCTGTAGCTCTGAACCAACTCTGGGTCCTTGTCCGGTTTAGGTAACAAAACCGTCAAAGCTTCAAACAAATGTGCATCTGCCATCTCTCCAGAAAAAATATGCAAATGGAGACGATGCAGCACAGGTAGTAATTGGTCTCTGAAAACTTTGTAAAATAAGGCAGAAAACCCATCTGGTCCTGGGACTTTACCCAAAGGTAAGTCCTTTATAACAGCTGCTGTTTCTTCCTGTGATAAAGGGGAAGATATACATTTCTTTTGGGAGTTAGATAATAACGGAAGATGTGCCTCCCTGAGATACTCCTCCAGTTTTTCAATGGGTGGAGGACTATCCATAACCCTATATAATTGCTCATAAAATGTAGCAAACTCTTGAACTATCTCTGAGGGGGATACTTTCAGGGTCCCATCTGACTGTGACCTTATTGGGGGTATAAATCTTGCTGGCTCTTGTTGCTTTAAACGTAAAGCCAGCAGGCGTCCCGCTTTTTCTCCTTGATCTGTGAAACTGGCCTTTGTATGGATAATAGCCAGTTCTGCCTTTTCTCTTAACATTCCCAAATATTTATCCTTATATAATAATAGCTTCTGTGACTCCTCTTGAGAAATTTTATCTGGCTGTATATTTTCTAATGCCCGTATCTGGGACAGTAAGGACAATAACTCTGTTTCCTGTGCCCTCTTCCTCTTTGTAGCTAGACTAATGAGAATGCCCCTTATATAGGCCATAAAGGCTCCCCATAAAATATCCGGCGTTGTACTGTCTATTGGGTTGGTGGAAAAGAAAAAATCTATCTGCTCTTTCACCAATCCCCACTACTTTTCTTCTTTTAGTAATTGTTCATTTAATTTCCATCTGGTCTCTCTCTTGGGAATGTTAAGGAAAGCCAGATTACCCAGCACTAAGGAATGATCCGATATTGAACCCGGTTGGATCGAGGTGGACAATACCCCCGGCAAGAGCTCATGAGAGACTAACAGATAGTCAATGCGAGATTGCGTGCCATGCACTGGTGAACAATAAGTATATTCCCTGATATTGGGATGTATAACTCGCCAGACATCACACAACCCACATTGGTCCATCATTTCCTTAAAGGCCCTATGCCCAGGGGACAGTCCCTTCGACCCAATGCTCGATCTGTCAAGATTAGAGTCAGAGACCAAGTTAAAATCTCCTCCTAAAGAAGAGTCATTCTGAGTATACATAGACATAGTTATTTCGGGGGTGTGGGGACAATGAAAATGGTAAACGAAGAAGGCTGATTTAGTGTTTTCCTGTACACTATCTTTCAGCAGTGTGCACCCCTGAAATGCTCTTGTAGGCTAAACATTTCTGCAAGAGCTGACCCCAGCCCAAATAAAATCCCCCAGCATATCATTATAAAAAATGACCCCCAAGTCCTACAGTTCAGCTGGAAATCCGACAGTAACAGTGGGAAAAAAACACCCAAAAAACTCTCATAAGCCACTCATAAGCCTGGCCCTTTGTAGATCCTCCTATTAAATTCTTTCTGCCCACAGCCCTCTAGCATATAGTTGCACAGAGCTGAATACATAGTTCAATTCAAAAATGATTCACTTTCTCTCTTATCTAACCACTTTCTAAAAATAAATAATGTATTTATACTGCAATTTATACTGCAGTCTCAGGGATTAACTGTAATGCAATTTGTGTTCCTTAGATCTCTCAATAAAAAAGAAAATTAAAATAGAAAAAAAGCTGAAAAAAAACCAAAAAACAGGAGGCGCATCAAATGCTAGCCCAAAAATTGGCTGGGTATATTTATTTCTTTTGAGAAAGGGTTACAAATCCCAGTCAATATTTAACACCTTTGGTTGCAGAGTGCCTAATGAAAATATCAAAATGCTCTCCCTCTGGTGGTCCTAGCTCCAAATTCAAGGGTCATGAATAAAGTGATGTCTGGGTTTTTATATGCTCTTCACTATAATGCCTCCTGACAGGCCTATTTTTATACTGTGGATGTGCTTCAGTATGCGTTGTCTTGAAGATCTAATGGTACGACCTATAGACAGAAGTTTGTGGGGGTCACTAAATTACTTGGAACTCATAGGATCCACTACAATTCAGGAAGCTTCTGATATCCACTTCACTATCATACCCTTCTAAGCATAGTTGGTGCCCTTGGTTAGAGAAATGACAGACATTGCATCTCCTACATTTCAAACATTCCCTGTGGAGGAGATGGTAACCAATGTCTCTGTGGGGGGGGGTGGGGGTCAATCCTGGGTGGATAGACTCTACTGTGCACTAACTTGTCACGTAGAATTTATGCTATTGGATATGTAAGTATAGGCTGGGCACCGAATTCAGATGCCAAAAATTGGATCATTCAGTGGGATGGACCAATACTTCCTAATAATGGCCCGACTCTCCATGCTGCTGTGCTGAATTGCATGACAAAGCAAAGGAGTTGTTTTTCTAGTATGGATTTACCTTTAGACTTAACTAGAGTACTGTAGATTCATAGAATTGTGACGGCAGAAAAGGACCAACAAGGCCCACCAAGTCTGCCCATTTGTCCAGCTATCTGCTTGTACCTGCACCCCCCAACCTCAACACCCCACTGTGGTTGTCCCATGCCATTTTGAATCCCTCTACTGTGTCTTCTCCAACTACCTCCAGGGATCTGTTCCACTTATCCACCACCCTCTCTGTGAAATAGTTCTTCCTAATGTTACCACTGACTCCCTCCCCTCCACCTGCATGCCATGCCACTTCTTTCTCTGATTTTCCTTCCTCTGGAAGATGCTTTCCATCGGCACCCTGTTTATACCCTGAAGGTACTTGAAGGTCTTTATCATGTCCCCACTCTCCCTCCACTGGTCTAGGGAGTACATGTTTAGATCCCTCAACCTTTCTGCATAGTATAGGTGGCTCAACCCTTTTACTGTCTTTGTTGCTATCCTCTGAACTCACTCCAGACTCCCCACATCCGTTTTTTTAAGGTATGGCCTCCAGAACTGGACTCTGTATTCCAAATGCGGTCTAAGCAGATGGGTGTGCAAGGGTACTATGACCTCCCTATTTCTACTGCTGGTCCCCCTTCCGATGCATCCCAGCATTCCTCCATCCCTAGCCACTGCTCTCTCGTACTGCCTTTCCACCTTCATGTCCCTGGATATAGTGATGCTCAGGTCCCTTTTGTGTTCTGTGACCTTCAGATCTCTGGCCACCCTGCAATCCCCTGCCCTCTGGTTCCTGTAGCCAAGATGCATGACTTCGCACTTTTCTTGGTTGGATGATAGTTGCAACCTCTTTGACCATGCCTCAAGCCTCCCCAAATCTCTGCATTTTTTCTAACCCTTCCTGAGTGTCTACCCTACTGTAGATTTTAATATCAGCAAACAGACTCACACCCCCTTCAAGGCCCTCCACAATATCCCCTACAATATGTTGAATATTACGTACCAAAAGAAATTCTTATCACCTTTTTTGACCCCTCTAGCTATGCGCTCCTCTGTCCATGCCTTTGCCCTCCTTACCTCTATGCTGGTTTCTCTTGGGCTCACCTGGTATTTTCCCCGAGCCCACTTCCGCTTGTATTTTCGTAAACTTCCTGAAGGCCTTCCTTTTTGCCTTCACCTTTTTCGCTAGCTTCCTAATGTACCACAGAGGTTACCTCCTCCTATTATTATTACTTGTTCTCTTGGCACTGGTCTGGTAAGTTCGGGTCCCCCATCAGCACCACTTCAGGGGGGGGGGGAGCCATGTAGTATCACCACATGGTCATCCAGTAGTAAGTCACAGTAGTGAATTGCTGAGTGGAGCTTAGCCCGGTAAGCCCTTTTCCCAGACATGTCTGCGTATTGCCCCTGAGTCAAATAGACAAACAGGGGCACGGCTTTATACTAGGTGCACAAGAAGACAGATAACCAGATAAGTCTTCTATACTGCTCGGGACACACTATGCCTGTTCGATGGTGGACCCCATCAGTTACATTTGTAGTACAATACACTATATTCATGTTAAATTAACTCCCGGTTTCTGCAGGGTCCCAGATGTAACAGTATATCTATATTCTGATGATGAGGGGGAAGTTCTGCTAGCCTTCTTATGTTGGTTGTGTGCAGTTGGGTTGAGAGAGGGGGCGTGTGCTCCCTGCAGTGCCCTATATTTTATATTTCCAGCGTAAACTATGCCTTTAGCATGCACTGTTCCACAACCAACAAATAACATACACTGGAGAAGTTCAGGTTACACCATTATTACTTGTTCAGAGCAACATCCAGTTCATGAAGGTTACTAGTTATGGTTGGTTAAGTTGCCATTCCCTGCCCCCTTCTCCCTGTGACTTTCTGTTATGTGTACGTGCAAAGTAGCGTGTTACATGATCTGCTACCTACTGTTAATGTGTTGACATACTTTGTTTATATGTGACTACCATATGGTTCCTGCCAATGGACCTTGTTTTCGGTCACCATGCTGGGCTGCTGAGAAGACGCACCACAGTACTGTGCTTCCTTGGTACTTGCTTGTCCGGCAGCATTTTGATTGTACGTATCTGAGTTTTATAATACTGCATGTACTATCACTATTTCAGTTCTTTGCATACACATTGTGATGCCTGCAATTGTAACCTTTCTTTGCCATCCCCCCCCCGAACCCTTACTCCCTCCATCCCACGCCAGACAGCACAGAAATATTAAAACACAATATGGCAGATGGGCATGACCACATAATGCCATGCAACTTTCAGCCACTGTATGATGAGGATGAACTGCCACAGACCAATGATGACAGCAGCAGTGCTAGCATCACCTCAGACGATGATGATAGTGATGGTGAAGAATACCAGACTGAAAATCCCAGACTTCAGAATAGAGACTGGTGCACATGTGGGCACTGCACGATCATGAGTACCTCAAGAGAGTGCTACTGTTGTGGGGAATCACCATGTAGCAGGGCAAGATGCATGACCAGCCCTGACATGATTGTGTGCATTGTCCACCACCCTGCCTTCCAGCGCATGATCCTCTATGATGAAGCCCTCAGGTTGCTCTTTTATCAGCTGCAGCATTTCCGCCAGCAGACATGACACATCGAGTGGACTAACCGGTAAGTGTTATACCCATAATTGTTTGTTTGCAATCCTGTATTCACTTATGGTACCAATTCCAATCATGTGTCCCTTTCGAGAAATATTCTGCAACAATGTGCAGTGTCCTTCCACATGTGAGTATACATTTTTATGTATTCACTTTGATCCCCTCCCTTCCACTCACTTACCCATGTATCAGTGTCCAGCACTGATTTATGTCTCATCAAGCAACTCGATGGTCCTACTGCACCTAATGTCGACAGTTACATTTAACCACACTTACATGGCTTACATTACTCGGTCTGGCTGTCTTTTTTTGACCTGCAGTACCTCACTCTTATTCTCAATTACCTCTTACTGGCCTTTTGTCCACCGTTCCCCACTTCACTCCATTTTGCACAACTCATCTTAGAGGCGCACCATGAGTAACTTTTCACAGCCATGTCCGCCTACTCTCTGTAGCCCATCTCATGCCCCATGTTCTAACCTGACCTCCTGCTGCCACCTCCCTTACACACAGCGGTGTAGTATATGCATGACAGTCACCAGTTTAGAAATGCTCACACATGCTGTCTGTCTGTCTGTCTGTCTGTCCCTCTGCATGTCTGTGTGTGTGTATTTGTCTGTGTATCACTGTGTGTCTGTGAGTGTGTGTGTGTGTGTGTGTGTGTCCCAGTGTGTCTGTGTTTGTTTTGTTTTTTTGTTTTTTTTTGCAGTGACCTAATATTGAACAGGGCACAATGAGAAATGTGGCTGATTTGTCAGTGTGTAAAGCTTTTTAACATGTATCAAGAAGAAATGGGCATCAAATTCAACTTCATTATCAAATGCCAAATGTTGCTGTCAGGACATAGCATCCAAGCACCCAACATGTGCTAATACTGTCAGATTCTGAGTAATTACCACATTGCACAATGCCATTGTGATAGCATTTATGGTCAATTATGTGTTAACCACTGCTAGCTCACTGTAATGGGTGGCTATTTTAAAGTACAATTAACAGTGCATACTTGAGTGTGCAGCTGTTATGTCTCAATAGGTGTTAGTCACTCCAACTTTATTTACTGTAGCTGCCATTTAAGATCCACTCTGAAAAGCACAAAGTGCTTGATCAATCATAGCACAGCACAACAGATCATCATTTTGTCTTGTGGTTTGGATTATGGGAACATCACTGTATCATGCATTCCTACTGATGTGCACTGCTTTGAAATATTGATGTGCAACTGAAGAGTGCTAACTTCTTTCTCCTTATCTGACCTTCTTGTGGCTGCCCAGTTTCTACCATGGCAAGATATTGCTAAGGTGTCCCCTTAGTTGCTTATTTTAATGTGTCAGTAAGCAACACACTTTGATGACCTAAGATATAATTGTAAAGTCCAAAAAGTTGCATTTATTTTAGCAATAACCACTGCCATCCCTGTAGTCCAGACTGGGATACCACCACCATCAGTACACTGCTCCCTGTCCAACATGCAATTTTAACGCTTTGCAGATTCGCATGATACAGCCTGTTGTGATATTCCTTCTGGTTCACCGCCACCACATCTTTGAAATAGTGACTCCTCTTTCCCTTTGTAAATTCCACCCCCAACACTCTCCTGAATGTAAGGACCCCATCTGCCCCAGTATTGTTCATGCTCGCTGTTACCTATTCCCCTATGTCATTCTCCTCTTCTGCGATCTCAAGCCTAGCACTGCCCACCCACAACCCCAGCCGGTATTATTGCAGCATCTTCTTCTCCCTGAAGTGCATAACCTAATACTTCCTTGCATTGAAGCTATGCTACCACCACTCTGAAAACACCTTTTGCTTGCTTATGTTACATAGAAGCAGCTTCAATCTCTCCTCTCCACCCCCCACTTTGTCCATTTTGGTGTTGTCTGTGCATGGACTTACCTAGCGCACCAACACTGATCCACTACTAGTTATATAGCATGCTATGTCCAAACTGATAAAATTTAGATGGCTTTGCATGTGGACTTTGTGGAAATCTTACCATGTTTCTTTTCCTCTTTTTGCACTCACAGGGTGTACAGGCACATTGCTTACCGTGCTTATGTACTATGATCTATGATGGGCACAGGCTTGGTTATGGAAATCATGTAGTGATTCCATCATGCGTGGTCAATGCCATAAGAGAGAATTTCCCTGCAGAAGGAGAAGAGTACATTGACTTCCTACCATTCAAAGGTTTTTGGGCTGTTTTAGGGTAATGTGATGCTTGCCAGCTGTATTACTCAACCATGCCGTCCATGTGGTGCCACCAAGGACAGAAAGTGAATTTAAATAAACAAGACTGTTACATAATCCAGTGGACTACATGCATTGGACATGTATGATGTATGACCAGTCAGCCTCACCTCGGTAGTGGGAAAGATCATGGAAGCACTACTGAAGGAGAGATTGGTGGAACATCTGGTTGTCAATGGACTACAGGACCCAAGGCAGCATGGTTTCACCAGGGGGAGGTCATGTCAGACCAACCTCATTGAATTTTTTGACTGGGTGACTAGGGAGGTGGATCGGGAGGGCAGTGGACATGGCCTATCTGGACTTCAGCAAGGCCTTTGACACTGTGCCACATAGAAGACTATTACACAAACTGGGGAATATGGGTGTGGGCAGGACAGTAGTGTGGTGGGTAGGTAACTGGCTGGGTGGCAGGACACAGAGGGTGGTGGTAAATGGCTGTCACTCCACAGAGGGAAGAGTGACCAGTGGGGTACCACAGGGATCAGTGCTGGGACTGGTCCTATTCAACATCTTCATCAGTGACATTGCACAGGATATAGAAGGCAGAATTTCACTGTTTGCTGATGACACAAAGCTCTGTAACAGAGTAGACACACCAGAGGGTGTAGACAGAATGAGAAGGACCTGCAGAAACTTGAAGAATGGTCAAGGGTTTGGCAGTTGAAATTCAATGCAAAGAAGTGCAAGATAATGCATATGAGGCTACAAAACCCTGGCACAATATATCAGTTGGGGGTGAGGATATAGCATGCACCAAGCAGGAAAGGATCTTGGGGTTGTCATCTCTGATGACCTCAAGGTAGGGAAACAGTGTGACAAGGCATCAGGTAAAGCAAATAGGATGCTGGGATGTATAGGCAGGGCATCACCAGCAGGAAAAGGAGGTCATAATTCCTATACAAGACACTAGTGAGGCCCCACCTGGAGTACAGTGTACAGTTCTGGAGACCATACCTACGTAAGGACATAGACAGGGTAGAGAAGGTTCAGAGGAGGGCAACAAAGATGGTGCATGGGTTGCATCACAAGTCCTATGAAGACAGGTTGAAGGAACTGAACATGTACTCCCTGGAGGAGAGGAGGGAGAGAGGGGATATGATAGAGATATACAAGTATCTTACAGGGAGGAACAGGGTGCAGGAAAACACTATTTTTAAGCGAAAAAGATGTTTCAGGACTAGAGGGCATGGGATGAAGTTGGAGGAGGACGATTCAGAGGAAACATGAGAAAGAATTTCTTCACAGAGCAGGTGGTGGACAAGTGGAACACCCTGCCAGAGGAAGTGGTGGGGGCTGAAACAATCACGGGATTTAAGAATGCATGGGATAGACATAAAGGAATTCTAGAGGTCAGGGGTAAGGGGAAATAGACTTCTAGGAAAACAAACTGAACTTACAAGCTCAAATGGGCAGACTAGGTGGGCCATAGGGCCTTATCTGCCGACACTGTCTATGTATCTATGTATCTATGTTTGCCAAGGCACTGCTGCTGTAACCCCCCGACCTGACTTAAAGCTTTGCTTTCAAATAATTCTTTTATGTGTTCCTCTGCTGTGATATTAGTCGTTCTGTAGTGCACCAAGATGCAAGTAGCAATAAAACATGTTTTGCACTACACACACACACCCGTTGAGGCCCTTGTCTGCATCAAATAATGTACCATGCCACTAATGTGTCCATAGCGAGAAATTCTGATGTTATTTTCTTCTTGTGTGGGTAGTGTTGAACAACAAGTGCTGGAAGCAGAACTGTTGTCAAGTGTTAAGGATTGACACATATTATTAATACTTGTCTAAGCAATAAACCAGAACCTGGTGTTGGGCATGCTTGTATTTACCAACGCCTGGTGAGCACTTGGTCACTCTGCTGTGCCACGTGACCAAACCACAACAGGTTATGGTACATTGAAGCATGGCACACACCTGGTCATGTTTTTTTGTGATCACACATTGTCCCTCTTTGGTTTGTGTAGTTAACAAAAATTGGGGTCGTGATATCTCTCCCTACCACCAGTGTTGTGTCAGTTACTTTTTCTATTATGTTATACTATGTTGGCAAACTTGTTACAGGAATCTCTGCGCAGGCAGTAGCAAGGATGGAGATGCACCTTACAGTTACTACTTTCGTTTGCACAAAAGCAGTACAGAAATAAGTAACTGCAACAGATAACATTGATTTGAAAGCAATAGGTTACTTAATTGCTACTGTCAAATAACTTATCAGTTACAGTCACATTTTCCTTTTGTGTACAAAGAAAATAAATTGTAACTGTAATGTGTCTTACTTTTTCTATTACTTCTCCATCCATGCTTGTACCTGCACAGCACTATCTGGGGCAAGTTGACAAACAGCCAATTGGAAGCCTAATTTTTTCAGACTTATTGTACACTTAAGCAATGATACATGACAGGGTGTGGTATATCTTGAGATCGTCATGCCTCAGATGCATTGCGAGCCACAAGGCCACAGGCCAAGTGTCTCATGCATCCGACAAGTGAGGATGTTCCATGACATTCCACACCCTGTCATGTATTACTGCGATAAGAAAATGGGCTTAACAGTGTTAGTAATAGGCGGATCTCAAAAATAAGTGGCATGTTGAACCCAAGTCCACTCGGGAGCCACATCAGCTAATAACTCCCACAGCTCCTACCCCACCCCACTCCCCATGACATGATATTGGGGTGCTCAGAAAGGGTGGGGAAAGGAAATATTAGGCAAAAGAAAATGAAAACAGAATGAAAATGTGTGCTGCAGATTGATGGTGAAAGGATAGCTTCACCAGAGATACATGTACAAAGACGTTTGACACATTGCCAATTTGGCAGTGAAGGAAATCTTCACAGCATTCTGAGTCTACTAGTGAGTTAAACTCTTGAAAAAAAATTCTCTGATAGCAAAGTTTTAACATCAAATGACTTTACACTCCAGATTTGTTGTCGTTCTATTTGGTGCTGGTAAAGTGCGACAAAATATGGCCATGCAAGGACGTCTGATAGCACAAAACAACTAAAATTCTATATTACTGTGATTTGTTGCTTTTACAACAAAAGTTACATCATTAGGTTGAAGCATTGCTTTTATTAAAGCAATAGATTACTGTAAAAAAGCAATACATAATTGTAACATCATTATACTTACTTATTACTATTTTAAAGTAAGCAATTACTAGTTACTGAGAAAACGGATAATATTACAGCAACGAATTACAAGCAATTATTTACTCCCAAACACTGCTCTGGAGTTTACATTTTAGATGGTTCTTGGAGTCTGCATTGGTATGTATGATAGTGTTGCCTACATGGAGATGGATTGAGGAGTCCCAAAAGGTGGTGGGGAAGTGACATGCAAAAAAGAACTGAGGGTTCCCAAGGATCAAAGTTTGCTTTAGTAGTCCTTGTTTGTGCTTCCTGGTACTGGACGATGATCTAGTGCAGACAACAGTACTCTTGTTGGAACTGCATAAGTTAAAATCAATAAAACCGGGCATTGACTAGGTGAAAAGGGGGGAAATAATATTATTGGCATAACCCTCATACGTTTTAGCAGTACACACACATAAAAACAATGGATATGTGACATCCGTTCTACAGGAATGAAAATGTGTATATATTGTACTTTATTGTCATAGTGGGCAGCAAAAAAAAAAAATTAAATCACACAAGGCACATACTCCAAAAGTGCCGGGGCTTCTGACGCATGGACAAAGGAGTAGGTGTGCTACCGCAGAAAGTAATAGATAGAGGCAAGTGGTGAGAACAGCTGATGTGGCACAGTAGAAGCCACAGAGTGAAGTGCTGCTCACATTGGTGTAGCTCGGGAATAGAGACCATAGTTATGGGGCTAAAATGTAAATCACAGTGACAACAATGGGAACCAAGTAACCAAGTCCCAGCACAGCTCTACCTTTCCTTCTGTAGCAACCCCTCCCCACCCACAGCTGGTAGCGAGATGGTTGGATCACAAACGGGGCTAGAACTTTGCCGGAATGGAAAACTCGAGATGACTTCCAAGGAATCCCACAGGGGGCACGGAATGTTTGTACAAATATGGGACAATGCAGCTGCAGGTTGTGATCGAGTCACACGCAAGCAACCGGGCGAGGAAGATGGATCTAACAGCGAGAGGGAGATGATATGGCATTCCCTGCTGATCGGTGAGTAACTGGGACAGTATGGTAAAATCCTCTAGCCAGCATGGTAAGGTAGAAGGTGGGGATTAAGTGCAAGTTGCAGCAGCTTGATAATGCTGGTGAGAAACTGATCAGAGCCTGCATGTTGGGCAGGAACATAAGAAGAAGGAATGGTATCTAGGGAAAATTCAGTTTAGTCACGGAGAAACGCAGTCGCCGAATGCTGGCTGGAACAAAAGAATGAGGGGTACGGAATGCAGACATGCAATGTTACTTGGAGGAGAAAACATAATATAACAAATTGAACAAAACTTTGGGAGGGAAAAAAACATGACCCAGATAGAGAGAGAAAAAAATATATATATCCCTTACCTAACAACAATTATGTGTGGCTGTTATGCAGGCTTTGACTCGATTGAAACTAAAACACACCAAACAAAGACCCTGAAATCCTGTACAGTCGAGTAGACGTCAGCTCAAAGGGCACCCTGGGAGCTCTGTCTGGGACAAGGAGCCATAAAAGAAAG
Source organism: Neoceratodus forsteri (assembly GCA_016271365.2). Taxonomy (NCBI): domain Eukaryota; kingdom Metazoa; phylum Chordata; order Ceratodontiformes; family Ceratodontidae; genus Neoceratodus; species Neoceratodus forsteri. The sequence goes on from CM028135.1 coordinate 651,276,415, forward strand.
CTGAATGGCGATCCCCAGGGGCTATAAAACTGGCTGAGACAATTAGGAGAAAAAGGATTCCCACACAGAGTTGAAAAAATGGCCAGGAACGACAGAAAAAACACAAAACAACATGAAAGCAGGTTTATTTCTTTATTTAACGTGTAGTTTTCCTTTAAGAGTAGGGAAGCTGTAGTGGTAATCCCTTTCTATTCCAGCTTGGTAAGATCACAGATTGATTATTGTGCCCCCTTCTGCACACCAACACCTGTGGGAGGAATTAGCTCTGTAGAAAAAATTCAAAGTAGAATTACAAAAAAAATTAGAGGTTTAACAGAATATGACTACTCTACAAGGCTAAAATCCTTGGATCTCTTCTCATTAGAATATCGTGCATTTAGAGGTGATATGTGTCTTGCATATAGATCTATCCAAGACAAGGCTTTATTGAGTCTCTTTGTCTTCAGAGAGTTAGAACAGAGTATGAAACAAGATCGCATAACTTGAAGTTCAGAACAGAAATAAATAATACATCTAAGAGAAATAAATTTTTTACTCAGAGAATGCCACCCTTATAGAATTCCTTGCATACAGAGGTGGTTAACAGTAAGGATTTGGAACAATTTAAATTAGAATTGGATAAATAAATATGTGAAAAGTAACTTAATTTTCGCCAATAGGCGACGAGTTCATAATGGGGAATTCACCCTGAACTCGTATTACACCTATGAACCTATGCTTGTGCATTGTGTTTGGTGGGGGTGACGTCACCCATGGCTGGCGACTGGATTGTTGCGCACTGCACTACATCATCCCGCCGGTGGGTGTCTACGCACTTGAGCCATTTTTCTTAGGCTAAACTTTGAGCCTAGGTAAGAGGCATGTACGGCTCATGGCTAGGTTGTGCCTGCAGATGCAACGCACATTCATGGGCTAAATAACGGTATGTGGCAAATATGCATTGGCACGCCACCTGCATATGTGTTGCATATACTATCTTTGCACACTAGTGGATAGGGAATTGAGCAGCGTAATTCATACTTTTGAATATTGCCATTGGGGCTCACTTCAGGTATGGCGCTGGTGCAACTCAGTTGAAAGTTGTGCACCACTTCTTGGAATAACTATGCTAGTGCATATAAGCATACTTGAAGGACAGCAACAGGAAAAGAGTAGCCTGTGTGACGTAGATGGCCAGTTCTGAGTGCTGGATAATATTTTTTTTATATAAAATGTATTATGACTGTCTCTGCTGAAAATCAAATGCTTTAGGAATGACCTCTCTCATCCCCCCCCCCAGATTTTAGCTGACAGATGCAGGCCAAGAGAACTGCTGACAGTTACTGGAAGACTTTTATTAAGGATACTGTTTCTCTGAGCTAATTACAGAGTTGTTAAGAGACAAATCATAAACTAGGTTTATGACATTAAAATAAGGGAAGCTAGGATGTTACATAGAGGTGTAAGGTTGTAAATGACCCTATGAAGCCTGTGTGAAGAGGGTACAGCATGAGATCAAAAGAGGTGTCATTGAAACTTGAGTTATGCTAAGGTTGCAGAATTAATACTCTGAAATTACGTCCTGTGGTTGTATAAAAATATATTTTTGTTAGATATTTGACCAGAGGAGGGGCTGGATGACTTCATCAAAAAGGGTTTGGCCAATACTGCTTGTAAAGATTATTCTCTTTAACTTTAGATGCATTTGTATCTGACACTGACTAAGGAAACATCTGAGCACTGAAAACAGGTATTTAGAAAGTTAGACAAAATCTAAATATAGTTGTAGGAATTGCACTGTTTTAAATCTTGTTTTGTTTAAAGATATGTATGTCTTGGGATATAAGAGTTCTGTATTGTATGTTTGACATATTATTATATATTTTAGTAAAAACTTTAATTTTAGAGCAAACCTGGTCTGTCTTTGAATTGCTTTCTTTTGCTAAGAAATATTTATGGTTCAGCAGACATATAGCTTGTATGGTGGTACCAAACTGGAAAGAGAAGCGTTTTAAATCTGAGGTCTTTATTAAAGTTTTAAAGGGTTCATCTCTGAATACCTGGTTAGGTGCCCATAGGCAAAGATATCTGGCCCCCCGAAGACAGATATAGCTGAGCCTGTGCATTGGGTATGCTAGCAAGAGGTTAACAGTTGGAATCCCTCCAGAACTGAGACCAAGGGTTGATCCAAACTCACAAAAATAGACAAGAGGGTTACCTTGCCTGTTACACTGTTCACAAGACTGCACTCAGAGGCTGACACTTTGGGAGTAGAGGGCCTGACCTGCAGAGTGAATCTGTGACAGATTGGTTGGCAGCGGTAGTATAATTTTGGTATCACAAGCTTTATTGTTCTGTCAGCTGAGACTGTAAGCTGTCTTGCAAAGAAAGAAAAAGACAGAGTTTTATTTTAAGAAAGAAACAGAACTATATATCACTTGGTGTACAGTCAAGTTCCTACCTATTTTTTTTTTCTAAAGTGCAAAGTCAGAGTAGCAGTAGTTAGGAAAGATGGCATCCAACTACAGAAGGCACACTGTAGATCAGTTAAAACAGCTGTGCGAGGACAGAGGAGTCCTGTTCAAGGTGACAGCCAAAAAGCAGAACCTCATAGAGGCCCTGATGGTAGCAGATATGCAGAGCAGGGAGTCACAGACCATGACTGAAAGGGACTAGACCTCGAGTGTGGCAGAACTAATGGCCAGTGAGGGGTCCCAAGCCGATGAGGAGGACAGCAGGGCCACTGTCAGTGAAGGGCCACAGCAGCAGGAACGAGTCACCAGTATCCTGAATCCAGAAGTTCTCAGGTTGCAACTTGAGTTGCGCAGGATGGAGCTGGAGTCCCAGGAGAGGAGAGAGCGAGAGAAGTGAGAGGCGGACCAGGAGGCAGAGCTAGAATGCAGAGAGGCAGAGCAACAGCAGAGGGATGCAGACCATGAGGAACGTGAGCACCAGCGAGATGCAGAGGAGAAGAGAGAACAAGAATGCCGAGACACAGACCATGAGGAGCAGGAGTACCAGAGGCAACACGAGCTGGAGAAGATGCAACTCCAACCAGCGGCACCAGAGCAGGTAAGTGGCTTGGGTTTAACTGGGACTGCAGGACTGGGTTACAAATTGAACTCGAAATTAATAACTGAGTTTAAAGACGGGGAGGACATAGACGCCTTTTTAAATTCTTTTGAAAAAGTTTGTATTCAGGCTAAAATTCCTAGAGAGTCCTGGAGCTTCCAGCTACCCCTGCTACTTACCGGAAAAGCTCGGGATGCATTGGGTCACATGGACAATAAAGACAGTGATGATTACAGCAAGTTAAAAGCTGCACTACTAAAAAAGTTTGAATTAACTGCTGAATCATACAGAGCTAAATTCCGTAAGCTCAGGAGAAGCCCTGATGTGAGCTATGAGGAGCTAGCCATGAAACGACGTCAGTTTTTAAAACATTGGTGGGAAGGAATTGAGGCAAACACTGTTGATAAAATTGAAAATGTGATTTTATTAGAACAGTTTTATTGGGCATGCCCAGCAGAGTTAAAAACCTGGCTAGAGGACCAAGATCCAAAAACAGTGCAAGAGGCTGCTGAACTCTCGGACCGCTATGCCAAGAGCAGACCTGCTCTGAGAGCGAATGGGGCGGGCGTGGCAGCACAGAAAGGGAAAAGCATGCCTTCAGGGCAGCTAAAACCCTCACTGCCTCCATCGAAACCAGCTAGCCCCAGGTTTCAAAGAAAAGATTTCTCTGAAGTAAGAAATGCTTGTTGGTTATGTAAAGACACTGGGCACATTGCTAGACAGTGTCCAAGAAGGGCAAGCAATAATATGCAAAGTGGTACCAGAAAAGAAGTGGGTTGTTTGTGTGTTCCTGAGAGCATGCCAGTGAACATGAGAGAACACATGCACCTAGTCATGGTAAATGGCGTACAGACGCAGGGGTTAAGGGACACAGAGGCATCCCTGACATTGGTGAAAGGGGATCTAGTACAGTCTGGTCAGCTTATCCCAAACAAATATGTGACTGTACAGGACTTTGCGGGTGAAGCGAAAACATTGCCACTGGCCAGTGTTCTCCTGGACTGGGGTGAAACAAGGGGAACTGTGCAACAGGTGGCTGTAGCCAACAAATTAGTGGTGAATGTGATCCTGGGTGACAATCTCTGACAGGGGATGGTATGTGCTGTTACCCATAGCCAAGCAGCAAGGGAAAATAGTAGTTCCCTGAACCCCACAGAAACCAGTGTGGAAACCACGGAGAGGCTGGTTCCCCAGCCTGTGTCTCCAGATGGGGAGACTGATAAAAAGGGGGTAGAAATTTCCCCGGTAGCGAGTGATCACACAGCTAAGGAAGGTTACTCCAAAGAGGGAGGGGTGACCAATTGTCAGAGGGTTAGAATTGACAGTGATCCTGAGGGCCTTGACGCTAGTGCAAGGGACCCTAGTTTAGCGACTGAAGGGGACTTGTCCATGCCTTGGGACTGTGTGAGGGGTTTGCAGCTGCTCAGAGGAGTGACCCTAGTTTACAGAAGCTGAGGGCTTGGGCAGACTGAGGGCACACAGGGAGGTGATGGCAGACATAAGGTTTATTGGGAAAATGGACTTATGAATACACAGGCAGTACAGACAGAGGGAGGGATGCTAGGCAGGCAGCTTGTCATTCCCCAGGGGTATCGTGAGCAGTTGCTCAAGATTGCACATGATATTCCCTTGTCTGGTCATCTGGGAATTGCACGCACAATGCAGCGGTTGGCCCAGAATTTCTACTGGCCTAACTTCGCACAGAAGGTGAAGGAGTATTGCAGGTATTGTTACCGGTGCCAAGAAATAGAGAAGGCGGGCAAGAAAACCCAAGCTGCCCTGATCCCCTTGCCCATAGTGGAGGAGCCATTCCAGAGGGTGGGAATGGATATTGTGGGGCCTTTAACTACCGCCAGCTCCTCAGGGAAGAGATTCATCCTGACTGTGGTGGATTATGCCACCTGGTACCCAGAGGCAGTCGCCCTATCCTCACTGAGGACAGACAAAGTGGCAGATGCCTTACTTGGGATTTTCTCCCATGTTGGGTTTCCGCAGGAGGTAATCACCGATTGAGGGGGTTCCTTCATGTCAGACCTGATGAAATGTTTATGGGAGAAGTGTGGGGTGGTGCAGAGATGCACGACACCGTATCACCCACAAGCCAATGGGCTTGTGGAATGTTTCAATGGTACCCTAAAGTCAATGCTCTGGGCATTTGCTGAATAGCGTGGGAGGGACTGGGAGAAATACCTTCCCCACTTGTTGTTTGCATACAGGGAGGTGCCCCAAGAGTCAACAGGATTTTCCCCCTTCGAACTCTTATATGGACGCCGGGTATGTGGGCCCCTAGACTTAATCTGGGAGGACTGGGAAGACAAGCACGCCACCCAGGGAACTCCCATTATGGATTATGTCCTAAGGTTTAGGGAAAATGCTGAAGGAGCTTATGGGGACAGCCCAGAGCAACCTGGCAGCTGTCCAACAGAGACAAAAGGTGTGTTACGACTGCAGAGCCAGAGCTCACTCGTACATGGTGGGTCAGGAAGTCATGGTCCTTATTCCGGTCCAGAAAGACAAGCTGCAAGCTGAGTGGGCAGGACCGTACAAAGTGGTTAGGAAGGTAAATGACGTAAACTACATTGTGGAGTTACCTGACCGTAGACAGACTGAAAGGATGTACCATGTCAACATGATGAAGCCATATGCAAACAGAGCTGACATGGTGTTCGCAGTATGTAGTCATGGGGAGGGGACGGACGAAGGAGACCCCTTCTGGACTTGCTGGAAGAGTAAGCGGGAGCCCTCTGTGGAGGCAGTAAAATTGTCTCCCCAGCTGAACCCGGACCAGATCCAGAAAGTAAGGGAGGTTTTAGCAGACTTTGCCCCCTTGTTTAGCACCAAGCCTGGACTAACCCCCTTAGCGACACACTATGTGGAGACAGGGACACAGACGCCCATACGGCGAACAGCGTATCAGGTCTCAGAGGCTGTCCAAAAGGACATTAGGAGGTAAGTGGAGGAGATACTGGATTTAGGGGTAATCCAGAGATCCTACAGCCCCTGGGCCTTACCCATAGTCCTTGTGCCCAAGCCAGATGGCTCAACTCATTTCTGTGTGGACTATTGGAGACTGAATGCAGTCACAAAGTTTGACGCCCACCCTATGCCCTGGACGGACGAACTCCTGGACAAGTTAGAAGGGCGACCTACCTTACGACCATTGACCTGACCAAGGGGTATTGGCAGGCAGAATTGACAGACAGAGCTAGGGAAAGGTCGGCCTTAATCACTCCAATAGGCTTATTTGAGTTTAAAGTAATGCCTTTCAGAATGAAGAACGCCCCGGCCACTTTCCAAAGGTTGGTGAACCAGGTGTTGAATGGTGCTGAGGAGTACGCTATAGCGTACCTAGATGACATTGCCATCTTCAGTACCAGCTGGGAGGAACACCTTTCACACCTTAGGGAAGTGCTGGGCAGGATACAGAGGGCCGGGCTCACTGTCAAAGCCGAGAAGTGCCAGGTGACCATGGGGGAAGTGGCATACCTCGGGCATGTGGTAGGAAAGGGACAGCTCCGTCCTAACCAAATAAAGATAGAGGTGATTCAGGCATGGCCCAGACCAGAAACTCAGAAGCATGTCAGGAGCTTTCTTGGGACAGCAGGGTAGCACAGAAAGTTTGTACCTAATTACAGTGCCCTGGCTGCTCCCCTATCTGACCTGACAAAGAAAAAGATGCCAAGGAAAATTACCTGGGGCCCAGCCTGTGAGGAAGCCTTTACCAGACTGAAGGAGGCACTGTGCAGTGCTCCTGTTTTGACAAGCCTGGACTATAGCAAAACCTTTATAGTTCAGACGGATGCCTCAGACGTGGGTATTGGAGCAGTACTTAGCCAGATGTCTAGCCAAGGGACAGACCACCCAATTGTGTACTTGAGCAGGAAGCTTATCCCAAGGGAGCAAGCATACTCCACGGTGGAAAAGGAGTGTCTTGTCATAGTGTGGGCCCTGAAGAAATTACAGCCATACTTGTATGGACAGCATTTTGTGGTGCAGACTGACCACAACCCTCTGGTTTGGCTGATGCAGATGGGAAAGAGCAATGGGAGACTGCTAAGATGGAGTCTTGCTTTACAAGGGTATGATCTAAAAATCGTAAATAGGGCTGGAGTGAAGAACAAGAACTCTGAGGGGCTGTCTAGGGTCTATGAGGAGTGAACTGATTTGGGAAGCTCATCCCATGTAGGGCATAGATCCCCCAAATTCAGTCTAGGTGGGGAGGAGTGTGACGTAGACAGCCAGTTCTGAGTGCTGGATAATATTTTTTATATAAAATGTATTATGACTGTCTCTGCTGAAAATCAAATGCTCTAGGAATGACTCTCTCGTCCCCTCCCCCAAGATTTTAGCTGACAGATGCAGGCCAAGAGAACTGCTGACAGTTACTGGAAGACTTTTATTAAGGATCCTATTTCTCTGAGCTAATTGCAGAGTTGTTAAGTTAATTTTGTTAAGAAAGAAATCATAAACTAGGTTTATGATGTTAAAATAAGGGAAGCTAGGATGTTACATAGAGGTGTAAGGTTGTAAATGACCCTATGAAGCCTGTGTGAAGAGGGTACAGCATGAGATCAAAAGAGGTGTCATTGAAACTTGAGTTATGCTAAGGTTGCAGAATTAATACTTTGAAATTACATCCTGTGGTTGTATAAAAATATATTTTTGTTAGATATTTGACCAGAGGAGGGGCTGGATGACTTCATCAAAAAGGGTTTGGCCAATACTGCTTGTAAAGATTATTCTCTTTCACTATAGATGCATTTGTATCTGACACTGACTAAGGAAACATCTGAGCACTGAAAACAGGTATTTAGAAAGTTAGACAAAATCTAAATAAAGTTGTAGGAATTGCACTGTTTTAAACCTTGTTTTGTTTAAAGATGCGTACGTCTTGGGATATAAGAGTTCTGTATTGTATGTTTGACATATTATTATATATTTTAGTAAAAACTCTAATTTTAGAGCAAACCTGGTCTGTCTTTGAATTGCTTTCTTTTGCTAAGAAATATTTATGGTTCAGCAGACATATAGCTTGTATGGTGGTACCAAACTGGAAAGAGAAGTGTTTTAAATCTGAGGTCTTTATTAAAGTGTTAAATGGTTCATCTCTGAATACCTGGTTAGGTGCCCATAGGCAAAGATATCTGGCCCCGCGAAGACAGATATATCTGAGCCTGTATATTGGGTATGCTTGCAAGAGGTTAACAGTTTGAATCCCTCCAGAACTGAGACCAAGGGTTGATCCGAACTCACAAAAACAGACAAGACCTTGTCTGTTACACTGTTCACAAGACTGTGCTCAGAGGCTGGCACTTTGGGAGTAGAGGGCCTGACCTGCTGAGCGAATCTGTGACAGCCTGTATCAAAATCACATTTCATATGCACATTTCAGATGTTGATAAGTTGAAGTAATGAGACAGATACATGGATAGGTCATGAAAAGGGGTACAGACAGTGGATAATGGACACAGAACGGTCCATGTAAGAGAGGCATGTACTTCTACTTTTTATTTATTTACTTTTGCTAAGAACCTAAGTCACCAAAGAAGGTAGAAAAGATGATGTGGACTCAATAACTGTTACTGCAGTGCTGAGGATCGAGAGCACACAGCATTATGGCAATGCCTAATCTCTTTACCTTACAGTGAGGTGCTTCACACATTATCTCACAAAGAAAGGATAGATAATGTGGCCTCAAAACCTGTAAATGCCCTTCCAATCGATAAGAGTACCCAACATCAAGTCACTGGGTAATCACATTATCTGACAACGAGGTGCTTTGCCACTTGGCTTGGTAATTGAAAGCAATTCAAAAAAAGACAATAGCCAAATGAAGACAGCAAGAACTGTCTTTCCCTGAACTGTCTCCGTCATTCAAGTTATGACAGCAGGCAGTCTGGATTGATATGTATGCAGTTGTCATCTGACAGAAGCGAATGACTAAATGTTATAACTTTGTTACTATTTATGCATGGCAAAAGTGTTGTCTTTAGAGGACAATGCTTCCTTCACCCGAACAAACTGACACAACAACGGGCTTTGGAGAAATGGCCACAGCCATGTGTTTATTGATAAAACCAATTATCCGTATATACAATTGCTTCAGCATGCTGTGCGCAGCTAGGTAGCCTTGGAAGGAATCTAGCTCTCCATGGAGCACTAGATCATTGATGGTCGACCCTCCCTCCCAGGAGTGGGCTGCCTTACCATCAACCCGGATCCCACGAGGGGCAACAGCCTCCGGAGCATGAGGGATGGCTCTGTGACTGGCTGCGGCTAGCTCCTCCCCCATCAGAGGATCTGCCATGCCACGGGACACTGCCCGAAGAGGGCGTCCTCCGGACTCCAACCGTCAGGCCTGCCCTCCTCTCTGCCTCAGGGAAATCTGGCTGGTCAAGACACGTGATCCCCTGTTACTCCCTCCACAGAGTTCCAAGACTACCAAGCTGCCACTTACAATGTTCATGACTGTGACACCTACCTATCTGCTCCCTAGCCTATTCTAACTAGAATGACTCCCCTCTTGCTGGAGAAGGCAAAAACCCGGAAAACCCAGTGGGAAAAAAATGGGAAATTCCTTCTTGACCACTAAGGAGAGCCTCCTTAGTGGGACAGCAAGTTCCCTGTACCTCACACATTCCCCCCTGCTTTTACGAGGGTGAGGTTTGGGTGGGATGCAACCTGGGACAAGGAGGAATGAGGAGATTTCCTCTGTGCAGCCCTCTTAGGGGTCTGGCTCCTCCCTGTCCCACAGCCACCAAGCTCCTCCCCGGGAACCATGTCCCCAGCCCCTTCTGGGCAGTCCTACCTGGGTCCCTATTGTCATTCGGGTGTCTCCGGCCCTGCCCCAGACAAAGCCCCGCCTGCTGTGATACCTTGCAGGCTCCTCCATTGTCTTTTGAGGGCATATGCCTTCTTCACCTGAACAAACTGACACAACAACGGGCTTTGGAGAAATGGCCATAGCCATGTGTTTATTGATAAAACCAATTATCCATATATACAATTGCTTCAGCGTGCTGTGCGCAGTTAGGCAGCCTTGGAAGGAATCTAGTACCCCATGGACCACTAGATCGTTGATGGTTGACCTTCCCTCCCAGGAGAGGGCTGCCTTACCATCAACCCAGATCCCACAAGGGACAACAGCCTCCAGGGCATGAGGGATGGTTCTGTGACTGGCTGCAGCTAGCTCCTCCCCCATCAGAGGATCCGCCATGCCACGGGACACTGTCCGAAGAGAGTGCCCTCTGGACTCCATCCATCAGGCCTGCACTCCTGTCAGCCTCAGGGAGATCTGGCTGGTTAAGACACATAATCCCCTGTTACCCCCTCCACAGCATTCCAAGACTACCAAGCCACCACAAGGTGAGTTTCACCACTCACCCCCCACAAGCACCTCACGCCAATACTCTCACCACTGCCCATTGTATGCCATTCAAAAACAAGTCTAATCCTTTCTCTGATTGATGTACACCATCTCTGCTATACAGATCAGGCTTTTTCACAGACACTCCCAGGTGCACTGCTATAGACCCCCCCATGGAGTCCATAATTGGTCTCATGGCCACGTTCTGCAGCTGGTGCACCTTCTCTATTGCCCTAATGTTCTGGGTGTGCCGCCACTGCTGCCGCTGCACCATATCAGACCAAATTATATGCACCTGGGACCACCATTGCTTCACTCTTGCCAGGTCCTGCCTGACCATCTCCTTAAGCTCCCTCGCATACATAACCCCTAAATCATTTCCCCCCAAATGAAGGACTAAAACATCTGGCTGCCACCTCTCCTGGGCTTTTGCTTGCAGTGTGGTGATTAACTCATTCCATCGCATCCCGTGCCGCCCCAACCAATGCTCCTCTGCCCTCTCGGGTGCGAGGAACAGGTTTTCTCCTCTGGGATATTGCCTCACCTTACGGGCTACCCAATGGATGTATGAGTGGCCACAAATCCAGATCTGCTCTGCTCAGGCAGCAACACCTGTCCAAACAAAGCAAAACAGAGTTATAACATGTGTGGCCTTATGTATCTTTCAAAAGCATGCGACTTCCATCTACCCAATGCCTGTATTGTCCCATCTGCTAAGCCCTCCGCCATGGCATGTGATGCTGCTCCAATCCTAAAGGAGTGTGTGTTGTAGTGATCTGCTGGGATGCCCAGTTGTCGCAAGGTCTTTTGCAACATGTGCCTAAACCGGTACACTGTTAGGGGGCAACCCCCTCCATGATGGAAGAAGGCCCCCCCCCATTGCCGGGCGCTGAGTTATATAATCCTGTACCCATGCTCCCACATCCCATTGGAGCCCGTGAGGTGCTGCTAGTCAGCACCACTGCCCATGGGCAAGCAGGTCGGCCTTGCTTTTCCGGATGTGGACAAAGACTCCAGACATTGTGACCTCCACGTCCACCTATGCCAGTGCTACTGGTCTCCTGGTAGCCTTGCTGGGCTGCACGAGCTCCGACACTCGGAATGCCCTGCAAAATGCTACCAAGTATGCTGTGCGGAACAGCCTTGTCTCATCAGGGGATGAGCATACCTTAGGCAACTCATCTCAGATCTGCTTGAATATTGCAGGGCTGATAGGGCGTCTGTTGTCTGTACCGCTCGGGGTTGCCTGTGCCCAACCTCCCAGCATCTTCTGAAGGGCAAATGCCCTTGTAGAGTCGGAGAAGCCTCTGACTTTCTGGAACCAGGCAATGCCAGCAATGTGCTGTTCGACTGTTGCCAGGGTGACCCCCCCACATTTTTTGATCAGCACGTATTAGCACAGCTGTGCAACTGGGATCGACCATGTCGTTGCCCACCCTTGTGCGTATTGCACTTCCAGAAAACAGTTGACTCCCCTCTGGTACGCTATATGCGTCCTAGGTGCAAGGGCCTTCTCAATCAACTCCCAGGCCTCTGGGTTATCAACTCCCATAGGAATGGTGGGACTTCCCTGGGCTGTTGGTCTGCTGCTGGTGCCAGTTCTCGGAACCTATGCCACTGTAAATGAGAAAGAGCGTCAGCGATGCCATTTTCAATACCTGGTACATGCACTGCCCTAAAGGTAATATTCAACATCAGACACTTGAGAACAAACACCCGCATGAGGTTGCCCATCGGGCCCTTGCCCCCCAACTGTTTGTTTATGGCATACACCACTCCGGTGTTGTCTGACCTGAATGTGATGTGCTTGTCCCGCTGCACATCCCCTGAGACCACCAGTGCCATGACAATGCAGAAAAATTCCATCACCATTATCTGCCTCGTGATGCCTCATCTGATCCACTCTGAAGGCCACTGCCCTGCAAACCATTTCCCTTGCAAGTAAGCCCCGAAGCCCAAGTCCCCCTGAGGCATCTGTGAAGAGTTCCAGTTCTTCACTGGACACCGGAACCGGCCACATTGACACCCCATTGAGGTATTGCAGAAATGTCTGATAAATGCCTAGGTCCGCCCACATTGCCTCTGTGACCCGGATTCTATGGTGCAGTTTTGTACAGCCCACCCCAACGCCTGCCAGGCACCTCATGAATGTCCTGCCCATGGGCATTACCCGGCAGGTGAAATTGAGATGGCCCACTAGTTGCTGGAGCTCTCGTAATGTGAGTTTCCGTGCCCTCATCACAGCGTCCAGCCAGGTGTGCAAGGCCACCAGCTTGTCTTGGGGGAGCTGGAACACTTGCTCCCTCATGTCAATCTCGATCCCCAGGAAGGAAAGCCTTGTATATGGCCCCTCCATCTTGTTCTGGGCCAATGGTACACCCAGCTCGGTGCACACCTTGTGGAATGCTGCCATGATGTGCATGCATTGCCCCGAGTCGGCCCTCCCCACAAACAGAAAGTCATCCAAATAATGAACCATGTGGTCAACTTTGGCTTTCTATGCCATGGCCCAGTGCAGAAATGTGCTGAATTGCTCAAAAACTGCACATGCCACCGCACACCCCATGGGCATGCAGTTGTCCATATAGTAGTACCCATCAAATTTCATGCCCAGTAGCTCCATATCTGCCAGGAATACTGACAACAGACAGAATGCTTGTTCTGTATCAGCCTTCCCCAGCAATTCCCCCTGGCCCGCCTGACGCACCACCTCCACTGCCCTGTCGAATGACGTGTAATACACCACGGTGTCAACTGGGTCTATGTAGGCATTGACCGAATCCCCTTCTGGGTACAACAGGTGGTTTATCATTTGGAGCTCACCTGGCACCTTTTTGGGGACTAGGCCAATGGGCAACACCCTGAACCGTGGGCAAGGGGGAGCAGAGAAGGAGCTGCTAATCCGACCCACAGTCAGCTCCTTCTGTAGCTTGCCCCGCATGACCGCCGGTCACTCCTTGGCAGAACACAGGTTGTCAGCCTCGTATGCCCTCCTTGAACCTTGGTAAGGTATATGGAACCCCTCCCTGAAACCTTCTTCCAAAGAGCGAGCGGCCACCCTGTCTGGGTAGTTAACCAACCACCCTTCAATATTTTCAGCCTTGACCGGTGTTGGCAGTCTTTGTCCCTCCCTTCTGAAAGGGACGAAAATTGTTTGCCTTCCCTGCCTCCAGCTCTGTCGCCTTCCCATACTGTTGAAACGAGTGTTGTTTCCCGCATGCCATACACTTGTGCTTGTATCTACAATGCTCGGTCTTGCATGACCCCTGGTTGTAACTGAAACAACGCCCTTCCCCCCCTTTTCCCCCATTACCCCATTGACAACCTTTCTTTGGTGATGGGGGGTGCCTCACCAGGAAACCACTGTCTGTGTGTTGAACCCCTCCTCCCAAATCAATCGTCCACAGCAGTGGGAGGTCCAAGACCGCCCATGATCATGCCGTGTCCATCTGTTTTCTCCTCCGACACTCCTCATCATATTCTAACCATCCCTTACCTGGCTTACTAGCGTGCATGGTCATTATTCTATTAAAGTAGACCCACAACCCGTCAGCTTTCCCCGGGCTGCCCTGGGTAAGGATCCCTGCATAAATTGTGAACCCTGTGGCCCAGTTCTCCCACGTCCACCGCACAGTTGCTTTTCACTTCTGTTTGACCCCATCATCCCCCCCCCTTGTCTTTTTTCTCTTTTTCTGGCTCTTTTGGCTGATTCAAAAGAGCAAGGATGTCAACTTATTCTCCGTTGATTATTTGTTGCCTCACCTTGTCTGGCAAGTACAACCCAATGGGCTCCATCAGGGATAGAAAGCTCACTGACCCTTGCTGCTCTGACATTGGTGGTGGTGCTGATGCCACTCCTACTCCAGCATCCCCGATCCCTGCTATGGCCGGGGCTGCGCGGACCACTCCTGGCTGAGCCCTATTCTGGTCCACCAGTAATTCCAGCAGCCAGTCAAGCTTCTGCTCCACACTGGATTGACCCGGGTTTCCCACCGGAGGCCACATGCTAGGCTCCCCCCACCCCTGGGGTATCGCCGTGGCCATGCCTCCCGAGTCCTCCCCCTGGCTGGCTGATCCGACTCCCGAGGGCTGTCTGCTGTGGGACCCATGGCCTGCTACTTCCAGCTGAGGAGTTTGCTTGTGGCAGGATGGGTTGACCCTGTTCCAATTGCTCACGAGTCCGCAAGCTCACCTGCAGCGGTGCTGGCTGGCCCTCGGGAAGGCCCACCAGCAGACCCAGGGTTATGGGTGCCAATGCCTCTGTTTCCCTCCTGTGCCCTACCAGCACCTTTTCCATGGCCTCCCACTCTCTGCCCTGTTTCGGCTGGTGCCCCCTGTTCCTGTTGGGGGCACCTCCGCTCCTAAGGAGAGCCCTCAGCACCTCAGCTGACAGCTGATACAACTCTGGCATACCCGCTACTTGGTCCACTGCCACTGCTCCTTGATCGGCCCTCTTCTTTTGTGCTTTTTTCTGAGGAGGAGGGTGCACCAGTGTCTCATCCAGACTGGGCTTCAGCTTCTCTGGCTCTTGCCCAGACAGTCCTGGCACCCCTGCCGGAGACACAGGTTCAGCTGGCAGGGTCAGCGGTAACAGGTTATCTGGTTGCTTCCCCGGGTTGGCCTCCTCTGGGTTCTTGGGTTCTGATGGAGGCAGCAGCCCCGAAGGCCCTGCTCCCCCATCTTCGCCCTACTCCCTGATCAGCACCTCCCACCATGCCTTACCCTTGCCTTGGATGAAGGCGGCCAGCTGCTGTTCGAGATCTCAGCTCATCTTCACAATATGCCTGCAATCAAACAAATCACGGCCACTTTCCCCTTGCTGGTGCTTAGACTGACGCTACTGCAACCAACATGGGTCATTAACCGTGGGAAATTTTAACACCTCATTTCATTTTTTTTTTTTTTGACATTACCTGCCTGGCTAGTAGCACCACCTTACTTGCTTGGGCCCCCCCACAGTGTGCCTGAAGGGGCTGTGGGCTGCCAACCCAGGTCCCCCCTGGTTGCTCTTAGCGTCTTAAATCACTGTGCTGTAATGTCTCCATTTCCCTAGGAATCTTGCATGCAACCAACCATTAGCTTTGCCCTAATTCACCCCCCCCATCTTCTCTTTCCTTTTTTTTTTTGTTTATTTATTTATCACAAGCCTTTGCTGGGAAACCCACCAGGGACCCTGCATACTGCAAGTGGCAACTCTAACCACTCTACTAAGCACAAATGCCCCTGTTTTCTTTACTGGAGCACCCACTTGAACCATTAGAGCTGCTACCTTCCTTGTGCATGCGTGAGACCCTACTGCCCTCGTGTATGCACACTGATTACCCCCACATGGCTAGGTCTGGACCAGAGTGCAGGCTGTATCATATCACCGTCGCACCCAATTCTGCAGCCATGCCATATCTAAGGGGATTTGTGCTCCTCTTCCTAGCAGAGCCACGATGATTTTTTATTTTTGTGTATACCTCCCTGCAAAGGCCCAGTATCCTCACCCCCACCAGTGGCGCTGATCATGGCCGAGTGGAAGGAACAAGATGGCAACTGACCTGCCTGGCCTGACCCAGGATGCCTGCCGCAAGCACCTCAGCTGCACCCGGCGCCACCTCACCGGACTGCAGGTAAGCCCCCTCATGCCTGGTTGAGGAGAAATTCACTTGGGGAGGGGTTTCACATGAAAACGGGAGCAACTGCACCCCTGCCCACTGACCACCAGGCTCTTAGCAGCAGGCGAGGGGCCAGGGAGGGCTCCAAGGTGCCTGGCCTACAACAGGAAGAGGACCTCCTTAGCCCCATCCCTCCATGCACCCGGTGGCCTCCTCAGTGGCATGGGCCTATGCCTCCCCTGACCGCCGGACCCAGCCACTTGCCAGAAGCTTCCAACTCCTCTTGGGACCACATCATGGGAGTGGGAACCAGTGGCTGAGCAAACCGGGGGGGGCTGCACAGGCTGCCCGTATGCTCCCTCTCCCATAGTGGTGGCTGTGGGATCCAAACCCAGCTCTCCCCGGTCTGTGACTCCAAGCCTAACCACTTCAGCTTCAGCTTCCTGGGACATGCGGCCCTTGGAGCAAGCCTGCTTCCCAGGTAAGCCCTTTCTCATACTACCCATGATACGTTGGGGGGGAGAACCCACCAGGTTGCTGGCCAGAGCGGCCCTGTAGGCCAAGTGCTTGGTCATGAGGCAGTCCAGGCTTGGGGAAAAGACTCGATTTAATGGTGAAGGAGCCACAGCTACCTGAGAATGCTCTGTGGATGAAACCAGCTGAGATCCATGTGCGTTCTGCTCTCGGAGCATTTCTGACCATGCACTCGGACTGCATCTGATAAGCCTGATAACAAAAACAGTAGCACTAAATGTTCCATTATTTTTAAGTAGCCCACATCTTGCTTAGTGTAAGTCTGTATGATATTTTAATATATACATCTATATATATATATATATATATATATATATATATATCTATATATATATATATATCTATATATATATATATAGATATATATATATATATACACCTAAACAGTGTCCTATTAAATTCTTTCTTATAGTGCTTCTTAATTTCTTCTTAACGTTACCTTCGTTTCTAGCAGTGATAGCCAGCAAACTTTACAGCAATACCTCCCAATAAACATATGCTTTCTCCCCTACAACTGAACAGCCAGAGGGGCCTGCGAGGTATCCCAGACCTAGGCCCTAATCCTGGACCCCTTCCAGGCCATGTGGCCTACAGGACCCTCAAAGCTCTCACCTCAGATTTGCTGTTGGTGCTTGATCCTGGCTACCTTCTACCTCTTCTGTGACCTGGGACAAGGAGGAATGAGGGAGATTTCCTCCTGTGCAGCCCCTCTTAAGTGGCCTAGTTCTTCCCTGTCCTTGGCCACAAGCTCCCTCCCACCGGGAATCCTATCCCCTGCAGCCCCTTCTGGGTGGTTCTACCTGGGTCCCTATTGTCGTTCAGGTGTCTCCAGCCCTGCCCCCAGACAAAGTCCCTGCCTGCTGCGATACCCTGCAGGCTCCTCCAATACATAAATGAGTGAATTTAGCATTTGAAAAATACTCTCTGTACACAACAGGAATTGCATTGGAAAAATATATTTTCCTCTAATGATTGCTGCATGTACAAAAAAAAAAGTATGTCAAATCAAAGTAAAGCAAATTGTGTGCCAGGATTTAGGCTGGGATGGGGGTGGTTTGTGGATATTCTTAAGAGAAGCCAAGGCAAATGAATATCCACAGGCATATGTGAGTTGCATGCAGCACTACACAGGGGACCCTACACTCTATTTCAGGACAGGCAGGGTCACCAGCACCTACGACCCATGACTTGCAGCAGCTGCAGGCATGCGCCACGGGAATGGTGCAATGGACCTGGGTGTTGCAAGTGGCAGCCACAATTAACTGCACCCTGGAACCCACCCCCACCACGCAACACACCCGCAGTCAACTCGGGTCATTCAGGGGAAGGCTTGGTGTCACAGGCAAATGTGGGTGTAGGGGGAAAAGCAAACCTTGGTGGCACCACTGACTGGGGGGGCATTACTGTGTTGTTGGTGGTGTGTGTATGTGGCTTGGCAATGGGTCTTCCATTGTGCTGGGGGAGGCATCCGTTGTTTTGGCAGGATGGATGCCCCTTAGATTAGACCACCTCCATGATGGTGTAACCACAGCACAATTACGGGTATTGTAATTGAGTAATTTGGTTACGGCAGCCGCCCTTTCTGAATAGGGCACAGGTGCCCCCTTGCTGCTGTAACCAACCCTTGTGCCATGCTGCAGCAGGTTGCGGACATAGTGGGTGGCATAGCCAACTATTAGTGCAAGCCGCATTTTGGAATTGGGACTTGAATATCACATAGTGCAAGGTGCAATTTGCGCCATAGGGCTTTGTGTAAGTCACCTTGCGCCAGTCATACAGCATCCTTGAACCGGGCCAACTGACTTGGATGGCATTTATGGGCAGCTTACCTCACACAGTATGTCCAGTTCCTAATTATTTGACATGCACACTACCTCTTCCAACACTACACCAGAAAAGAGGGTTGAAAATGGACCATTGTTTCGCTTTCAAAATATTGCCCCATATCAAGTTTTACGGGAATTACTGAAACTGAATATAAAAAAGGCCCAAGGTCCAGATGGGATTCCATCTTTTTTTCTTAAAATTGCTGCTCCAGTGATAGCCCCAATATTGGCTGACCTCTTTAATTTCTCATTAAATACTGGTACCTACCCATTAGCCTGGAAACAGGCAGAAGTGATACCAGTGTTTAAGGGAGGTCAGAAAAATGACATGCGTAATTATAGACCAATATCACTGCTTTCGGTCACTTCTAAAGTGTTTGAAAAAATTGTGGTCTGTCAATTAAATGGTTACCTTGAAATAAACAAAATATAATAAATATCAATCAGGTTTTAGGTGTAACATAGTACTACTGCACTTGTTAAAGTTATTGTCAGACATCAGGTGGCCATGGATAGGGGCCTCTGGTTTGGAACCATATTATTGATTTGTCGAAGGCTTTCGACACCTTGGGCCATCTGGTGTTGATGGAAAGATTAAGATCTGTTGGCCTCTGCCAGGGGACCCTGGATTGGTTCCATGGCTACCTGGATGGCAGACAACAAAGGGTTAGATTGGGCAGTAATTTTGTATCCAGTTACTTAAATATTAAATCTGGTGTACCACAGGGGTCAGTGTTAGGACCCATTCTATTTAGTATATATACAAATGGTGTCAGACATCTGATGAATGATGTCCGGCATCATTTGTATGCAGATGATACAATACTGTATCTTGAAGGAAAATCTGTGGGGCATATACAGGAAAAATTACGAAAACATTTTAATATATTACAAACATATTTTTCAGAACATGGATTGGTCCTAAACCCTCTAAAGTCAGAGGTAATGTTGTTTTCAAATAAAAAAGTATCTATGGATCTAGATATAAAAACATTGGATGGGTGCAGTCTGGCCCTTGTGGACTGTTACAAATACTTGGGAGTCTGGTTGGACTCCCATTGTAATTGGGACTTCCATATTGATAACTTGATACAAAAACTGAATAAGAAGTTGGGGGTATTGTACAAATATGGAGATTGCCTTTCATTTGATGCTAGGTTAAAGATTGTAAATTCGATGATAATTCCTCATATTGACTATGGTGATGTTGTATACACTGGGGCTGCCAGAGGCATTTTGGGAAGGCTTGATGTTATTTACAACAGATATGCACGCTTTGTCTTGGACGCACCCTGGAATATACACCATTGCATTCTCTATAGGAACTTAAATTGGATATCCTTGATAGAATGACTAAATATGCATATGCAGTGTTTGATTCATCGCTGTTATTTTAAAAAAGCACCAGGATATCTAGTGGAGTTCCTGGAGGAGTGGAATGTTAAGGAAGGATTGCGATCTGCAGGGGAAATAAAATTTAGGGTACCATTTATGAGAACAGCGAGGGGCCAACACTGCTGTATATATGAGGGCCCAAAATTGTGGAACTCATTGCCAGGGCATCTGAGGTTATGTACCAACAAAACATCTTGGAATGCATTAAGATCTTGGTTTGTAAAGGAGGCAATGTCTCCAAAAAGTTGTTGTACTTGAGAGATTTGCATATATGGTTAATTGTTGTTACTTTTTTTCTGTCTATGTATGTATGTATTTTGTTGTATGTATGTATGTATGTATAGTATTTTAGAATGAAACTGATATTTTTGTACAGTAGGACCCCATTGTAAATTAGCTGTTGCTAAACTGGGTTTTATCCTGTCTCTGATATCAGAAATAAACTTTTTACTACTACTACTACTACAGAATCAACTTATGTCTGTACCATGCATTCTATGATTAGACAACTATTTTTAACCCTGTGACCTGCACAGGAAAGCTGTTCCATGCATCCACCATCTTCTCCATGAACAAATACTTTGTCATGTTCCCCCTGAGATGTCAGCAGTATTGTAGACCCATGGTCATTGACATCACTTTTTCTAAAAATGCTCTCACTTCTAGGACCTTGGCGATTGGCTAGTGTAACTTTAATGTTTCTATCATTTTCCCCCCTCCATCCTTTGCTCTATGGAATACATATTATGCTACCTATCTCTTCATATGTGTGTCCCGGTGGTGCTGAGTGTTGATGCCCTGGACGCAACAACCTTGCACCACACATCAACCCATTTTTCAGGAACAAGCATGGGCCATTAGGTGTTGGCAGTGAAAGGAGGAGAACAAGCACCCAGTGTCATCTTCTCTTCTCCTGTCAGTTTTTGGCAGAGGAGAATCTTGCTTTCAGAGCAAGTAACAACTGACTAGAACTACAGCTTTCTTACTGATAAATCACTTCCATCTCAGCAGGAGTCAGTGCCTGTAGGGATTAAGCAAACAGATACTTTATTAGAAGCAGGGGGGTCTTATTTAAGTAAAAAAAAAAGAAAGTCACTGTGTGTTTCTCTGTTTGAGGAAGGGGGGCTGTATCAACTTAATTTGCTGAGTCAGGAGCAGAGGAGAGAAGCTAATTGGGGGTGTGCTTAGGAGCTTAGGAGTACAAAAGCAGGTGTCTCCAATTACAGCTTCCTGCTGTCAGTTTTTGACAGAGGAGAATCTTGCTTTCAGAGCAAGTAACAACTGACTAGAACTACAGCTTTCTTACTAATTGTCCTCCTTCCTACCCTAAGCCAGTTCTACTTTTATAGCCACTGGATTTGACTGACAACAAGAACTTCCTGTTTGGCAGTAGGAAGGGAAGGATCACTGGGACACATTAGTTTCATCAACCTTGAAGGAACCTAAAAAAATAGCTCTTTCTCACCCCCTGGCTGCTGGAGGTCTGAATCCAAACAAGGAAGAAGGAGACTACTGAAGACTACAGGACATTCCTGTCCCAGAACAGGAAGGGCAAGGGTTATAAGGGCACATAGGCAGTAGGAAAGTAGGTGTAAAGATACATAGAAGGAGAGGGGGCACAAAATAAGTCAAGATGAGAGTGGTGCAGTGCAATGGCTGTGGGGCAGCAGTGTTCCAGGAGACATTCTGGAGGCTCTGATGCTGCCCTATTTGCAGGCACCTCTCTGGTCTAAGGGAGGAGGTTGCCCATCTCCAGGCTGACCTAGCTAGGATTCGTGAAACCTCTTCCCCCACCCAGGGACCACCAAGGCCACTACCGCTACCTCAGAGGTTGCCAAGAAAGAGGAGTGGTTGGACCAAGGTGGGCTCAAGGAGGGAGAGGGTGGTGGAACAGAGGTGCATCCCTCCAGTTGTACCTCTCCACAATTCATATGCTGTTTTGGTGAAGAGTGGTTCCTCTATGGAGGCACCTGCAGTGGAGACCAAGGAGGATGCTGGGAACCTCCACAAAGAAGACCCACAGGAGGGTGGCATGAGACCCCACAGAGGAAGGAAGCAACTCCTTGTGGGGGACTCAATCATTAAGGGGGTAGAAGTGGGTGAGGAAGGGGATAGGGAGGTAAGGTGCCTACCTGGCGCCACGGCTTGGAGAGACAGGAATTGAATCTTCAGGAACGCGGGAGCAGCTGCACAAGGGAGGAAGCTGGATGTCATTGTCCACCTAGAGACAAATTACCTGGCTGTGAATGGGATCAGAGCAGTGCAATAGGAGTTTGTAGAGTTGGGAAGGGGCCTTAGACAAGTAGCATGTATGGTAACCTTCTCAGAGGTGCTGCCTGTCTATGGCAAGGATGATGCTAGGGTATTCCACACCATGGGATTCAATGGATGGTTGAAAAAATGGTGCGGAGCTCAGGGTTTTGGCTTCACTGGGGACTGGGGAGCCACCTGGAGGGGATGCAGGCCTATAAAGGCACGATGGTCTACATCTGTCCGGGGGGGGATCAGGATCCTAGGTGATAGGTTTAAAATGCTTCATTGGCAAGCATTTAAACTAGCCAAAGAGGTAGGCACTGAAAAGGAGCAGGGAAATCCCAGCCTCCCCCCACAACACACAGTAGTTAGAGAGATAAACACCAAGGTAGAGAAGTCACTAGGGAGCAGGACAGGGGTAAATGCAGAAAAAGGCAGTAAGGACAGGGATGGGGCTAAAAGGAGTAAGGACATAAAAGAATGAAGGGTGATGAGTACCAATACTCGCAGTCTGTGTAACAAGCTCGCTGAACTAGTAGCCTTGATAGAAGAGGGATGCCTGCATATTGTGGCAGTCACTGAAACATGGTATGCAGAGAACTATGACTGGGATGTCAACATACCAGGATACACAATCTACAGGAGGGACAGAGTGGGTAAAAGAGGAGGAGGAGTAGCTCTCTATCTATATAAGGGAAGGGATTAAAGCGTAAACAGGAAGTTGATGAGTCACTATGGGTCACCCTGGAGACGGGAAATGGCACCATAATCCGCATGGGGGTTGTGTACAGACCCCCATCTCAGGGGGAGGAAATGGACAAGGAAATGATAGAAGACATCCTTAAAATGGCAGAAAAAGGAGAGATATTGTTGATGGGGGACCTGAATATGCCAGATGTTAACTGGAGTACCTTTGCTGCAGGCACATCCAAGAGCAGGGTCATTCTTGATGCCCTACAGGGGGCATGCCTCAGACAGCTAGTGTTGGAACCCACTCAGGAGAGAGCAACCTTAGACCTGGTACTCTCAAATGGGGACGGAGAAAGGATCACAGATCTAGAAGTGGGTAGCCATCCGGGAACAAGTGACCACCAAACAGTGTGGTTCACAATAAACACAGCCATAGAGTCAAGCCATACAAAAACAAGAGTATTGGACTTTAGGAGGGCAGACTTTGGGAAAATGAGACAGTGCCTCAGAAAAGCACTAGCAAACGGGCAAGAAGGAGGGGTGGAGGAACAATGGGGAGTAAAACAGCCATCACAGAGGCAACAAGCCTTTGTGTGAAGCAAATCAACAAAACAAAACGAAGTAAAAAAAACACTGTGGTTCTCAAAATAAGTGGAAGGTAAGGTTAAGGAGACAAGGACAGCATTCAGGAAATATAAGGAAACACAGAAGGAGCAGGACAGAGAACTTTATCAGTTAAAGCAGAAGGAGGCAGGGAAGGCAGTCAGAATAGCAAAGGCACAAACTGAGGAAAAGATAGCCAACTCTGCTATGAAGGGGATAAAACCTTTTATAGGTACATTAGGGAGCGAAGAAAGACCAAGAGAGGGATACAGAGACTTAATAAAGTGGCGGGAATGTGGGCAGAGGGTGACAATGAAAAAGCAGGGATACTGAACAAATATTTCTGCTCAGTATTCACAACAGAAGAGGAGGGGGAGGTACCTAAACCAAACAAGAGAAACACTCTGAATAGGGGGTCGATACCAGTCCATTCACAGAAGAAAGGGTTTTGAAAGAACTCTTGAAACTGAGGGTGGACAAAGTAATGGGGCCTGATGGGATTCACCCCAGAATTCTAAAAGAACTAAGGGTAGAACTAATAATGCCACTGAATACTCTCTTTAACAAATCATGGGAGGATGTGGTGGTACCTAAGGACTGGAGGAGGGCAGATGTGATTCCACTTCACAAAAGTGGGAGCAGGGCAGAGGCAGGAAACTACAGACCAGTTAGTTTGACCTCAGTGGTAGGAAAAATGATGGAATCACTTCTGAAGGAAAGAATTGCTGAGTACCTAGAGGCCAGTGGGTACAGGACCCAAGGCAGCATGGTTTCACAGCAGGAAGGTCATGTCAGATGAACCTAATAGATTTCTTTGACTGGGTGACCAAAGTAGTAGACCGGGGACGGGCTGTGGATATGGCCTACCTAGATTTTAGCAAGGCATTTGACACAGTCTCACACAAATTAGACAGCCTTGTAGTGGGTCCCAAGGTGGTAGCCTGGATAAAAAACTGGCTGGACAACAGGACGCAAAGGGTAATAGTAAATGGAGTCCACAGTGAAGAAAGGAGGGTAACTAGCGGAGTACCACAGGTTTTGGTACTGGGGCCGGTCCTCTTTAATGTCTTTATAAGTGACATTGGAGAGCACCTGGAAGGAAAAGTATGTCTCTTTGCAGACGACACAAAGATCTGCAACAGGGTTGATACACAAGGTGGGGTGGAAAGGATGAAAAGGGACTTGGCATGGTTGGAGAAATGATCAAATATTTGGCAGTGCAGATTCAATGCAAAGAAGTGCAAGGTAATGCATCTGGGAAACCAAAACCCAGGGGAAGAGTACACAATGGGGGGTGAGATAATAACAACAACAAAAATCAAAAGAGACCTTGGAGTAATTATATCAGATGACCTAAATGTGGGCAAACAATGTGAGAAGGCAGTAAGGAGGGCTGGGGAGATACTGGGATGCATAGGGAGAGGTATCAATAGTAGAAAACAGGAAGTTGTTATCTCTCTGTACAGACAGTTGGTGAGACCCCATCTGGAGAACTGCGTGCAATTCTGGAGACTCCATCTCCACAAAGACATAGACAGAGTGGAGGTTGTTCAGAGGAGGGCTTGATGGAGGAGGAACAACTGGATATCGTGGCAGTCACAGAAACATGGTACACACAAAACCATGACTGGGACATAAACATACCAGGATACACTATCTACAGGAGGGACAGGGAGGGTAAAAGAGGAGGAGGAGTAGTTCTTTACATAAGGGAAGGAATAAAAGCAACAGAACAAAAGGGTAAACAGGGAGGAGAAGAAGCACTGTGGATAAATTTGGAGACAGGCAATGGCACCACAATCCGCACAGGGTTGTATAGAACCCTTCTCAGGGGAGGAAATGGACAAGGAAATGATAGAAAGTATACTTAGAATGGCAGAAAAGGGAGATATTGCTGATGGGTGATCTGAATTTGCCAGATGTTAACTGGAGTGCAGTTGCAGCTGCCACTCGAAGAGTGCAGTTATTCTAGATGCCCTACAGGGGCATGCCTTAGACAACTAGTACTGGAGCCCACTCGAGAGGGGCAATATTGGACTTGATTCTCTCAAATGGAGATGGAGAGAGATCACAGATGTAAAGTGGGTAGCCATCTGGGAACTAGCGACCATCGAACAGTATAGTTCACAATAAACACAGCAATAGAGTCAAGCCATACAAAGACAAAAGTACTGGACTTTGGGAGGGCTGACTTTTGCCAAAATGGTGAGTGCCTAAGGAATGCACTAGCAAATGGGCAGGAAGGAGGGTGGAAGAACAATGGGAATAAAAAACTGCCATCACAGAGGTAACAAGCCTTTGTGTTAAGCAAATAAACAAAACAAAACGATGTAAGAAACCACTATGGTTCTCAAAGGAAGTGGCAGTGAAGGTTCAAGAGAAAAGAAAGCATTCAGGAAGTACAAGGAAGCAGTGAAGAAGCAGGACAGAGAACTGTATCAGTTAAAGCAAAAGGAGGCTGTGAAGGCAGTCAGAACAGCAAAGGCCTAAACGAGGAAAAGATAGCCAACTCAGTTAAGAAGGGGATAAAACCTTTTATAGGTACATCAGGGAGCGAAGGAAGACCAAGGGAGGGATAGTGAGGCTTAAAAAGGAGGGAGGGTGGGCAGAGGGACTGTGAAAAGGCAGAGATACTAAACAAATATTTTGCTCAATATTTACAAATGAAGAGGGCGGTACATAAAACAAACAGTAGAAACACTCTGGATACAGAAGTTGATACCAGCCCATTTGCAGAAGAAAGGGTTCTGAAAGAACTCTTAAAACTGAAGGTGGACAAAGCAATGGGGCCTGATGGGATTCATCCCAGAATTCTAAAAGAGCTAAGGGTAGAACTAGTGACACCACTGACTACCCTTTTTAACAAATCAGGGGAGGATGGGGTGGTACCCGAGGACTGGAGAAGGGCAGATGTGATTCCCTTCACAAAAATGGGAGCAAGGCAGAGAGGAAACTACAGACCAGTTAGTTTAACCCTCAGTGATAGGGAAAATGATGGAATCACTTCTGAAGGAAAGAATTGTCCAGTATCTAGAGGCCAGAGGGGCACAGGACCCTAGGCAGCATGGATTCACAGCAGGAAGGTCATGCCAGACAGATCTGATAGATTTCTTTGACTGGGTGACAAAGTAGTAGATCAGGGAGGGACTGTGGACATGGCCTACCTAGACTTTTAGCAAGGCATTGACACAGTCCCACACAAAAGATTAATATACAAGTTAGCCAGCCTGGGAGTGGGTCCCAAGATGACAGCCTGGGTAAAGAATTGGCTGGAGAATAGGACACAGAAAGTAATAGTAAATGGAGTCCACTCAGAAGAAAGGAGGGTTACTAGTGGAGGTGCCGCAGGGGTTCAGTATTAGGACCAGTCCTCTTCAATGTCTTTATAAAGCGACATTGCAGAAGGACTGGAAGGAAAATATGTCTCTTTGCAGATGACACAAAGATCTGCAACAGAGTTGATGCACAGGGTGGGGTGGAAAAGGATGAGAAGGGACTTGGCAAGGTTAGAGGAATGGTCAAATGTATGGCAGCTTAGATTCAATGCTAAGAAGTGTAAGGTAATGCACCTGGGAAAACAAAACCCAGGGAAGAGTACACAATGGGGTGAGATACTAACAACAACAAAAATGGAAAGGGACCTGGGGTGGTCATATCAGATGACCTAAAGGTGGGCAAGCAATGTGAGAGAGGGCAGCAAGGAGGGTTGGGGGATACTGGGATGCATAGGAGAGGCATCACCAGTAGAAAACAGGAAGTTGTTATCCCTCTGTACAGACAGCTGGTGAGACCCCATCTGGAGTACTGTGTGCAGTTCTGGAGACCAATCTCCGCAAAGACAGACAGGATGGAAGCTGTCAGAGGAGGAGCAACTAAAATGGTGCAGGGTCTGCGGAAGACATATGAAGGGAGCTTAAGGAGCTTATATAGTATGCCTCGAGGAAAGGAGGGAGAGGGGGACATGATGAAACGTTAAGTACCTCAAGGGAATCAACAAAGTCCAAGAGGGTAGCATCTTTCAAAAAAAGAGGTGTGCAAGAACAAGAAGGCACAATTTGAAGATGAGGGTGGCTCAGAGGTAATTTAAGGAAGTATTTTTTCACAGAGAGGGTTGTGGATGCATGGAACGGCCTTCTGGAGGAGGTTGTGGAGTCAAAAACCGTGGTGGAATTCAAGCATGCATGGGACAGTCATAAGGCAATTCTAGGGGGTGGGGGTAGGAAGAAGTAGGCTGCTGATTAACTAGGATCTGCAGCTTATCCAGTAGGTAGGGAAATGGGCAGACTGGGTGGGCCAAGCGGTCCTTATCTGCCGTCAAATTCTATGTTTCTATGTAACCAAAATGGTGCAGGGTCTGCACCAGAAAACACATGAGGAGAGTCTAAAGCAGCTTAATATGTATACCCTTAAGGAAAGGAGGGAGAGGGGGGACATGATAGAAACTTTCAAGTGTCTCAAGGAAATTAACAAAGTACAAGAGGATAGCATCTTTCAGAAAAAGAGATGTGCAAGAACAAGGGGCACAATTTGAAGATGGGGGGATGGCTCAGAGGTAAGGTTAGAAAGTATTTTTTCATGGAGAGGGTTGTGGATGCATGGAACTGCCTTCCTGAGGAGGTTGTGGAGTCAGGAACAGTGGAAGAATTCAAGAATGCATGGGCAAACATAAGGCAGTTCTAGTGGGGGGTAGGAGGAAGTAAGCTGTTGATTAACTAGAATCTGCAGCTTATCCATCAGGTAGGGAAATGGGCAGACTAGGTGTGCCAAGCGGTCCTTATCTGCCATCAAATTTTATGTTTCTATGTTTCCTGGTGTGGGTTCCGGGTATTTTGTCCTGTGGTGGTGGCCCCTTGCGGAACCTGTGGGTGCTGCTATAGAGCAAGAACATGCATAGGGGTCTGGTGTTGGAGGGGTATCTGCGGTCAGATACACACTGATGCCATTGCACATCTGCGGGTTTGGGGTGGAACCAAGAAAATACCCTGCCTCCCAATGCAATGCACATTCACGAGTGCCGAGTACAGTGGCAAGCCTACCACAACCAGTGATGGGTCCTTACTTTTGTTACTCGAGCTCTCCACTATAACTGGGCACTATAATAGATGATCGATGGAACATGAGGAGTAAGGCGGTTCCATCTTGGGGGAATCAGTGGCAAGGGGTTTGTTGGCAGAGCTTTGGCAAGAAAAGGCTGCATCAGAGGAATGGAGGACATCAGTAGTGTGAAAACACGGCAGTGCCGAGTGACCCTGTAGAGAGAGTTTGGAGTAAGACAGTGAAAAAATTTAATTAAAAAAACAAACAAACAAAATAAATACTCACATGGCTTCTGTAGTGCACTCCACAACATTTTAGTTGCCCTCCTCTGGACTGCTGCCATACTGTCCTTGTGGTTGCTGTGATGTGGTCTACTAATATGCATCTATTATTAAAAATGGGGTCTCACCAGCTTTGCGTACAGTGGGAGAAAATCAGCTTTTTGTGTACTAGTAATGCCGCTCTCTATGCATATGAGTATTAATGTGGCCCTCTCACAATATTTTCATGCATTTAGGTTGTATGATATCACTACTAACCAAAGGGCCATTTTCCATTTTTGAAAATGGTAGTCACCCCTCCCCCCCATCATCACCATCACAACCACCACCAGCCACCAACACAGACACCACCATGCACTGTGTACTCTGGACATGATTTGTTTTTGCAAATGTGCATGTGTATACATGTAATATGGATAGAACATTAGTGTGCTCCAGTTATACTGAGCTATGCAGTATGTGCAGGTAAAATGGATAGCTGTAATGTGGCAGTCAAGAATGGACAAAGGTCCTGGTTAGCGGCAGAAGTATTATCCAGTAGAACACTGGACTGCTTCAAAAGGGGCTGGTACAGGGCAAGGGGTTGGTCAATGGAAGGGAAGGGTGGGGGTAGGGGCAGCTGCAGAATAAGGGGTGCTAGCTTCACATTCAAGCTGATTTGATATACCTATAGGAATCAGAATTCACTGGTAGTCTAGAGTTACACCCCCTCCACCAAGTCAGTGGGCACGATCACATGTAATGTTCGTAATAAACTTTCACTGGTATTCTAGTGGCACGACCCTCACTGTTGGGATCACCAATCACCTGTAAAGTTGATAACTCCATTCCCTTTTGGTCCCGTGACCTTCCCCCTCCAACCCCGATCACAGTTGTGGTATGACAATTTCCTTCCCTGGTAGTCTAGTGGTAACATACACTGCCCCACCCACACATGACACCAAGCCCACCCAGCTTCCACACCCAGTCATCGGCGAGCAGCATACCCACCCCCATACCACCATGCCTGCCCACCAGGCTTTGCTGAAAGTTCATTGTTTCACATTGTGCAAGCAACTGTAATAGGGGGCACCACTGGAACACCATGGTCCGTGCATAACATTACTTCAACTTTCAGAAGTGGGGGGGGGGCGGGTACCACTATACCACAGTGGATATGGAATATCTATAAATCAGCAATCGGTGGGTAGTGATGGGAAGGGGGAACCACTGGACTACCAGGGATAGTATTGCTCATGCCATTGCACCCCCATCCCCACCCTGCAGCCAGTGACAGGCATCTAGGTGTGACTTGGACTTTTTGGCATCAGAGTTCACCCATTCTCCTATACTGCACCCATTTCAGGGTATTTCATTAGGGAATGAGGTGGGTGTAAAGCACGGACACCTCAAGGCACTTGTGAGTGTCTGCAGGGTAGGGTGAGGTGAAATGTCATGACTGTTATGGGTGATGACCCAAAGACACACCCCAATGCCTGTCCATCTCTGCAGGGTGGGGGTGGAGTTGGTGTCAGTTCAGTACTGCACTACCATTCCTATACTGCATCTGTCTAACTCCTGCACTTCAACTGCTAATGCCAACAAGCAAACATTCGGCATTGATAAATGCATGTTACAGCACACCATCACATCACAGGCCATGGGCTCAGAGCATGCTAATCCACACACAGGCACCTGCACAGAAAACTTGCATGCTTCCACGTGCCTCTCAGTAAAAAAAGTATGCATAGTACATCACTACACTCATTGTCGGGTAGTTGATTATGGCTGCGATTGATGAACAGCAGGCTGACAACAACACGGTGCTATGTCTGAAATGCATCAGTATGATACAAACGCTATGTCAACATCACAGAGTCGTGAACATAGTCACACACAGAGATCCCCACACAGCAACACACTTGCACACCAAAACACAGTCTCACACCAACACCATACCAACACACAGAAACACACACACATACACACCTAAACACAGCCACACACCACACACAGTTCTGAATAGAATGTTCATTTGAGCAAGGTGAATTCTAAGAAATGGAACATTTTTATGATAGCTATTGATGATCGAAGTTTTACAAAAGCGTTGATTACACACACACACACACACACGCAGATATAGTTTCAATGCAGTACTATTTCACTCTATTACTGCAGCAGAACAATATGAAATGTGATTGAGGGCTGTGCTGGGTCACTACCTGTCAGTGCAGTGTGGTGGTCAGTACAGTGGCACACTGTGGCTTGTTGGTTATTATTTTCAGAGGTGATTGTGTACATTAGTGACACCTGACACAAGTGCATTGTAGGCATGTTTGCACACATGGACTTGGGCTGGATAACAGTGAGGACCAGGTTTGTGTGGAGGAGCAATGTGTTGAACAAGAAAAAAAGTTATGCAATAACAACTGAAGGGGTGAAAATAGTTGAGTCACTCCCATAGTAGCATGTATAACACAGTGACAATGTTATGCGGTGATGCCAAGTGAGACCTAAATACCACCATTTACACACACACCAACTTTCAGCTATTGACCAGCATTCAGCACATCACAAAATATGCAATCAAACTGATCAAAAACAGACAACACCGTGCTGCATTGTGTGGCACCTCAGAAAGCCAAAATAACAGTGATGTCTTTATTTTCAATTGTTTAACCAGGAGTGGCACACTAAACTGAAAGCTTGTTTACAGGTGCGTCTTGGGAAACTAGGGAAGTTAAGTGACTTTCTCAGGGTCACACAGTATATGCAAGTGGGGGTTGTGGGATTCAAACTCAGTTCTCTAGATTTGCAGGTCAGGGCCACAAACCACTGCACTATACTGACTCCCAAATATACATGAGAAATGACTGGTGTGCAGTGCTCCACACACACACACACACACACACACACACAGACTTTGCAGTGGAAATGCACACCAAAAAATGACAATAACACAACCTACATACAAGACACTGCAGGCTGAAGAGCACTGATTTATATTAAGGGTGGCAGTGTAGCGCAGTGGTGTAAGGCTCTGACTGGCAAAACTGGAAACCTGGGTTTGAGTCACACAGGCTGTTTTTGAAATGAGGCTACTTTCATATGGCATAAGACTGCTTTACAATGTTCGTAATGGTCAAGAGAGTATGACTAGTTGACATTTGGAGATGGCATGGACAGAGCCGCAAGCACTTTGGGGTGGATAAGGCAATTAGCTAGGTAAAAGATCATGGCTCAGATACCAGTGGCAACTATATTGTAGGCCACTACAAGCAAACTATATTGTAGGCCACTACAAGCAATGACTTTAGTTGTGAAACCAAATCAAAAAGCATGGAAAGTGCACTGAGAGGTGATAAACCACGTAGAGCCCTATATGTTCCCCAAATCATAAATAAGAACTGTTTTGGGAAGCAGTGGGAGTTGGTTACAATCACTGATGGAAAAAATACTCCTGTAACTCTGTTGGCTGAAAACGGCTAGGGATCATATTCATCAGTGACTACAGGCAGCAGCATAGTGGGAGGGCAGTGCCATTCAGGAAACATGGATGGGTGGTGGTTGTTGATGCACTTCACTGCATAGTGGGGTTCGATTTTCCATTCTGGTCCCTTCTCTGGATGATGGGGGGGAGTTTGAGGCATAGTGGGTGACCATGGGAGGGTAGTGCCATTTGGAAAACATAGATGGGTGGTGGTTGTTGATGTACTCCACTGCATAATGGGGTTCGATTTTCCATTCTGGCCCCTTCTCTGGATGACGGGGGGGGGGGGAGTTTGAGGTTCAAAGTAATGACAAAGATCCTAGTGAAAAAGCAGTCTGCTATGTGATGCTTAGAGAGCTGTGGCTATGGGCTCAAATAGATGGGCACAACCAAATTGATGAGTGGGGTAGGGAGTTAGCGGTGGCAGCTACTATTGCACAAAGGTAGCTGCGTGGACCCATATGAGACTGAATCTCTCTTCACATTTGCCAGGACACATTGCTTATGGCAGCGAGGGGTGGGATGAGTGGCAGAGTGATGGGGCAGGCGGCAAGGGTGGAGATCGTGATACAATGGGGGTTTGGTGCTCACATGGTGCTGCAAGGAGCACTGAATAACACTGGACATGGGGGTTTAGGCATCACTACTGTGGTCCACATTTCTGGGCAAACAAACAGGAGCCCAATGTAGTTCACTGAGTC
Source organism: Neoceratodus forsteri (assembly GCA_016271365.2). Classification (NCBI taxonomy): domain Eukaryota; kingdom Metazoa; phylum Chordata; order Ceratodontiformes; family Ceratodontidae; genus Neoceratodus; species Neoceratodus forsteri. The sequence goes on from CM028135.1 coordinate 651,309,221, forward strand.
AGGAACATATAGGGGCATGCATTGCATACCTTTCCAGTAGCATCCACTGCTTGTGCAAATATGACTGCACCAAAAGGCATCACGACCACGACATGAACTTATAAATAGGTAATGTGGCATTGCACATTGGCACCAGTCACAGAGCTTAGAACAAGCACAAAATGTACAGAAGACATTGATTTGCCTCGGAACTGCAGTATATGTACTGAGCAGCTGACATGGTTACTAACCACATTAAAAATGTTTAAGTGTTTTTTTTTTTGTGCGGGGCCGTGGCAGTCTTGCATTTAGTATAGAATTAAAAAAAAGGCTGGCTTCTGGGACAAAAGTTGCTTGCTCACTACAAGCCAGGAAAATGTTTTGTTTTGAGCATGTATCAGAGATTGTGGGCAGCATTACAAATACTGCTAACCATTTCGGGTTGATGTAACTCTTTTTGAATATGAAATAAAAGGCTCTATGAGAGGTGCATGTCAAGCAAGGGTGAGAAATGTGGTGACATCAGAGGGACCCTGAGTGTTCCAAAGTGGGGGGGATGTCAGATTTAAATGTTGGTGTAAGCAGGCTAGAAAAACATTCAGAGTCAGGTGCCTGGTGCCAGCACGAAACTCCACTGCACTTATTTGTAACTCGTGGCCCACAAGTTCAGACCACGGCCCCATAACATTTCTTGGCAGCAATCTCCTATGTGCCCACCTACTTTGAAAATAACAGCTCCATGTCCCGGGACAAAATTGGCTCCTCTCACTAAAAGCCAGAGAATACGTTTTGTTGTGAACATGTATCGCAGATTACAGCTACTGCTAACCATTTCAATACCATTACAATAGTATAATAGTCTGCTAAGCAGATTAGGAAGCATTTTATGAACTGTAACACAAAATAATAAGGAGAACTATACCATGGGAAGGGGCATATCCATACTGCCATGAAAGGAATGATCACAATTCGCAGCTTGGAAGAAGGCGATCTGTCAAACAGAGATGCAGGCAGTGAGTGTAAAAAGCCAGGCATCAGAATGTAAATAAAAGCAGCCAACTGCAGGAAGTCGTGTTGAATTTCAGTTCCTGAGCCTACACATCCACCCCTACTCGAGCAGTGCAATGTGTCGGGTGCACGAGCATGTAGAGAAATGGTGCTGGACAATGTTAATTTTGAAACAAGTCAAAACAACTAAATATTGCTATTTACATGGATTGTCTAACACGGGACTCAGAAGAAACGAATTGCGGGAGTATCAGAAGAACGTCGGTGTATTAGGCAGCATGGCTTTGTTCAGGTAAGTCACACGAGTTTTAAAGGGCAAAAGCTGACAGTGCCGCTTAAACAGGGGCCTATATCCTGTTAGTGGTGGAAGTGTTAGCCCTGGTAAAATTATCATTTTAATGTGGAATACAACACAGTTGAGTCCAAATGTAGGTTAAGTAACAGCGTATCAGGGAGAAAACACTAGGGATCAGATATTCAAAACTTTGTGCCTGGCATAAATCGATTGCTCCACGATTGCTACACATTTGCACCAGAGTGCTATATTCAAAAGGTCAAATAGCACTGGTACAATGTGATAGTGCCAATGCTATGAGATAATGTATGCGCAGTGCAAAGTGAGGAGCGGGGTCATGCATACAGGTGCAATGGTATATTGAAAAGTATAGCAACGCGCAATGTGCTTTAATGCAACATGTATTGCAGCGCAAATTACTGCCCATGAAAAGGTGGTCTTAATGCTGGGAAAATTCAGGATGGGTGTGTGGACACAGCAGCAGTAGGAAACAAAGCTGTATGCATCTAATGAGGAGGCAGTGTGGGCAGATGGCCACCTGGAACCACTGCATATGCACAGGAACAGAAACTGTGGAATGCAATACCCCAACAGTGCTGTGAAGTGAACACTCATGTAAATGTTACAACTGAGCTAGAACACCACTTATAGCAACAAACTATTTGTATGGTATTGTAACTTACTGTAATGTGTACCTACTGTGATATTTGTGTATTGTGTGTTGTTGTGCATTGTATGTCTTTACTGTACACCATTGCATCTCAGCCACACAGCTCGTGTCTCCAGGTCATTCCTGAATGGCGAACAGAGTGATAAAAACCAATGAACAGAACACATACATGGCAGAGGCATGCTACACACAGATGGCACTGCCCATGTCGCCATCATCTGGCACCGGTCCTAATCCTACCAGGCATTAGTAGGTGCCCCAGCACCCAGTGGACACCATGGCAGTGCATCCATGCAACACACACCTCCAGTTCCACCAACGGGGTACACCCAACACAGTCCATCAGACACATGTTGCACTGGGGGAATGGAAGGCATTCAGGGGAGGATGTACAGGTGGCCAGGCTGCACTACATAGTAGGTGCTGCTACATGGCTGGGACCATTCACATAGTGCACATATTCCACCAATGGGACTGCTTCTGACAACAGTGTGCCAGTATAATGGTATGTGTGGCGCCCCAGATCACATGCCCTACACCTGTCCAGGATCCACACACACATGGACAGCCATGTGTATGGTAGTGTGGAGATCCTGTGCCACTGGTGCAGCACATATGGGTCACAGGACAGTATGACTGTGGTGTCCACTGTCAGACCACACCTTCCAGCTGTGCATGTCACTGTGTGGATAACACCAGTCACAGTTGCCTGACACTCTGCAGGCATTGCAGTGTACCTCACAGTATCACCTACTATGGTACTGTACCATCTGATAAACACTGTGGCAGGAACAACAATTTGCCTGTGGCATGTAACACAACCATCTGTTCCTGTAGTGCTACTCCCCTGGGCCACATTAGTCTTTGCATCTGAGTCCAAACCAAGACTGCAGCTAATGTTCTGTGAGCTGTGAGCACACAGTGAATGTGGCAACTGACCTGTAATACCAGTCAGATCTACAGGTGGAGTTGTGAGCACAGAAAGAAACATGGCTACCAACCTGTATTCCAGTTGGACCTACAGATGGAGCTGTGCGCACCATGTTATAGCGCCAGGCAATCCATATGCAAAGCAGGCTTTAATGAGATGCTATTGTGGCTGTTTGTCCATGGATTGCCTGAGTAGGCTCATTTGCATTGCAGTTTTGAATATAGCAAACTTTAGCATCAGACAAATGGGATTGTGTCGGGCAAACGTGTCAGTGCGGTGCAAACGTATTAACGCCATGCTATACGGTAATATTTCATTACATGGTTCTGCAGTATTTGGCCTACACTGTTATTTGCTGTTGTGCTCCACTGCTTTGCTAGCACACACATGCCCACATTGTTCAGCCTTACTTCACTCCACCGCTGTGTGCACCGGGCCGCTGTTGCAGTTTGCACTGCTCTTAGTTGCTATATTCAGTGCTGTCTTATTTGCCAGGCTATTGTTGCACTGCACTCTCAGCCCTGTTTGCATGCCTTCATTTGCATGCTATATTCAACTCATTTAGCCCCAGAGCTATTCCTTCGAATATGGCATGCACATGGTTCCGGGCTAATTTTGCCTGCTGTGCAGTGCTAATTTTGCTCCGGGGCAAAGTTTTGAACATCTGGCCCTAGGTTGGCTGAGTTGGCTACTGCATAGAAACTCATAGTAAGGTTTCAAAACAGCATTACCTCTCCCACCTCCCATTTACAGGGGGGTAGAATAATTGTTTTAAAGTACCATCCTGAGAAATAACCTGAATTGAATGACAAGTGTGAATGATCACAGCCTTCCACCATATCAGAAAATTATTCAGTCTGCAAACCTCACCAGTGAAAACAGGAAATTTTGCTCACATGCCTTTCCTGTATAAAAAATAAACCGAAACTAAACTTCACTGCAGTGTGCTATAATTCATCATTCAGCAATCCTGGAGAAAAGGACCACAACATAAAGGCACCAAAATAAATAAATAAAAAAAATACACATTTGTCAACTTTTTTACAAAACCTGAAACACAAAATTTTTATAGCAATGTTTTTTGAATTTTGCTGCCTGTTTTACTTGTGAAAACTTTTGTACGTGAACTCCAACATTTGAAGAAACAGGTTATATAAGCTTGCTGACAGGGAAGACTAGACTCTGAGTTCTGGTGATGACAACATCAGCAGCTCTTCACTGAAACTGCCTTTTTTGAATAGGCAGTGAATTTAGGGTTGTAAAATGACTTGTAACTTTTAAACAAAGTAACTTAGATATCTCATTTTTGGCATGAGGCTGATTGGGGCTATGCTGATCCAAATTCTGAAATTTATTGATGCCAGAAATGTTGACTGTAGTCTCTCTTTAAGTGACTTGCTTTTGGTAACATACTAATTGACACTAGTGGGACCACAAACCTGCCTCTCTGGGTTCAAAGCTCAGCTCTCTAACCACTAGGATACATTGTCTGTCCAAGTATTATTAAATGAATAACATTGCAATAACACGATGCATCATTTTTTGTTGTTAAATGATTCTATTGATTTTTAAAAGAAAAGTAAAACACAACTTGATCACATACACTTGTGTCAAAGGCAGCTTACAGACCAGCCACACTCACCACATTTCAAAAACAACTACCTGTTTTACTGGGTGATATAATGTAGGTACAGAAAGCAGGAATGCTTAGTGATTGTTCTGCTTCACATTGGTGTAAAGAAAGTTCTCAAACAGTGTTGCCAGTATCAACTGAGGTACTATAGTATCTTGTGGATGCACAGAGCCTTTAAGTCGGAGGGCGAGAGGGGAGAGATGGGGAAGTGGATTATGGGAGATTAGGAGATGGTATCTTTCTGACATACCAGGTCATACCTGTGTACCCCAGCTAGGGCTGCAGGACTGATCTGGAGGGTCCTTGGAGTAAAACTGCGATTTGGTCTCCATTTCTGATGAAAACTATGTAGATTGCTAGTGATGAGGTAGAAGAGGTGCTCATATTTGGTCAGAATCCCCTTGGTGGTCATCCACTCCTGCACCATGGCAGTCTCTGGAGATTGCCATCTATGTGTGATCAGCCACTTTGCTTCCACCCCATAGTTACCAGCCAGAGGTAAGGTGCCTGCCTGGTACCATGGCTCGGAGGGACAGGAAGCGAATCCTCAGGATCGCAGGAGCAGCTGCACGAGGGAGGGAGCTGGATATCATTGTCCACCTAGGGACAAATGACCTGGCTGTGAATGGGATCAGAGCAGTGCAAGAGGAGTTTGTAGAGTTGGGGAGGGGCCTTAGACAAGTAGCATGTATGGTAACCTTCTCGGAGGTGCTGCCTGTTTATGGCAAAGATGATGCTAGAGCATTCCGCACCATAGGATTCAATGAATGGTTGAAAAACTGGTGTGGAGCTCAGGGTTTTGGCTTCATTGGGGACTGGGGAGCCAACTGGAGGGATGCAGGCCTATACTGGTGCGATGGTCTGCATCTGTCCGGGGGGGAAACCAGGATTATAGATAATACAAAATCACACATGCCCCCACAATGCAAAGCATCATGGGCTGCATATGCAAATCACCACAGAATGTTTAGCTGGTCCAACTTTAAGCAGAATTGCATGGTGCGGAAAGGCCTCTCACACAGTTTGCAAAGGGTGCCAACAGAAGACATAGACACGTGTTTAGGTCCTACCAGGACTCATCAGTATGCCTCATCTGTTTGACACCCCAGTGGAATGGACCAGCTACCCCTAAGGCAGTGTGCCTGGGATATATTGTGGTGAACCCATTAAAATAAAAAAACTATTTAAAAGACAAAGGACCTCTGTGCATAAACACTGAGGCAAGGGTTACCCCAAAGGGCATTTGGCTGGGAAGCCAAGTTTCAGAAAATACAAAATCACACATGCCCCACAATGCAAAGCATCATGGGCTGCATATGCAAATCACCACAGAATGTTAGCTGGTCCAACTTTAAGCAGAATTGCATGGTGCCGAAAGGCCTCTCACACAGTTTGCAAAGGGTGCCGACAGAAGACATAGACACGTGTTTCATCCTACCAGGACTCATCAGTATGCCTCATCTGTTTGACACCCCAGTGGAATGGACCAGCTACCCCTAAGGCAGTGTGCCTGGGATATATTGTGGTGAACCCATTAAAATAAAAAACTATTTAAAAGACAAAGAACCTCTGTGCATAAACACTGAGGCAAGGGTTACCCCAAAGGGCATTTGGCTGGGAAGCCAAGTTTCAAGAAAATACAAAATCACACATGCCCCCACAATGCAAAGCATCATGGGCTGCATATGCAAATCACCACAGAATGTTTAGCTGGTCCAACTTTAAGCAGAATTGCATGGTGCCGAAAGGCCTCTCACACAGTTTGCAAAGGGTGCCAACAGAAGACATAGACACATGTTTCGTCCTACCAGGACTCATCAGTATGCCTCATCTGTTTGACACCCCAGTGGAATGGACCAGCTACCCCTAAGGCAGTGTGCTTGGGATATATTGTGGTGAACCCATTAAAATAAAAAACTATTTAAAAGACAAAGAACCTCTGTGCATAAACACTGAGGCAAGGGTTACCCCAAAGGGCATTTGGCTGGGAAGCCAAGGGATTATAGATGATAGGTTTAAATGCTTCATTGGCAAGCATTTAAACTAGTCAAGGTGGGCGGCACTGAAAAGGAGCAGGGAAATCCCAGCCTCCTCCCCCACAAAACACAGTAGTTAGAGAGGTAAACACCAAGGTAGAGAAGTCAGTAGGGAGCAGGACAAGGGTAAATGCCGAAAAGGCAGTAGGGACAGGGATGGGGCTAAAGGGGTAGGGCCATCAAAAAATGGAGGGTGGTGAGTAGCAATGCCCGCAGTCTGTGTAACAAGCTCCCTGAACTAGTGGCCTTGATGGAAGAGGGATGTCTGGATATTGTGGCAGTCACAGAAACTTGGTACACAGAGAACCATGACTGGGATGTTAACTTATCAGGATACACAGTCTATAGGAAGGACAGGGTGGATAAAAGAGAAGGAGGAGAAGTAGCTCTTTATATAAGGGAAAGGATTAAAGCAACAGAACTAAAGAGTAAACAGGAAGTTGATGAGTCTCTATGGATCACCCTGGAGACAGGAAATGGCACCACAATCCACATGGGGGTTGTGTACAGACCCCCATCTCAAGGGGAAGAAATGGACAAGGAAATGATAGAAGGCACTCTTAAAATGGCAGAAAAGGGGAGATATTGTTGATGGGGACTTGAATGTGCCAGATGTTAACTGGAGTACCTTTGCTGCAGGCACATCCAAGAGCAGGGTCATTCTTTATGTTCTACAGGGGGCATGCCTCAGACAGCTTGTGTTGGAACCCACTTGGGAGGGAGCAATCTTAGACCTCATACTCTCAAATGGGGACGGAGAAAGGATCTCAGATATAGAAGTGGGTAGCCATCTGGAAACAAGTGACCACCAAACAGTGTGGTTCACAATAAACACAGCCATAGAGTCAAGCCATACAAAAATAAAAGTATTGGACTTTAGGAGGGCTTACCTTGGGAAAATGAGAGAGTGCCTCAGAAAAGCACTAGCCAATGGGCTAGAAGGAGGGGTGAAGGAACAATGGCGAATAATCAGAACAGCCATCACAGAGTCAACAAGCCATTGTGTGAAGCAAATCAACAAAGCAAAACGAAGGAAAAAAACACTATGGTTCTCAAAAGAGGTGGCAGGGAAGGTTAAGGAGAAAATGATAGCATTCAGGAAATGTAAGAAAACACAGAAGGAGCAGGACAGAGAACTTTATCAGTTAAAGCAGAAGGAGGCAGGGAAGGCAGTCAGAATAGCAAAGGCACAAACTGAGGAAAAGATAGCCAACACTGTTAAGAAGGGGGATAAAACCTTTTATAGGTACATTAGGGAGCAAAGAAAGACCAAGGAAGGGATACAGAGACTTAATAAAGGGGAGGGAATGTGGGCAGAGGGTGACAGTGAAAAAGCAGGGATACTGAACAAATATTTCTGCTCAGTATTCACAACGGAAGAGGAGGGGGAGGTACCTAAACCAAACAAGAGAAACACTCTGAATAGGGGCGTCGATACCAGTCCATTCACAGAAGAAAGGGTTTTGAAAGAACTCTTGAAACTGAGGGTGGAAAAAGCAATGGGGCCTGATGGGATTCACCCCAGAATTCTAAAAGAACTAAGGGTAGAACTAGTAACGCCACTGACTACTGTCTTTAACAAATCATAGGAGGATGGGGTAGTACCTGAGGACTGGAGGAGGGCAGATGTGATTCCACTTCACAAAAGTGGGAGCAGGACAGAGGCAGAAAACTACAGACCAGTTAGTTTGACCTCAGTGGTAGGGAAAATGATGGAATCACTTCTGAAGGAAAGAATTGTTGAGTACCTAGAGGCCAGTGGGGTACAGGACCCAAGGCAGCATGGTTTCATAGCAGGAAGGCCATGTAAGATGACCCTAATAGATTTCTTTGACTGGGTGACCAAAGTAGTAGACCAGGGAGGGGCTGTGGATATGGTCTACCTAGAGTTTAGCAAGGTATTTGACACAGTCTCACACAAAAGATTAATATACAAGTTAGCCAACCTTGGAGTGGGTCCCAAGATGGTAGCCTGGATAAAAAAAACTGGCTAGACAACAGGACACAAAGGGTAATAGTAAACGGAGTCCACAGTGAAGAAAGGAGGGTAACTAGCGGGGTACCGCAGGGTTCGGTACTGGGACCGGTCCTCTTTAATGTGTTTATAAGTGACATTGAGAGCACCTAGAAATAAAAATATGTCTCTTTGCAGATGACACAAAGATCTGCAACAGGGTTGATACACAAGGTGGGGTAGAAAGGATAAAAAGGAACTTGGTAAGGTTGGAGGAATGGTCAAATATGTGGCAGCTCAGATTCAGTGCAAAGAAGTGCAAGGTTATGCATCTGGGAAACAAAAACCCAGGGGAAGAGTACACGATGGGGGGTGAGATAATAACAACAACAAAAATCGAAAGAGACCTAGGAGTAATTATATCAGATGACCTAAATGTGGGCAAGCAATGTGAGAAGGCAGTAAGGAGGGCTGGGGGGATACTGGGATGCATAGGGAGAGGCATCAACAGTAGAAAACAGGAATTTGTTATCCCTCTGTACAGACAGTTGGTGAGACCCCATCTGGAGTACTGCATGCAATTCTGAAGACCCCATCTCCACAAAGACATAGAGTGGAGGCTGTTCAGAGGAGGGCAACCAAAATGGTGCAGGGTCTGCACCAGAAGACATACGAGGAGAGACTAAAACAGCTTAATATGTATACCCTTGGGGAAAGGAGCGAGAGGGGGGACATGATAGAAACTTTCAAGTATCTAAAAGAATTAACAAAGTACAAGAGGGTAGCATCTTTCAGAAAAAGAGATGTGCAAGAACAAGGGGGCACAATTTGAAGACGGGGGGGACGGCTCAGAGGTAATGTTAGAAAGTGTTTTTTCACAGTGAGGGTTGCGGATGCATGGAACAGCCTTCCCGACTCCACACCTCAGGAACAGTTGGAGAATTCAAGAATGCATGGGACAGACATAAGGCAATTCTAGTGGGGGGTAGGAGGAAGTAAGCTGTTGATTAACTAGAATCAGCAGCTTATCCATCAGGTAGGGAAATGGGCAGACTAGGTGGGCCAAGCAGTCTGTATCTGCCGTCAAATTCTATGTTTCTATGTTTCACCATTTGTAAAGGAGGAAGCAGATGGGGAACTAGTGGGGAGATTAAAGGGCAACAAGGCTACAGGAGGTGCTGCCAATGGGGGACTACAATATGCTAGATGTGAACTGGTAGATCCCAGTAGCAGCAAGTGCAAGAAGCCAGCAGTTGGTAGAAGTCTTTTAGAAAGCATTCCTATTAGAGAGACAAGATTAGCCTACTATGGAGGCAGCCATCCTAGATTAAGTGTTTGCAAATAAGGATAGTATGGGGGAGGTCATAGTGCAGGACCCACGGGAAACCAATGACCATCAAACAGTTTGGTTTGACATCAAACTTTAGGCAGGGATAAATCAGTCACAGATTAAAGTTCTGGACTTTAGGAGGGCTGATTTTTGTAGAATGAGGAAGCTGTTGCAGAGGAACATGGGGGAGTCAGTGTGATGGGAAGGGAGTGCAGCCAATGGGAACTGATGCAGTGGGATAACAGAGGTCACAAATATCTGTGTGAGGGTAATAGGTAACAAAAAGAGAGGTACAAAAACATTATAGTCCACGAGAGACGTAGGAGTGGCCATACAGTATTTCCTTTTCAGTGTTGATCTGCCGATACTCATTTTTACATTGTCTTTTCTCTAACATAGAGCATATGAGATGCAACACTGTATATCATTTTCAGTGTGGTCCTTCTTGCATTTGGCCATTTTTGCAGTGTATTTACCCACTGTAGGCCAGGAGAGATGCAGTATGTTACTGGCAGTGTGGACTTGCTTTTTTACTAATTATTACAATGTAGTTACCTGCTGTAACTCAGTGGAGAAGTAATATCTTGTTTTCAGTTGGGTACTGAGTCTACCCATTTTTTTCAAAGTATTTTCTCAGGACAGATCAATTGAGATGCAATGTCTCATTTTGAATGGGGTCCCGCCTTTACACATTTTTGCAGTATATTTATTCACGACAGGCAAGCTGAGATGCAATATCTCATTTTCAGTGGGGTCCTGCTTTTACTCATTTTCACAATGTATTTACCCAAGGTAGGCCAGATGACATGCACTATCTCACCTCGTCCTGCTTTTACATGTTTTTTCACTGTATTTATCCAGGATAGCATGGCAGAAATGCTACATCTCTTTTTCAGTTGGGTCCAGATTTTATCCATTTTTACCATGCACATATCCAGGATAGCCCCACTGAGATGTAATATCTTGTTTTCAGAGTGGTCCTGTTTTTGCACATTTTTACAGTGTACAATATTTAGCCTGGATATGCCTCCTGACAAGCAAAATCGTTTTGCTATACATTTAGCCAGGATAATGCAACTGACAGGCACTACAATATCTCATTATTAATACTGTTTTGCTTTCACCCATTTTATGCTGTTTTTAGCCAGGAATGCCCAGCTGAGATACAATATCTTGTTTTCATTTGGGTGCTGCTTTAAGCCTTGGGGCAGAAAAAGAGGGTATGCACCCCCTCCTTAGCCACAAAGCACACTTTTTCACCCAGTTGGCCCTATCTACTCCAGCCCCAGCCCTAGAAGGCTCCTTAGTGGGCTGGAGATATCATTCTTTACAGGCTGGTGATTTCAAGAAAAGTTATATCCTGTCATAAACCACATCCTGTGTAGGCAGGGATCCATTTTTTTTTTAATTATTTCATAACTGTTTTGTTTTTTGATATTTTTTCATACTCTTTTCTGTCAAGGTCTTTTTCACCCCCAACATGACAAACCCTATCAGTGTCAACTTTCCAATCTTTCTGAAATGGATGTTTTTAGTGAATGCTGGTGTGCGCGGCAAACAACAGTTTTGGGGAGGGGGTATTGGAACATTGACATCCAGAGTATTCATGAGAGCAGGGCTAAAAAAGACATAGACAGGAAAAACTATGAAAAAATATTGAAAAAGTCATCACTTAAAGAGACTCTAAAATTAGTGGGGACACACTTCCCACTCATTTTAATAGGATATATTTTTCTAAGCCATAACTTTTTTTTGAATATTTTTACCTATTTTTTCCTGCCAAGTTATTTATTTAGCCCCACTTTCATGAACACTGTGGGTTTGAACATTCAAAGCCCCCAAAATGAGTGTTTGCACATGCCAGTATACTCTGTAAACATCCATTTTGGGGGATTTGAAAGTTGACAGCAATAGGGGTTGCCAGTGTGGGGCTAAAAAAGACCTTAACAGAAAAAAAGTATGCAAAAATATTAAAAAAGAAAATAGTTCTCAACTAAAGAAAAAAATACATCAAAATGAATGACTCTATTAATTTCAATGCACTCAGTTGTCAGAGAAGCAGCACTTTGAGGGAAATTGAAGGATTCGACATTGAGGGACAAGAGGAGTCATAACAAGGGACAGAGGTTGGCATTGCTGGGTGAGGGAAATGAGTTGTAGGGTGCACAGAGGGAGGGAAAAGGTGTTTTTTTATCTTAAGCATTGGGGGGATGGGGATACTGACATGGACATTCGGGGTGAGCAGTAATGTAGTAGGATTGGGCATGCTGACCACTAGACTTGGAGTGATGGTGGAGAATGTACAGAAATGGGGGTGATCCAATGTACTCGTATGTAAAATCCACCTCTGTTGGGTACTGTAGTGCAGAGTTGTTTGAATGTTGATGGAAAATGTATAATGAGTAGGAAAGAGACAGAACATGTGCTTCAACTCCACTGGGTAGAGTGTACAGCAAACATAATGTAATGTCTTTGGTATCTGGTCACACCCTTCCAGACCCTTTTTTCTCTCCTCCTCCATTAGCAATATATCAGTATAGCTCTCCTTATGCAGCTGTAAAAGTGAGTTTTCCTTAGTTTGTATGTAACCCAAAAGGATACTCTACCTTGACTTCAGTAAAGCCTTCAATTCAGTCCTACATGGACAGTTGCTTAAGATGATGCAGGATCTTGTGGTAGACGACAAAAAAATCACAAGATGTGTGGGACCTGGTTAGGTAACAGATCCCTGAAACTTGTAATAAATGTGGAGTTCTCAGGGGTCAGGGGGGGTCAATAGTGGGGTGCAACAAGGATTGGTCTTGGGGCTGGTTCTCCTCAATAACTTTGTCTGCATAGGATTAGGGATACAGGGCAAGCTATCTCTCTCCGCTGATGATACTAAGATCTGTAGCTAGGTGGATAGTAAAGAGGGTGTCAGAATTATGAAAGAGGATCTGAGTAGATGGGAGATGTGGTTCAACTATAGCAGCTTCAATTTAAAACCAAAACATGCAGGATGATGCCCAGAGGGGGAAGAAATCCAAACAATGACCACAGAATAGTGGAAAGTACTGTCACAAACTTGCTCAGCCGGTCAGCCCTCTACTCCCAAAGTTCCAACCTCTGAGCATATGATTTGTTTACAGTGAACAGAACAAGGTAACCCTCTTGTCTGTTTTGTGGGTTCAAGTCACCTTAGTCTCAAGCTCTGGAGGGATTCAAACTGATAACCTCTTGAACTTGAGACTAAGGTTATGAATCCTAAACAGCAAGAAAACTGCTATTCTACTATACCTAAATCATCACCTCAGAGGTTAGCACTGGACTAGAAACTGACCCTAGCGAGACGATGATGACAGACTGAATTAACAGTGGTGGCATAAAAAGTTTGGTGGTATAAGCTTCATTGTTCAGTGTGTCAGCTTGAGACCGTTTAGCTCACTTGGAAAAAAGAAAGGCAGTGTTTTATTTCAAAAGGAAACAGAACTATATCCCTTGACTTGCAGTTCAGTTCCTACCCATTGTATTTTTTTTCTAAAATGCCAGTCAGATTAGCATAGTCAAAGAAGAAAATGGCTTCCGACTACAGCAGGCACACTGTAGATTTCTTAAAGCAGCTATGCAGGGACAGGGGAGTCCTGTTTGGGGTGAAAGCCAGTAAGCAGAACCTCATCGAGGCCCTGATGGTAGCAGATACCCAGAGCAGTGAGTCACAGACCATGACTGAGAGGGACCAAACCTCAAGTCTGGAAAGGCTAGTGGCCAGTGAGGGGTCCCGAGCTGATGAGGAGGACAGCAGGGCCACTGTCAGTGAAGGACCACAGCAGCAGTGGATGGTCACCAGTATCCTGAATCCAGAGGTACTCAAACTGCAAATTGAGTTGTGCAGGATGGAACTGGAGGCAGAACAATAGCAGAGAGAGGTGGATCGTGAGGCAGAGCGACAACAGAGGAAAGTGGACTGTGAGGAACATGAGTGCCAGTGAGAGGCAGAGGAGAAGAGAGAGTGAGAATGCAGAGAGGGAGAGGAGACGAGAAAGCGAGAATGCAGAGAGGCAGAGGAGAGGAGAGGAGAGAGGAGCGCCAGTGGCAACGCGAACTGGAGAAGCTACGACTCCAACCAGCAGCACCAGGGCAGGTAAGTGGCTTGGATTTAACCGGGACTGCAGGACTGGGTTAAAAATTGAACTCCAAATTAATAGCAGAGTTTAAGGATGGGGAGGACATAGACACCTTTTTAAATTCTTTTGAAAAAGTTTATATTCAGGCTAAAATTCCTAGAGAGTCCTGGAGCTTCCAGCTATCCCCACTACTTACCGGAAAAGCTCGGGATGCATTGGGTCAAATGAACAACGAAGACAGTGATGATTACAGCAAGTTAAAAGCTGCACTACTAAAAAAGTTTGAATTAACTGCTGAATCATGCAGAGCTAAATTCCATAAGCTCAGGAGAAGCCCTGATATGAGCTATGAGGAGCTAGCCATGACACAATGTCAGTTTTTAAAATGTTGGTGGGAAGGAATTGAGGCAAACACTGTTGATAAAATTGAAAATGTGATTTTATTAGAACAGTTTTATTGGGCATGTCCAGCAGAGTTAAAAACCTGGCTAGAGGACCAAGATCCAAAAACAGTGCAAGAGGCTGCTGAACTCTTGGATTCACTATGCCAAGAGCAGACCTGCTCTGATAGCGAATGGGGGGAGTGTGGCAGTGCAGAAAGGGAAAAGCGCACCTTCAGGGCAGCTAAAACCCTCACTGTATCCACCAAAACCAGCTAGCCCCAGGTTTCAAAGAAAAGATTTCTCTGAAGTAAGAAATGTTTGTTGGTTATGTAAAGAAACTGGGCACATTGCCAGACAGTGTCCAAGAAGGGCAAGCAATAATATGCAAAGTAGTACCAGAAAGGAAGTGGGTTGTTTGTGTGTCCCTGGAAGCATGCCAGTGAACATGAGGGAACACATGCACCCAGTCATGGTAAATAGCGTACAGATGCAGGGGTTAAGGGACACAGGGGCATCCCTGACATTGGTAAAGGGGGATCTGGTACAGCCTGGTCAGCTTATACCCAATAAATACGTGACTGTACAGGACTTTAAGGGTGAAGACAAAACATTGCCACTGGTCAGTGTTCTCCTGGACTGGGGTGAAACAGGGGGAACTGTGCAACAGGTGGCTGTAGCTAACACATTAGCAGTGGATGTGATCCTGGATAACAATCTCCAGCAGGGGGTGGTATGTGTAGTTACCCATAGTCAAGCAGTCAGGGCAAATTGTAGTTCCCTGAGCCCCCCAGAAGCCATTGGGGAAGATACTGAGAGGCTGGTTCCCCAGCCTGTGTCTCCAGAGGGGGAGACTGATAAAAAGAGGGTAGAAATTTCCCCAGTAGCAAGAAACCACACAGCTACAGAGGGTTACTCTGAAGAGGGAAGGGTGGCCTCTTGTCAGAGGGTTGGGATTGACAGTGATCCTGAGGGCCCTGACGCTAGTGCTAGGGACCCTAGTTTAGCGACTGAAGGGGACCTGTCCCATGCCTTGGGAAGGTGTGAGGGGTTTGCAGCTGCTCAGAGGAGTGACCCTAGTTTAGAGAAGCTGAGAGCTTGGGCAGACTCAGACGGTGCACAGGGAGGTGATGGCAGACATAAAGTTTACTGGGAAAATGGACTTATGTATACCCAGGTAGTACAGACCGAGGGAGGGATGCTAGGCAGGCAGCTTGTCATTCCCCAGGAATATCGTGAGCAGTTGCTCAAGGTTGCCCATGATATTCCCTTGTCTGGTCATCTGGGAATCATGCACACAATGCAGCGGTTGGCCCAGAATTTCTACTGGCCTAACTTCACCCAGCAGGTGAAGGAGTATTGCAGGTCTTGTCACTGGTGCCAAGAAATAGGGAAGTCGGACAAGAAAACCCAAGCTGCCCTGATCCCCTTGCCCATAGGGGAGGAGCCATTCCAGAGGGTGGGAATGGATATTGTGGGGTCTTTAAATACCCCCAGCTCCTCAGGGAAGAGATTCATCCTGACTGTGGTGGATTATGCCACCCAGTACCTAGAGGCAGTCGCCCTATCCTCTCTGAGGACAGACAAAGTGGCAGATGCCTTGCTTGGGATTTTCTCCTTTGTTGGGTTTCCGCAGGAGGTAATCACCGATTGAGGTGGTTCCTTCATGTCGGACCTAATGAAATGTTTATGGAAGAAGTGTGGGGTGGTGCAGAGATGCACGACACAATATCACCCCCAAGCCAATGGGCTTGTGGAATGCTTCAATAGTACCCTAAAGTCAATGCTCCGGGCGTTTGCCGAACAGTATGGGAGGGACTGGGAGAAATACCTTCCCCACCTGTTGTTCGCATACAGGGAGGTGCCCCAAGAGTTGATAGGATTTTCCCCCTTCGAACTCTTGTATGGACGCCGGGTACATGGGCCCCTAGACTTGATCTGGGAGGACTGGGAAGGCAAGCACGCCACCCAGGGAACTCCCATTGTGGATTACATCCTAAGGTTTAGGGAAAGGCTGAAGGAGCTTATGGGGACAACCCAGAGCAACCTGGTAGCTGTCCAACAGAAACAAAAGGTATGGTACAACCACAGAGCGAGAGCTCGCTCATACATGGTGGGTCAGGAAGTCATGGTCCTTATTCCAGTGTGGAAAGACAAGCTGCAAGCTGAGTGGGCAGGACCATACAAAGTGGTTAGGAAGGTAAATGACGTAAACTACATTGTGGAGTTACCTGACTGTAGACAGACAGAAAGGATGTACCATGTTAACATGATGAAGCCATATGCAAATAGGGCTGACATAGTGTTAGCAGTGTGTAGTCATGGGGAGTGGACGGATGAAGGAGATCCCCTTCTGGACTTGCTGGAGGAAAGTAAGTGGAAGTCCTCTGTGGAGGCAGCAATATTGTCTCCCCAGCTGACTCCAGGCCAGATCCAGAAAGTGAGGGAGGTTTTAGCCTACTTTGCTCCCTTGTTTAGCGCCAAGCCTGGACTAACCCCCTTAGCAACACACGATGTGGAGAAAGGGACACACATACAGCCGGCGGACAGCATATCGGTGTCGGAGGTGGTCCAAAAAGGACATTAGGAGGGAAGTGGAGGAGATGCTGGATTTAGGGGTAATCCAGAGATCCCATAGTCCCTGGGCCTCACCCGTAGTCCTTGTACCCAAGCCAGATGGCTCAGCTCATTTCTGTGTAGACTATCATGGACTGAATGCAGTCATGAAGTCAGACGCCCACTCGATGCCCCAGATGGACGAACTCCTGGACAAGTTTGGGGGGGCGACCTACCTTATGACCATTGACCTGACAAAAGGGGCATTGGCAGGTAGAGTTGATGGACATAGCTAGGGAGAGGTTGGCCTTCATCACTCCGATAGGCTTACTTGAGTTCAAAGTAATGCCTTTCAGAGTGAAGAACGCCACTGCCACTTACCAAAGGTTGGTGAACCAGGTGCTAAATGGCGCTGAGGATTACGTCGTGGCGTACCTGGATAACATTGCCATCTTCAGTACCAGCTGGGAGGAACACCTTTCACACCTTAGGGAAGTGCTGGGCAGAATTCAGAGCCAGGCTCACTGTCAAAGCTGAGAAATGCCAGGAGGCCATGGGGGAAGTGGCATACCTTGGACATGTGGTAGGCCGGGGACAGCTCCATCCTAACCAAATCAAGATAGAGGTAATACAGGCATGGCCCAGACCATAAACTCAGAAGCAGGTCAGGAGTTTTCTCGGGACAGCAGGGTACTATCAAAAATTTGTACTAAAGTACAGTGCTCCCCTATCTGACCTGACAAAGAAATGTATGCCCAAGAAAATTACCTGGGGTCCAGACTGTGAGGAAGCCTTTACCAAACTAAAGGCGGCACTGTGCAGTGCTCCTGTTTTGACAAGTCCCAGCTATATCAAAACCTTTATAGTTCAGATGGATGCCTCAGACGTGGGTATTGAGGCAGTACTGAGCCAGACATCCAGCGAAGGGAGGGACCACCCCATAGCCTACCTTAGCCGAAAGCTGCTCCCCAGGGAACAAGCATACTCCACGGTGGAAAAGGAGTGTCTTGCCCTAGTGTGGGCCCTAAAGAAATTGGAGCCATATTTGTATGGGCAGCATTTTGTGGTGCAGACTGACCACAGCCCCCTGGTTTGGTTGACACAGATGGGGAAAAACAATGGCAGACTGCTCAGATGGAGTCTTGCTTTACAAGGGTATGATTTGAAAATTGTACATAGGGCTGGAGCTCAGAATCAGAACTCAGATGGACTGTCTAGGGTCTATGAGGAGTGAACTGATTTGGGAAGCTCATCCCATGTAGGGTATAAAGCCCCCAAATTCAGTGTAGGTGAGGAGGAGTGTGACGTAGACAGCCAGATCTGAGTGCTGTATCAAATTTTTTATTACATATAAAATATGTGATGGGAAGGTCAGTTTGAGGAAACTACTGTCTTACTGGAACTGACACATCAAGACCCCCCCAGGGATAAGTTCAAAGGACAGGACATAGCTAAACTGCAGATATCTGGGGTGCAATTACCTTGTCAATTTGCTTTCATCCCAGGAAATAATATTAGACATTCACAATTCCCTCAGGGAAAATCCTTTGGCTTACAATAGTTGTCAGGAAGAACTTGAGAGGAAGGGGTGTCAAAGAGAAGCCAGAATGGACATTGAAGAGATGATGTCTGAGCCAGGGAGGACCTAAACGAATTTGGAAGGTTCAATATACTTTCCCAGGGAACCCTTGAATTACATCAGAGAGACTGTTGAGGTGTAGATTCCAAGGTCCAGACGGGATTAAAGAGGCAAATACACTTTTGCTTGAATACAGTGACCTAGATCAAAGAAACTTTTGAGATGTATGTGTAGCAGAGCACAGACGGGTTTGGTCCGGTTAATCTGAGGGAGGAAAGGCAGTGAGGTCACCTATTATGTTTTTTAAAATATTTTATTTGGACATCCTGTGAGATAAAATATAGATGTTGTTACACCAAGGCAGAGTTAGTGACCTCATGAGAAGGCCAGCTCAGAACTGTGTTTAATTGCTGAGAGAACCTGGACAGAACACACAAGACAATATTTCTGACTGAGAGAAGAAGGACAACATCAGCACTGTAGGAGAGAAGTATTATGTGGATAAAAGAGCTTAGTTTGTACCTTTAAATACCTGTTTTGTTTTTAAGATTGTATGTGTTTGGGATATATATTTGTTCTGTATTTATTGTTCTGTTTTAATATTTTAAAGTAAAGAGATATTTTTACAACGGAAACTGTCTGGAGTGCCTTGACATTTCTTTTTATTTTAAGTGGAGCTTTTAAAGGTTATCAATAACACTGTGTATGGGCTTATTGTATACCAAACTGGGAAATGAATCAAATTCTCTAAAGTCATGCATAGAGTTCTAAGGGTTCATCTGAAAGACCTGGTTGGGTGCCTGTAGGCAAAGATATCTGGCCCCTCGAAGACAGAATTATCTGATCCTGATAATTGGGTTCACTAATAAGAGGTTATCAGTTTAAATCCCTCCAGAGCATGAGACTAAGGTGACTTTAACCCACAAAACAGACAAGAGGGTTACCTTGTTCTGTTCACTGTACACAAATCACACGCTCAGAGTTTGGCACTTTGGGAGAAGAGGGCTGACCGGCTGAGCGAGTTTCTGACAAGTACTACTGAGGAAAAGAACTTGGAAGTGTTGATTTCAGACTGTCTGAGGACATTAGCAAAATGCAATAGGGCAGTGGGTAGGAAAATTAGGATATATGGGGGGGGGTCGGCAGCAGGAGGAAGGAGGTGCTGCTACCACTTTATTGGTCACTACTGGTTCACCCTCACCTGGAGTACTATGTGTGTAGTTTTGGAGACCACATTTGAAGAAGGATAGGGACAGAGTGGTGGTAGTGGAGAGAAGGGTAACCAGGATGATCTGGGGGAAGCAGGAGAGGACTTACAAAGACAGGTTTGTGGATCTACACATGTACATGGTGGAGGACAAAAGGGAGAGTGGAGACAACACTGAAAAATACAAATACTTCCAAAGGGTAGATAAAGTAGATAGTGGGGAATTGGTTAGACTAAGGGGTATCCTATGCCATCTGTACAGTGTCTTGGATGTCCCCTTGTTCACCTAGGCAGTCAGCGATGGTGCAGAAAACTCAGCTGAGGATGTCAAATGCTTTAGATAAACCAAAAGACAAATCTGCCAATTATTCAGAGAAGCACCATCATGCAGGGGAACTTAAAAATTCCAGGTCAGCAACTTTTCCTGTTCATTCTAGTTCCCTATTAAAAGGAAACAAAACTAAGTCCACTAAAACCCAGGCCATGTCTGAGATCTTGGGTTTTGATGCCCTCCCCCAACAGCCTCTGAGACACCAGGGTTGGGGTGTAGCACTGGCTCTGCTACTACTACTACTAGTGACTTATAGTCAATTCTGCCATCAGACTTTGACCACTATAATGGCTGTCATTGATGCCAGGCTTTGCTTCAGTCCATGTTGACTGTATTTACACAGTTCCTGCATTGGGCCCTGCTGTCAATGTCAATACCACTGACACATCCAGCTGGCCCATTGATGCTATCAGTACTGGCTTTGGGTCTTGTGCCTTCAACCTTCATTGTCAGCTCTATGTTTTTTGCATTAATGCCTCTACCCTCAAGGTTCACTCCCTACTGGGATTCTCCACACCCTTCCCCTTCTGATGAGGAGGAGGAGGAGAAGGAGAAGGAGAAGGAGAAATGTAATCCTGACCTCCAGCATATGGAGGAGTATTATGAGGAGAAAGAGGCTGACCTGACCCTCCCTGTGAGTGTGGACTTCAGCTCAACCCTGTTGTCCTGTAGTGAGGACTGTGTGGTTTATACCCCACATTCTCCACCTGAGTATTCACTTGTCTTCACAGCCAAGAAGGAACAGTCTTTCTAGAGGAACTTATACTAGTTGCTGGAAGTTCCTTCCATGCCTACTGTGATCATTCCTTCTATGCATCCTACTTTAGAGGCTGCAACTATAGGTGCCACCTGGCACAGGCCTAGTGCCCTTTCTACTATGCCCTGCAAGGCTGTCAAGCACTATCCATCCCTGATCACTAAGACTTTTTATTCATCTCAACTAGAGATTGATTCAGTGGTTATCAATACAGCCCATGACAGGTGTAAAGCACCTCATTATATGAGGTCTCTGCCTCCAGACAAGGAGTCTTAGATGCTAGAAATGATAAGCAAGCAGACATATGCCTTCACATCCCTTGGCCTTATGAGTGCTAAATATTAGGCTTACATGACTAAATATCAGACTAGCCTGTGGCAGTCCATCTTAACCGTGGCTGACAGGTTGCCTGTCGGACCTACAAAAATGGAGGTCCAGCAGACTGCTGCCCATGGCCCAGATGCAGGAAGGAATATTCTGCACTCTGCCTGTGACACTTCAGATAGTCAGCTTATGCTGCTGTCTTTGGCATGTGCCTATGGTTCTAATCCACTGATGTCTAGAAGTCAGTTCTTAATGTACCATTTTTGTGTGCAATAGTTATTTGGCATGAATGTGGAAGTGGCACTATGGGAACTGCAGTCTTCTAAAATGGCTCTTCATTCCTTTAAGGTGTTTACAAACTCACAGTCCTGTGATCATGGTAGGGGTTCCTTTCCTAGGCCCTACTCCCATCCTGCCCATGGCCAGTCCAATACCCTGGGGCATGGGTCTCAGCATGCCCCTGTCCTGTAGGCTCCCTTGCCACCATGCCCATGCCAGGGTCACCAAACATGTGAATGCTGACTGTGCTCCTACCACCCAAGGAGCCTTCTGCCTCCCTTCAACCTTTCCAGGGATCCTGCTGGGAGGGTGCATCACCCCATTACAAAAACACAACAAGGTTAAAAGTGCTGGGGCAGTTTGCTAACCTGCATTTCTTTAGCATTAATTACTAACCAGTAAATTTCTGAAGCAATTTATTTGTGCCTCCAGATTTCCATTTTGACTTTACAAGTGCAAAATTCCTTCTTGTAGGCAGGACGTATCTTCCTCTTCTTGCTAAAGTGGAGAGAGATCACCATGGTTACTTGGACCTAAATACGGTTTGGCAAGGGAATGCCCAGGAGTTATTGTCTATCCCTCCAATGCATTCTTCCCATCTCAGTCAGAATCCTCCAGGTCACCTTTCTGTCCTGCTGGATGAAGTTCAGATGCTCTTGTAGAAACAGACCACAGAACCTGTTACTGCCACAGATCAGAAACAAGTTTATTACTGCTGCTATTTTCTGGTTGCAAAAAGGACAGGTGATCTATATCCTGTCCTGGACCTTAGGGACTCGAACCTGCACAGTGAATAGAAAATATTTTTGTAACACTTTATTTTAAGTGTCATTAACTACACTGTAACTACTGTATAACTACACTGTAACTGCACTGTAACTACCGTGTAGTAACATGTAACTATTATGTAGTTGTGAACTAGTTTCACAATTGCATGTTTTATAGTTACAATTTGCATGAAGTCACTACACTGTACATATACTGTAACTACTATGTAGTTGTTAACTAGTTTCATAGTTGCATGTTGTGTACTTACTTCACTCTCTGCTTCCTCTGCTGCTGTAGGAGGATTAGATGCATGCCCTGGATATGAAGAATGCTTAGCTTTATATCAAGGTGCCTTGCAGTCACTGATAGTACCTCTGCTTTATGCTGGAGGGCTTTAATTACTAGTTGTATGTGTTGCAATTTGGCTTATCTTCATTGCCTCTTGTCTTTACCAAATGCTTTGCAACTGTGGCTGTGGTGCTTTG
The DNA here is from genome assembly GCA_016271365.2 of Neoceratodus forsteri. Taxonomy (NCBI): domain Eukaryota; kingdom Metazoa; phylum Chordata; order Ceratodontiformes; family Ceratodontidae; genus Neoceratodus; species Neoceratodus forsteri. The sequence goes on from CM028135.1 coordinate 651,331,826, forward strand.
GAGGGAATGTTTGTATGTGTTCTTATATCTGGATAATTGGCTATTGAAAGCCCCATCTCAGAAAACAGTTATTTACACTCTGTTTCTGATGCATCAGCTCCTTGAGCAGCCCTGCATCCTTTTCAATTATGCAAAATCAATTCTGACCCCTTGTCACACCTTCAGTACATAAGTGCAGTTATATACACTACTGGTGGATAGGCCTTCCTCCTGGAGGATCATGCCACTGACCTTAGTGCCCAGGGTCAGCTGGTGTTATCCATTCATTATGCCTCAGCAAGATACCATCTCAGACTGATAGGGTTAATGGCTGCGGTCATCCTTAGTGTTCCTCTGGCACAGCTGCACAGAGGATTTCTCAATGGTTTCTGTATGTCCAGTGGGTTTAGCATTTTGATGACCTAGAGTGTCTCATTCTCATGATGATGCCCCTTCATGTTAGCCTCCTTTGGTGATTGGACCACTCCAACAGCTACAAAGAGCCTCTTTTTCTCTGTCCCAAGCCCCTAATGGTCATGGTGACAGATGCCTTATGCTCCAGTTGGGATGCTCATCTCGGGCCATTCCAGATGCAAAGTCTGTAATCATACCTAGATGTCTTTCTCCACAGCAACACTTTGGAGATGAGGACTATTATTCTTGGCCTACAAGAATTCACTGCCCTTCTCCAGGATCAATCCCTGTTGGTTTAGATGGACAGTGTGTCAGTGATACATCACAATAACAAGCAAGGAGAAGTTCACTCCTATCCCTTCTACAGGAAAGTAATGAGGGTCTGATTTTGGGCTGTGAAGCATGACTGTTTCTCATGCCCACCTTTCTGCCCAACACCTTCAAAGCCCTGGCAGATTGCCTCAGCTAGTGCCGGGCATTGTTCCACAAGTGGGAACTTCTGGATCATGTCATAGATGATCTGTTTGACAGATGGGGTCATCTGGAGTGTGACCTTTTTGCATCCACACATAACATAAAACTGCAGCATTTTTGCTTCCTTGCTTGCTTCAGGGCCTGGAATTTTCAGGCAAGTTGTGTTGTCTTTCTCCTGGAAAGGACGTTTCTTACATGCATTTACCCCATTATCTCTGATTCAGTGGGTTTTGGTCAAGTTGTGGGCAGAGCTGACCACCTTAATTCTCGTGGCCCACTCTGGTACAAATAAATTTGGTTCTTTCTGCTGCAACAGTTGGAAGCTGAACCGCCGCTCTCGCTCCCATTTCAAGCAGAGCTCCAGTAAGAGGAGCAGGCTCTCTGGTGCACCCATTATCTTTGATACTTGCACCACCATGCCTGGCTCCTGAGGACATAGAACTCTCCTGCATTAGTGTTTCCCTTGCTGTTTTTGAGTTTCTCCTTGCGACTCATAAGCCATCCCCGAAGTACACATATTCCCAGAAATGGAAACATTTCATGATATGGTGTACCTCTCATACCCTGGACTTTTTTACATGTCCATTAAGTCATGTTCTGAATTTCCACTTTTCTATTATATAATTAGGCCTCCAGTACTCCTCTGTGAAGGTGCATTTGGCTGCTGTTTCAGCTTTTTATGCCTTAACAGATGATAAGTCTGTTGCCCAACTTGAGGTGTCCCACCGGTTCTTCAGAGGTACCCTGCATATTTGTCACCCATTCTGTAGACCAGTTGGGTGTGGGATCTTTAGTAGTGCTGGAGATTCTTATAGTGCCTCCTTTTGAACTGACTGTGACCTGCAAATTGTGCTTTCCATCCTGGAAGATACTGTTTTGGGGTGGCTATTACTTCAGCATGAAGAATTTCTGAATTGCAAGTTTTGGTTGCAGAGTTCCCTTATCTTGTTTTTTACAAGTATCTGGTCGCTATTGGGACAATTCTCATTTTCTCCTGAAAGTTGTATCTGACTTCACACTGAATCAGACTACTCAGCTTCCAGTTTATTTTTAATCCCCTGTGAATAAAGGGGAACAGTTGTTGCAGGTGTTGGATGTCCATAGGACTCTGCATTGGTACCTGGATCATGCTAAGGATTGTAGAACATCCTCTTAACAATTTGTGTCTATTGCCCATAGGATGGTGGGTGCTCCTGTTTCCAAGTAATGCCTTTCCACGTGGTTTGCATCTTTACATTGCTTTCTGTTACCTGCAGCACAGTAAGCAGCTTCTGGGTCCTGTCCATGCCCACTCCACTCATGTCATGGCTACTTCTGTGGCTTGTTTCCACAATGCTTCAGCTGCTGTTTACATGTTCATTAAACATTACAGTCTGGGCATTGTATCTTGTAGATGTGCTGGATTTAACCTTACTGTTTTTCAGGGCCTCCTGTCTTAGGGTCATATTGATTCTTCTTGCCTCCCAAAATGCTTATGGTACTGCTTAGAAATCATTCAAATAGTATGACTCAATGAATGAAGATGTCCTCAAAGAAGATATATAGATGCATAAATAGTGTCGTTACTTACTGGAACAGTAGATATTTGTGAAAATGTCCACCATTGAGCACTAGCGCATACTCCTGCTTTTTATCTTTTCTACCCAGGTGGTTTTACTGACAGTACTGCCTGCTCTTCCATGCTCTGTACCCTTCCTCCACCCTATTTGAGCATTTGTATCTGGTTTCATGCCTTGTCACATGTGCATTGTTTTGGTTCTGGTTTTCCCAGTCCCTGCTGGCCTGATAATCCTCCGAACTTGTCTCCAGCAGTGAACTAAGGAATCATAGGGCTGCCCACATTATATGGACCTCCCTATCTGGAAAAAGTTTATTAGTGGTCCTGTAGTTGATGGCTTACAGTTAAATGGTGTGGCTCAATGGAGGAGAGTCTCTTGAAGATCCACTGTTACAGTAAGTAACTGTACTTTGTTGGGAATAGCCAGTGAAAGGTTTGACTCCCCAGGAAAGCCAGGTGATATCCTTTAAATCACAGGAGTCCCCCCCACCCAACTCCCCCACTCCTGTCACCAGTGGGCCTTCAGTTTGGCTGTACACTAGCAGGGTGGTTTCCCTTCCAATATATAGATTCCATACCAGTTTATCTACTTTATCTAACTAGCATTTAGGTGAGGAGAAATGCAGGTGGCTGGGACAATATGAAGCTTTCGGTGTGCCACCATCTGTATACTTCAACTTTTTCAGCAAGCAGTAAGGTGGGGGATTTTCATGGAGCCAGGTCTGCCTAAAGCTCTGACACAAGAGGAGTGAGGTTGAGAGTCCAGAATTGCAGAATGATATTATTGAATGGCTAGATCCCCCAAATACAATATACTGGCTGTGACCAATGAGTACCTAAGGAGGTAAAGGGCAGTGAGGGACAAAGGTAGTTGAGGGAGAGGGCTTCCATTTTGTCTCATCTGACTCTCAGTCCTGAGCCCATGGTGATTCAATTAAGGGTTCATGCGAGGAGGGGGGCACTAAGGGAAAGATTAGTGAACAAAATAAGGTCACCCACATATAAGAATGTGTGGCACTTTGATGATCCTACCTGGACTCCATAAATGTCCTGTTGGGACCTCAACAGGATCCTTAGAGACTTTACCTCCAACACAAAGAGGAGAGGAGACAAGGGTCAAACCTGTTTTGTGTCTTTGCACAGTGGAAAGGAGGAGGTTAAATGTGAATTGGTTGAAATTCCACCTGCAGCGTCAGTGTATCAGAGTCTGACCCAGGAGGAGAACATGGTCCAATCCCATGCACTGCGGGATCAAAAGGAAAAAGATCCATTTCACTGATCCAGAGTGAGATTGAAGTCCTCGGCCAGTAGGAGGCAAGCAGGTGTTGACTGAAATCAGCAGTTGCCTGGTTCACTACATGAACATAGAAACATAGAATTTGACGGCAGATAAGGACCGCTTGGCCCACCTAGTCTGCCCATTTTCCTACCTAACAGATAAGCTGCAGATCCTAGTTAACCAACAGCTTACTTCCTCCTACCCCCCACTAGGACTGCCTTATGTCTGTCCCATGCATTCTTGAATTCCCCCACTGTTCTTGACTCCACAACCTCCTCAGGGAGGCTATTCCATGCATCCACAACCCTCTCCATGAAAAAATACTTCCTCACATTACCTCTGAGCCGTCCCCCCTCTATCTTCAAATTGTGCCCCCTTGTTCTTGTACATCTCTTTTTCTGAAAGATGCTACTCTCTTGGACTTTGTTGATTCCCTTTTGGTACTTGAAAGTTTCTATCATGTCCCCTCTCTCCCTTCTTTCCTCAAAGGTATACATATTAAGCTCCTTTAGTCTTTCTTCATATGTCTTCTGGTGCAGACCCTGCACCATTTTGGTTGCCCTCCTCTGGACAGCCTCCACTCTGTCTATGTCTTTGTGGAGATGGAGTCTCCAGAACTGCACACAGTATTCCAGATGGGGTCTTACCAACTGTCTGTACAGAGGGATAACAACTTCCTGTTTTCTACTATTGATGCCTCTTCCTATGCATCCCAGTATCCCCCCAGCCTTCCTTACTGCCTTCTCACATTGCTTGCCCACCTTTAGGTCATCTGATATAATTACCCCCAGGCAGGGGTGCCAGGATTTTAAAAAGTTTGTGGGTGCTCAGAGACAGAGTCCAAATAAAAGGCCGGGGGTCTGGGGGCCGCCTAGGCCCCCAGAAGCTATAGGGTTTTTCATGCTTTCTGGTGCATTTTGGTGGTTTTTTGGATACATTTTGGAATGAGTATGCTACCATCACAACTACTCCAATGTAGAGGATGCCAGGGTACCATTGGGGGCTATTTGATGCCTGAGCAGGTGCTAAGATCAATAAGAGAGTGCCTGCCTGGAGGGATCGAGCAGGTGCTAAGATCAATAAGAGAGTGCCTGCCTGGAGGGATCTTTCATGCTCTCAGTTTTGCAAGCATATCAGAGTACTGATGTTAGGTTGCAGATGCAGTGCCACCACTCAACAGTGTGCAAGTGTATCCTGAGGGGCTCTTAGATGCTTCCAGTTAAGGACCCATGGAAGAGTGCCTGGGTGGTGGGCTCTTTGATGCCCTCACATGCTTTAAGGATGCCCTTAGTGATGGTTACAGACAGTGTTACCACTCCAAAGGGTGCAAGAGTGCCTTGAGGGTTCTTTGATGCCTCCATGTTCTCCAAGAAGACATGGAAGAGTGCACTTCATGGGCTGTTTGAAGCCTCCAGGCTCAGCCATGTGCTGCAACTGCAATAAGACATGGAAGAGTACCCTGGAGGACTCTTTGATGCCTCAGGATGGTGCTGCAAGAAGACATGGAATTTTCTTGTCTTTTTTAGCACCTGGTAGATGCAAACTAAAATCTCAAAGGCATCCTTTTATCAGCTAGAGGCATCAAAGAGCCCTCCAGCCAGGCACTCTTGCACCCTGTGGGGTGGTGGCAATGTCTGCAACCTAAAATCACAAAGGACATCCTTAGAGCACCTGAGGGCATGAATGAGCCTTCCATGGCACTTCTCTATGTCTTCATGCACCACCTGGAGGCAACAAAAAGCCCTCTATCTAAGGCACTCTTGCACCATGTTCAGTGGTGGTGGTGCTGTACCCTATAATTGCAAAGGACATCCTTAGAGCACCAGGGCATCACAGAGCCCTTTATGGCACTGTTCCCTGGCTTGGAGCAAGGGCTCTTTGATGCCTTCATGTGCTGCAAGAAGACATAGGAAAGTGCCCTGGAGGCCCCTTTCATGCTCCCAGGTGCTCTAAGGAACCTTTGTGATTTTAGGTTGCAGACAGTGGCACCACTCCACAGGGTGAAAAGGTGCCCTGGATGGCTCACTGACACCTCCAGGTGCTGCAAGAAGACATGGAAGAGTGCCCTGGAGGGCCCTTTCATGCCCCCTGGTGTTAGGATGTCTTTTGTGATTTTAGGTTGCAGACAGTGTCACCACTCCACAGTGTGCAAGAGTGTTCTAATGGCTCTTTCATGCATTATCCAGGTGTTGTAAAGACAAGGAACTTCCATGTCTTCTTGCAGCACAAATAAGCAACAAAGAGGGCACTTCTGCACTCTGTGGAGTGGTGATGCTGTATCTTAAATCACAAAGGGCAACCTTACAGCACCTGGGGTATCAAAGAACCTTGCTGTATGGCACTCTTCCATTGAAGTCGCTGTTACCCAGGTGGCAAGAAGACATGGAAGAGTGCCTTGAATGGCTCTTTGATGCACCAGGTGCTCAAAGGATTCACTTAGCAAGTTATTTATTTATTTTAAAGTTGATAACCGGGAAAGGTACCATGAGCAGAGCTCATTTCAGAAACGACCAGGGGAAAGGGGAAGCATGTGTCAGTGTAATGGTATTACAATTTTTTAGGACTAGCCAGGTCAAAAGCGGGAGTAATTGGAAGTTGCTAGAGACAGTTGCTGATGATTTTCAATAGTAAACATAACTGTAAATGGCAAAGCCATGAATGATTACACATTATTTGACCATATAGAAGGTGTTCTTATGAACTGTTGCTCTCCCAATAAACTCATCAGCTATTTTGTCCATGTCTAATGCATCAGTGTGTTCCTGATGAATGTGAAGCAGAGCAACACTATTTAAGCGTCTCTGTGACATTGTTGATCTAAGATATGTTTTCAGTCTCCTAAGTCCTGAGAAAGAACACTCAGCTGTACAAGTTGATACTGGTACTGTCAGTAAGATCTGAATAAATTTTATAAACTCTGGCAGTAAATCACAAATGGCTTGTTTTTCTGTGGTGACACAGTATACATCTTGCAATGAATCAACAGTTTTCCCACTAGCTTTTGCAATGTCAATGAACATGTCACGGTGTAGTTGCAGACGCCCTGCATCTAAGTCATTGCCATAAAAATTAGATATGGAATCTACTGGGCCTTGTCCTATCGCAAATCGTTCTGCATCTAACATAAGCTTCTGAGCTGGAGTCTGAAATCTACCTTTGACTGAAAGAACAACCTGATCAATCACTTGGAAAAATATTCTTCTGAAGTGGTCTTTTGGGGATGCGTCAGTAACTGATTGAGAGCCATCATCTATACGACGAGGAACTTTGCGTTGACGCGGAAGAACTGGTTCGTCTAACTGCAGTTCCTCAGCTCTTCCATCCACTGTACTCAGAAGTTGTCAAACTGCCCTCTGTATTGTTGCATAGTGTCGAGAAGAGTTTGAATCATACAATTAGCTTTTAGAAATTGAAGCAGAGTTGCTTGAAGGGCTGTGTTTATGCTATCACAGTGCGAGAAAATTTTTAAGAGAAGACTCAAGAAGAAAAATCCTTTAAATGATCGTAGCTGTGCCAAGAACCCTCCAGCTTTTGCCCCACATTCCTGAGTATTCTCTGAGGACACACTGTCCAGAAATTCCAATAATGCTGAATAGTTTTCTAGAATCGAATTTAAACTATTTGCCCTCACTGTCCACCTTGTTGGAGCAAATGGTCGTAAAGAGCCAGGCCTTGTGTCTTCCATACCGCTTTGTATGTTATCAAAAAAAGTTAGCCGTTTTGGAGAGTCTCTGATGAATGTTATGAGTTCTCGTAACTGATTTAGTATGTCTCGACATTCTTGTATTTTGCTGATGCAGTCCTGTACTACAAGGTTCAAGGAGTGTGGCAAACAATGTACGAAAAGGGCCCTAGGCTCAACGGCATTTAGCCTAGCCTGCACTCCAGAGTGAATACCAGCCATAGTAGCAGCTCCATCATAACACTGACCCCGGCATTTATTTATATCCAAGTCAAAACGTAACAAAACATCTTTAAGGATACTGAATAGTGTAGCAGTATCTACAGCTGGTGTTTCATGAAATCCTAAAAATGCTTCTTCAATTCCAAAATCCTCAGTAACAAATCGAAAACATATTGAGACTTGCTCATGAACAGTAATGTCCGTTGTCTCATCCATCATTACAGCAAAATACTGAGCTGCTTTGATTTTGAAACAATTGTGTTTTGCACATCTTGTCCCATAATGTCCAGCATTTCATTCATTATGTCATGAGACAACCACTTGTAGCTATCCCTTAACAACCACTGCTGCAACTGTGGACAATCAGTGGCTAGCACTTTTAGCACTTGCATGTAATTTGAACTCTCATCTGTATGGCCCCTGATAGCAAGCCCCTGTCGGGCCAGTAATCTTAAAGTTGTCATCATTTTTAAAACTGCAATCCTTGCATCTACTGCTCGCTGTCTACTGGCATCAGACATAATGCTGTACACATTTTGCTTAACATGTGTTTTCATTACAGCCTCACTGTGGCAGCCACTTTTTTCATGGGATTCAAATCTTTCTATTGCCTTATGCCATGCACTATAACCAGTAACTGTAAATGCTTCATCAGCTTTTGTGGAAAATGTGAGCATTTTTTCTCTCTTGCCTCTTTACACACTGAACAGAATGCTTTTTTTGATTGGAGTCATACAGTAACCATTTGAACGGTCAAGCCACCTTTCTTGAAAGGTTCTGCCTTTTTTCTTGGTGACTACTAATGATTCCTCCTGTCTTGTTTTTTCTTTTACAGACAGAGTGCTGCTGCTGCTACATGGCTCATCAACATCAACCACGTCCACATCCCTAGCAATATGAACTTGTGCAGCTGGTCCAGCTGCTGTTTCCTCAGCTTCAGTCTCACAACTTGCTACCTCACTTGTTGATGGTGTTGCTGTTGTACTGCTTGCCTCACTCTGTTTAGCCCATTTTTTAATAAACTTGTCCATTTTTACTTACAGTGTGTGTTTCTCTTGTGTTGATTCAGTCAGAATAGGTTACACTGTTAGTTACTGGTCTGGACAGAATATGATTAAAACATTAAAGTCCGTGGAGGTCAGAATAACACTAGAAATCAGTTCACATCACTTTGTTTTTGACACAAGGACCCCTCTTAAATCCTAATAGTCTGATATATTTAGTTTTTTTTAAATTGGTTTTTGGACGGCCACACACTGGTAGGGACTGGACAGGAGGACTGTGACTGGCTGCTGCTGGATAAGACTCAGCTGCTCACCCTCTCACACAGACTTCACAAGCACCCACGGACACAGCACTGCCTAGTGTCACTTGGACTATACGGCCCAGAAGACACCTCAGTGCTGTGCAATCAGCACTCTGACTTTATTTTACTTGTAATTTTTCTTTCCGACGCTCACACACTGGTAGGGACTGGACAGGAGACCCCTCTCTGGACTGGACAGGAGACCCCTTTCTGACTTTAGTTTCTTTACTTTTGGATGGTCAGGCTCTGCCACTGGTGGTACAGGCATGACTACTAAACAGAAGTACTAGGCTGCAGCACGTTAGTGTCACAGTCAGCAAACAATGACCAACTGACTGTTCAGTTCATTGAAGCAGCAAATAATTATGCCACTATGCCAGCAACACTCCCTTCCTCTCCATCCAGACTGAAACTCTCCCTTACTGCGTCTGGCTAACTTTGCTGGTGCAGTCTCCAGACGAAAGACAACCTGAACCCACCCACACCACACTGACACACACACACACACACACACACAGCCTGAGCCTGGCCCTAGCCCGAACCCACTGCAGAATTTTTTAAAGATGCAGGTTTTCTTTCTTTGTTTTAGTCTGTGATCTGATTCTGTCCTGTGTCCTGCAGTGTTCCACTTGCCAGAGAGACTAGTACAGTGTGACTCTCTGAGTCTGACTGAGTCAGTAAAACACTAGCTACTGTCTAGTGTAGAGGCTCTCCCCCTCCCTCCTCTCTCTAGCAGTTTGTTTGAACTTCTTTGATAAAAATTGTTTTAACTTAGTACCCCTTCCCTTGTTGTTCCCTAGCTAGCCAGCTAAAGAAATTGTTATCATAAGGTGACTGACTAGTACTGTTTTAATTTGCAATTTGATTTGTATTTTAATTTTTGGTCGACAATCCACCACGGAAAAAACTACTTGCTCCGTCCTCGCTCAGCTTGGCAATGGAGGATCCCCGGATTCCCCGCCTTGCGTCGTTGCGTTGCGTGGTGACGACGACTTGATGACGTACGTCCGACTCCGAGTCCGAAGGGCATTTGCAGCAGCCAGCATGCATCACATGACCATCTCCTTGATGAGTCATGTGGTGGTTTCGTTTGAAATCGTCGGACGGTCTCGGATCTAGAGTCTTGATCCAAGACCGTCCGACGATTTCCGAGACTCGATCGATCTGTTAACTTGTCTTGATCTTGAAGAAGTAGTTGCAGGCTTTGCAGCCCTCGGCTCGGGTCTCGGGACGTGGTCGGGTTCATCGTGCCAGAAGCTGCTTTACAAAAAAAACCCTGCTGCTCTGCTGTAGTCGCTAATGCCAAGCAGGCGGAAGAATGTGGGTGCTGACTTAAACTTTGTGGGTGCTTGAGCACCCGAGCACCTGCGCTGTCGGCGCCCCTGCCCCCAGGTCCCTTTCCATTTTTACTGTTGTCAGTGTCTCACCCTCCATTGTGTACTCTTCCCCTGGGTTTTTGTTTCCCATGTGCAGTACCTTGCACTTCTTTGCATTGAATCTGAGCTGCTATACATTTGACCATTTCTCCAACCTTGCCAAGTCCCTTCTCATCCTTTTCACTCCATCTTGTGTATCAACCCTGTTGCAGATCTTTGTGTCGTCTGCAAAGATACATACTTTTCCTTCCAGTTCCTCTGCAATGTCACTTATAAAGACATTAAAAAGGACCGGCCCCAGAACTGAACCCTGCGGTACCCCGCTAGTAACCCTCCTTTCTTCACTGTGTACTCCATTTACTACTACCCTTTGCGTCCTGTTGTCTAGCCAATTTTTTATCCAGGCTACCACCTTGGGGCCCACTCCAAGGCTGGCTAACTTGTGTATTAATCTTTTGTGTGGGACTGTATCAAATGCCTTGCTAAAATCTAGGTAGGCCATGTCCACAGCCCCTCCCTGGTCTACTACTTTGGTCACCCAGTCAAAGAAATCTATTAGATTCATCTGACATGACCTTCTCATCGTGAATCCATGCTGCCTTGGGTCCTGTGCCCCACTGGCCTCTAGGTACTCAACAGTTTTTTAATTCAGAACTGATTCCATCATTTTCCCTACCACTGAGGCCAAACTAACTGGTCTGTAGTTTCCTGCCTCTGTCCTGCTCCCACTTTTGTGAAGAGGAATCACATCTGCCCTCCTCCAGTCCTCAGGTACCACCCCATCCTCCCATGATTTGTTAAAGAGAGTAGTCAGCGGTGTCACTAGTTCTACCCTTAGTTCTTTTAGAATTCTTGGGTGAATCCCATCAGGCCCCATTGCTTTGTCCACCTTCAATTTTATTAGTTCTTTCAGAACCCTTTCTTCTGTAAATGGACTGGTATCGACACCCATCTTCAGAGTGTTTCTCTTGTTTGGCTTAGGTACCTCCTCCTCCTCTTCCTTTGTGAATACTGAGCAGAAATATTCGTTCAGTATCCCTGCTTTTTCACTGTCCTTCTCTACCCACATTCCCTCCCCTTTATTAAGCCTCAGTATCCCTCCTTTGGTCTTTCTTTACTCCCTAATGTACCTATAAAAGGTCTTATCCCCCTTCTTAACAGAACTGGCTATCCTTTCCTCGGTTTGGGCCTTTGCTATTCTGACTGCCTTCCCAGCCTCTTCTGCTTTAACTGATAAAGTTCTCTATCCTGCTCCTTCTGTGTTTCCTTATATTTTCTGAATGCTATCCTTTTCTCCTTAACCTTCCCTACCACCTCTTTTGAGAACCATAGCGTTTTTTCCTTCTTTGTGTTTTATTGATTTGCTTTTACACAAGGCTTGTTGCTTCTGTGATGGCTGTTTTGATTACTCCCCATTGTTCCTCCACCCTCCTTCTTGCCTGTTTGCTAGTGCTTTCTAAGGCACTCTCTCATTTCCCAAAGTCAGCCCTCCTAAAGTCCAATACTCTTGCTTTTGTATGGATTGATTGTATGGCTGTGTTTATCGTGAACCACACTGTTTGGTGGTCGCTTGTTCCCAGATGGCTACCCACCTCTATATCTGAGATTCTTTCTCTGTCCCCATTTGAGAGTACCAGGTCTAAGATTGCTCCCTCCCGAGTGGGTTCCAATACTAGCTGTCTGAGGCATGCCCCCTGTAGGGCATCAAGAATGACCTTGCTCTTGGATGTGCCTGCAGCAAAGGTGCTCCAGTTAACATCTGGTATATTCAGGTCCCCCATCAACAATATCTCCCCTTTTTCTGCCATTTTAAGGAAGCCTTCTATCATTTCCTTGTCCATTCCCTCCCCTAGATGGGGGTCTGTATACAATCCCCATGCGGATTGTGGTGCCATTTCCTGTCTCCAGGGTGACCCAGAGTGCCTCATCTGCTCCCTGTTTACTCTTTAATTCTGTTGCTTTGGATCCCTTCCTTTACATAGAATGATACTCCTCCTCTTTTACCCTCCCTGTCCCTCCTGTAGATTGTGTATCCTGGTATGTTGACATCCCAGTCATGGTTCTCTGTGTACCATGTTTCTGTGACTGCCACAATATCCAGGCAACCCTCTTCCATCAAGGCCACTAGTTCAGGGAGCTTGTTACACAGACTACGGGCATTGGTACTCATCACCCTCCACTTTTTGATAGCCTTACCCCTTTTAGCCCCATTCCTGTCCTTACTGCCTTTGCCTTTTTTTACATTTACCTCTGTCCTGCTCCCTAATAGCTTCTCTACCTTGGTGTTTACCTCACTAATTACCATCTTTTGTGGGGAGGCTGGGATTTCTCTGCTCCTTTTCAGTGCCTCCCCCCTTGGCTAGTTTAAATGCTTGCCAATGAAGCATTTAAACCTCTCACCAGGATCCTGGTTCCCCCCTGGACAGATGCAGACCATCGCACCAGTATAGGTCTGCATCCCTCCAGGTGGCTCCCCAGTCCCCAATGAAGCTGAAACCCTAAGCTCCACACCAGTTTTTCAACCACTCATTGAATTCCCTGGTGAGGAGTGCCCTAGCATCACCCTTGCCATAGACAGGCAGCACCTCCGAGAAGGTTACCTTATGTGCTACTTGTCTAAGGCCCTTCCCCAACTCTACAAACTCCTCTTGCACTGCTCTGATCCCATTCCTAGCCAGGTCATTTGTCCCTAGGTGGACAATAACATCCAGCTCCCTCCCTCGTGCAGCTCCTCCCACAAACCTGAGGATTCGCTTCCTGTCCCTCCAAGCCGTGGCACCAGGAAGGCACCTTACATCCCTCTCCCCTTCCTCCTCCATTTCTAGCCCCCTAATGATTGAGTCCCCCACCAGGAGTTGTTTCCTTCCCCTGTGGGGTCCCATGCCACCCTTCTGTGGGTCTCCTTTGTGAAGGTTCCCAGCATCCTCCTTGGTCTCCACTACAGGTGCCTCCATAGAGGAACCACTATCCACCAGAAGAGCGAATGAATTGTGGAGAGGTACAGCTGGAGGGATGCAACTCTGTTCCACCACCCTCTCCCTCTCTGAGCCCACCCTTGTCCAGTCACTCCTCATTCTTGGCAACCTCTGAGGTAGTGGCATTGGCCCTGGTGGTCCTTGGGTGGGGGAGGAGGTTTCATGAATCCTAGCCAGGTCAGTCTGGAGACGGGCAACCTCCTCTCTCAGACCAGAGAGGTGTCTGCAAATAGGGCAGCATCGCAGCATGAATGTCTCCCGAACACTGCCTCCCACAGCCATTGTGCACTGCACCACTCCTATCATGTCTTATTTTGTGTCCTCTCCTGTTTCTCTGTATGCTTACTCTCTCCTTACAACTCTCACCCTTCCTGTTCTGGGACAGCAACTTCCTATCTTCTTTAGCAGCCCTTCTTCCTTACTCAATGTCAGACCACCAGCAGCTGGGGAGAGTGAGCTACTTTTTTCCTTTAGGTTGACAAAACCAATGTTTCTCTATGATCCTTCCTTCCTACTGCCAAACAGGAAGTTCCTGTTGACAGTCAGATCCAGTGGCTATAAAGTAGAACTGGCTTAGGTGGGTGGGATGGAGGGCAATTAGTAAGAAAAAGGCTAGCAACAGGAAGTTGTAATTGAGTCACCTGCTTTTATAGTGTCTAAGCCACACCCCAATTAAGCTCTCTCCTCCTACTGGTTTAGCAAATTCAGCTGATACAATACCTTCCCAGCAAAGAACACACACTGACTTTCTTTCTTTTCTTTCTTTTTTTAACACTAAATAAGACCCCTTCTACTTCTAATAAAGTATCTGTCTACTTAATCTCAACAGACACTGACTCCTGCTGAGATATAAGTTTTAAATTAATAAGAAAATGTAGCTTTTTTAGTTAGCTGCTTTCTGCTCTACAAGCAACAAGGCTAGAAACAGGAAGTCGTAATTTGAGTCACCTGCTATTATAGTGTCTAAGCCACACCCCCAATTAAGCTCTCTCTCCTCCTACTGGTTTAGCAAAGTCAGCTGATACAATACCCTTCCCAGCAAAGAACACACACTGACTTTCTTTCTTTTCTTTCTTTTTTTAACCCTAAATAAGACCCCTTCTACTTCTGTCTACTTAATCTCAACCGACACTGACTCCTGCTGAGATATAAGTTTTAAATTAATAAGAAAATGTAGCTTTTTTTTAGTTAGCTGCTTTCTGCTCTACAAGCAACAAGGCTAGCAACAGGAAGTTGTAATTTGAGTCACCTGCTTTTATAGTGTCTAAGCCACACCCCCAATTAAGCTCTCTCTCCTCCTACTGGTTTAGCAAAGTCAGCTGATACAATACCCTTCCCAGCAAAGAACACACACTGACTTTCTTTCTTTTCTTTCTTTTTTTAACACTAAATATACCCCTTCTACTTCTAATAAAGTATCTGTCTACTTAATCTCAACAGACACTGACTCCTGCTGAGATATAAGTTTTAAATTAATAAGAAAATGTAGCTTTTTTAGTTAGCTGCTTTCTGCTCTACAAGCAACAAGGCTAGCTAACAGAACTCAGAGGCATCATAATTGGGGGTGTGAATATTAACCCAAACTAGAGGACCCCAGCATGTCAACCTGAACAAGTATTCACCTCCTTTCCTTAAGGCTGCTACATTCATTTGCCATAACTTGTACTTCTCTACTAATTTTACTTTGTGTAAAAATATATATTTTTTGTCTAATAATGTTGAACTGATTATTTTTATAGGTTACCATATGCTGACTTTTTTTACGATTTTGTTACAGAAAAATGTTTGTTGCTTTTTTCACTTTCTTCTGACCAGCTAGAGGCTTTAATCTTGTGGGCTGTTTGGAACCACCTGATTGCTTATCTTCCTGTGTGATGTGTGTCTGGAGGCCAGCAGTAGCTTTGTATATCCTTGGAGTTCTGCCAGAGTTAATTTTGCTCTTGGACTTGGTTATTGGACTTCTCTATTCACAGTTTTTACTTAGTTCTGATGGTATTTTTTGGACTTTGCTTTGTTAATCATCATCTGGCACTTGCTTAAGCTTGGGCTCCTCTCTACTGCTGTCATCTAATTGGAGATCCTAACTGTTTGGAAATCAGTTTCTGTTGTGGGTTACTTAAGACTGTCATCCTGCTGCATATCTGTTACCCTGAGCATGTTATTTTGTCTTTGTTGTTGTTCAAACCCATGCAGCTGATACAAAGCCAGTATGTTAGTGGTCACACACCTATGATGACATGCCCCCTATTGACAGTAGCACCCTTTTGAGAATTTGGTTATTTCATAATTTATTTTGACATTTTAGCCCCAAATTTTCAACAGTCATTTTATTAACCCCCCCACCCCAAGCATGACAGATATCATTTATAAAATACTGCTCGAAACTTCATTTCACATTGCAAGTGCAAAAACACATTTTGGACAGGATTTAGACAAATATTTGTCAATGCCAAATGTTTCTTTGCATGTTTTATGTGGCAGGTGTGTATTGTGTTAGTTGAACTTCCGGTGGGAGGAAAAGCCTGCCTGAACCATGTTTTGACAAGCTGTCATATTTTGGACAGCAGTTGAATACAGAAGCTCAGGTAATAAGAAGGCTATGTTGAAAATGTGGGATGCATTGTTGGGCCAGTGGTGCTGAGGCACTGTACACCACACCTTGCACCATGCTGGTGACCCATGTTGGGGAGCGAGTGCAGGCCACTGGGGGTCAGCAGAGGAGGAGAAATTTCAAACATCCCAGGGATAGCTCTCTTTTTCCAGGGAGAGGGGAGACCAGTTATCAGTGCATGCCTGGCCCCTAGCAGTGGCTGGGGGCTGGCACATCGATACTGCAGACATTGGGTCAGAGGAGGGTCAGATGCCTGATGGTGTGTGCACATGGGAGCGTGTGCAGCACTGTTGCTGGCATCCTTGTACACTCTGCCCCTGAAGGGGAGAAACCAGGAGGAAAAAAGCTCACAGCAGATGATGGAGGGAGCTTGCAGGTCCTGCCACCAAACAGTCATGGTGCCAACCACTGTACTGGATCCAGTCTTGGTGGGGGTGGGCCCCCCACTGATCCTGCCGGGGGTGGTAAGCCCTGGAGGTAGATGGTCAGTGTCAGCTGATGGACGTCGGAGGGGTGAGGCTGGGGCTCCCTCCAGATAGAGAGGGCCGTGAAGAGGAGTACAAATAATTAAAAAAAAATTGTGGGTTGCAAATATCTAAGATTTCCACAATTACTAGCATGCGTACCGAAGTTGCAACTAGTGGCCATAGCTTTGCCATTTTTTCATATTTTGACCCTAAATGTTGAACATAGTCTTCTTATTACCCCACCTCATGAACCATGTAGATGAAATTTTTCAAATCTGTGGGAAAATGGTATTCCACACCACAGGTGCGAAAACACATTATGGGCAGGATGTGAAAAATGACAGCTGTACTAGTCATGAGGTGGTGTGATAAAAAGGCTATATGGAAAATTTGGAGTGAAAATATTGAAAATGACCTAAGTTACATGCATACGTAGAAAATTTTGAACAACTGGGTGAAACTCGGCAATTTTTTGGAGTTGTTTCACTAAGTTTTCAATGTGGCCTTTTTGGGACCCCACATCATGAAAAGTGCTACATTAATTTTGTTCACTTACCCCAAAAGGTGATTTCACAGAGTGACAATGCCAGTCTGTGCCACAGGTGTGAAAACACATTTCAGGCAGGATGTGAAAAATGACAGCTCTATTGCTCATAAGAAGGTGTGAAAAAATGGCAATGCTGAAAATCTGGAGTTAAAAATATTAAAAATTGGTGAAGTTAGGAGTGTGCGTAGAAACTGTGCAATGCACGCTCATAATGCAATTATTTTTCAGAATTTTTTCACCAAATTTGTAACATGGCTTTTTGGGACCCCACCTCATGAAAAGTGGCACTGTCGTTTCATTAATTGGTCCCAAAAGGGGATTCCATGCAGTGACCACAAAATCACCTCTCGGGACAGAGTAACAAAATGACAGTGACAGTGTTCATGAAGTGGGGTCCCAAGAACCCTATTTTGAAAATTTTGGGCCAAAATTCCTAAAAATGGTTGAGATATCAACCTAAGTTGAAAACCCCATTGACTGCCATTATACGGCGCTTACTTTTGATTCTTCAGTTTACTGGACAGCTTTGAAGAGTGCAGACATGTCCCAGTTCTCAAAAGATGACAGCGGTGACCTCCAGAGGTAAGTATGGGTAAGGGGGGTGCACACGGAGGTGGGTGCTCAGTGACAGGGTGGGGATGGGGAGGGGGACTAGGAGATGATGAGGGACCATTTTCTTTTTTACAGGTTAAAAAAGTGGTTGGGGGACAGTTTTCTTTATTTACAGGTACAAAAATAAAATGGGCACACTGGGGTGGGCTTCCAGTGTGCCACATGAGTTGGGGGGGCACGTGATGCCAACACGGGGATTGGGCATCCCGATGTCAGCACGGGGACAGAGGATGCAGGAAGGACAGCATACAGTGAGTGGAATTAGGAGGGCTTGATTAGATATCAGGGGCTGGGATGGGAGTGGAGAGGACAGCAGCAGTGGGAGGCAGTGGGAGGGTTTAATGAAAGATGCTGGGATGGTGGGGAAATAGAGGGTGTGGGGCAGACTGCAGCAGTGGGAGGGAGCAGAAGGGTTTGATTAGATGCCCAAGGCTGGGACGGGAGTGGGTAGAACAGCAGCAGTGGGAGGGTTTAATGAAAAATGCTGGGCTGATGGGGGAACGGAGGGTGCTTCTGGGGCAGACTGCAGCAGTAGGAAGGAGAGGGAGGGTCTACAGACTTGCAATGCTAGCTATGCAAATGAGAGGAATGAAGCACATTCTCTCATTGGTGTGGTTCTTTTCTCTGAAGTGCGAGCTGGCTCCCCGCTATGAAATTCCGACGGCTGTCACACTAGGCTTCTGTGGACATTGGTGTGTCAGGGTTGCACCCACTGTACAGTGCTCTGCATTGGACTCATCCCTGACACACCTCTCAAATGCGATACTGTCCCAAACTATTTCTTGCACAAGCACAAGGAAACACAAAAAACGACACCTGTCATGCTAATGAGGTAGTGTGAAAAAATTAACATGTTGAAAATTTAGGGTTAAAATATTGAAAATCACTAAAGTTATGAGTGAGCATTGAAAAATCTCAATGTACCTTCATAAGTTTGTTGTTTTATAATATTTTGACCCCAAATGTTTTAACATAGTATTTTTATTACCCCCTCCTTTGAACATGACAGGTGTTCTTTACAGAATACTGTCCAAAATGCCATTTCACACAAGTGGAAAAACACGTTTTGTCCATGACTGGAAAATGACACATGCCACATTCATGAGATGGTGTGAAGAAATGACAATGTTGAAAATGTGGGGTCATAAATATTGAAAATTGACAAAGTTATAAGCAATAAGTGTTGATAAATGTCAATGTACCTTCATTGCTTTTTTTTTTTATATATTTTGACCCCAAATGTTCAACATAGTCTTTTTATTACTCACCCTTTGAACATGACAAGTGTCCTTTACAAAATACTGGCCAAAACAACACGTCACATCACAAGTGCAGAAACACATTTTGGCCAGGATTTGAAAATGACACCTGTAATGTCTATGAGGTGGAGTGAAAAAAGACTACATTAAAAATATGGGCTCAATACATGGAAAATTACCAAAGTTATGAGCGAGCATTGAAAAATGTTAATGTACCTTCATAACTTCATTGTTTTTTAATATTTTGACCAACATTTTCAACATAGTCTTCTTATCATCCTACCTCATGAACCGGTAGGTGAAAATGTTTAAATCCTGCCTGAAAGGTGATTTTGTGAAGTGACTGCAAAATCACATTTTGGGCCAAGTTTAAAAAATCTCACCTACCTAGTTTATGAGGTGGGGCCCCAAAAAGGCTACGCTGAAAATTTGGGAGAACAATATTAAAAAATGACCAAGTTATGAGCAAAACATCGAAACATATTTCAGTTCCCAGTCCGGCATTGAAGAATGAGGACATATCTCCAGTCCAGAGTGGATTTCAGCATTGGATCTCTAGTAGGTAACTATAGGATAAAGGGGGATTCTGGGTAAGGGTGCTGAACAGAGGATTCAGGGTGGGGTGGTGGGGATAGGTTGAATGAGAAGCTGCAAATGACATTGTTGGATGGTTTTCTGCTTTTTAGGGTTAAATTAAAAAAACAAACTGAAAGACCAAGGGTGACACTGGGGATTGGGCATGCCAATGTCTCAATGAGGAGGATTCTTAATAAACAACAGGATGGGGTCTCAGCAGGTCTCATAGCCCAGGATGAGCTTTTTCTTCTTTATTAAATATTCCCACTCTGAGGGGGTATCAGCCCAGGGTGGCTTTTTTTCTTTATTAAATTCCTCACTCAGAGCTGGTCTGAGCCCAGGATGGGCTCATCCAGCTGCAAACGGGGCTTAGATAAGTGGGTGGGGGTGGGGTATTCAGGAAAAGCAGGAGGTGATTGTTTTCTTCCTACATGGAGTGGGTTTCAGTCCAGGAGGGCATTTCTGGTTTTAACAAGTCCATTCTGAGTATGTCACAGTGTTTCACTTTGTCGGTGAGTTTCACAGTCAGCCGCAATTTCTGTGATTAATTCCACAGTTGGTTGTGGAGGAATAAAAAGGAGGAGGGCACAGAGAGGGCTTTACATTGAAATAGAAACCATTTTAAGGGAAAGCAGGTAACCCCCTATCTAGGGTGAGGTGGGAAAGTAGATCCTGATAAAGGGTGTAACTGGGAAGGAGCAAGTAAAATGAAGGGACAGTGGAACAAATTACATTATAGAACAAAAGAGAGTGACTGATATTAGCAGACATGGGAGTGATGCAGTGCATTGATTGTGGAGCTGCAGTTTTCCAGGAGACATTCTGGAGACAGAGGTGCTGCCCCATCTGCAAACACCTCCTGGGTTGAGGACAGAGGTCGCTGATCTCCATGCTGAGCAGGGTAGGATCCAGAAGACCACTTCCCCCACCCAAGGGCCACTGAGTCTGCCACCATTGTCCCAGCTGTTGCTTAGACACAGGAGGGTCAGCTGGACCTTCGTGTGCTCTGGGAGTATGGGAGTGGCGAGTCAGGAGCATGTTCCTCAGCCTGTGCCACTACAGAATTCCTTTACATTTCTGGCAGTATGGGACTGCTGTGTGGTGGCAAGGGAGGATGTGGGGGTCCTTTGAAGGGGAGTCCTCAAGGTGGGGAGGTAGAGGACCCCAGCAGAGAAGAAAGCCATTTCTGGTATCAGACTTAATTGTCAGGGAGATAGATCTAGGAGCAGGTAGGGGTGGAGAGAAGGAGGCTAGGTGCCTAAATGATGCCTTGGCTTGGTGGGATGGACAGCAGAACCTAAGGATCACTAGGGTAGTAGGACATAATGGGGAGCTGGATGTTACTGTCCACCTGTGGATGAATGACCTAGAGAGGGATGGGACTGGGGTAGTATGGGGAGAGTCCAGAAAACTGAGGAGGTGCCTATGGCAAGTAGAATAAATGGTAGCATTCATCGAGGTGCTACCTGTCTATGGCCATGGGGAGCATAGGGTACTCTGCATCAGGATCTTCAACACTTGGTTGAAAGAAAGATGCAGAGAGGAGAGGTTTGGTTTCATTAGGTACTGGGGAGCCAGACTGGAAGGGTATGGGTCTATACAGCAGCGATAGCCTGCATCCAAATGGTAGGGGCACTGCAGTCCTCAATGGTTGGTTTAGGTGTTACTTTGATAAACATTAAACTGGCCAAGGGGAGAGGTGGAAATTCAAAGGGAGGCATAAACTGTCCCCAACACACACAGACTGAAGCAGCAGCAAGAGAGGAACTAAGGGGATGAGACTTCCCCAGGGCACAAGGTAAAGGAAACAGAAGTATAGTTAGGGGACAAGGGGGACAGGAACAGAACAGGTGAAAAATGAGGTGCTGAGAAGGCATGAAGAGGGTAGTGAGGGAGAAGGGAGAGAGACAGATGTTTTAAGTGGCAACAGAGGCGGGGAAGGGGGCTTACAAGCAAAGTGGGAGCTGGGTGTGGAGAGCCATGTGTGCCAATGCAAAGTGTCTTGGAAATACAATTCCAGATGTGGAGACAATCATGGTGGAGTCAGACATGGATCTTGTGGCTATTACTGACTCATGGTACACAGTGAGCCAGGAATGGGGCATGGCCATATCAGGCTAAACTCAGTTCAGGAAGGATAGTGAGAGGAAAAAAGGTGGAGGGGTTGTGCTGTATGTGAGAGAGGTCATCAGAGTGACGGAAATGTAAGGGAACCTGCGAGCAAAGGATGGATTGGAGGTGCTGTGGGTCACCATGGAGACAGGAGTCAGAGCCAGTGTTCACACTGGGGTGATATACAGACTTCCAGCACAGGGGAAGAAGTGGATAAGGCAATGGGTGAGTCCATCAGCATGAGGGCAGAAAAGACTGAGGTGCTGCTGTTGGGGGACTTCAGTCTGCTGCATGGAGATTGGAGCCTCCCAGCTACGGCCTCAGCTAGAAGCAGGGCCATCCTAAATGCCCTTCTGGGGGTATTTCTCAGGCAACTAATCAGAAAGCCCACTCAAGATGGGGCAATACTGAACCAGGTGCTCACTAACAGGGACAGAATTGCAGAGGTCAGTATGGAATGCCACCAGGAGACAAGCAGTCACCATACAGTGGGTTTAACATAGGACAGCGGCAGCGGTAAACCACACAAGGATGAGAGTACTGGACTTCAGGAGGGCAGATTTAAAAAATAATGGGTAAATACCTTAGAGATGACCTAGCAAGGGGATTACCTGGGTGGGGTGGAGGAACAGTCAGCCAAATTAAGGGATGGCATAGTGAAGGTGCACACCTCTGTGTTAAAAAAGTTAGCAAAACCAGGAAGAAAAAGATTCCACTATGGTTCTCAAGGGAAGTGGCTGTGAAGTTAAAGGTTAAAAGGGTAGCATTCAGGAGGTACAAAGAGACACAGAGGGAAGAAGATGTGGAGGGGTACCAGAAAAAGCAGAGAGAAGCGGGGAAGGTGTTGAGGGGTGCAAAGGTGAAAACTGAAGAAAGGATAGCCGAAGTACTAACTAAAGGGGACAAGACCTTTTTTTTAGACACATAAGCAAAAAGAAGAAGGGGGGGTGGGATTGTGAGGTTAATATGGGCAGGGATAGACTGTGCAGAGGAGGATCAGGATAAAGCAGATATCCTGAACAGATGCTTAAGCTTAGTCTTTACAGTGGAGGAAGAGGGGGACAGACCACATAAAAGCAGCAGGAACACTTGCAGGATGGAGGTAGACACAAGTCAGTTCACAGAGGAAAGAATCCTGAGAGGACTTGTGAATCTGAATGTGGATAAGGCTAGAGGACTGGATGAAGGCAGATGTAGTCCCACTTCATGAAAGTGGCAGCAGGAAAGAAGATGGCAACTATAGGCTGGTAAGTCCAATGCCAGTGGTGGGCAAGTTAATGGAGACACCTAAAAGATAAAGCAGAGGAAGTTGGGCTACAGCCTAAGGCACCACAAACTAAGTACCAAATCTTCAGTGAAAAGATATATACAGTACTTTATTGGTTAAAAATAGGCTTGTGGTAGCACCCCTCCGATTGCCAACATTTTACGCATGTACAAATGCAGTTATGTGATTGCCTTGACAAAGCATGGTCTTAAATGTGTGAAATGTTGGTGGTGGGAGGTGTGCTAGCGCAGGTCTGTTTTCAATTAATAAAATATACATCTTTTCACCACTCAAAGATTTTGGTACTTAGTTTGTGGTGTCTGTAGTCCAACTTCCTCTGCTTTATCTTTTAAAAGTGTTTGTGGTACTTGTGGCCTGGCTTCCACTGCTTAATCTGTGTGTTACCTCTCTCTCGCATGTGGCTTGACACTTCACAGACCTGTAGCCACCTCCTTGCTGTTCTGACACTCTTAAAAGAATGGCTAATAGAGTGTCTTGAATGCAGAGAGTTACATGACCTAAGGCAACATGGATTCACCTGGGAAGGGGGAGGGGGCAGAGGTTGTCAGATGAACCTGATCATTTTTTTTGACTGGATGACTGGGTGACCAAGGAAATGGATCAAGATGGGGCAGTGGATGTGACTTAACTAGGCTTCAGCAAGGCCTTTGACACTATACCACACAGGAGACATAAGAAAACTGGTCAGTTTTGGAGGGTGGGATCCAAGATGCTAAACTGTGTGTGGAATTGGTTGATGGACAAGCAGAAGAGGGTGGTGGTGAACAGCACTCACTCTAATCAGGGAAGAGTGACCAGCAGGGTACCTCAGGGCTCAGGACTAGGACCAATCCACTTCAATGTCTTTATAAGTGACATTGCAGAAGAGCTGGAAGGGAAGGTATGCCTCTTTGCAGATGACACCAAAATCTGCAATAGTGTAGATATGCTGGAGGGGTGGAGAGAATGAGTAAAGACCTAAAAAAAACTCGAGAAGTGGTCAAGGTTGTGGTGAAAAAGTGCAAAATCATGCACCTAGGGCACAGAAATCTTGAGGCAGTGTGTAACATGGTGGAAGATTTATTGATGGTCTCTAAACAGCAAAGAGACCTTGGGGTAATCATATCTGATGAACTCAAGGTGACAAGGCAGCATGAAAAGGCAGTAGGCGGGGTCAGAGGGATGTTGTGGTGCATAGGGAGGGGTATCACCAGCAGAAGGAGAGAGGTGGTGTTACCACTGTATGGATATTTGGTGAGACTCCACCTGGTGCGCTGTGTACATTTCTAGAGATCAGATCTCAGGAAAGACATAGTCAGGGTAGAGACTATCCAGAGGAGGGCAAGTAAAATGGTGCAGATGCTGCATCATAAACACTATGAGGAGATATTGAGGGAACTCAGTATGTACACCATGGAAGGGGGGGACATGATAGAGATCTATAAATACCTCATGGAGTGAATGAGGTACAGGAGGGGAATATTTTTCAGAAGAGAAGGTGCACAAGATCAAGGGGGCGTGCAATGAAACTGAAAGGAGGAATTTAGGAGGGATGTGAGGAAGTACTTCTTCACTGAAAGAGTGATAGACACCTCTGACAATCTTCCTGCAGAGGTAGTGGGAGCCAGAACAATTGTGGGCTTCAAGCATGCATGAGATAGGCACAAAGAATTATTGATAGGAAAGCAGGTGGTGGGGGAGTAACCGTAGGTCAGGTAGGGTCTGTGGTGCCAGTATAGGAAGGGAAAAAATGGGCAGACTGTGTCTACCAAGTGGTCTTTATCTGGTGATGAATTCTATGTTTCAACGATGGTCACTCAGCATTCAATTCTTCCTGTGAGCTACCAATGGCAAACCACTTTGTGCCCCTAGAAGAGGCACAGATGTCGGACTATGGCTGGGTGACCATGGGTCAGATGGTGTTGATGGGAAGGGAGATATGGTTACACCCAGGGGCAAGGGAAGGGGGCAGAAGTTAGCAAGGAGGATTCTTATGCTATGAGACTGTATAGTTAGAGGACCTGACAGGGTGGTAGTTAAGGTGGGTAAGGGGAGGAGGTTTGTCAGATGCCTGTATGGAGTACCAGCCCTCCAAGACTGGGATAGGATAGGGAGGATAGCAGAGGTGGGGGAGAGCAGGGAGTGCTAGTACACCTTAGCACCAACAATTTGGTGAATTGGCCTGTGCAGATAGTGCACAGGGACTTTCAGAGGCTTGGGGGTAGATTGAAGAAGCTCTCAGCTTCCTTAGTCTTTTCTGAGGTCCTTCCTGTCTGGGATGGGGAGAATGGGAAGGGTACAGTGAGGGGGGGGTAGAGATTGAGAAGCTGAACAGGTGGTTGAAGGGATGGTGTCATGGACAGGGGCATTACTTTATATGTGATTGTGGGCTTCTGGGACAAAAGGCTCTTAAAGGTGATGGTCTTCACCTGACAAGAAAGGGGACTAGTGCATTAGAGGAGAAGTTTGATGTCTACATTAGCAGGTGGTTAAACTGACTTCAGTGTAGACGAGGAATTCCACTGTAGAGGGAGCAACATTAGGGAACATAGACGGGACTCCCCGAAAGATGAGATAAAGCGTTGTGGGAATAAGAGATAGGAGGAACAAGTCTAGTGGACAGAGCAGGGTAGACACAATAGACATGTGCAACCCCCCTTAGGGGGCTTACCTGGTGGAGAGGCATTTTCCCTGTCCCTTTGCTGTTTCAGGTCTTGTCCTGCCCTGTTTGGGTGTGGGTTGTGTGCTGCGAGCTGCGAGCTGCCAGTGGGTCTGTTTGGGCCGGCACTCATGAGGGCACTTTGATATCCCATCCTGCAGTCTTGTGGGAGATGGAGGGTGGTCCTGTGATCCCGGTGCCTCTCCTTGGCTGGTGGAGGGCCGGTGACTTGAAGTGCGACTGAGGAGCTGCCTAGGGGGAAAAATTTTAACATTGACTGTGGGCTAGCAGAGAGGGTTCATGAATTATTCATGAGCCCTCATGAATATTAATGAGGTTGTTGCCTGCTGCCTAGGGGGGACGTAGTTATGGTGGCAGTGACAGCCAAACAGTTGGGACCACAGCCTTGAAAGTGGGCTCGTTTGATAAAGGACCATTGGAGCTACATTCCAGTGGGGCATTGGTGAGAATTGAGTAAGATGTTGGGCTGCACCAGGGGTTGAAAGGGGAGAGACTGCCTAAGCTTGAAAGGGACTCCAAGTAAACTAGTGGGAGCAGACATGTTGTGACATTTAACCCCTACCATTTCAGCCAATTGGTAATCTAGGTGCCCAAAACTATGACAGAGTAACTCCTGGGAAAAGGAGGACTAATTCTGGCACCTAGATTATGCCCCAATAAACGAGCAGGGAATATTGATCTCAATGGATATCAATTATTGAAAGGCTTCAACAGCCAATCAGAACACTGAGATTTCAGCAGATACAGTGAAGACTTACTGGGATTTCTTAAGTCCGTGGCTGGTCTCTGTATGAGTCAGATCTGTAGGAGCAGATTTGGGACTTCGGGGGCTTACCCATGCCCTAATCCAAGGAGTGTGGTTGTTGAAGGATTCCCCAGGTGCTTGATGCAGGACTGGATTGCAAAGGGGGAAAAGAGAGAAAGAGAGACTGAACTGTGATCCCATTTCTCCAGGTACTGAGAAGTTGCTGAATGAGTGTTGGGAGAAACTAAAAGTGGCAGACACCCTGCACTGTGAAATTGAGTTAATCGAAAAGACTGAGCAGATCATTTGAATCTTTACAGTCGCTGCTGAGAGGTCACTTGCTTACGTGGACCGCAATTGCATTTTCTTTGAAGAAGCAGAGCATCTCTGGTCATGAGAGTGCTAGCCAGGAATTGTGTGTGTCCTGAGTGAACTGGTTAGAGTGGCTGAGAGCTGATTTCTTGGACACTATTAAACTGAGAGTGTGGACTGGTGTGCAGGGGGGACTGTTGCTGCTGAATCCCCTCCTGCTGAATTTCACTGGGATTGATTTAAATAGAGGCTAGCACCCACTCAGTTTGGCACTAGACTTCATTGGAGCATCTGCCTGAAATAGTGATTGTTGAGAGCTCAGTGCAGGGACTGCAGGAGGATTCCCACTATTTTGGAGTCTTCACCCAGAGCCAGGAAGGGAACTTGCTAACCCCTCCTGAGTGGGACTCACTGTCTTAGGAGGTTACAGGTCTTGCACCCGAGTGCTAGGGCACTCTTATCATGGGAGATTGGCTGTTGAGTGACTCTCTGGTCTGGGCCTTCTGGGGCTGGTGTTGCCCTGCCACAGTGTTCTGCAGCAGGCCAGAAGTGGCTGAAGGTGATAGGCAGCCAGAACTACAATCAAGGTGACCACCTGCAAGATCCTCAAGCAAGTTCTATCTAGGGGGAAAGATCCTGGCTGGCCTGTTTCTCGATGTGCTGCACAACTCCAAGGAGCTCCATTTTCCACTGGTGCTGAGATCTTCAAACCATGAGTAGCCAGGACCTGGTTCCTGGGAGGAGAAAGGAGAAGTTGTTATTTAACCAAGTTCAAGTTTTACAATTTCAGGGCCCCAACAGCCAGCCAACCAGCGGCACCGATCAAGCTTGCACATAGTGGATACACCTAGAGACAACAAAGGGATACTGGTACCAGTGAGGGAGGGCCTGGCCTGTGGGTCCACATGTCTGAAATTGCATATCTCACTGGTTAAACAATTTCCCCTTTCCCCATCTCACTAACATTTCTTGCCTTCCCAGCAACCCTACATCTAGGTATCCCCCTCCCTATTCCTCACCCACTAATAAATGTAACCCCTAGGTGGCACTATCCCAAGGGCTACTACCCCTGCCTGCTTGGCTAGTAGCAGGTTAAGGAGCCTGAGTTCTGAAACGGGTGCCTCCACCCGGAGATCAGGGTTGGTAGTGGTCAAGCTAACCTGGGCACAGCCCTCTGGGACACTGTAACCCCCCTCTTTCCCCTCTAGTGGCCTGAACACTGTACAATAATCACTTTCACAATACCTCTGGTACACCACACAAGTACCCACACTGTTTGCACTTACCACCAGGGTTGGTTCCTCTAGCTCGACCCTGGGGACCCCCAGTAAAACAAGGTAATGCACAGCAAATAGCAACAGTACAGTACTTTGAGCACAAACTGGAACCACAGTCAGATTACATGCAGAAAAAGTTAGATCTGATTTATTTAGGGGGCTTGAACAAGGGAGGGACAAAATCAGGTTAATTAGCTTGAAGGTTATATCAATCAAGCAGTTATGCATGCGCTTTGAGTCCCCCCACACAGTCCACCTCTGGGTACCCAGGTGGAGAAGAGATGGGCTAGCCAGGACCAATGCCTGGGGTTGCAGCTGGTTGAGGCCCTGTGATGGAAAACACAACATGCACAGTACACAATATTTGTAATTGGCAGCCAAAGGGCTCGGTTCATAAAGGAAATGAAACAACAAGACAATCAGATGACACACTCAGATTAAGCTGTTGTTGCAGGGAGCTACCCTGGTATTTACTCACGATACCCAAGACTGGACACAGGCTGGCTGAAAATCAGGACTGCAGGTGGTTGATTGGAATGCCAGGAGAAGCAGGGCCCGCATGAGTCGCAGAGGCTTCGCTCCTGTTCAAGCGTGGAGCAGGGGGCTGACCTCAGGCAGGTCTCTCATCGATGGCTACTCTGTACAGTGGGTAGTCTGGCTGGGCCAGTCTGGCAAGGCCCAGACCGCATGGAGATAAATTCGGATGCAGTCCGTTTTGGGCTGGGTACAGCTTCCAGCAAGCAGAACACAGTTCACACAGTGGGGGACTAACTCACGACCCACTAGCAACTCATAGCACATTTACATGTAAGGGAATTCTACTGTACCAGGCAAAGCACTCCCCGGTCACAATCGCAAAGTCTCTGCACACACCGAGAGCTTAGGGGTAGCTGGAACTCCTGACAGGCCGATCGCATTCAGCAAAATCTTCGGTTTTCTTCAGGTTGAGCCTGGCCCACTTTAGTAGCTTAATTTAGTCACACAAACTTGGACTTAGTCCAAAATAATTCTCTTCTCTCCCTCTCAGGAGCAGCACACTGACATGCAGGCCAAAAACTTAACCTTTTCAGAGTTCTCCCATGCGAATCCACTCAGGATTGCTGCTCAGAATCACTTCAGCTCCTTCTTGTTCAGCTTCCAGCTTAGATCTAACTGAAAACTGCAAGCAGCCTGGGACTTCCCCAAGATCCAAAAGATTTGGTTGGCCGATCTGGCTGTCAGTCAAAGGAAGAGCTCCCCCTTCAGTTGCAAAAAAGGCACAAAAAGTTCAAACTACAGTTCCTCCAGATTTTGAATTCAGACAGCTCCTGTAGTCCGGCTACATTTTAGGTCCCACCAGTACTGATTGCCCCAATTTGCAGTCCAGGACCAAGATAGTGGAGACACACAAAACAGTACTTGCTACACAGAAAGCAGGTTAGACAAACTACATTATCATTATCACTCTAAATGATTTTCAGTAAATAGTTACATCTTTCAACAGAGCTCCCTCTCAGATTACTTAAGCTGCAATCAGGCAGCTCTTAAAGAGACAGTACACAGAGGCTATACAGGCACTGGTAATCACATTTAAACTGCTAAAACGCAGGATACCAGCCCGGCAGTGAGCATTTAGACAAGCTCAAGGAAGACTTTTTGGGAACCACTTGTAGGGGGGGGCTACATAAAGCTATGAATTTGTTGTTTGAATCTGTTGTTAGTGAACTTCATTGCATGCACTTATTGCTGAAATATAAGGTTTCTGGTGGAACTAGGTATTCGGGTACACAGTGTGCAGAGTGGTTGGTTGGGGAGGTGGGTAGGCACAGTATCCCAGGGGGCTGTGCTGAGCAGATATCCAGCCTACTAATACTTTACTTTGGGTGGAGGCACCATGCTATTTTCACTATTTCTGGGAACTCATCCCCAACAGTCACTGTAGCAGGACCCAGGCCCCTTGTTGGGTATCAGAGACAGTCGGCAAGGGGGGTAGCCCACTGGCATATGGCGCTGTGGCTACACATGAAAGGAAAGGCAAACACAAGACACAAAGGTTGTTAGAGAAGGCTGATGGGGAGGGCAAGTGAGAACCAACAGAGGTGTGGGTGCATGTTTGAAGGTGGTATGCCTCAATGTCAGGAGTCTAGGTAATATGATTAGTGAGCTCCAGACTTTCATGGCAGATTCTGTGCTGGATCTAGTAGCTGTTTCAGAAGCTTGGGCCAATGTAAACAATGACTGGGACATAGCAATCCCAGTCTGCACCTTATGTAGGTAGTAAAGAGTGATAGAGCTGGAAGGATGGACATCTACATCAGAGATGGGATTGAGGCAGTATCGGGTGCTTCCATTGGGGAGGAAGGGGGGTTAAAATCACTGTGAGTTCAAATCAGGATCATCATGCAAAAAGACTCATATAGAGGTGGTTTACAGGACACTGAGGCAGGGGATGGAAGAGATAAGGAACTGGGTACTGAAGGGGGGTGGCAATGGAGGAGGTTGTAACAGTGGCAGATCAAACCTGACAGACATAGTCTGGGCCATCCCAGTGACCAGAAGTGCCAGACATCGGGCCCTGCTTGATGTCTTACTGGACTGCATATTGGTACAACAGGTCAGGAATCCCACTAGACAGGCAGCCATTCTAAATGTGGTACTCACTGTGACAACTCACCTCTCTCTCTCTCTCTCTCTCTCTGGGCTGGAACAGCTTTTAGAAAGGTGTCTGTCCTCAGGTATTCACTGACACCAGCTAGAGTCTTCCAGCGCCAACCTTCAAGTTTGCAAACTTAGGTAATTAAACGTGCAATTGCACAACTCAAAGTCTGGTAGTGTGTCTCTCTCGGGTGGCGGATGCTAAACAGAGTTTATCTCAGCCAGTGGAAACCATGTATTACCTTAGAAAAATGACATCACAGTCACAAATGTTGAGTAAATAAATAGCTTTTTACTTAACAGAACGTGAACAGAGCAGTGCAGGATATCTATTTACAACACAAGAGAATAACACTGATACAGGAAAAGTAAACAAATGTTTTTAAATAACAGGTGATGAAAGAAAAAGGCTATTACTGCAATATGCTAGTATTAAACTTACCCTTCCCTGTCCTTTCAAGAGAACACTGGACCCTATGCTAACTGCCAGCTCCCACGGACATAGCTAGAAGGGTAGGTGCCAGGCTTATGTTTCTCCCTCCAGCTTCAAGAGTAACTAAACCCCCACTCATTGATTTTCAGCATCTTTTATACTCTCTTGAGAATAGGTGTTTCCTATTCCCCCTTTGAATGCACCAACCATCTACCATGTATGTATTTAATTGTCCCAATCAGACTGAACACCTATCAGTGAGCAATTATATTCCCTTTTAACCTTAAGTTTATATTTGAGTTAACCAATCCCTTTAAACTGTGAGTCTGTGTGGACAGGTCCACTCGAGATTTATGACCCAGGTCTTATCTAGCCAGATGCTGCAGATGCTGCTGGACAGTGGATTTTAGCCTGTGTGTGTGTGTTTTTTTTTCAAACTGCTAAAAAAATATTAGCTAGAGAATCCAAACACGAAGCACATAATCCAAATCATTAACTCCTTCCTTCCCATTTTGTCACATCTCCCCCCCCCCCGGGCCACCCCAAGTGACGCAGTCATTCATGCAACTGCCGGGAAGTGCCCAAAGTATCCAGCCATGCCATTAACCCTGTCTAGATAGCCCATCTGCATTTGCATTTTGTTTGCCACTGTGATGCTGGATGGTCATGTTGTATGCCTGCAGTACCAAACTCCAACGTAGTAGTTTTCCATTTTGCCCACTTGACCTATGAAGCCATATCAGGGGATTATGATCTGTGACCACAATAAATTATCTCCCATATAGGTAAGGCTGCAGCTTCTGAAGAGCCCATACTATTCCCAAGCATTCCTTCTCGATTGTAGCGTATGCCTCCTCTCTGGGCAAAAACCTCCGGCTGAGGTACACAACCAGGTGCTCCTCCCTGTGCTGGGTAGCTTGGCTCAGCATGGCCCCAGCCCATGATCTGAGGCATCCACATAGACCATAAACTTTAGACTGTAATTGGGGCTGGCCAATACAGCTGGGCTGCTTTAGGCCTTCTTTAGCTCCTGAAAAGCGACCTCACAGCCTTTTGACCACTGCATCTTATCTGGCTTTCCCTTCTTGGTTAGGTCTGTCAGGGGCTTAGCCAGATCACTATAGTGAGGAACAAACCTTTGGTACTACCCTGCTGTCCCTAGAAAGGCCCTTCCCTGTTTCTTGGTGGTAGGAGTAGGCCAGGATGGCATCAACCTTAGCAGGCTCTGGGTGGATGTGTCCACTTACACCCAGTGCCCATGGTAGGACACTTCTGCCATACCTATCTGGCACTTTTCCACCTTGACTGTCAGACCTGCATTCTTCAGCCTGTGGAACACATACCGTACATTCTTGATGTGCTCATCCTAGGTCTGGCGGTATATGGCTATGTCATCCATATACGCTGATGCAAACTCACCTACCCCAGACAGAATGCGATCCACAAGCTGTTGAAAGGTTGCAGGTGCATTCTTCATTCCAAATGGCATTACCTTGAATTCGTATAAACCAAATGGTGTGACAAAAGCTGATCTCTCCCTAGCTGCAGGGGTCAGAGGTACCTGCCAGTAGCCCTTTGTTAGGTCTGTTGTGGTCAGATACTTGGCTCCCCCAGTTGCTCCAGGGTCTCATCTGTTCTGGGCATGGGATAGGTGTCAGACTCCATGCAGCTATTAAGCTTCCATTTAATAAATGCAGAATCGTGTGGTGCTGTCCCTTTTGGGGATCAATACCATGGGTGATGCCCAGGGGCTACTAGATTCCTGCATTACTCCAAGTTCCAGCATCTCCTTGAGCTCCTCTTTCACTGTCTGCTTAATGTACTCAGGTACCCTGTAGGGAGACTGTTTCAAGGGAACCTGGGTCCCTGTATCCACATGGTGCTCTGCCATTGTGGTGTACCACAGTTTACTGTGAACATTTCCTCAAATTCTCACAGCACACTCCAAATTTCTTGCACCTGGGCTGGCATCAGCTGTTCCGAGAGGGTAAGGTTGTCCACAGAGGATGCAACCCGGGCCTCCCCAAGCAGGTCTACCAGTGGATCCATCTCAGGTTCCTCCTCTGGGGCACTGCATACAGTGAGGATCAATTCCTCCCTGTCATGGTAGGGCTTCAGAATGTTAACATGATACACCTTTCGCCTGCATCTCCTGTCCGGTAGCTCTATCATGTAATTGACATCACTAACCATTTGGACAATGGAGAATGGCCCCTCCCATGCTACCTGTAATTTATTCTGTTGGACAGGGATGAGTGGCATCACTTGCTGTCCCACCTCATATTCTCTGGCTCGGGTCCCACAGTCACACCAGACTTTCTGCCGCAGTTGTGCAGTGGCCAAATGCTCCTGGGCAAGCCCCATGAGCTCCTTAAGGTGGGTCCTGAAGTTCACTCCACAACAGACTCCCTTTGGGAGGCACGGTCAACTTTCCATTCATCCTGAATCAAATCTAGGGGCCCCACACCCTGTGACCAAACAGGAGCTCGAAAAGTGAGAACCCTGTGGATTCCTGTAGGACTTCCCTGTATGCAACTAGAAGATGAGGCAAATATTTGTCCCAGTCCCACTTATACTGGTCTTCAAAAGTCCTTAGCAAAGTCTTAAGGACTGAATTAAATCACTCCACCAGACCATCAGCTTGGGGATGGTATGGTGAGGTTTTGAGCTGCTTTACCCCACACTTCTCCCACAAACTACTCATTAACCCTGACATGAAACTGGCACCCCGATCTGACAGTATCTCCTGGGGAAAGCCCACCCGGCTAAATATTCCCAACAGTGCATCTGCCACTGGTTCCGCCTCAGAGGATGAGGGGCCACTGCCTCTGGATATCTTGTGGCATAGTCAAATACCACCAGGATATACCACTTGTCAGTGTGACTTGGGGTGCTTAGTGGCCCCACTATATCCACAGCTACCGTCTTGAAGGGTTCATCGATAATGGGCAGGATCACCAAAGCTGCCTTGGCCTTGTCCCCCATTTTCCCCACTCGCTGGCACTGTGGACAAGTCCTGCAATAATTTGCCACATCCTTGCCAATACCAGGCCAGAAGAAATTGTTGGTCAGCTGCTTTCTCGTGTGCCTCACCCCCAAGTGGCCTGAAAACGGGATATCATGGGCAAGGGCAAAAAGCTGCTGACGGTGAATCTTAGGGACTACCAGCTGCTGGAGCACCTCACCATCTAGCCCTTCCTCTAGTGTACCAGCTGCTGGAGCACCTCACCATCTAGCCCTTCCTCTAGTGTACATTCTCTGTACAGCAGCCCATTGTCCCAGTAAATGGACTCTTTACCCCCATGAGGACCTTTAGCCCTATTAGCTATTTCCCTCAGTTTTTGCAAGGTAGGGTCAGTGCACTGTGCTGCACTCAGCTGCCATTGTCTGACCCTTCCCAGCACCCCTTCAGAAGGAAGTCCTGTGGGCTCCTCTATTTGTGACTGGGATTTAGGACTGCTACTTCTAGCCAGCCCTTCCCCAATGCTAGCCACTTCCTCAGCTGCTGAGGAAGGGGCTGGACCAACTTGAGTCACCCCTCTTCCCCCTCAGAAGCGTGCCCTTTTGCCTGACTACGTGTTGCAACACACACCAGTTTTCTTCCTGTGGTCAAACTCATTCCCGATAATCACATTTACAGAGAGGTCCTCTACGACCCACACCTCCTTTTCTCCATGGCCCCCCTCCAAGCTCAGGAAGACTCTATCCATTGGTATTTGGACTGCTGGCCCTGTGAATCTCCAGACCCTGGAGTATTTCCCAGGCAACATCTGCTCTGCCCGGATGAGATCCTGCCTCACCAGGGAGATGTAAGCACCTGTGTCCCTCAGTATCTGTGTTGCTGTTCCATTAACTACAATGGGATGCAGATTCTCATCAGAGAAGAGTGGGTCTTCAGGTTGGGTGCACCCCACAAACAAACCAGTGCTATTTTGATCACCCCTCCCCCATGCCTCTGCCCCTTAACCATTTTCTGAGGGCAGTTATATCTCAAGTGCCCCACTTGATTGCAAATATGACATTTCTTGGGTCCTGTCTCATGAGTCCCTTTAGAACCAGAGGGTTCTGCTTTGGGCTCAGGTGGAGGCTGGTTTCCTTTGGGCTGCCCCCCATGGGATACCTTATAACCATGTGCTGCCCTCCCACCATGAGATTTACGCTGTGCGTATGGCCTGCTAGACATGTACATGTCAGCGCTGGCTGCCACCTCTTTTGAGGAGGTGCATGGCCTGTCTAGGAGCCATACTCGCATATCCTCAGGTACAATTTTAAGAAATTGTTCTCTCACCAAAACATCTTTGATTAGTTTCACAGTATCTGCTTTAGCCTTCTCCACCCACCTATCAAGGTAAGTACACAGTTGAACCTGCAGTTCTACATAACTGTTTTCTGGGCTTTTCTTTAACTCCCTAAATTTCCTTCTATAAGACTCAGGAGTTAATTTAAAATGTTTCAACAACACTGTTTTAACTTTATCATAATCAGCATAGTCTTCATTACTCATTTTAGAAAATGCATACACAGCCCTCCCCGTAAGTAAGGGTGTGAGATAAGATGACCACGGAGCCTTAGTCAATTGGAATTGCTCACAAACTCTCTCAAATTACCTTAAAAATAGATCAAGGTCATCTCCATCTCTAAATTGAGGGAACAATTTAGGATTAATTTTGGCTTCACGAGGTGAACTCTCTCCACTATTACTCATTTTTTTGCTGGCTGCA
The DNA here is from genome assembly GCA_016271365.2 of Neoceratodus forsteri. Classification (NCBI taxonomy): domain Eukaryota; kingdom Metazoa; phylum Chordata; order Ceratodontiformes; family Ceratodontidae; genus Neoceratodus; species Neoceratodus forsteri. The sequence continues at coordinate 651,367,344 of CM028135.1, forward strand.
TAGGGTCATCATCTCCTCCTCATGCTGTCATTCTCTTTCTCTTTCTTCATGTTCTTTCTGTCTATCCTGGTGTTCTCTTTCTCTACATTCTTTCTCTCTGTCTTGCCATTTTTTCTCTCTGTTTGCCAGTCTCTTTTCTTCCAGTTCTTTCTCTGCTTTCAGTCTTCGTGTTTTTGCTTCAGCATCCAGTCTTTTCACCTCCAACGCCTTGTCTTGCAGCAACAGCTGCAGTTGCAGTACATCAAGCTGGTTTGGGGGGTCCACTACAACAGTTGCTGCCTCACCCCCAGAGACTGTTTGCTTCTGGTCATGTGCCACAAGGGCAGCTATGAGGTCTGCCTTTTTCTTGTGTTTTAGACCTTCAAGCTGAACCCTCTTTTCCTGGCACTTTTCATAAAGCTGTTGCACAGTAAGTGAGTCATACTCTGTGGAGCTCATTCTGTACTGCTACACTATGCTGTGCTAACTAGAAAAGAAAAAAAAACAGTTGTACAAGTGTATTCTTGTATATATCCTGTTTTGCAACTGCTAAGGTAAATGTTCCACTGGCAAACACTATATCTCAGTGTGCTAAGCAGTCCGCTATCATCACCCCACCATTGCCAACCAATTGTGACAACCCACCTCTCTCTCTGGGCTGGAACAGCTTTTAGAGAGGTGTTTGTCCTCGGGTATTCGCTGCCACCAGCTGGAGCCGTCCAGTGCCAACCTCCAAGTTTACAAACTTGGGTAATTAAATGTGTAATTGCACAACTCAAAGTCTGGTAGTGTGTCTCTCAGGTGGCGGATGCTAAACAGAGTTTATCTCAGCAGATGGAAACCATGTATTACCTTAGAAAAATGACATCACAGTCACAACTGTTGAGTAAATAAATAGCTTTTTACTTAACAGAAAGTGAACAGAGCAGTACAGGATATTTATTTACAACATAAGAGAATAACACTGATGCAGGAAAAGTAAACAAATGTTTTTAAATAACAGATGACAAAAGAAAAAGGCTATTATTGCAATATGCTAGTATTAAACTTACCTTTCCCTGTCCTTTCAAGATAACACTGGGCCCTATGCTAGCTGCCAGCTCCCATGGACATAGCTAGAAGGGTAGGCGCCAGGCTTATGTTTCTCCCTTCAGCTTCAAGAGTAACTAAACCCACACTCACTGTCTTTCAGCATCTTATATACTGTCTTGAGAAAAGGTGATTCCTATTCCCCTTTTGAATGCACCAACCATCCACCATGTATGTATTAAACTTAAGTTTATACAGTATTTGAGTGAACCAATCCCTTTAAACTGTGAGTCTGTGTGGACAGGTCCACTCGAGATTTATGACCCAGGTCTTATCTAGCCAGATGCTGCTGGGCAGTGGATTTTAGCCTGTGTGTGTGTGTGTGTGTGTGTGTGTGTGTGTGTGTTTTTAAACTGCTAAAAAATATTAGCTAGAGAATCTAAACACCAAGCACATAATCCAAACCATTAAATCCTTCCTTCCCATTTTGTCACACTCACCAACTTGGAAAGAGTATGGGTGGGGGAACCACTGGGGTTCAGTGACCACAATGCTATATGGTTAGAAATGGCCCTGGGCACTAGTAAGCCCTCGACTAAGGCTGACGTGTTGGACTTCAGGAAGGCAGATTTCAATCACACTGTTTACAAAACACATCACGCTGCAGAGCTCCGGACGTCTTTGCTAAGAGACTGCTGTGTCAGTCCCAGACCTTCTTGTTCTAAGTGGAATGAAACCTTTAATTCTGTAATTATACAGGATTCCTTTGTGATTGACTCATCCTTCACTGGATGTCTGAGTTACCTCCTGGCTCTGGAGTGCAGGTGATTTTTGGTTTAATACAGATTTCAATCATATAAGGGAAGTTGTGCTGGACAGGTTAGCTGGGGTAGACAGCATCAGGGCAGTGGGGGAAAGATGGGGGTTATAAAAGGGGCCATTCTCGACGCAATAAAAATATGCAAGAGAACAGCTGTCAAGAGAAACAAGTATAAGAGATCAATCTGGTTGTCTGAAAGGGTCAGGGAGGCAAGGAGGACTAAAAAGATAAGGTAAAAAAAAAGCAGAGGGATGAAGAATGGGACGAGTACCAGGAGAGAACTAGAGGCCAAGAAGGTAGTCAGGATTGCAAAGGCAGGCACAGAGCTATGTATTGCAGATACTAGAAAGGGGAAAATGTGTTCTTTACATATATAAGAGAACAAAGAAAGACAGGAAGGGTCATTTTCAGGCTAATGAAGGGGGTCAAGGTAACAGAGGAGGACAGCAGAAAGCAACTGTGCTAAATGACTACTTCCACTCGATATTCACTAAGGAGAATAGCCAGCCCTTGTCAGAGAGCAGCAAAAAAGGCAGCTGATAGAGTGGTCCCAGAAATGATTGTAACCCCCTTGTTACCTGGGGTTACTAGAATCCCAGTAAGACCTAGTGGTAGGCAGGGAAGGCAGCTTGTGTGAAACTCCAGTTAAATGGGTTTCACACTGTCTCACTCTGTTCTCAGTCTCAGCTGAGACTGAGGGATGACATCACCAATAGAACTATCGCAGCTGCATGAGCCACATTAGAATCTGCAGCAGAGGGAGTTGGTTAGAACGTAGTCAGTCTTCAGTCAGTCTTCAGTGAGTGTGTGTGAAGTTGGGAGCTCGCTGAGAAAGCAGCTCAGTGAAGGCTCTAGGAGCCTCAGCCCTGACAGAGGGCTACTATTAAGTAGAAGGGTGTGTGTCTCCACCTTAAAGAGAGACACAAAAGATAACTGAAGTGGTGGAGTCCACTGTTTTCGGGTCTTAGTGCCCCCTCCCTCTGGGGGGGCAGGAAAGGTTTCCCTGCAGATTCCTGGGGCAACCCCCTAGTTCTGCTTGTGAAGGAATAGCTGTCTATGTGTTCCAGTGTTTATTTGGAAGAAAAAGAAGATTTGTGAGTCACCTGTGGGGCACCTGCAACGTGAGGGTGAGTGTCTGCTCTTGCGAAAAGGGCCTATGTTTTTCACCCTGGGATTTGTGTGACAATGTGAGGATTGAACTATTAAATATTGGGAAGCCTAGAGTAATGGGCTAAGCAAAGTAAAAGAAGGTTCAAGTCCAGAGCTTGTTGGGATGCAAATGATATGTAGAGGAGATGTGACAGACGTCTACCCAGAATCTACATTTGAAAGTTCGGTAAAGGAATTGTTCAGTTTCCAGAGAAATGGCCGAGTATGGGCTGTGGGAGCTGGAGGTGGGTGGCCCCCCATCTTTAGTGACCAGGTCCACCTCAACGGATTTCTTCTGTGAATTTCTACTTTGCCTCAGGCACTTGGCCAGTGATGGGGGAAGTACCCAGATGTGGGATTGTAAGGAAAATTCTCTCTAGGAGTCAAAGACTCTAGTGTGGTTTGGGAAGCCACAACAGGATAATTGGTTCATTCCTCAAATGGACCGTGGATCAAGTGGCTGGTGGGGGAGCCGGGCCAGTGGGGAAAACCCAAGTATGTACAAGTCAGGCTGTGTACCCAAAGCTGCATGCAAGTCCTGGCTGTGTGCCTGGTGTGTTTAAAGCCTGAGGACTGAAAATAGTGATAAAGTGTTCTGTTGTCTCTAATCTGCATTACCAGGAATGTAGCCCCATGGGGGGCCATCTATGCTTTGTTTGTTCAGCTTGGATGTGAATAAAAGCCACACTGAATAATCCCATTCCTGGTTCTGGACATTACATTTATTGCTTCCTGTGTTTGGATTTACTTGGGTGCCCCTGTGCAGAGTAGCCAAACCTAGGTCCCCTGTGCCGAGTAACCTCATCCTCCCTGAAACCAGGTCCCCACCAGGTACTGCTGTCAGCTTCAACAGCATGCCCTTTGACACTGTGGATCATGAACTCCTAATCTCCTCTCTGAACTCCATAGGCCTTGACCCACTCTCTCTTAAATGGTTCAGATGCTATCTCTCCGGAAGATTACAACTGGTAAAAAATGAAGGTGATCTATCTACCTCCAAACCACTCCTAAAAGGTGTACCGCAAGGCTCCATCCTGGGCCCCATCCTTTTGCCATTTACATCAACAATATTGACTCCAATCTCTCACAATCTAATATTCACCTTTTGCAGATGACACTGTACTATATGTCAGCAATCCCTCACCATCAAAGCCTGTGAGCTTCTACAGTCTGAATTCTCCCTCCTTCAGCACAACTTATTAGAAAAGAAATTACTACTAAATGCCAAGAAAACCAAAGCTATGTTCTTTGCCACCAAGAACTGCTCTTCCACTGTCCCATCATTCACCCTCCCAAACTCTCTACCATCCTGGTGAAAATCTGGAATATGTAGACAAATTCAAATATCTTGGAGTATGGATTGACAATAAACTTGACTACACTACCCACATTGAGGAGCTACTGAAAAAGCTAAGACAAAGACTTGGCCTATTCTATAGGATCAAACACTACCTGACCAGAGATTCCAAACAAAGATTAATCCTAGCATCATTCCTGTCCCTCATTGATTATGCTGACTTCCTCTATGGTCACTGCTCCCTCTCCCATTTAAATAAATTAGATACCTTGTATCATAGAGCTATTAGATTCATTACAGACCTTCCCTCCAGCACCCATCATTGCTCTCTCTACAATGCAGTCAGTTGGACATCCCTGCAACAAAGAAGAAAGAAAAATGCTGCTATCTGGATCTACAAAGCTCTGACAAACAAACTCCCTTCATACATCTCAGACTGTTTCAACCGGATCACATCCAGGCCTTACACTCTGAGGATCAATAAACTGATCATGCTGAAGATTCCTATCACCTGCACCGGTATGGAAGAGCTGCAATCAGCTATTCCTAGCACTTATCTGGAATTCTCTTCAAAAGACATTGAAACTGGATACCCTCATTCCTTTAGCATCCTTCAAAAAGCTGTACACAGTCTATTCCCAGAATCATGCAACTGCTTCCACAAGGCCTAGTCCTCCCACCTCTCCTCCCACACCCTCTCTCCTCCACCCCTTTTTTTTGAAGCTCCCCCTATTTCTCTATCGTCCTTCTAGCTCGTTCTCCATCAAACTTCATACATATATGCCAACCCAAGTCCCACTATCCAAGCTTTATCCCTACTAAACTGTTTGTTTCTCGACTTTAATAGGATTTAGGTTTATTGTCATTTTGCCTTGTATATATGTAAATATTTGTATATCTGTCTCATTCATAAATGATTGTATTTGTGTTTATTCATTACCATGGTTTTGTGTAAAATTTGTAACCTTTTATTGTTATGACCACTCAGGTCCATCTTGTAAATGAGCTATGCTCAATGATGTTCGCCTGAATAAATAAAGATTTTGATTGATTGATTGATTGATTGAGCATGCCACCTGTCATTTTGCTAAAAAGACAGGGGTGAGGGGTTACATGATAATGCAGAAATGTATTAGCAAAAGAGTCAAAAAGGGGCAAGCAGCCTTAAAGTGAACAGTACCCTGGGATTGGAAGTGACACATCTGAGGGCACTAAGAGAACTGGCATCAATGTTTGCTGAACCCCTGCCAGGGCTATTGATAGCTCTATGCAGCAAGGGGTGGCTCTCAGGGACTGGAGGTGGGTGGACATGATTCAACTGCATATGAGAGGTGACAAGGAGCAGCTGGGAAACTACTAACCCATCAGCCTTACTTCTGTGGTAGAGAAAAAGGTGGAGACATTACTCAAAGAAGATCTAGTGGATGTAAAGATGTTAATTAGCAAATGTAATTTGCATATGCCTTGCTAATGCACATGCAGTAGCCTATATATAGAGAATACTGGATGGGCAACTATGCAGAACCAGTGTGTTCTGCCGCAGAGGGGTTCAGATTATCCCTCGAGAGGTCCATGGGAATCAGAACCCTCAGGTGGCAAAAGACATTGGTTGTGTATAGAGTTGCTCATCCTGTATTTTTTATAGTATATAGTACTGTGTGTTTGTGAGTTCTTTTGCTTTCAAAATGAAACTGGCTCATGTAGTCTCTAGAGGGTCTAGAATGCTGTTCTACCACAGTAGGTTAGAATCACATTCCATGACCGTGGAACTGTGGTAGAACAGCATTTTAAAAGGGATGGAATTCTATACAGAACAACACTCCATTATACACCATATATATATATATACATTTATATATATATATATATATATATATATATATATATATACATATATATATATATATATATATATATATATATATATATATATATATATATATATATATATATATATATATATATATATATATATATATTTATACATATATTTATACAATGGGGTGGCTGATAAACGTAAATAAAAACCCATAGTCTCACTGCAGTGAGATAAATCCTTGTGACGTAGCAACTGTGAGATTATTTATATTTACACACACAGTTGCTACGTCATCAGCCAATATTCTCACTGTGGCTACATCACTACAAACACTATGCTCAGCACAGTACCCTTCTAAGTAAAACAATTTGTAAACATCACCCTCTTTAAAAAAGATCTGCACAAAATGTTGAGATCACTAAATTGCACCATATTTGAAACACACTCTCGTTCTATACAAGAGAAATGCACCTTGGAGCTAAACCTGTGCCAAAAATCAAATCTTCAAACTATTTCATATATCCCCACACTATATACTGGAGCACGTTGTAGCTTTTTGTACAGTCTTCACATTTTGTATCTTACCAGTACCTCAGTTCCTCAGTCGTCATGGTAAATTTTAAGAAAAGCACTCCGTGAAAGCGAAACTACTGCAACAGCACTGTGCCACTGCCGATAACAACATACAGTAACTCCGCAATAAAATACACACCCATCAGAGTATACAGCATACTGGATGGCAAATAACCATGACAGACGCAAAAAGGAACACCAAAGGAATGATAAACCATAAAACAAAAATAAATATAAAAAAACAACATCCACGAAGACAGGAATTAAACTCCCACCCACTCAAGACATTAAACCAATTACAGCACACACAGACACAAACCTCAACCAATCACAAACAACAACCCCAAATGCCAACCAATAACAAAACACAACTACTTCCCATTCATACTTCCAACCATTCACATACCAACAGTCACCTCCATTCACACCACAAAGCAAAATCTCACAGAAAAAAGCATACTAAACTGAGTAGAAATGCAAATAAAGTGAGATTATTGTCCATATCTCACTGCTGCCCATCATGTATCCCATATATATATATATTATATATATACACACATACATATATACACACATATATCTAAACCCTTATTTGGTGGGCAGTAGCCCACGCTTTCTGCAGTTTGTTCTAAGTGTTATACAGTACAGTAAACATTCCAGCTCACTCCACGTTAGTGTCTGCGTGATTATTACATAGTGTCAGAATGGACCACCTGCAGCCTCCCATTGCTCTCAGTCTACATGGAAATGTTGCAAAAACTGGAGAAGATTTAAGCAGCAATTTGAAATTTGCTCTGTTGCCAGTGGACTTGCTGAAAAATCCCAGAAAATCCAGACTATAACCCTTCTGCACGTGGCTGGCCCTGATGCATTGGAGGAATTCAATACTTTCATTTGGGAAAAAGAGGACGAGAAGGAGCAACTGAATAAAATTATGGGACAGTTTGAGAGGTATTGTAACCCAAGAAAGAATGTGACTTATGTTCAATATTAAGAGCCAGAGTCTGGGTGAGTCCATTGATTCATAAGTAACTGAACTGAGGCTAAAGGCTAAATCTTGTGAATTTGGAGATTTAACTGAATCGTTGATCAGAGATAGAATTGTATGCGGCATACAGAGTAAGCATGTGAGATGCAGACTGTTGAGAAAAGCAGACTTAACATTAGATGATACCATAGATATATGCAGGGCTGCTGAACTGAGTGAAACACAGATTAAATGCTTACATGGCAATGCTCAGGATGAAAGTAGCAGTTGTGCAGGAAGAGAGAGTAAAAGCAAGTGACAATGTGAGCAAAAGGAGTTATGTACCTCGAACGAATAAAGTCAAATGTAAAAAATGTGGTTGTGGGCACGAGAGAAACAAATGCTCAGCATGTGGACAGTATTGTAGATTGTGCCACAGAAAAAATCACTTTGCTAGAGTATGTCTTGTGGGTAAATGCAATGAGATCCATGTGGTTGAAGAAGATGTCCAGGAAAATGAAAATACTTTTAGTATTGAGACTGTGACTACCTATAAACCCGAGACTGACTGGAAAGTAAATCTGAGCATAAGTGGGAAAATGGTGACGTTCAAATTAGACAGTGGAGCACAGTGTAATGTGAAGCCTTTTCAGACGTATAAGACATTGTCTGGAGAAGCTGTTCAAAGATAGTCAGCTAGATTAGTTTCCTGTTCTGGGTATAAACTTGATGTGAAAGGCAAAGTGATGTTACTAATATGTTTTAAGCAAAAGTGTTACCTGTTGTCATTTCAAGTGATTAATGCAAATGTGATCCCAGTGTTGGGCCTATCTACTTGTTTGGAAATTAAGCTTATAATGATGCTATTTTCAGTAGATGCTGCAAGTGGAAGTGCAGGGGAAACCACAGAAGGAATACTGGCTGAATTTGCTGATGAATGTGAGGAATTAGGATGCTTAGAGGGTGAATACCACATTAAAACAGATAAGACAGTCAGCCCTGTGACCTACCCCCCTGGGAAAATACCTTTCACATTGTAAGACAAAGTGAAAATTGAGCTAGATAATAAGGAAAGATTGGGGGTTATTGAGAAGGTGAAGAAACCCACACGCTGGGTCAGCTCGATGGTGGTTGTAGAAAAACCAGAGAAAGTATGAGTTTGCTTAAATCCCAGAGATCTTAATAGAGCAATTAAAAGGGAACATCACCGGATGAAAACAGTTGAAGAGGTTGCAGCCAAGCTAGCAGGGGCCAAAGTGTTCACAGTGTTAGATGCTGGGCATGTCTTCTGGCAGATTAAACTGGGTGGGCCTAGCTCTGATCTAGTGACATTTAATACACCTTTTGGGAGGTGCAAGTTCAAGTGTCTCCCTTTGGGATTAGCGCAGCACCAGAAGTCTTCCAAAGGAAAATTTCACACATTTTTGAAGGGCTCGAGGGCACAGAGGTCATTATGAATGCCATCCTAATATGAGAAGCTAATGTACAACAGCACAATGAGAGGTTACAGAATGTTCTACAAAGAGCCAGAGATAAGCATTTGTCTTTAAACCTAAAAAAACTTGAAAATCAAAATGTCAGAGGTCCAATATATCAGACACAAGTTAAGTAATGACGGGCTATTGGCAGACCCCGAGAAGATAAAGGCAATTACCCAGATGCCTGTTCCCCAAAATAAGACTGACTTACAGAGATTTATAGGCGTGGTAAACTACCTGGAAAAGTTAATTCCGAACCTATCTATTGTAAGTAAGCCATTGGGAAAGTTACTAGAGAAAAAAACAGCATGGCATTGGGAGGAGCTCCACCAACAGGCATTTCAAGAACTGAAAACAGTTGTCACAAACTTCTCAGTGCTGGCCTACTATGATCTAAGGAAACCTGCTGACTTATGGTATTGGGTGAATGTAGCACAGACAAGATCCCACTTGCGATGTTCTGCTGTAAGAAGCACGTATGGTTCTACAGTGACAGGGGTCCTTTCAGTGTGCGGTATGAACCTCTGCCCCATCACTGTAGACTGCCATTGGGGAAGGCGAAGGGCACTGCCAGGGTGGTGCCTGTCTGAGCTGCTCCCTTGGTGGAGTGGCTAGAGCACCTGCCTCTGGTGAAGTTGGGGACCTGGGGCTGTGGTTCAGTTCTCCTCAGGTCCCACTATGAAGTTTTTTTTTTTGTGGAAACAAAAATAATTCCCCGCTCCAATTTTTTTTGTTTCCCCAAAGTCCATGACCTTCTGGAGTCGATTATATTTAGTCCGGGGGTGTGGGGTGCAGGGGCAGAGCCCCTCTAAAAACAAAGATAGTGCTCCTGTGTAAGTCGTATTTATTCTGGTCGGCATGTTGTGCCGACGTTATTATGCCGCACGTTGATTTGCACGTGGCATTCTCGATGTGCTTGGTTTTAACCATGACATAATGGCCCCGTGCCTTGACTCATTTATTGACGCATCTTCAGAAGGGCTGGGTGCATGTCTGCTGCAAGAAGGCATGCCTATTGCTTTTGCTGCCAGATCAGTTAATAAAGCTGAGAGAAATTATGCATAAATTGAAAAGGAAATGCTAGCTTTTGTGTTTGGTTGTCCAAAATTCCACCAATATATCTATGGCAGACCAAGGGTCCACATTGAATTAGACCACAAGCCCCTAGAAACCCTTTTCAAAAAAACACTGGCCACAGCCAAACTGAAAATTCAACGCATGATGCTAAAACTGCAAAGGTATGATTTATGAGTACAGTACAAAGTGGGTTAAGAACTTCATATATCAGATGCCCTGAGCAGGGCTGTGGGAAAAAATTCTGTGCCAGAAACTGAACTAGACAAATATGAGGTTCACACGGTGGACTATACGCCTATCAGTGATGAAAAAAATGAAATTTGTTTTAGCAAGAGACTGACAAAAATTCAGCATTGGTCAAGTTGAGAGACACTGTTTTGAATGGATGGCCCCAGGAGAAAACATCAGTGTACCCTGAGATAAGGCAGTACTGACAGTTCAGAGATGAAATCTCAATGGAAAATGTACTTTTGCTGAAGGGGGATAGACTGATAGTTCCCTGCATCACTGAGACCAGACATGTTAACCAAATCACACAGCAGACACTTGGGCATTGAAAATGCAAGTGCAGGGCCAGAGATCTTTTATTCTGGCCAGGGAAGAACAGTCAGAGTAGTGACACGGTGGCTCAGTGTGGTATTTGCAACCAATTCAGGAAAGCACAATCTAGAGAGATGCTGCAGCCACATGAGATACCAGAGAGACCTTGGCAAAAGGTTAGGGCTGACCTATTTGAATCTGAAAGGTAAAATTATCTGGCAATGGTTGACTACTACTCCAGATTCATTCAGATATCCAATTGCAAAATACAACAAGTGAAACAGTGATTAACCATATTAAATCACAATGTGCAAAGACATGGTATCCCAGAAATACTTGTAACAGATAACAGCCCACAATTGGCCTGCATTGAATTCAGAAACTTTCAATGAAAGAATGAGTTTAAACATGTAAAGTCTTTGTCAAGATACCCCCAGAGCAATGGCATGATAGAAGGAGCCATTCAACCAATAAAGAGACTGCTAAAGAGAGCACAAGTGGATTGTCAAGTCTCTTACTTAGCTCTCTTGGAACTGAGAAATACCCCACTGGAGGGGCTAGGATCGTCAACACAGCTGCTTATAGGCAGCAGAACTAGAACTTTAATGCCTACCAGATCTGAGCTACTTAAACCAAAAGTGCCAGAAGTTGATGTGCGAGCTACATTGCGAGAGACTCAAGAAAAACAAAAATCTTAATTACAATTTGCGTGCCTGACCACTCCTAACCTTACAGCCGGGGCAGCCTGTTTACTTGTGAGCACCTGAGAATATCTGGACTCCTGCATCTGTGGAATGCCATGCAGAAAAGCCATGCTCTGATGTAGTCCAAAAAAATGAGAAATTATATTGAAGAAACAGGAGGGACCGTTTGTTAACCCCTGAGCCAAGCTGCTCCTGTGACCCACAAAACTCATACATCCGAGGAGAAGAAGAGAGAAGACAGCTGGATGACATGATGGAGGATGATGGGATCCTAGAGGTGCCTGCAATGGAGGTCCTTCCACAAGTGATGCCAGGGCAGTTACGAAGTGAGCCGGTGGAGTCGGCTCCACCCCTGAGCAGTCAGGACCAATTGGCTGGCACCTGCTTCAGTCAGAGAATTAGCCATGTCAGTGGAAGGAAGATCAGAAGGCCCACCTAGCATCGTGACTACATAGACTCACAAAAACTTTACGCTACATAGAACTTTAAACATTTTATGTTTGGGGAAAAATGTTTAATTGAGAAGGGAGATGTAAGCAAGCTAATTAACATACGCGATTTGCATATGCCTTACTATTGCGCATGCGCTAGCCTATATATTTAAACCCTTGTCTGGAGGGCAGTAGTCCACACTTTTTGCAGTTTGTTCTAAGTGTTATGCAGTACAGTAAACCTACCAGCTCACTCTATGTTGGTGTCTGCGTAATTATTACAGTGGAATACCTGGAGAAAAATGGACTTCAGGATAGTAAGCAGCACACATCTGCGACAGGGAGATCTTATCAGACCAACCTGATAATATTCTTTGACTGAGTAACCAAGGTACTTGATGAGGGCCACACAATCGATTTCCTCTACTTTAACTTCAGCAAAGCATTTGACCTGGTGCCACAGTGAAGGCTGCTGAAGAGGATGGAGGATGAGGGAACAGCTAATGAAATAGTAAGGTGGATAGGGAGTTGGTTGAAGTGGAGGCAACAGAGAGTTGTGGTGAATGGGGTCAGATTAGAGAAAAGAGAGGTCACTAGAAGAGTACCAAGGTATTGGTTCTGAGTCGAGTACTCTTCAATATGTTCATTAGTGACATAGGAGAGGGAGTCCTGGGCAGGTTGTGCCTATCTGCAGATGATACTTAACTCTGTGGTAGGGCTGACAATGTAGAGAGGATAAAGGAGTTGCAGAGAGACCTGCAAAGGTTGGAAAATTGCCCAAATTTTGGCAGCTGAAATTCAGTGCCAAAAAAGGGCAATGTTATGTATGCACTTAGAGAACAAAATCCCCAGAACAGAGTATTGCATGGGGAGGTGGGTCAGTTGGACACAGCATCAGAGAAAAGGGACCTAGGGGTCATCATTAAGTGCTCCCTTAAACAAGTCAGGTAATGTAACAAGGCCTTCAGCAAGGCTAACAGGATGGTACGGTGCATCAGGAGAGGGTTCAACAGTAGAATGCAGGAGGTACTATTACCATTGTATAGGACATTGATGAGGCCACAGCACCGTGCCCTGTTCCAAAGTCCCCAGCTAAAAAAAGGACAGGGGCAGACTAGAGAAGGTACAACGTATGGTGACCAAGATGATTCAGGGCCTGGAGGGCACATCCTATGAGGATCGGCAACAGGCACTGAACATGTATTCACTCAAAACCAGAAGGGAGAGTGCGGATGCTATAGAGGCCTTCAAGTTCCTGAAGGGAATTAACAAGGTGGAGTGTGAGAAGCTATTCACCAGGAACAGGGAAGATAGTGTAACCCCTAGGTGGCGCTATTCCAAGGGCTACTACCCCTGTCTGCATGGTTAGTTGCAGGTTAAGGGGCCTGGGTACTGAAACAGGTGCCTCCACTGTAACCCTCCTCTTTCCCTTCTAGTGGCCTAGACAACATGCAACAAACACTTTCTCAGTAGCCCCTATTCAGCATACAATTCCCCACACCGTTTGCACTTACCACCAGGGCTGGTTCCACCAGTTCAACGCTGGAGACCCCCTGTGAAACAAGGTTAGGCACAGTAAATAACAATAGTATAATGCTTCTGGTACAAATTGGAACCACAGTTAGATTAAATGCAAAAAGAGTCAGATTTGATTTATTCAAGGGAATTGAACAAGGGAGGGGCGTAATCAGTTTGACCGATTCTAAAACTGCTCTTGTTAGGCAATCATGCATGCACTTTTAGTCCCTGCACATTCACACGCTCTGGGTACCCAGCTGGAAGTAAGGTGGGCTAGCCTGGAATGTTGCCCCGGGGTAGGCAGGCGTTGCAGCTGGTTGGGGCCCTGTGCTGAAAAGAAAAGGCATGCACAACCACACACAATTTGTAATCCAGAGCCAGAAGGCTCAGCTCGTTTAAGGAAAAACAACAATGCAATCAGATGACAACACTTGAGATTTAGCTGTTGTTGCAGGGAGCTACCCTGATTGTTACTCATTCTACCCAATATGAGACACAGGCTAGATGAAATGGAGACTGCAGGTTGATGACTGGTTTGCCAGGATAGGTAGGGCCCACACGAATCACCGAGGTGTCATTCCTGTTCGAGATGGTTGAGCAGGGGGCTGATCCCCGGGTGAGTCTCTCATTGATGATGGTTTCTGTGCCTGAAGCAGCTGGCTAGGCCAGGTGGCAAGACCCAGCCTGGGTGGAACAGTTTGGATTTTGAGTCCGGAAGTGCTGGATGCAGCTTCCAGCAAGTGTGGCATATTTACACAGTGGGGAACCAAATTGTGACCCACTAACAGCACACAGCACATTTATAATCAAGCAATCACCATACCACAATGCAGAAGGCAGTACGGCTGCAATATCAGTGTCTTTGAGCAAAACCAGGATCTCTGTGGTAAATGGATGTCCTGACAGGCCGATCACTTACAGCAAATTTACGGTCTTCATCAGGTTCAAATCTGGTCACTCTTCAGTGGCTTTGTCACACTCCAATTTGGATACAGTCCGATTGCTAAGCCTTTCAAAGGATTCCCTCGAGAGAGACTGCAGGCAGACAGGCCAAACTCAGCCTTTTCACCAGTCTCCCGTATGAACTACACAGGAGCTGCTGCTCAAACCACTCGAGATGTTTACTCTTCAAACTCTAACTTCAGACTCACTGACTGCAGCAGGCAGCTTGGGAATTTCCCTTCAGTCCAAAAAGGTTCTGGTTGGTTTATCCATCAGTCTGTCAAAGCAAGGGCTCCCCCTCCAGGTGCATTTAAGCACCAAAGTCTCAAAACTACAATTCCTAAAGAAATTCTCTCCCACAAGATCTCTGGGGACAGACTCCATTTTAGGGTCCCCAAAGGTACTGATTGGCCCATTCTGGCAGTCCAGGACCAAGATGGTGGTGATAAACAGAACTGTCCATGCTGCACAGAAGGCAGGTTAGACAAACTACAATATCATTACTATTCTAATAAATAATCATCAAATAAGTACAGCTTCTAACAGAGCTCCCTCTGCGCAACTAGCGATGGTAGAATGGAGCGATTATCTGGTAGCCTGGGTGGGACTCGAGCATAAGAATACTCAGCCTCCTCCCAGATCAGATAAGCACCACAAAATAGGCAGCTCTTAAAGAGACAGAGCACAGAGGCATCAAGACACTCTCATAAACACTTTTAAAATGCTAAGACACAGGATACCAGCCTGGCAGTGGGCAAGATAACCTAATATTCTTCAGGTGACGCTACCTCTGGCTGGAAGCTGCAACACTGGACTTAGGATTTGCAAGAAAGCGAGTTGTGCTCACAACAGAGGGAGGTGAACCTTACAATTTACAATTGTCTTTGGTTTGAAGCAGATTCCTTAGGAAAGTTAATATCCTTCAGGTGGAGGATACTTCTAACTGAAAGGTGAAATAAGGAACTTGGAATTATCAGAAAAGGCAGTCTTTCAATCAACAGAGGGTGGTGGACCTTGCTTTACTTTTGTTACAATTGTTAAGATTTTCAGTGCAGGAAGAGTTTAAGCCCACAGGGACTGAATACTGTTTACTGTGTCTGTCCTTGTGCACAGCAAACGTGTTTTGGGGCTGACTGCTTTCAGAGCACAAGTCACCAGGCTGTTTTGGGGCTGGGGAGGTTTACCTGTGTCTGACTTGGAAGTTTGGATTTTTCTCTGTTTGATTAGCAGGGTATTTTCTCTGTCAAATTGTTGTGTAGGGCATCTTGCTGACAGTAAGGCACTCATTGCAGTGGTAGGTCAGAGCTTTTAGCTGATTGTTTCGTTAGGGCACAGTTTAGGCTCAAACCTTCCACCCCTCACCCCCCACCCTGGAAATAGTTCCTTTATATCTGGAGTTCTGACATCATTTCCTCAAGAGGGCAAGGTGCATATCACTGTCATATCTAGCACACTGCACTGACAATATAAGCATACACATTATATAATATATATATTTCTATATAACAAACCAATCACACACACACACACACACACAAATAAATAAAAAAAACAAGGTATACAGACTTGTGGGGAGTAGTGTAATGTAATGGCTGTGGGGCAGCAGTCTTCTGGGAGTCTTTCTGGAGGCTGAGATGCTGCTCCGTTTGCAGACAACTCTCTGACCTGAAGGAGGAAGTTGCCCATCTTCAGGCCGCACTGGACAGTAGTAAGGGAACTTCCCCCATCCAGGGAGCACCAGAGCCACCACCACTACCTCAGAGGTTGCGAAGAAAGCACAGCAGTTGGACCACAGTGGACTCAGGGAGGGTAAGGGTGGTGGAACAGAGGCACACCCAGTCAGTTGTTCCACTCCACAATCCATACACCATTCTGGGGGAGCATAGTTCCCCTATGGATGCACCCGCAGAGGAGACTAAGGAGGTTGCAGACAACTGTCACAAGGGAGACCCTCAGGAAGGAGGCAGAGGACCCCACAGGGAAAGGAAGCAGCTCCTGGTGGGGGACTCAATTATTAGGGGGACAGAACTGAGGGGAGCAGGGAAAACTGAAGTAAGGTACCTGCCTGGTGCCATGGCTGGGAGGGACAGGAAGCGCATCCTTAGGATCACGAGAACAGTTGCACGGGAGTCTGAGCTGGATGTCATTGTCCACCTAGGGACAAATGACTTGGCTCATCATGAGATTAGAGCAGTGCAGAAGGACTTTGCAGAGTTGGGGAGGGGCCTAAGACAAGTAGCATGCACAGTATCTTTCTCAGAGGTGCTGCCTGTCGGTGGCATGGGTGAGACGAGGGTACTTTGCACCATGCAGTTTAATGAATGGTTGAAAAAATGGTGTTGAGCACAGGGGTTTGGTTTCATTGGGGACTGGGGTTCCACCTGGAGGGACACCAGCTTATACTGGCAGGACAGTCTGCATCTGTCCAGGAAGGGAATAAGTCTTTTGGGCAATCGGTTTAAATGCTTCATTGGCAAGCTTTTAAACTAGTCAAGGGGGGAGGCACTGATAAGCAGCAGGAAAATCCCAGCCTCCACTTACAAAACAGGGTACTAAATGAGAAAAAGACCAAGGTAGAAAGGTCAGTGGGTGATGCTGCTAAAGAAGGTAAAGCCATCAAAAAATGGAGAGCAATGAGTACCAGTGCCCGCAGTCTGGGTAACAAGCTTCCTGAATTAGTGGCCTTGATGGAGGAGGAACATCTGGATATCGTGGCAGTCACAGAAACATGGTACACACAGAACCATGACTGGGACGTAAACATACCAGGATACACTATCTACAGGAGGGACAGGGAGGGTAAAAGAGGAGGGGGAGTAGCTCTCTACATAAGGGAAGGAATCAAAGCAACAGAACAAAAGGATAAACAGGGTGGAGAAGACGCTCTGTGGGTCAATTTGGAGACAGGCAATGGCACCACAATCCGCACAGGGGTTGTATACAGACCCCCCTCTCAGGGGGAGGAAATGGACAAGGAAATGATAGAAAGTATACTTAGAATGGCAGAAAAAAGGGAAATACTGCTGATGGATGATGTGAATATGCCAGATGTTAACTGGAGTGCAGTTGCTGCAGCCACTTCTAGGAGCTGAGTTATTCTAGATGCCCTACAGGGGCCATGTCTTAGACAACTAGTATTGGAACCCACTCGAGAGGGAGCAATCTTAGACCTGGTTCTCTCAAATGGAGATGGAGTGAGGATCACAGATGTAGAAGTGGGTAGCCATCTGGAAACTAGCGACCATCGACAGTATGGTTCACAATAAACACAGCAATAGAGTCAAGCCATACAAAGGCAAAAGTGCTGGACTTCAGGAGGGCTAACTTTGCCAAAATGGGTGAGTGCCTAAGGAAGGCACTAGCAAATGGGCAGGAAGGAGGGGTGGAAGAACAATGGGGTATAATAAAAATTGCCATCACAGAAGTAACAAGCCTTTGTGTGAAGCAAATAAACAAAACAAAACGATGTAAGAAACCACTATGGTTCTCAAAGGAGGTGGCAGTGAAGGTTCAAGAGAAAAAGAAAGCATTCAGAAAGTATAAGGAATCACAGAAGGAGCAGGACAGAGAATTGTATCAGTTTAAGCAAAAGGAAGCCGTGAAGGCAGTCAGAACAGCAAAGGCCTGAACCTAGGAAAAGATAGCCAACTCAGTTAAGAAGGGGGATAAAACCTTTTTAGGTACATCAGGAGCAAAGGAGGATAGTGAAGCTTAACAAAGGAGGGGGTGGGTAGAGGGTGATGGTGAAAAGGCAGAGGTACTAAACAAATATTTTTGCTCAGTATTTACAAATGAAGGGGGGGGGTACCTAAAACAAACAATAGAAACACTCTGGATACAGAAGTTGATACCAGCCCATTTACAGAAGAAAGGGTTCTGAAATAACTCTTAAAACTGAAGGTGGAGTAAGCAATTGGTCCTGATGTGATTCATCCCAGAATTCTAACAGAACTAAGGGTAGAACTAGTGACACCACTGACTACCCTCTTTAACAAATCATGGGAGGATGGGGTGGTACCTGAGGACTGGAGGAGGGCAGATGTGATTCCCCTTCACAAAAGTGGGAGCAGGGCGGAAGCAGGAAACTACAGACCTGTTAGTTTAACCTCAGTGATAGGGAAAATTATGGAATCCCTTCTGAAGGGAAGAATTGTCGAATACCTAGAGGCCAGAGGGGCACAGGACCCAAGGCAGGATGGATTCACAGCGGGAAGGTCATGCCAGACGAATCTAATAGATATCTTTGACTGGGTGACCAAAGTAGTAGATCAGGGAGGGGCTGTGGACATGGCCTACCTAGACTTTAGCAAGGCATTTGACACAGCCCCACACAAAAGATTAATATAGAAGAAGAAGAAGAATCGGCATTTATATAGCGCTTTTTCATAGATCCAAAGCGCTTTACAAGCAATGCTAGACTGGTAGTGAAGTGACTGAATGTGTGGTGGCGGCCATATCGCACATCATCACCCACACACAGCCTGGATAATTGCATGAACCGGTTTATGGGAAGGGGAATGTTGGCCAGAACACCGGGAATGTTCCCTACTCTTTGCGAAGAGTGCCCTGGGTTCTTTTACTTCCACCTGGACACCCACCAGGACAACACCAGGATGGGTAGAAGGGACCTCGGTTTAACGTCTCATCTGAAGGACGGCACACCCCAGCAGTACAGCACCCCCCAATACTGCACTCAGATGCCAGAGATTTTTAGGTGCAAGTCCAATCCCGGTGTGGGATGAGAACCCACAACCTTCTGGTTCAGAGGCGGATGTGATACCAACTGAGCCACGCTGACACCGAATACCGAATATACAAGTTAGCCAGCCTGGGAGTGGGTCCCAAGATAATAGCCTGGGTAAAGAATTGGCTGGAGAATAGGACACAGAGGGTAATAGTAAATGGAGTCCACTCCGAAGGAAGGGGGGTTACTAGTGGGGTACCGCAGGGTTCAGTATTAGGACTGGTCCTCTTCAATGTCTTTATAAGCGACATTGCAGAGGGACTGGAAGGAAAAGTATGTCTCTTTGCAGATGACACAAAGATCTGCAACAGAGTTGATGCACAAGTTGGGGTGGGAAAGGATGAGAAGGACTTGGCAAGGTTAGAGGAATGGTCAAATGTATGGCAGCTTAGATTCAATGCTAAGAGTGTAAGGTAATGCACCTGGGAAACAAAAACCCAGGGAAGAGTACACAATGGGGGTGAGATACTAACAACAACAAAAATGGAAAGGGACCTGGGGTAGTCATATCAGATGACTTAAAGGTGTGCAAGCAATGTGAGAGGAGCAGTAAGGAGGGCTGGGGGATACTGGGATGCATAGGAGAGCATCACCAGTAGAAAACAGGAAGTTGTTATCCCTCTGTACAGACAGCTGGTGAGACCCTATCTGGAGTACTGGGTGCAGTTCTGGAGACCCAGTCTTGCGAGACATAGACAGGATGGAAGCTGTCCAGAGGAGGGCAACTAAAATGGTGCAGGGTCTGCACGGAGAAGACATATGAAGAGAGATTAAAGGAGCTTAATATGTATAGCCTCGAGGAAAGGAGGGAGAGGGGGGACATGATAGAAACTTTCAAGTACCTCAAGGGAATCAACAAAGTCCAAGAGGGTAGCATCTTTCAAAAAAAGAGATGTGCAAGAACAAGGGGGCACAATTTGAAGATAGAGGCGGCTCAGAGGTAATGTAAGGAAGTATTTTTTCACAGAGAGGGTTGTGGATGCATGGAACAGCCTTCCGGAGGAGGTTGTGGAGTCAAAAATGGTGGTTGAATTCAAGCATGCATGGGACAGTCATAAGGCAATTCTAGGGGGTGGGGGTAGAAAGAAAGTAGGCTGCTGGTTAACTAGGATCTGCAGCTTATCCATTAGGTAGGGAAATGGGCAGACTGGGTGGGCCAAGTGGTCCTTATCTGCCATCAAATTCTGTGTTTCTATGTTTCTATTTAGGCACATCCAAGGAAGACTTTTGGGAACCCCCATTTGTAGGAGGGTTACAATAGGACAAGGGGTCATGAGTAGAGGTAAATGTGGGGAAGGTTTAAAAAGTTGTTAGGAAGTATTATTTTACAGAAAAAGTGGCTGAGCCATTGAATGGTCTGACAAAAGAGGTGGTGGGTGCCAAAACCTTAAATGGCTTCAGACATAGCTGGTTTAGAATCAATGGGATATTAGCTACTCAGCAGGAAGTGGGAGGCAGAAACAAAAGAGGGAACAGACCTTTAATGTTCCAAGTTAGCATCCTGAGGCTGCCCATCATGTCACCTTCATCAAAATAATAGATATACCGGATGGGCAGACCACAGAGTGCAGACCCCTATCTGCGGTCAGGAACATTGTGCCACAGATACTGAGATACCCACCCAGTCTACCTGCACCCAGTATGAAGAGATGTCCAAATCTGGCAGACAGTCTGTGTGCCTAGTAGCAGAGTTAAAGGAGTTGCACCCCATCTCGTTAACTGATATTGCAGAAGTGGAATGACAGCAGGACTAGAAAAAAAAACAACACTGGCAAAAACTTTAACAGTGATGAACTTTGTCTAGAGAGAATAAACTGGTGGATCCAGTAACCATGTGCACCCAATAACAGTCTTATATATCTCCGTGGAAATAAGACACAGATTCATAGTTATTGGGTTTTCCCATACCCATCTGCTGTCCTCAAAGTAGACCAAATGAGCCCTTCCTTGAGTGATGTTAATAAGCAGACAAACACCCACACACAACTGAGTTTTTGCCCAGGGGAGAGTCTAGAGGGTGGAGACACACACAGCCCTGCTCCAGAGAGAAAGGCAGTGCATCCTCCCCCAGTATATAGAACCTGTCCATAAAATTATCCTCAAACTTGGGGTCCCAAAGAGAAAAAGAATTGTGACTGCAGGGCATACGCAGAAGAGACTGGCATCTAGCAGCACAGTATAGGATAATCTGTAAAGCAGGAAAAGGCACAGAGATCATGCAAATGTCTGCAGAGTCAGTATAGTCTGCTTTAGCCAAACTGTGCTCTTCCTTCAAGGAACTTTTGTGAGCAGCATTTTTTAGGTCTGCTATTTCTGAGAGCAGGGTAGAGAAGAATGTCTCTTTTTTTGTAATTAAAATTTTTATTGTTATTATATGCCACTCCAGAAGAGAACATGATAAACAGCAACATCGCACTTTAACAGGTATTGTACAACCATCTATAAAGCCATGACGTGTTACCTCTAGGGCATATTACAATAAGAAAACAAGGTAATAACAATTCAGGAAGAAAAATAGGTATGTAAGATAAAAAACAACATAAGAAAAAAAAAAACCCCACCACCCAAACCCTCCCACTCAAGGTTACTGTACAGGGGAAAGGTTGGTAAGGATAAGAGAGAGAAAGAAGAGAAAGACAGTGTAGACCAGGTAGCCTATATTAGGTCTTTGGGTTCCAGCATCGCAGGAGGCGGTCTAAGCGACCCCATCTAAGTGAAAAGACTTTCTTCTGGCCTCGGTTATAAGCTACATATCTTTCCAACTGAAGAGCTAATGTACATTCATGATGCCACTCCAAAGAGTCGGGAGCAGTCAGACGACCAATGTCTTAAAATTATTAACTTCATAGTGGCAGTAATGATTGCCATGAGCTCTCAATATTTGGGAGTGGGATCAGGAAGACATTTAATAAACAGATTTCTGGAGTGTTCATAGGATAGGAGCCAAGGATAGGGCGCATCAGCTTACTAAGAGATTCCCAAAGAGGTTGGATCTTCGGACATGCCCAAAAACGTGGTATAGGGAACCTTCATTTAAATTGCATCTCCAACAAAGTGGAGAGCTACGCGCCTTCCATCTGAAAAGGTGTGTAGGGGTTAAATACAAATGGTGTAACAACTTGAATTGGATCAACCTGAGTCTGTCTTGCTTAAGATATGTGTAAATGGTATTCCACAGCTTAGTCCAAAAGCCCGGAGTATCAACGAGATTTAACTCATTGACCAAATAATAGCAGACTCCGGATGGAAGTTTAGCATACCAGAAGAATGTCTCTTTAATGTGAAGCAAGTCCATCTGTCCTATGGTAGGCCCTGCTGTTACCATCTTGGGTGGAGAGATGTGTTGTGCTGTGTGCAGTTGCAAGGAGTCTCTAAATTATCTCCTTTAGAGTATTCAAACAAGAAAAGCTCCCAGCAAGATCACACTGATGTAGGAATCTGATCACTGTTTATTTTCTTGGTAAAGCCATGTACTGAATTTGATTTGTTGAGTGCAAGTCCATGGAACAAGTAGCCCATTTACCTGTGTGACTAAGTATAAACCGAAAAAATAATGCATAACATTTAATAACAGCCACACTTAGAAGTAGAAAATAAATAATTTTTAAACACAGCTTTAAAATTAGATAAAGTTTTTAAACTAATTATCAATTGAAGCAAAGCATTAAACAGTTATGGTAAGCTAAGCAGAAGAGAATGCTGCCCTTTAGTCATTCTCAGAAGGACGGAGAACAATGTACAACTGGCAGTCCTGGTGGAAGCCAGTTGTCCTTGTAATGGAAAAAATGTAAACAAAAAAAACTGTTTAAGGACTGAAGTAACATTTCTTTTGACCATGACTCCTAACTTAAAATTAAATATTTAGGTAAGAGGAAGCCGCCCATAAGTGACCCGAAAAGCTCACAGTGATAGGTGCGAGATGGGAGTTGCGAAGCAAAACATGCAGTGTTATTATAAAGGGTCCTAACCCTTGAAAGAGTCCCCCCCTCTGCTGAAAAGTAAAACAATGAACCATAATCCTAAATGGGTAATAAAAAATGTTGAGTCAACAATCTTCTGGTAGAAGAAACAAAAAAGGAATTTAGCCTGAACAAAGCTCCCAATCTAATACGTACCCACTTACATATTTTTATTATTTATTGGATTTTGGTAATTGGGTAGGCTCGCTGAGACAAATTGTCCCTTTATCAGGAGTGACCCAGAATTAAAGCAGCAGTACTAAATAAAAAAATTGGGTCTTTTGCAATAGTTTGTTTCCTGTGCTCTGTTGAGTACTTACCTGGTAATCTTTCTTGTTTTTGCTGTTCTATCACACCGTAATTTGTTCAGTTTTTTTTTTTGTTTTGTTTACATAGATACAGACATTGTCGACAGATGAGGGCCTATGGCCCACCCAGTCTGCTCATTTGAGCTTGTTAAATTCCCTTTATGTTTTTCTAGAAGTCTGTTGCCCCTTACCTCTGACCTCCAGAATTCCCTTATGTCTATCCCATGCACTCTTAAATCCCGTGATTGTTTCAGCCCCCACCACTTCCTCTGGCAGGGTGTTCCACTTGTCCACCACCCTTTCTGTGAATACATTCTTCCTCACGTTTCCTCTGAATCATCCTCCCTCCAACTTCATCCCATGCCCTCTAGTCCTGGAACATCTTTTTCACTGAGAAATAGTGTATTCCAGCACCCTGTTCCTCCCTGTACTTGTATGTCTCTATCATATCCCCTCTTTCCCTCCTCTCCTCCAGGGAGTACATATTCAAGTCCTTCAGCCTGTCCTCATAGGTCTTGTGATGCAATCCCAGTACCTTCTTTGTTTACAGTTACATTTCTTCCACCCACCATGTTGAATTGGAACCCTCTACTGCCAACTTTGCATGTGCATGACTCACAGTACTACACAGGGACAGTGGAAATGCATAGCACAGGGTCCCACAGAAGAAAACAAAAGATGTGATGCGACATGAGGCGGGAGCTTGACTGCAAATTAGGCACCAGCCATATTTACTGTGGATCCACAACAATGGAAATACATTTTTAATATCTAAAAAAACTAAAGATCACTAGAAAAAAATATTTACAGATATGTAAACTGGAACTGTGGCTGCATGCTTCCAGCCCAAAAGCAGAATTTTGATAATCACTTCCTGATTATCCAGTACTGCTGCTTTAATTACTAAAATTAGAACAGGCAAATTTCACACAGTGAATACACAGCATTTGCAATGAACAAGAACACGTGCATAGGTCAGGTATTAGTTAAAGAGCAACTGACACCTTCAGGAGAACCTTAACAAAACATAATATTTAGACACAGCTCAGGCAGTATTTCACATTAGTTCTGTATTCCTACTCCCCATTATTTATTACTGAGCCCATCTGCATGAAAACAGAATCTTTGCTCCTGAAGAGTTCATCTATCCCTGTGCTTTCTCCCTACCTGAAGTCATATTGCACTGCTTATAACATCACAGTTACTCCCATGGCAACAGTTTGTGATGTCACAACAGATGATTATCACTTGAAGTAGGGAGTAAGCTTTTTTGGCAGATGAACTTTGAGGTACAAAGATCTTGTATTCATGTAAATGTCCTCAGTAATAAATAATGTTGAGGAGAAATCTATAGAATCTATATGGGATGCAAGCTGAATTGTACCTAAATATTATGTTTTTAAAAGTTTTCTTTGCGGCATCAGTAGCTCTTTAAAGGCAGAGTACACAATTATCATATGACTAGCTAGACAATGGACAGAAGCAGCAGGAGAAATAGAGGGTGAGCGCAGATCATTTATACTGTTATACGTTTTTTATGGGTCAGCACTGTAAATGAGCCTTGCCTAGTGCTTATAACCCTAAAGAAAATGAAAAGAAAGTGCAGTAGATTGAACACTCCTTTGTGATTTGAAACCCATTAGCACACACACATTTTGAGGAGCTGGGGGTGGTAGTGCAGGAGTTTGTAGGCCTTACACAACACAGGGTAATGTACTCTTCTAACAGCAGGGGACCGATATTCAAAACTTTGCCCAGTGGGCAAAGTGTTTGTACCCTGTTTGCTCGGGGTTTGTGTGGGAACACAACATTCAAAGAGGCAGTTGTGTGCACTAACAATAATGTATGCGGGTAAGCAAAGAGAGGGGCAGGGACAGGAATACCCACACAACCCAATATTCAGTGCATTTGTACTGCACAAAAGGGGTTAGCACAGTCAATTTGCACAGTGAAAATACCACAGATCGAAACCCCAACTTCCTCCGGGCAACACTAGTGGCCACCAGAGCAACTGTAGCCAGCAACCATGTTGAGGAGGGAGCACACCTGCTCCCTGTGGACAGTAGCACCCCTCCGAACCCTGGCCCCATTAAAAAAATGACATACCTTGGGTCCTGTGGCCCTCCCCACTGTGCGATCCCTGGTCTCAGTATTCAATATAAGTCCTTGGTGCCTATCAGTCCCCCTTCCCCCCGTTCACTGCCCCAACAGTTAAAATTGAATTCCCTGGTGCCTAGCATTCTCCCCTCCAACTGCTGGCTTGACAATGAAAATTAAATTCCCTGGTGCCTAAAAAGTTCCCCCACCCTCTCATCATTGGCCTGACAGTTAAAACATCCCTGGTGACTAGCAGTCACCCCACCCTCCCATCACTGACCCGACAGTTAAAATTAAATTCCCTGGTGCCAAGTAGCCCCCCCCACCCTCCAGTCACCAACCCAGCAGGTAAAATGAAATGCCTTGGTGTCTAGCGGTCCTCCCACCCTCCAATTGCTGGCTCGACTGTTAACATTACATTCCTTGGTGCCCAGTGGTCCCCCTCCCTCCGATCATTGACCTATTCTTGCAATAATGTATCCCTGGCATCTAGTGCCCCCCAATCCTCAGCCCTGTAAAAAGTAATATAATCCCAGGAGACTAGTTGTCCCCCCCCATCCTATGTACCCTGTCACCGGTGAAATGAGATACATCCCTGGTGCATAGTGGTCCCTCCAATCATCAGCCCTGAAGAGAACTACTTGTAACCATGATGGCATGATTCTTGTATGCTGTGTTGTGAAAGTACAATAAAGTCTATTAAGTTGTGAAAATTAAAAAAAAAGACCTCCTTGACTTCTAGTGGCACCCTCCCACCCATCCATTCCCAAACAAATGTACCACAACCCTGTTGTCACCAACCACTCAACCAGTCAACCCCTCCACCTGAATAACTGGTGCTGCAGCTCAGATACAGTGACAGGCACAGCCATCCTCTCATTGCCTTGGTCAGCCAGCATACAAATAGACAGGAAGCATGTGTCCAACGTGTAGTATAGGGCACACATCCTCTGTACTTTGTACTGTACAGGAAGCCTGTGACCTGTGTATTGCACAACTGCTCCCCTTTTACACTACATAGGCCGTGTGCTCCCTGTACAGTACAGAGGACATGTGCCCTCTACTACATGTAGAACACATGCTCCCTATCTTTTCATATGGTGGCCAACCAATGAGGCAAGAGGAAGGCTGTCCCAGTTGCCATGTCTAAGCTCTGGCACTAGCGATTCAGGTAGCGGGAGTTGGAAGAGAGGGAGGTTGGTGCATGCAGTGTGCAGGGGTGGGGGCTGCTAGACACCGGGGATGGGATATGTTTGTACAGGGATCGGCAGGTGGGGGGGATGCCACTAGAAGCCAGGGAGGTCCTTTTTGATATTTTTTATAACTTAATAGACTTTGTTGCACTTTTGCAAGACAGTTTACAAGACACATACCATCATGGTTATGGGTGGGTCACTCCTGGGCTGGCAATCAGAGGGTGGGACAGACCACTAAGCACCAGGGATGTAACTAATTTCTCCGGCGATGGGACATGGAGAATGCAGGGGGACAACTAGCCACCAGGGATTATATTACTTTGTATGGGGCTGGGGATTGGAGAGTTGGGGGGACCACTGGATTCCAGGGATACATTAGTGCCAGAATGGGTCTGCAATTGGAGGGAGAGGGGACCATTGCGCACCAGGGATACATTATTGCAAGAACAGGTCAGCAATTGGGGGGGGGCACTGGGCACCAGGGATACATTACTGCATTAACAGGTCTGCAATTTTGGAGGGGGGGCACTAGGCTCCAGGGACAGATTTTTGCAAGAATGGCTCAGTGATCAGAGGGAGGTGAGGACCACTGAGCACCAGGGAATTTAATTGTAACTGTTGAGCCAGCAGTTGGAGGATGGGGGGGCCACTAGGCACTAGGGCATTTTCTTTTGCTATGTCAGGACAGCTATCAGAGAGTGGGGGGATCATGGGACTTCAGGGAATTCCTTGCTTGTCCAGGATTGGGGAGGTGGGGGCGTGGCACCGCACAAACCTCACACCCACTTCCCATGCAGATAAGCCCATAATGGGCATGCAAATGGACTCGTAGCATCTTGCATGCCCAATGGGCTCATTTGCATGGGGCCATCTGAATACTGTACCTGGGGCTACCAGTGCTGTCTGGTCTGATGGTGCTATTCCCTGCACTGCAGGGATCCATGTTAGAGCAGCGCTACTTGATTTAGCACTGCACCGACATGCCACTATATTGAGTAGGATAGCGCCATTGCGCTATCTGACTGAATACAGCATCCTGGGCAATGGCAAAGTGCAGCGCAAAACTTTGCACTCCGTTTTGCCCGTTTTTGAATATCGGGCCCCAGGAATCCCTCACTTAAAGAGCTAATGGGAACTAAACATTGAGAGACAGGAATATGATACAAAAGTTAAGTAGTCAGTTGTAACTTTCAATTTCTAAAGTATTTTTCTTATTACTTTTGTTCATTAGAAAGTTTTCCATGTGATAATATTGTGTTGGATGAGCGGAATAGCTCTCAGCCTGGCAGCTGATATATCTAGCTCTAGTCCTCCCACCACATCATCAGCATTCTGATCTCTGACAATTATATCACAGGTGACTGACCTGGCAGCTACTGAGTGGCTGTTCCTAAGCAGCAGTGATGTCACAGTCAGTGAGGTCAAAATGCTGATGGTGTAATGTGTGGAACTGAGCTAGACATGTCAGCTACCAGGCAGAGTGTTGTTTCACACAGCACAATACTAACATCAGGTAAACAATTTCCTGATTAACCAAAGGGAAAAGAAAAAGTATCTCAGATATAAAAGGTAATGGTTGACTGTTTTTAAAAATTGACATTAGTTTTATGCAGTACACTAGTTTTTTATATGTTTACACTCTCTGTATCTATCTCCATAGTGACTGGTACCCCTGGAGATGGAACCTATTCTAATTCTGGAATTTAGAATATTGTTTTCAAACTCTGCAGCTCCACTGTGGCAGTAACCAGCTTTGTTTCTCCTCATGGACAGAGCTGTTACTCCCCAAAGCTAGCTCCAATATTGCTGTTTCTGCAGCCAGTTTATTTATTTTAAAAGTTTATTAATCTGTTTAATTCTTGTATAGTTAGATAGTCAATTAACTCTGCATTACCACGGAGCAACATTTTACTGCCTGGTCTCTCCAGTTTCCATTTTGATTCTCAATAACCATAGACCACTCTTCTGGCTACCATTTCTCTTATTTGGCTACTATTTAAAAATTGTAACCACTAACCTGTTTATTTTACAGTGGTTTCTTTACAACAGAGTAAGAGTCCAACAGTCAAATAGGTCTCAGAAAAGATACCACAAAAACATGGAATCCGGTCAGCACCATAGTTAGTAAACCAGACCTACGCGGTCACAGTAGAAAAGTTTACCGGCTTTATTTGCACATATAAACAACAACAAATTGTAGGCTTATCCACATTTAAAATACACCAAGCTGAAGTTGCTGTTCAGTGTTGGGGCAAATGAAGATGACATGTGTTGCAAGCTTTTTGAAGCTCTAACTTTCACTGTTGATGCGTAAGTGCTTGATCTGTTACTCCTACTGCTGGTCTTTTGGTTGGGAGAGACATCTGAATAGTTTTTTTTAGTTTCGATTCAAAAAGTTTGCAATGGATGTTATCCTCATTTGCCCCAGCACTGGACAGCAACTTCAACTTTATGTGTTCTAAATGTAGGTAAGCATTCAATTTGTTATTGTTTATATGAGCAAATGAAGCCAGTAAATCTTTCTACCATTGACTGCGTAGGTCTGGTTTAGTAATTGAAGGGTGCAAGCCCGTGGTTATGTGGGGGAAGAGCTCCTCCCCCACATCCAATTTAATCCAAGCAGCAGACTCCCGCTCTGCTTAGAGCGAGTCGCACTCATTGGTGGTGTTGCTCGTGCTCGGCTGCCTTTTCCTCTGTTTCTGCCCCCCTCTCCCATTCCCCATGCCTCCTGGCTTGTTTGTCCATTTTTGTTTTCTGTTTTGTTGCACCCCTCCCTCCTCCATTGTTTTTCTGTGTGTTTCTTCATCCCTTCTTTTGGGGATTCCCTATTCTGTCTCTTGCCTGCCTCCTTTCCTTCCTGCCTTCTCCTTGACTGCCTTCCTGCTTCTCTATTCTTTCCCTCCCTGCTTATGCCTTTTGGGCAGCCATCGCCGTGCTATCACCGAGTTGTACCTGCCTCACTGGACGCAGTTCCAGACCTCCATTCCTTGCACCAATTTCCTCCTCCTTGCTGTGCCCGAACTTGAACTCAACTCCGTTCTGCTTCTGGCAGAACAGGACTCATTCTTTAACTCCACCGTTGCTGTCGCGCATCTGAACCTGGTAATTATGTGAACTGCCTGTGTCTTGGGACTCACGCTTCGCTCTACACAGCGTACACTCGCAGGCATGGTTTCCACCTAGGTCACCAGTCTGTATGTACTATCGAGCTCCCATTGACTTACCAGCCCCCTTGCTTCAATGTCTGGACTCACAGCATGCATTTCTTTTCAATTCAAGGGTGTATATTGTGGCGGCGCTACATGCCGGACCTGGATCAACCTGCTCGTCATTTTCCCTTGCTCTTACCATACCTCGCTATACTCGTTGGTGGTTACCATTCCCCCCACCAGAGACTGTTTATTCTGCTATTCATTCACTGTTGCTGACTCAGGATTTTCAGGAGCTACATGAAACGCAGGCTTGCACGAGTCTCCTTCTATTCATAGCAAAACAGATGCAGTGCCAAACTAATTTGCCTTACTGTCTCCCTTTTCAGCAGGTCTGTGGGAGTGCTTACAGGCAATGCCTTTCTCCATCACTGTCTTTGGCTTCTCTGTATTGTTCATATTTCCCGCTACCACCACCCCTAGATCCATTTCCTCCTCAGTGGTACCTAGCTGTACCCATCCCTGCTGGAAACCCCTCCTTGGGTTCTTTGTACTGAAGTGCATTACTTTGCACTTTTTCACATTGAACCCCAACTGCCAGGCTTCTGACTACTCCGCCAGCTTGGTCAGATCATCCTGCAGCCTCTGCCAGCCTGCTATATCATCCACCACCACCCCCAACTTGGTGTCATCAGTGAACAGACTGATCTTATTCCTGACAGCATGCGAGATGTCTGCAATGAAAATTCCAAATAGCACTGGCCCCAGCACTGATCCTTGCAGCACCCTGCTCGGCACAGCCCTTGGAAATGAGAGTTCCCCCCCACTACCACCCTCTGCTGTCTCCCATGCAGCCAGTTCTCGATCCATTTAACCATCTTATCCCCCAGCCCCATGTATCTCAACTTACCACCCAGCCTCCCATGGGGCACCAAATCAAAGGCCTTGCTGAAGTCCAAATAAATGACATCCACAGTATGGCCCCTGTCCAGCTCCCTCATAACCCTGTCATAATGCTCACCTAGGTTAGTCTGACAGGATCTTCTGGAGACAAACCCACGTTGATGAGCATTCTGGGGCCCATTGTCATCCAGGAAGGACACCAGCCTCTCTTTAAGTATTGTCTGCATCAACTTCCCCACGATAGATATTAGGTTTACCGGTCTATAATTACCTGGCTCATCCTTTTGGTCACTTTTATGGTGGGGCACCACATGGGCCATCCTCCAGTTCTGTGGTGCATACCCTGTGTCCAGGGAGGTAATGAATAGGTCCATTAGTGGTCCAGCCAGGACCCCCACCATTTTCTTTAGCACCCTAGGGTGTATGCCATCCAGACCCAGTGCCTTATCTGCCATTAGAGCCCTTAGACCTTCCAACACATTGCCCTTAGTTATTGCCCCATCTGTTACCCCTCACCCCCTTGCCCACCCTCCTATCCCTGTCATAGTTGCCCCCTTCTCCTTCATGAATTCAGAGCAAAAGTACTCATTTAGTGCTTCTGCCTGTTCTACCCCTTTCTCTGCCCACCCCCCATCTCTCTTGATCCTCACTATCTGGTCCTTGCAGCTCCTTTTCTCCTGTATGTATCTGAATAAGTCCTTTCCCTGTCTTTGATACCCTGTGTCAGCCTGTAGTGTAACATTTTAAATATAATATTTTATTCAACAGTACTCTTTCACAATATCTAATCAAATGTCTTGTGATAATCTTATAATTTCACAACACTTTATATTTCATAACATTTAAAATTAAAATGTCCTATAATAAACTTATCAGGATGGTGTGCCCTTATTAGGATGACGTACACCTATTTATAAAATGGGTAAAAGAAATCCTTCACCCTGATTGGTCAAAAGGCGTGTCCTTATCTGTCAACAAACTGAAAGGTGGCACTACTTTCCTAATACCTTAACCTCCATAGGTGGAAGGGCAGCAATATCATTGAGCAACTGATATCTTCTATCAGTCCCTCTGCAACCAGAACCAATCTTCCATCAAACATTTATTTATTTGCTTTTGTTAACCGAGTAAGCACACTCGACAGCCAAGTGCCTATTTTCAGGTGTGACCCGGGAGAGTTACAGGTAAAAATTTGTACATGAACAGTTGAGGAACCGAGAAAACACATAGGGAATAAACAGGCATTACAAGGCTAGCTCTAGAACAGGTTGGCACAATGCAATACAATAAATGGTACATACAGGATGTAATTAAGAGGTGAACAGCAGAGTAAACAAAAACAATGACAATGATAAGTGCCCGCGGGGGTGGGGTGCCCTAGGCAGGGGGTCGAATACTAGCTTCTCGACTGATTACTGATGGCTGCTACCTTTGCTTTATAAAAACCTTCAACAGGGCCTTAAAAATAAAACTACCTTAAATGAAAAATAAAACAAATTAAACATTGTTTCCCTGATCATCACACTCTCCTTACACACATAAACAAATTGGAAACCTAAAGTATTGTTTATAGTTTTTATTACAACTGTTTCTTTACTAACAGTGAAAAATCCCCCTTCTGCCTTTACCTGCTATTCAGGGAAATCTCTTCTGCTTGCCTTGACAGTGAGATAATTGAGTCACTGATCTTTGTTGTCTGTGGGTAAAGTATGTTAGGAAGAGTAACATTCTACCAGCTGAACTGAGCAGCATTTTGAATCCCTGTATTCCATGGTAAACATTCCATGATAAACATTCTGTGTCTTGAATGAAGGAAAAAATAGAAAAAAAAAAACAGGATGAAGAAAGTAGGCAATACAATATTATTTATAAACAAAAAGAAAAGGTGGGAAAACACAGTTACAGAGGCAGACCCAAACTGCTCAAATAATACACTGCTGTCCCTCCAACTCACTGGTTTAGCATTTTTCAGTGAGTTGCTGTTCAATCAATTTTACCACTCCTCCACCCAAGTCTGGGACTATTTTATCACCATATTTAAATAAAATAATATACTATTATTAAATCTTTAATAATGTGTCCAGAGTTTTGTTTGATTGTTATAGAAATAGTTGTTACCCATTTTATAAGAGCAATAAGATACTTCGGGGTGTGGGTTGTTGATTGATAAGAACACTACCCTGTTGCTGTAGTCACTCGGCGCAAACACCTCGTGCCTAACAACGCACCTGGGGGCATGCTGTTATCAATCACAACTCACACCCTGTCATGCCTTATTGCTTTCTTAAGGAAGGTGTGCAACAGAGAGAGTTGTGCAAGAAATGCAGTCATACCTATGTTTTGAATGAAATTCACCACACCCTAAGAGTAATATGTTATCTTGTTATATGATTGGCTTATAATGGGGTGTTGGCATTTTTGAAGATAAGAAAACTTGATATAAACACTGTAAGTAAAATAAATGAACAGCTACAATATAGATGAAAGAATGAACATACAGTATATGTGAACCTGAATAACCGCAATAAAAACTCTTTAAAGAAATCTGAAGGCTCGAGTGAATTTCTTTTGCAAACACAACACAACCTTACACAGCTTCAACTCCCTGGAAGCTTTAGCAGCCCTAACTTTGACAATGCTCACTGACCGGCTCCCCCCTTCCTTTCCCTACTAATTCCTCCTCCCCTATCTCCTTCCCTTCTACTCCCACCAGCTCTCCCCCGACCATAAGTTTTGCACCTTTTGTTATCTTTTGCTTCGTTGGAGATTGTATTCTATTGTAACAAAATTGTAATTGAACTGTAACTTTTTTGTTTGTAAGTACTGTGTCCCTTGTACTACTGTTCTGATGTCCTCTTTGTGATGAGGTGCCTTTGTAAATAAGCCTCTGGCTCAAAGGTTTCTAAACTGATGCTTAACTAAATAAATAAATAACTAAATAAATAACTAAATAACTCCCTTGGTAACTTTCTTGGACTTGTTCACATACTCCTCACTATCCTTCCTCTTCCCTGATTTCCTGTATCTCATAAATGCTGCTTTTTAGCCCTCACCATTTCTAAGACCTCCCTGCTCATCCAGCTCAGTTTCTTAGCCCTTCCCTTCTTGCTCCATGTTTTGGCATATGTCTCGGTGGCCTCCAACAGCCCCAATTAGATTTTTTCCCATTTCTGGTTTGCATCCCAATGTGGCTGAATTCCTTTCAGGTGCCCCCCCCAATCTCCCTTATCCTACTGTAACCCCCCTGCAAATGGGGGTTCCCAAAAGACTTCCAGGAGCTTGCTTGAATGCTCCAAGCCTGAATGGTGTTTGGCATTTAAGCCATTTATCAGTGAGTGTTTTTAGAACCTCTGGTACTGTCTCTTTAAGAGCTGTCTGCTTGCAGACATAATTAGTTTGTATGGGGGACTGTGTGTTTCTTTGATTGAGTACCACTCGAGCTGCTGCCAATTCACTTCATTTTGCAGTCACTAGGAGTGCAAAGGGAACCTATGTGAAAGATGTAACTGTTTGCAGAAATTATTTAGAGTAATAATGAAATTACAGTTTGTCTAACCTGCTTTCTTTGCAGTCAGAACTGTGTGTGCTAGTTCCCCATTCTAGTTTTGAACTGCTGA
Source organism: Neoceratodus forsteri (assembly GCA_016271365.2). Classification (NCBI taxonomy): domain Eukaryota; kingdom Metazoa; phylum Chordata; order Ceratodontiformes; family Ceratodontidae; genus Neoceratodus; species Neoceratodus forsteri. The sequence goes on from CM028135.1 coordinate 651,401,640, forward strand.
ACTGGACCAATCAGTGTGGGGAAGCTAGCTCTAAAATGGTGCCTTGGACGAATCAGAACTTGGACTCATAATCTGAGCCAGCCACAAGAGGATTGTATGGGCAGTGACTCTGGGAGATGTAGTTTAGACTTCAGTGCCTTTTGGACCAACAGCAGCAGTCTATTGTGAGTGACAGCCAATCCAGTCAAGAACTGGGAGGAACTCAAAGGAAGTGCCCGGTTTTTGTCGGTTGGAGTTCAGTTGAGCTTTGGCAGTGAAGAAGGAAGGAGCCCTGTGCTTTTTCAGTGTGCAGTTTTAGTCAAAAAACGTGTGTAAGGCCCAGAGTTCCGGTCTGCAGCTTGTTAGGACTGAATCCGTCCTGTGAAAAGAATCAAAGGATCTCTGAAGAGTAGAAACCAGGCTCACCCTGTAGAAGACTGAAGAATTGCTGAAAATTGCACTCGGTCTGTCAGGAACTGAATCTGCTGTGTGTTCTCCCGGGTATTGTGCAGTAATTGCGATCGGGATACAGATGCAGCCTGCCTGGTATAGTGCTTTCTTTTATATGGATGTGTGAAGAGGTTTGTGTACCTCAAGTGAGCCCTGCTGACATTGAAGGACCCTATCTTATTTGGAGGTCGTGAGTACTAATTCAGGGTCACTCCCTGTTGAATTGCCACATTAAATCCAAATGGAATTACTGTACTGCTGACTGTTTAATTCTCCTTTTCTCTGTGTGAAAGGGCCCTACCAGCTGCCACGGTTTGGACTAGCCACTAGGGCTTGGGTACCCAGGGACAGTAACTGATAGGGATAGGCCTGTGCACAGAGCCATAGGTAGATTATTAGAGTGATAAGCTAATTAACCTGATTTCCCCTGTCCTTGTTATATCCCCTAAATAAATCAGAGCTGCTTGTTTCAGCAAAGTTATACTGCCTGAGGTATTTGTCTATGTTAAAGATACTGTACTGTGACTGTTGCACTGTATCTCATTTCACAGGAGGTCCCAGTGCGGAACTAGACCTGGGGGTAAGTGTATACTGTGAAGGTAATTCTGATATATTGTGTGGGCCACTAGTGGGAAGAAAGGGGGTTGCAGTGTCCCAGAGGGCTGTGACCAAGTTAGTTTAACTATTGCAAACCCTGACCTCTGGGTGGAGGCACCCGCCATTGGATCCAGGCCCCTCAACCTGTTAGTGGCAAATCAGGCAGGGTAGTAGCCCCTGGGATAGCGCCATCTAGGGTTACATCTTGAGGCTCACCGCTGGGATTGTGTGTCCTCTAGTGGCCATATTCACGAACCACTGTTAAGAAAAAATGGGTACCCGATAGAAGTGGCTGTGCACGGCTGGTGGAGTGGTGTACTGGGAGGAGATCGACCCCCAAAATGCTATGCTTATCCTGGACATCCCCTGGGTATCACTACGGACACTGTGCAGGAGTACTTTCCAAGGTGGAAGGTTTACAAAACCCTGTGGTGGTGGGTCGGCATGCTAATCTGCTCACCCACACTTTCCTGGCCCTAGTAGAGTTTAAGGATCCCATAGATAGCTCCAAAGTGCCACAGACCATTACCCCAGAGGGAGCCCTCACTGCTTGGAGAGTGATAACTAAGGACAGTAAAGACCCGGGGGGGAATCAGCCCCCACCACTATCTGAAACTTTTGAGGAGAAATTTGCTGAATGGTTGCTGGGAGAGGGGAAAACTGTGGAGGACTTGAAGAAACTATTCTTGCCACTTGGGGTGTTCCTCCCCAACACCCTCTCCTGCTCCAGTGCCCGTAATGGTGGCTGAACCAATGCAGACTCCTATTTCTGCACCTGCCATTAGTCACGACTCTTACGAAGGTTGAGGATCTTCTCTGGCACCCTCCCACCCCCAAGGGAGGATGACTGGGAGACCTGGATAGACTATGTTGCCCCAAGTGCTAGAATGGCAATGCTCGGAGGCGGCGAAAGAGGGTTAGTGAAGGCCTCAGAGGTCCTGCCTGGCTACCATCCATGCTAAACGGGCCAGTAACCCTGAAGCGACTGCACAGGCCTATCTTGAGGCCTTGGAGAATGTGTATGGGAGCCCAGATTCTGATGAGGACCTATGGTGGAGAGTAAGAAATGCACAACAGTACCAAGGGAGTTGTTGTCTGTGTATGTCTCTCAGCTGGAAAAATTGTTGCAAGAATGCCTCAGAAAGGGTAGTTTGCAGCGATTGAACTGGACCGAACCAGACTGGACAGAATCCTTAAGTCTGCCCCTTCTCAGAACTGCTGTTGCTTCAGTTCAGCCTGGCAAATCGACTGGAATCCCCACTCTCTATGATGAGTTAATGAGAGAAATTCGAGAGTTGAGAAAAGGCGACCTCGGGAGGTACCTGCACCAACAGCTGTGGCTACTCGACCCGAGTGACTGAGGTGACCCATCAAGGTATCAGGGCAGAGGTTGACAGTCAATGAGTGCTCTGACAAGGAAAAGATATGCCACAATGGGGCGAACTGTTGAGAGAGATCCGGGAATTCAAAAACAGTCCCTTTGTGAAGCACGCCTGCAAGTACGGGCCCTGACCTATATCCGACTGCATCTGCTATGGGGTGGGGTACCCACCATGTATCTCCCTGCTGATAACAGCTCCAAACTCAATTCCTTGACCATGGAAGTGGAGGAAACTGGACGAGATGTCTCCAAATGCTTATCACACCGCAGACAGAGATGGCACCCAGGTTTCCAGTTAGTAATACCCCGCCTTGGCTCCCAGTGTGGCGCCTCGGCCAGCTCAAACTCCAGAAAGTATGTTTTGCTATAATTGTGGGAAAGATGGGCACATGAAAGGGATACCAGTCCCCAAAGACACTGACAAAGTTGCATATAGGCTACAAGGAGAGCTTCAGAGAAGAAATCAGTGGTTAAGAGGTGCACGACATGATCCCAGTGAGGGCACCAAAATGCTAATTCACGTCCTTTTGTGGAAAGTCAGTTGCCCAGGCCCCCACTACCGCCTCTCCAGACTGGTCCAGAATAGTGGGTCCCTCCATGGAGACCACTGTAAAGGTGAATGGAGTGTCTACAAGAGCTGTATTAGACAGTGGCTCCCAAGTGACAATTATGTTCCAGGATTGGTATCAGAAGCATTTGTCAGACGTACCCTTACAACCATTAGAAGGACTGCATGTATGGGGGTTAAGTGAGAAGGCCTACACCTATTCCGGGTATATCCGAATTTGGCTGTCTTTCCCCACCTCCGTGGCTGGAGTGGCCGAACAAGTAGAGACCCTAGCCTTAGTGTGTCCCCCCACTGGACTGTATGATGGTGTCCCTTTGTTGATTGGAACAAATGCTCATATGTTCGGAAGGCTGGCACAGTTGTGTTATGAAAAACAGGGGTCAAAGACTAGTAGAGCTTTAAGAGTTCCGGCTTTAATTAAGAAGGCCTATGAGGCACAGAGAGATGCTGAAAAAACAGAACCAGAGGAACCGGTCGGAATTGTATGGAAGAAGGATCCTGAGTCTCTGATCCTGGCGCCAAATGCCCAGTGTACCTTACAGGGAGAGGTCCGTATCAGAAAGGATGTTAAGAATAAAATATTAATGTTGGATGCACCAGGCGATGGAAAATTGCCAGAGGGACTGCTAGGTCAAGCCTAGTATTTTGCCCCTGAGAGCCCATGCTTATGCCAGAAGGGTAATGGTCCAAGTTCATAATGTGTCTGAAAGAGACATTCGAGTAAACAGAGGTTGCATCCTGGCTAATGTGCATTGTGCAGAACTGCAGTGCTACCCAGCAGCAAGAGTTCAAGGAAGAATGACAGAGTAACGCCTGACTTGTTTGATTTCGCGACTCCCGCTGCCAGCTGAATGGAAAGTAAGGATCAGTGAGAAGCTTGCCCAGAGAGACCAGGTGTTTTCTTTAAAGGAATGGGATGTAGGATGCGTGCAGGAGCTGAGCACAATATCCGGCTGCATGACGAAAGACCATTTCGTGAGAGGTCTCGCGCCTGGCACCTGCTGACATAGATGATGTGAGACGGCATCTGCAGAGATGTTAGCTGCTGGTGTAATACAAGAATCCAGAAGCCCTTATGCTTCCCCATTGTGGTAGTGAGGAAAAGAATGGAACAGTAAGGATGTGTGGATTATCGCACCTTAAACGGCGGACTATCCTGATCAGTACACAATGCCCGCATTCAGGATGCTTTGGACTGCCTAAGCGAGACAAGTGGTTCTCTGTGCTGGATCTCCGCGAGTGGGTACTACCAGATCCGATGGCCCCAGAGGACCGTGAGAAGGCGGCCTTTATCTATCCGCTTGGCTTCTATGAATTCATGAGGATGCCTCAAGGATTTCAGGTGCCCCAGCCACTTTTCAACGATTGATGGAGCGTGCAGTGGGGACATGAACTTACTAGAGTGCCTGGTATACCTAGATGATGTTATTGTGTTTGGCAGCTCACTGGAGGAACATGAGAGCAGATTATTTAAGGTATTGGACCGACTGGGACTTTGGCCTTAAACTGTCCATTGATAAGTGTCAATTCTTTCAAACATCAGTAAAGTATGTGGACACATAGTATCCACCGAGGAATAGAGACCGACCCAAGTAAAGTTGAGGCCTTGACCACCTGGCACAGCCCAAAATCTAAAAGAACTGCAAAGATTCCTGGGATTCTGTGGTTATTATCGGCGCTTCATCAAGGACTATTCAAGAGTGATCCGCCCTTTACTTAACCTTACTCAAGGGTATCCCCAACCCACAAAAATACCAAAAGTCAGCGTCCCTCAAGACTGAAGAGTGTATTTTCATCCGAGTGAAGTATTTGGGGCCCGCTGGACTCCTGATTGTGAGACTGCTTTTCATGAGATCATATATCAACTTACCCATGCTCCAGTGCTGGCCTATGCTGATCCAAGAAAACCTTACGTCCTGCACACTGATGCTAGCTTGCAAGGGTTGGGGCTGTGTTGTACCAAGAGCACGAGAATGGCCTGAGACCAGTGGCCTTTGCCAGTAGAAGCCTGACCCCATCCGAAAAGAACTATCCTGTACATAAGTTAGAGTTCCTAGCTTTGAAGTGGGCTATTGTTGACCAATTCCATGAGTACTTGTATGGGGCTAAAATACTAGTAAAAACTGACAATAATCCTTTGACCTATGTGCAGACCTCAGCTAAGTTGGATGCCACTGGCCATAGGTGGCTTTCTGCATTATCTACATATGACTATGCTCTCGAATACCGAGCAGGTCTGAACCACATAGATGCTGATGCTCTCTCCCGGAGGCCTGTTCCCCAGAATGATTGGGTCCGATTGGCAGAACCTGACATTCGGGCACTCTGCCAGAAGTTTGACAGGGAGGAACAAATGTCCACGGACGCAGTGGACTGCATGGTGGATTGCTTGGGAGCCTCTGAGGAATTGCATACCTGCTGCTTGTGCCACTTTTCTGCAATAGACATTGGTGCACTGCCTCAGCTGGACAATGACAGTATTCACGGACCCAATCCCGCGATCCCATGATCAAAGCAGCTTTAGAAGCCTCTATGCAGGAAAAGATGTGCCAAATTACGCTCCACTGATTTGAGAACTGCACTGTTATACAAAGAAGGTCCTAAGTTGAAACTGATCAATAAACTGTTATACAGAGAAACAGTAGACAGAGGGGACAAGTAGACAAACAACAACTAGTGCTGCCCACTGCTTTTCGAGACTCAGTACTGAGGTCCTTGCACAACCACATGGGGCACCTTGGTATAGACAGAACACTTGACTTGGTGAGATCCAGATTCTATTGGCCTAAGATGGGGCTGATGTGGAGCAACACATTCGAACTTGTAGTCGCTGCTTACAGAGGAAAGCTTTGCCCCAGAGGGCTGCCCCTTGTTAACATCACCACCAGTGGACCCATGGAGCTGGTCTGTATTGATTTTCTGAGTTTGGAGTCAGATCAAAGAAATATCAGTAATGTGCTGGTGGTCACTGACCATTTCACGAGATATGCGAGCTTTCCCACCAAAGACCAGAAAGCATCCACTGTGGCCAAAGTACTTGTAGAAAACTTTTGTTCACTATGGGGCTCCACAAGAATCCATTCTGATCAAGGGAGAGACTTTGAGAGTCGTCTGATCAAAGAGATGCTTTCTCTGTGGAGTGCGAAGTCCAGAACCACTCCTTACCACCCCAGGGGACCCACAGCCTGAACGCTTCAACCGCACTTTGCTAGATATGCTAGGCACCCTGCACCCAAAGGACAAGCCTAGATGGAGCCAACAAATTAGCACCCTGGTACATGCTTATAACTGCACCAAAGTGATGCCACTGGATTCTCCCCTACCGCCTGATGTTTGGAAGAAAGCTCGACTACCAGTAGATGTGTGTTTTGGGGTCTCTCCTGATGGGGTTCAAGCTGACAACTATTTACAGTATGTGCAAAGTTAAAGGCCCAGCTAACTCATGCGTACTCAACTGGCTCAAACCATGGCTGCCAAAAGAAATCTGGCCAACAAAGAAAGGTATGATAAAAAGGTGAAAGCACAGGAACTCCAGGAGGGAGATCGGGTATTGCTAAGAAATCTGGGACTGCATGGCAAGCACAAGATTGCTGACAGATGGCACCATCTCCCTCACATTGTAGTGGGCAAACTAGATGATCTGCCAGTGTACAAAGTAAGGCCTGAGAATAATTCAAAAGATGTAAAAACAATGCATAGAAATCATTTACTGCTCATTGGACAAATCTTAATTGAGTCTGAGCCCCTAGAAGATGCCCCCTCTGGACCAGTGACCAGAGCTGCTGCTAAGAAAAGATCAAGAAAGTGTGCACCTACAGAAGCAAAGTTAAAGTGTTCCCCTCCACAAGTCCCAGTTGAGCATGACTGTCAGTCCATATCGGAAGAAAGTGAGAGTGACTTTGAATACTATCCTTCTTACGAACTGAGTCAATTGTTTCGGGGAAATCCCCTAGTCAATACTGGAGACAAAGCTGGGCCTTCTGGACTGTCTAAGCCCCCAGCTTCATCCCTGGAGCCATTGCTCCCAGAAAGTGAAGTGCAAAGCATCAGATCAGATGAAATGGAATCATTGTGCATGGTTGAACTGTTTGAGTTTTCAGGGAGAAAATGATAGATTGGGGCAGACTGGTGATACACCCGAACAAGAAGAGTATTTTGAGTGCCCTGACAGTCCACTGCCAGTGTCCAAAGCTCCATGCAGCCAAATGTTGTGGACTCAGAAACTGTAACTCCTGGAGCTGAAAGTGCCCCAAGTTTCTAGCCTCTCTACCCCATGGAGACTCCCTGACAAGTGAGGACAATGCTGAAAATGAGGCTCAGAGTGCAGAGACTGTAACAGTTCCCCTAGAAAGACTGGTCGAGCTGTAAAGCCTGTGGTGCACCTCAGTTATGATTCCCTTGGGAGGCCTGTGGATTTGCCTCTCAATGTTGTCCATAAAGGAGTGTATGTCCCCGAGCTCACTGCCCAAACTGAGCATCAGTGCTAACTCCAAGTTACTTGTGTTGCCCTCTAAGTATGGTGCCTTGCCCCATCCAGCCCCAAGGTAACTGATAGGGAAGCCCCTCTCTTCAGGTTTCATGTACAAGAGGTAATAACTTGAGTTATGGTACAATGTGTATGTAATACTGTGTAAAGAGTGACGTACTGCAATGTTTCAGAAATGTGTTCTTGGTAAAATGATATATTGACTGATGATTACATGCGAGCCTAATGCAAATGTATATGGTTGCAGTTGAAACTTATGGGGTGCCTTGTGAGACGTCAAGCTTTCCCAGGCCAGGAAGGGTGTAACCCCCTGCAAATGGGGTTCCCAAAAGACTTCCAGGAGCTTGCTTGAATGCTCCAAGCCTGAATGGTGTTGGCATTTAAGCCATTTATCAGTGAGTGTTTTAGAACCTCTGGTACTGTCTCTTTAAGAGCTGTCTGCTTGCAGACATAATTAGTTTGTATGGGGACTGTGTGTTTCTTTGATTGAGTACCACTCGAGCTGCTGCCAATTCACTTCATTTTGCAGTCACTAGAGTGCAAAGGGAACCTATGTGAAAGATGTAACTGTTTGCCAGAAATTATTTAGAGTAATAATGAAATTACAGTTTGTCTAACCTGCTTTCTTTGCAGTCAGAACTGTGTGTGCTAGTTCCCCATTCTAGTTTTGAACTGCTGAACTGGACCAATCAGTGTGGGGGAAGCTAGCTCTAAAATGGTGCCTTGGACGAATCAGAACTTGGACTCATAATCTGAGCCAGCCACAAGAGGATTGTATGGGCAGTGACTCTGGGAGATGTAGTTTAGACTTCAGTGCCTTTTTGGACCAACAGCAGCAGTCTATTGTGAGTGACAGCCAATCCAGTCAAGAACTGGGAGGAACTCAAAGGAAGTGCCCGGTTTTTGTCGGTTGGAGTTCAGTTGAGCTTTGGCAGTGAAGAAGGAAGGAGCCCTGTGCTTTTTCAGTGTGCAGTTTTAGTCAAAAAACGTGTAAGGCCCAGAGTTCGGTCTGCAGCTTGTTAGGACTGAATCCGTCCTGTGAAAAGAATCAAAGGATCTCTGAAGAGTAGAAACCAGGCTCACCCTGTAGAAGACTGAAGAATTGCTGAAAATTGCACTCGGTCTGTCAGGAACTGAATCTGCTGTGTGTTCTCCGGGTATTGTGCAGTAATTGCGATCGGGATACAGATGCAGCCTGCCTGGTATAGTGCTTTCTTTTATATGGATGTGTGAAGAGGTTTGTGTACCTCAAGTGAGCCCTGCTGACATTGAAGGACCCTATCTTATTTGGAGGTCGTGAGTACTAATTCAGGGTCACTCCTGTTGAATTATACATTAAATCCAAATGGAATTACTGTACTGCTGACTGTTTAATTCTCCTTTTCTCTGTGTGAAAGGCCCCTACCAGCTGCCACGGTTTGGACTAGCCACTAGGGCTTGGGTACCCAGGGACAGTAACTGATAGGGATAGGCCTGTGCACAGAGCCATAAATAGATTATTAGAGTGATAAGCTAATTAACCTGATTTCCCCTGTCCTTGTTATATCCCCTAAATAAATCAGAGCTGCTTGTTTCAGCAAAAGTTATACTGCCTGAGGTATTTGTCTATGTTAAAGTACTGTACTGTGACTGTTGCACTGTATCTCATTTCACAGGAGGTCCCAGTGCCGGAACTAGACCTGGGGTAAGTGTATACTGTGAAGGTAATTCTGATATATTGTGTGGGCCACTAGTGGGAAGAAGGGGGTTGCAGTGTCCCAGAGGGCTGTGACCAAGTTAGTTTAACTATTGCAAACCCTGACCTCTGGGTGGAGGCACCCGCCATTGGATCCAGGCCCCTCAACCTGTTAGTGGCAAATCAGGCAGGGGTAGTAGCCCCTGGGATAGCGCCATCTAGGGGTTACACTACTAAATTAAACATGTCCAAAGTCCATCACCCTGGTCCCTGCTCCCATTGCTTCCCTGCTCATGTTAAGTGTGAACCACACCGAGTGGTGGTCGCTCCCAACCAGTAGGTCCTCCACCCCCGCTTCCATTACAGCCTCTCCACTGGACATTACTAGATCTAGTATATTTCCCAACCTAGTTGACTCAGCTACCAAATGTGCCAGGAAGCAGTCGTGGAAGGCATCCAGGAGAATCTACTCCCTAACACTCGAGGTGGCTGGGGTACTCCAGTCCACTCCCGGTAGATAGAAGTCCCCCACTATCACAATGTTACCTTTCCTGCACACCTCCCTGATTTGCCCTGCCAGCTGCCTGTCAAGAGCTTCCCCTTGAGCCGGTGGTCTATATACTACCCCCAGCTTGATAAGCTTGTTCCTGGTGTCTTGGAATTGCATCCACAAGGTCTCTGTCCTCCCCTTTTCCCTTGCACACTTATTCCCTCCTTCACGTACATCACCACCCCCCCTTTCCCCTTGTCCCTATCCCTCCTGTAAATTCTGTACTCTGGGATTATCAGATACCAGTCCTGGTGTTTGTTGGCCCATATTTCTGTGATGGCTGCTATGGCCACTGTCCCCTCCTCTAAAAGAGCCTGTAGTTCAGCGATTTTGTTCCCCAAGCTTCTCGCATTCAAGAAGCCAACCCTCCAAGATATACCCTTGCTTTCCACACCACATTCCCCCCTTTTTAACCTCTCCCCATGACCCCTCCTGACTCCATCCTTGTTTATTGGGGGGTAAGCTCGCTTGCCTCCCCTCTCCTGAGACTCCTCATTCCAGTTCCCCACTCGCCATCCCCCCGCCTCATTTAAATTTACCATTGATGCTATGTTCTCTTCCATTCTGTGTTTAAACACCTCCTGCCCTTCCCTGCTCAAATGTAATGTATCCCCTGCATACAAATCCTTATTGTTCCAGACCCTGCCCCAGCCACCCAATAACCCATACCCCTTGGATTGACTCCATTCTCCTAGCCAATTGTTGAACTCCTCTATCCTTCCCTTTCTCACTGTGCTAGTCCTGGGCACTGGGAGACCCTCAGTGAAGGCCACAGATCCCCTCACCTCCTCACACAACTTTCCCAGTTCTTCGAACCGCTCCTTCACCAACTCAGCTTTCACCTGCCAAGTCATTCATATCCACTTGCACCACCACATGTGGTTTGTGCCTTCCCCTCTTTGCACCATTGCCTTATCCACTGTCAACCCAGAAACTGACTCTACCCATATTTGACTATGCCTCTCCCCTTTACTCCCCCATCAGATCCCTTTTAATACAGAATCCCCACAGTACTAGTATACTCCCCTCATAATTTCCCTTCTCTTCTCCATCCCACTTTCACTGTTGCTGAAGAAGAAACAGTGGTGGTGAAAAGGAGAAGTTTGTTGGCATGAAAGTGGTCCAGTGAAGCAGCAATTGGCTGTCCCCTGTTAGTGTAGTGTGGTGGTTCAGGTGAAGTGGAGCAGCAGTCGAGAGAAGCAGCCTCAGTGTGGGCACTGTATAGTATAGCCCCATTTGCTTTTTTTATACGAAAGTTAAAGTGGTTCCTCATTGACAGCAGCTAGTATCCTGGCAGCAGTGATGAGACAGAGCTAAGAGGAAGGAGTGGCACCAGACTGAGGCTACAGCAGTAACAAAATAGAGTGCCGGGCTTAATCCCACCTTCTGGATTACCCACAGAGCCACAAACACTTCCACATTCAGCAACAGCACCAGAATCCACAAGCTACCTTCCCACAGTGCTTCAGCTGAAGTCAGGGCAGTGAATCAGCGGAAGCAGCACTAAGCAGGTACTGACCACCAGAACAGTTTTAAAAAACAGTTATCGAGAGTGCTGGACAGTGCAGTGGGCAAGTGGCTGAGGTCATGAGTGTCAAGCAGGGCCCCAGTCAAGAACCACTTGGAGGGTGGAGCAATTGGCCAAAGGTCCTTATTTTAAAGTGAAGGGAGCTCCTGGAGGGCAGAGCAAGGGGCAGGGCAGACCCCAAATTAATCCAGCCTGAGCAATGTTTCTTTTTTTTTGTTTATTTAAATAAATTATGTCAAGTGCCACCTAGGATAGCTGCCAAGGCTGCTCCAAAGAGCAGGTGTCCCCACCTCAGGACAGCCCACAGATGTGGCTGACAGTCAGCTCTGTAGGACCGGTGATGGGCCCAGCAGGGCTTCAGTAAAGGGACAGCCCTTAGGGTGGAATAAGTAAGACTCCATAGGAGTCAGTATAGTGGGCTGGCCAACCGAAAGTACCCACAGGACACATAAAATATAGCTCCATAACAGCTGATGCCATGGGGTTGGGCCTAAGAACAGAATAACTGCTGAAAGTGTGCTGCTTAAAGTGACAGTGTACCTTATGTGAAAGACTGCCTAATGAACTGCAATTAAAGGTACAATGCTCCATTACTCAGACTGCCTTTTGTACTAAAGCAAACTCTAAGGCAAATGAACTGCAAATACTGTGTTGTGCACTATTTGAAAGTAAACTGCCAGTTCTGTGTTTGCCCATTTTACAAACAAACAGCAAATACTGTATTTTGCCCATTTTGCAAATGAACTATCCTGTGTTTTGCCCGTTTCACAAATGAACTGTCAATCCTATGCAGTTGCTTTGTTTGGCAAATGAATTATTTCAACCTAGACGCCTCTTATTCAACTGAAACAGCATAAAGTATAGTGAACAGCAAGAGATATGGCAGTACAGACAGCCTTGAAGTACAGAGCAAGGGCAACCTGTAAGCCCCTGCAAGTTTCACCTCCTAGGCTACCCAGCATGTACTAGAGGCAAGGAAATGGTTACCTCTAGGACCCAGCAGTCTTGTCTTCTTTTTCCCTGGTAGAGCAGTGAAATACTGTATAAGCACTTTATTCCGCTGTATTTTTATTTCCGCGCTATTCACTTGTCACAGAGTTTACTCGAACATTAAGTAGCAGCGTATATTAAGTTAGCACTTACTAACTGTAAGCACTCGCCATGCGTTGTGGTGAAGCTGGTAGAGAACATTTATTAGCCGCGTCTAAAATCGAAATCGAATCACGTGATACTCTAGTAGTTCACGTGATTCTACGTGCTATCTGTTCTATTCCGATCTCCATTTGTGGCATGTGTAGGGGAACTATACATAACTACAGATCATGGCTGTACTAAAGAACACACCAAGTGGGCACACAGTATTTCAAAAAGTGAGTCCTGTGTTCATGTGTGGTTGAACGAACAGAGAGCTGGGGGGTGGAGCCTGTGTGCTTATGCTGTGAGGGTTGTGAGGGTAGTGATGTCAAGTGATTGTGCACTTTTTTTTGCTTTTGTTCTCATTTTATTAAACTTTATTGAAGTTAAAAATCTGGCTCTTCTCCTTAGTAGTTTAGGCACTGAGCATGTGCCTCTAAGATTCTGGCTTTGCGGAATCCACTGATGATCTCATCTTCCCTTTCGCCAACTATGCCAGTTTTGTCTAAATTAAAAATAAGGGCCTGAGGGATCAGTTCTTGCCCACAAGCAGTAGCCACCCTACCCAGGAATTTAGCCTTCAAGTCTGGGAAGTTGACTGGGGTTTTTCTGGCAGCTTTGGTAGATTGCGTTTAGAATACCCCATGTGACTCAGAAGCTTCCAGGACCACTGCCTTGAAAATGTAAGATGCCCACCATTCTCTGATAGCAGGTCAGGGTTGTGCGCCTTGACTACCCCAGATGCTATGGCCGATACCACATGAGCATTCACAACTGCCCCCTCTGATCTAATGCTTTTAACAATTTTTTTAAGCTCATCCTCAACCTCATCAAGGAGCAATGCAGGATGACCACGGGGTTCAGTGGGCAATTCAGGAGTCAGTTTGGTGGGGTCAGGGGTTTTACCAAGTTCCTCAAGGTAGTCCTTCTTGAACCCACGCACAGTGCTCTCGTTTATGCTGTTTCCGTACTTCTTGCAGTAGTAGCGAACGGCATTCATAACACCGTTCTCCACTGAATATTTGCCAACCTCAAATCGAACACTTGCATTGTATTTGGTGTATTCTGTCCGGCGCTTCTTGGGGACAGGACCAGAGATGTCACTAGCGAGTTCAGTAATCACTGCCTTGGCAACCTGCAGTGGGACTGCAGCAGTCTGGCTAAGACCTTCGGCATTCAAGGGCTCACCGGACAAGTCTCGCTTGACAGTAGGCTTTTTGTGTATCCAGGATAAGAGCGAAACCTTAGTAGTCAGTAGCCAGTCAGCAAATGAAATAATACAGTTGCTTGTAATGAGTTCATTTTGTAGACTTCCGGGTACCGTAATACCGCGAATATGAGATTACGCTAAAATATGCTTGTAGTACCATTGCACAGAATTTAACCTATGCGGATATTTTGCGTTATACAGTAGCTTGGAGGCTGTAAGAATATACCAGCCAGTTCAATGGAGGCAGAACACTGCTGCTGACTCCAAGGCACCAGGGACCTTGGCAAAGAGGAAGTGCTCACAGAAGGCAGATGAAGCCCCAAGCTAAATGCAGAAGACAAAGTCCAAGGGACAACAGAGACAGACAGGAGCAGCTAGGGTCTGTGGCAAGAACAAGGTGGAGAGGTGGGTAGAGCAGCAGAGAGGAGCTGTGAAAGAATGTCAGAAAGCCACTGCCACATAGCAGAAGGAATGGATGGGGTGAGGCTTTGTGGTGGCAGTGAAAAATCAGAGCATCTGACAAACACTTGGACATGCATGATAATATACTGCTTGGAGGGGGGAGTGGCATGTATTGCTCTTTGCTCCTATGAACTGAAGGCAAAAGCCTTCAAATTATTTATTGGGATGTAAAGAGACAGAGACCCAGACTTGAGTACAAAAGTGCCTTTCTACAGAAATGGTATTTTGCTTGTAAGTTACAACTCACCTATCAACTGCAAAGCCATTCTCATGTTCCTTGGAGAAATTATGAAAATATTTTCATTTGAGACTTTATTACCAAAAGCTTCTAAGTTGCATTTGAGTGTATGTAATGGCTTACACCTGCTGTGATCCATGTGTTTAACAAAGTGACTTATAAATGGCTAGAAAAAAAAATCTTGAAATTTCATTGGCCGAGAGACATCACCTGACTGTGCATTAACTCTCTATAAATACACGGTCAGGTGCCAAATCTCATTTTCCTTCCCAAAATACCAACTTAGAGCCATTTTGTAAGTGTAATAAACCCCTCCAGGGTGAGCATTATAGGATTTTAATGCACTCCTCAGTGGTGTACTTACTACACCCCTGGTGGTGTGCATTAAAATCTTATAATGCACATCCTGTTGTGGCTCAGTACTTATATCCAAACTCTGTAGATGGTGCAGACATTAACTTTCATTGTTGTTATTGTAACTAATTGTGACTGATTAATCACCACATTACCATCTGCCACCAGTCCCAGGTTTACACCTATAAAATGCAAATGTACTTGTAGTGTGCCTCCCTTCCTGAAGAGCCATCACCACTCAAAAATCATCTACACTGGGGAAGGTGATTTACATACACATTATATTTTTATGTTTGCTTGTGCGCATGCGCAAGAAACTTTATGCGGCAGCTTAGGAGAGAAGTGGGTTGTGGAGGTGTGGCACTGTGGCAGCCAATGAGGGCACTGCATTTGGGGGCTTGGCACTGGTGGACCAATGCAGGCCCAGTGTTCTGATGACACTGGTTCTGCAGAAGTGCCACCAAGTTGAAACGCTTTCACCACTGCAATCAGGGGCTGCCTCATCATTGCAGTGTCAGCCATTTCACTGCAATAAGGGAGCAACCCATCCTTGCAAGGCAGTACCTTGCTGTCTGCATGCCCCCAACCCAGTACATTTGCCGATGGGGGAGCCCATTCCCTGTCAGCATACTGTAACCCTCCCCCATTTGTTGTGTGCCTAAGTGGTGCCCAATCCTCCTCAGCATCCTGCACCCCCCCAAAAGTCTTTCTTTGCTGATGAGGGCCCCAGTCCCTGTCGACTTCAGTCCCCACCCATCCCAGTAAATTTTCCGATGGGGGAGCCCACTCCCCATTGGCATAATATTCCCAAAAATGTGTTGTGTGCCAACAGGGGTGCCCAATCCCCATTGGCAACAGCCACCCCAAAACACTCAGGCAGCACGCTGGGAGCCCACCCCAGCATGCCAAATGTCCAAGCTTAAAAACAGAAAAAAAAAAAGTCCCACGATGTTTTCCATTTTTTTCTCTTTAAACCTGTAAAACAGAAAATGGTCCCTCGTTGAGTCCAGTGGCCTCTCCCCCAACCCGTTCCCATCCTCTGTGCATCCTGCCTCCCCACACCCCTTCATCCCATACTTACCTCCTGAGCCCAGCACGACGATCTTCAGTGGACCGGGAACAAGTCTGCACTCTTCAAAGCCTTCCACGAACTGAAGAGATGCCAGTAAGCTGCATAATGGCATAAATAGGGTTTTTTCAACTTTGGTGCATATCTCCGGCATTTGGGGGAATTTTTACACCAAATTTTCAATATGGGGTTATTGGGACCCCTCCTCATGAATTCAGCCACTGTCATGGCCAGGGATCAACCATAACTTTGTTTTGCACTAGCCGGCCAGACAAGCTGATAAAAGATTGCACTACCGCAGATGGTTGCACTAGCCCACAATAATAATGGTCAATATTCATTGGTTATGCAGGAAAAATGCAAAGATTATTGCATATTTATCCTGCTTCCACATTGCTTCCTGCCCCAACAAAAAGGAAAGACTGCAGTCCAGTCACACGCAGTGTGTACCTCCATTGTGTTTTTTTTACCACGTGCCCCTTGCTTCCTCTTTCTTCATCCCCTCCCTGACAAACCAGAGAATATCATAATAGCAAATGTTTAACACAAGCTGCCCGTCCGCCCGAAGGATCGGAGCTCCCTCCTGGAGCCGAAATTCGCGGTGGTGCATTAGAGGTAATTTAAACAACCTCTATCCAGCACCTGTGAAGGGGGATTAGCCCGTCGATGCACTATGTGCATCGACTGCCCCAGCCACCCTCCCACCCAGGGTCGTCCCTTTGTTTATAGTCCCTACCTGATGACATCACTTCCTGTGGCTTGAAATACTAAGTCCCCTGTTTTCCCTTTGCAGGTTATACCTGCTAACCACTAGAGGGACCCTCTGTTACTGCCTCAAGCTTTTCTAGTTTCCTTGGACCCTCTTTCTACCTGTCCTCTTCCCTTCTCCCTCAGCCCTCTCTACCTTTTCATCTGATCCAATAATCGCCTACTCCCGGACCCCTTCCTTTCCACCCCCAAGCCCATCCTGGTTTAACCACCTATCCTGGATTTTCTCCAACCTCCTATCCCTCATCCTATCTTCCTGACCACAGAGACTCTGTCCGTTTCCACACCTGATGCTGTACTACTTTCAGCCTAGATCTCCTGCTATTTGGCTTTATGCCTTTTCTCAAGTGGCCACTAGGAGTCGCTATTAAGCACCCCTTTTTGGTCCCAAACCTACCCTGTGTCCTGGCCCCAGAACGTGGAGCACGGCTCTTACCTAGGTCCCGTGTCCAACTGCCCTGAGTTGGTCTTGAACCTGGTACCCTGGCCACCAGAGTCCATGTCACTACCACTATTCCAAAGTGGCATCCAGACTTGCTGAGTGACGCAAATACAACTTCAACCTACCACCCAGCTGCAACCACAAGCAATATGTTAGCCCTCCTATTACAATGCCTCCCATTCTTCCTCACCCTGGCACCATTGTCTCTCCAACCTAATACCCCCCCATCACAATGGCACCTGATCCTACTATTTTTCTGGAGCTAGCACTGCCACCCCTACTCTCATCATCTGCCCCAGTCATCAACACCTCCCCCAGTCCTCTCCTATTACCACCTCCCCAGGCACCCACTTGAGACTTATCCACCTCACTTTCACAGCCTGGAAATCCCTGCCCACCCAGTATGCCCTAAAGCACCCCCCTCCTCACGACTTACATATCGAAAGCTCACCCTCTACCGTCCCCTGGCCAGGGCTGTGGTTTTACTATTACTTCTGACAGGCAACATTCATCCGAACCCTGGCCCAGCTCCCTCTATGAATATACGCAGCCTGATGAAAAAATTAGACTCCTTCCAATGTTGGATCACCTCACATAGGCCTGATGTCATCGTGGTGGTGGAAACCTGGCTATCAAAATCCACGCCAGACTCGTTTGTCACTATTCCTGGGTACTCCCTCCACCGGGAGGATCATGTAGGCAGAAGAGGGGGGGGTTGTGCGATATAAACCAGGGATTCTCTCACTGGACTGACACTCCCTGCCCCTGTTCTCACCCATGGAGCACAGGCCCTAACCCTCAAGCTGACTCCCGACCCCTCTAGGGGTTCCCTCTATCTCACTGCTGCTGACATTCCACCTAAAAACCAAACTGTGGCACTGGCTTCGCTAACTGACTATCTTTCAACCCTACCTCACACAGCTGACCAAGTCCTTGTAGGTGACCTGAATGTTAACTGGCTCAGCTCATCCATCAACTCCACCCGTGACTCTTTCATGGCGATTGACATGTCCCAACTGGTCTCCCAACCCACCAGAATTAACACAAAGAAGGGTACCAGCACACTGCTAGATGTGGTCATCACAAACCGCCCTCAACAAATCCATGATACCCAGGTCCTTTCAGACTCTATTAGTGACCACTCTCCTATCATTTCCACTGGGCCACCCCCTCCCAAACCCACGGCTCATCCCACTCTTAGGCGGCGCCTCAGACCAGGTGAGGCAAAGGCCTTAAGCTACATCTTGCCCAAATTAACTGGTCTCCTATACACCAGGCCTCTGATGTTGACGACGCCTTACCTTCTTCACCAGACCTTCAACAAAGCCTGTGATGTTTTCGCTCCCATGACAGCAGTCCAGACCAAAGTCCGCAATGCCCCTTGGATTACCCTGTCCCTGCTGCAACTCCTAAAACACAGGGATAACCTGTGGCACCTGGCTAATGAAACAGGCCGTGCTGCAGACAGACAGGCCTACAACGCCGCTAGAAACAAATGCACATGGGCCATCAGGAAAGCAAAAGCCGATCACTATCAGGCGGCGCTTACCTCCTCCTGGGGGCACGGCAGTAAGTTTTGGGACAACATTAAGCAACTAAATGGGAGCTCGCGCTCTCCTCCCCCCTCCCAGATCACCATCGAAGGTACTGTCTCCACTGACCCTGCCCACATAGCCAACTTCCTCAACTCATCATTTACAGACCTCAGCTCGGTCCTCCCCAGAGACTTCTTTGACCCTCCTTCAACCCTAACCGCCCCTGACTACCAATATCCTAGCTTCCACTTAATGAGGGTGACCCCCCAGGAAGCTAGGCCACACCTGCTTCAAGCTCTTAAGAGCAATTATATTGGCAGCGACTCCCTGGACCCCAGTATCCTCCGCCGGGTCCTGGATCAGGTCCTTGCCCCCTAACTACCCTGCTCAACAAGTCCCTTTGCCTGGGTCAATTCCCCTCTGGCTGGAAAACAGCCACAGTCTTGCCCATACACAAAGGAGGTGACAGGTCCTCAGCCGAGAACTACCGACCTATCTCCATCCTTCCACCCCTCTCCAAAGCCCTTGAAAAATTGGTGGCAACCCAAATCACAGATTATCTGACCAAATACAACATCCTCTGCCATGAACAGCATGGTTTCCGTGCAGCATCGCACCAGCACTGCCATATTGAGTTCTCAAATTTTCTGCATTCCTCCCTTGACTTGGGCTTACTAGCAGGGCAGTGTTTATTGACCTCTCAAGGCATTGACACTGTCTCCACCCCTACTGTTGGATGCCCTCTATCGCATTGGCTTTGCCGCCGGCCCAGTCTCCTGGTGTTCCAGCTACTTGGCGGACCGCTCTCAGAGTGTTAGAATTAATGGGACCCTCTCCAATACATGTTCTATCCGATCTGGAGTCCCCCAGGGTTCCATTCTAGGCCCACTTCTCTTCTCTCTATACCTCAATACCTTGCCCAGTGCTTGCACGGGAAAAATCCTGCTGTACGCTGATGATGCTGTTATCTTCGCCACCCACCGAAACCCCATCTCTCTTCAAGATTCCTTGCAACTAGCTTTCAATGATGCTGAAGTCTAGTTCAAAAAGCACAGACTTGTAGTTAATCTAAAAAAAACCAAATCCATGCTCTTTGCACATCCCCAAAACAAACTCAGTAATTTCCCACTCATTATCCTCCCTGGCTCTAATCTTCCTCTCGAGCAAGTCTGCCTGTACAAGTACCTTGGGGTCTCCTTTGACTCTGCACTCACTTTCCATGACCACATTGATACTCTAGCCTCCACTGCAAATACACGGCTAGGTATCCTTTATTGCTACAAGCACTGCCTCCCCCCCGAGGCTCTCCGACTAGCAGTCACCTCCTCAGTCCTGTCCCTTGTTGATTATGGCCTGCCTGTCTATGGTGCCGCGGATATGACTGCCTTCAATAAACTTCGACACATCTTGAACATGGCCTGTAGGTTAATCACAGGAGCCACCAGATTAACCCATACCTGCCAGCTATATGACTTCGCAAAGCTGCTCAACCTGGATGAACGGCTCAGATATCAAACTTGCCTCCTAACGAAAAAAACACTCCTTGGTCTATCCCCTTCCGGTCTGACAGCCTCTATTCACCTAGCTCAACCCTTAGTCCAAACTAGTAGCTCCTCCAAGGCCACCTGTCCATCCCCTAGAACCAGGACCACACATGGTCCAACGGTTCTTCTACTAGAGCCCCTACCTGGTACAATATTCTCCCCAGTTCCATCACGATATCAGTTTCAATCTCCAGTTTAAAACCGCACTTGAAGTCAGCTATTTAACATGCGTAGCTGTTGCCTGTCCCGGCCGTAGGTGTTTCAAGCTCATTGTACCCGACAAAACTCTCTGAGTAGCTTCTCAATCAACAACTGACAAAACTCCTAGAGTGGCTTGCCCCCCCCCAATCTATCACCTGCCCTGTCCCAAAGCCACCTGTTCTTACTAACCTAGCAGTCCCAGCTCATGACTAATTTGTCTGCTCAACCAAAGCTTGCTTTCCTCTCAGTCTTATCCGAATAACTGTTATACCTGTCAATACCTAACCTGTTACACTGTTACTGTAAACAAAGTCATGTACAGTTTATATCTGCCATACTGTTGCCTGCTAAGATGTTAAAAAAAAAAAAAATGTTGTTACCTACAATGATGTAATGAAATGTTGTGCTTTGTATTGTCCTCTTTGTGACGAGGTACCTTTGGAAACGAGCCTCTGGCTCAAAGGTTGTAAACTGATGTATAAATAAATAAATAAATAAATAAATAAATAAATAAATAAATAACCAGGCAGTTCTAGCTCTGCACATACAATAGCCAATATCATCATGTACGTCACCGCAGTCTCACCCTGACCTGCAGGGCAATGTACAGAATCAGGCAGAGAAAGACACTCTCATCCCCCACCCTGTGATTAACCAGAACTGCACTTCTAGAAGTTTTCTTACACTGTGAAGTGAGTCAGGGGCAGTTCTAGGGTTTCTTTGGAGAGAGTTAAACAAACACAGGGTGCTGGGATGTAAGAAACTTTGACATATCTGTTTATATATACCAGGCACAAAAATATTGATTTAACATGCTCTGCCCTAACAAAAACAGATTTTTCATAAGTGTCCTTTCATCAGTCAAAGTGGAGCAGTATACAGGCATGATGCTGTACTACCTCTCTTTCTATATAGGATGATCTGTGCACACTAGGAATACCTATTTTAACCTTTCAAATTATATATATTTCACTAAGGTTTTGCTTTGTACCATACATGCTCCAAAGTATTGTTTTTAGGATGAAATGACATGCTGGGTGGCACTGCATTGACTGGTGTGATCCATTAAGAGGAACTGTGAACCATTCAACAGTCAGTAATGGCAGCTATGGGTCTATGGATGGCCACTTCAAAGCCTAGTCTGCAGTAGTGTCCAGAGAATGAATAGAGTGGACAGATCACCTGGCTGGGCAGACCATGTATACATGATAGCATTCTGTCACTGCAGTGTTGGATACAGGCACTCAAAAGGTTGGGAAATGAGGCACACTGATTTTAATATTGTAGAACAAATCAAAGACAAGTTCAGTAAACTGGAAGCTAGTTGCTTAACAGCACTCTGCCCTTAATCACAGCATGCATACTATCAATCAATCAATCAATCAAAATCTTTATTTATTCAGGCGAACATCATTGAGCAAAGCTCATTTACAAGATGGACCTGAGTGGTCATACAAATGAGGATACAAGTATTATTACATAGACAAGAATAGAATAAATAGCAATACAATGGCATGAAATGATTATATACAACAATTTACATATATACAAGTAACAATAGAACCATTTAGCCTGTAGGAAAAAAAGAGGACAAAGGTATAGCAGTCCTAAAATATAAGTTATATGGTCTAAACTAGTTTTAAGTGAATATAATAGGTGATTCGGAAGAAAGAAATTGAGTTAATATAATGGATAGAAAAAGGAGGTTTAGTTGGGTCAGATAGGTGGGGGATTATGCTTTATAAAAGCAATTGCAGAGCTCTGGAAAAAGGGCGGAGAACAATCTTTTGAAGGATGCCAGAGGTAGTAGGCTATCTAGCTTCATGGATTTTTGGAGAGAGTTCCATGCAGCTGCTAAGGAATAGCTGAAAGCAGCCCTCCCATACCGGGTGCAGGCATTGGGGACCTTTAATGTGATGAGTTTACTGATCCTTAAGGTGTATGGCCTGGTTGTAATTTGGGTAAAGCAATCAGTGATATAGGTCGGTAGTTTGCCTGTTAACGCTTTGAGTATCCAGATAACAGCATTCCTATTTCTTCTGTGTTGCAATGATGTCCAGTTGACTGCCATATAAAGGGAGCAATGATGGGTGTTGAGGAAGGTCAGTAATAAATCTTATGGACCTGTGATACAGGGTGTCCAGCTTATGTAAGAGATGACTTGAACAATGGTAGTAGAGAAAATCAGCATAATCAATGAGGGATAGGAATGAGGCCTGAATTAACCTTTTTGGAATCACTGTTTAGGTAATGTTTTATTCTAAAAATAGTCCGAGCCTCTGTCTTAGCTTTTTAAGTAACTCTTCAATATGGACAGAATAGTCAAGCCTGTTATCTATCAGACTCCAAGGTATTTGAAGTTATCAACAAATTCAAGTTTCTCTCAAGTAAGGTGGATATATGTAGGGTGTTGGATGCTGGGAGTAGTGGTAGTACAACTCTTTGTGGTAAAGAACATAGCTTTTGTTTTTTGCATTTAGAAGTAGTTTTTGTCAAGTAGATTGTGCTGCAGAATGGAGATTCGGATTGTAGAAGTTCACAGGCTTTGAAGGTGAGGATTGCTGACATACAATACAGCATCATCAGCAAACAGATGAATGTTAGATTGAGTGAGGTTGGCATCAATATTGTTTATATAAATAGCAAAGAGGATAGGGCCAAGAATAGAGCCTTGTGGTACACCCCTTAGCAGAGGTTTTGAGGTGGATAGGTAATTTCCATTTCTAACCAGTCACGACCTATCTGAAAGGTAATCCTTAAACCAGTTGGTGATAGGAATCCAGGCCTAATGAGTTAGGAGGTGAGTAATAAGTCATGATCCACTGTGTCAAAGGCTTTACTCAAATCCAGAAACACAGCACAGGTAAAATTTTTTGTCCAAATTAGTCTGTCAATCGTTGGTTACCTTAGCTAAGGCAGTAATGGTGCTATGCTTTGATCTAAATCCAGATTGTGCAGAATTTAGAAGGTTATTGTTATCCAGATAGTCCCTTAACTGAGAGTTTACTAGTTTTTCGAGCATCTTAGATAGTACTGGTAGGATGGAGATAGGTCTGTAATTGTTGAGATCCCTAGTATCACCAGATTTGAGTAATGGAACTACTTGAGCTGTTTTCCAAGTAGATGGAATGGATCCAGTAGTTAGGAAAGATTGAAGAGATGAGTAAGGGGGCAGATAAGACATGTGAAGCAATTTTCAGGAAATAGGGATCCAGGAGTCTGCACCTGCACTTTTAGTTGTGTCTAAATTAGAGAGGAGATCTTCCACTTCTTTCACGGATATTGGGATGAAGGAAAAAGTTGAAGTGGCCATTTGTCCCACAGTAGTTTGCAGGTTCAAGGAAGATCTCAGGATATTTGCAGGTGATGAGTCAAATGCTAGGCCAGCAGTGGTGAAGTGAACATTGAAGGTATTTAAGATTTCTTGTTTACCTGTAATTTCTGTGTCATTTAGTAGCAATTTGTTGGTTAAGGCAGGAGTAGAATTCTGGCCCAGAAGTCCTTTTATTGTACCCCAGAGTCTGGATGGGTTATTGTAGGAGGCATCAATTCAGCTGTATAGTAGGCAGTTTTGGCAGTTCTTATTTTTTGTACAGAATTCCTTGCTTTTCTGAAATTTAGCCAATCTCTGGTGTCCTTTGTTTTCTTGCCTTTTCCACAGCTTGTCTCTGGTTCTCAAGGCTGCTTTAAGCTCAGAGAGTGAACCAAGGGCAGGATTTTACCTTAGTTCTGATACTGGTGATAGGTGCATGAATATTGAGAACATTGGTGATAATATCCTTTAAAGTCTGGAGTGCTGTTTCAACAGAGGTTGTAAGATAGAAATCTTGCCAATATATTGTAGTACTCAGGTCATGGAGGTAACCTGAGATATTGAAATTCTTTTGACCTTTTGAGGATAAATTCTGCAGGATTTGGTGGTTTGAGTGTGGATCTTATGCCAGCTATAGGGTAATGGTCACTCACATCACTTGGCAGTACTCCTGCATGTGAGTATAAGTGAGGCTTGTTTACCAACATAATATCCAGGAGTGAGCTGTTGCTGGAATTTCTTGGTTAATCCTAGTTGGGTCTTTAATCAGCTGTGTGAATCCATAGGTGTCACAAAAGGTTATCAAAGGTGCAGATACATTAGACAACCAGTTTAAATTCAAATCACCAAGGATGACGGTATCTTCAGGGCCTTGGTTGAGAATTGACCCTAGGTGAGAAAAGCAGTTTAAGGCCTGCAGAGGGGCCTATAGCATCCAATCAGTTTAAATGGAGACGAATTAGGAAGGCAAATTTTGATTGATAAACATTCAAATTCATTTGGCTCAGATGTGTTGATGAGGCAGGTTGCAGAGATGGTGTCCTTAATGTATATGGCCACCCCACCACCCCTGGAAGGGCGATCTGCTCTGAAGAGCTGGTAATTGGGAAGGTTTACAACACTGTCTTTGTTGTAGGCCTGAGCCAAGATTCAGAGATGACCAGGAAGTCTGGAAGAGTATGTGCCACCCAAGCCTGTATTAAGATGAACTTTTTGAGGCTGCAAGCATTGAAGTGTATGAAGCTTAGTCCTTTTATGGTAGTCAGCTCAGAAGGGGAAGATAAATTGACAATGGGGCCAGGATTAATCTCAATGGTGCCAATGCATAAAAGGAGGTAGAAGATTAATTTGAGTAGGGCTCCAAGGGATTGGGACAGAGAGTGATCAGAGCATTTCCTCTTAGTCCTAGATGCACACTGTGTAGTGGGAGATGGTGCTGTTATATAGATGTGTCTTTTATCATAACATAGGAGTCTGATGGACAGGCATAGAGGGTTTTATAGATCCAGGATACATGTAAAGGGCTAGGGAGAGCTGGATTGTTAGAGGCTTTATGTGGGATACCCAGGGTTGCAGTGTAATAGTGGTTCAAAGTGAATAAGGAATAGATGGTTGTACATTGTGGATGGCGTGGAGAGCAGAACATACTCATTAACTTATTCGTCATGACAGGGGTATAATATGATTATCATAAGGGAATGGGGAGATGAGAGGCTAAGGAGCAAAGAAACAAGTTAGCATTGTGCGGGTAGGTATGGGTTAACAGAGAAGGGAATTAGATGTGGGCGTGGATGAGAGAAATGGCGGAAAGAGTGTATAAATACAATTAACCAAGAGGGGGAGGGGCGGGCAAAATTTTGCGGCTTTGCCACGTGCCTTTCACACTGCTTCTCCCGGCCTCCTGGAACTCTTGGTCGGCTGGAGGTCACCGCCGGCCCGCTGGCGGCTCGGAGCCCCTTCTGCGGCTGGAGCTGGAGGGCAATGCCGGCTGCAAGTCAGGGGACAGAGGAGAAGGCAGTGAGAAGGCAATTTGTGCAGGCAATCTGCAATTAGGTGCAAGAAACAAGAATCTGCACAACAAAAAGACTGGGAGGGTTTGGGGGTTAGGCGCCTAAGCTGTCTAGCCCACCACAGATCCCCAGAAAAGGCTGAATCACTAGCAAACATCACATCAAAACATGTTTAAATTACCCACAATTTTAAGTAAAACAGCTCTTTAAGAAATTAACACAAGTTACAGCTAATCAGAAAAATCCCATCCAGAAAAGTGTTGCAGAGTCCAGCTAAAGTCAATGGGAAAGGCGCACCAATCGGAAGCAAGGCAGAGACAGCGGTCGCTTCCCGATTGGTTGCGGCTTTGCCCGTACCTTTCACACTGCTTCTCCCGGCCTCCTGGAACTCTTGGTCGGCTGGAGGTCACCGCCCGGCCGCTGGCGGCTCTCGAGCAGCCTTCTGCGGCTGGAGCTGGAGGGCAATGCAGCTTCACACTGCTTCTCCGGCCTCCTGGAACTCTTGGTCGGCTGGAGGTCACCACCCGGCCGCTGGCGGCTCGGGCCTTCTGCGGCTGGAGCTGGAGGGCAATGCCGGCTTTCACACTGCTTCTCCGGCCTCCTGGAACTCTTGGTGGGCTGGAGGTCACACATGACCCGCTGTCGACTCGGATCTCTGCGGCTGGAGCTGGAGGCAATGCCGGCTTTCACACTGCTTCTCCGGCCTCCTGGAACTCTTGGTCGGCTGGAGGTCACCGCGGCCCGCTGGCGGCTCGGAGCCTCTGCGGCTGGAGCTGGAGGGCAATGCCGGCTTTCACACTGCTTCTCCGGCCTCCTGGAACTCTTGGTGGCTGGAGGTCACCGCTGCCCGCTGGCGGCTCGAGCCCTCTGTGGCTGGAGCTGGAGGGCAATGCCGCTTTCACACTGCTTCTCCCGGCCTCCTGGAACTCTTGGTCGGCTGGAGGTCACCGCCTGCCGCTGGCGGCTCGGAGCACCTGCGGCTGGAGCTGGAGGCAATGCGGCTTTCACACTGCTTCTCCCGGCCTCCTGGAACTCTTGGTCGGCTGGAGGTCACCGCCGGCCCGCTGGCGGCTCGGAGCCCCTTCTGCGGCTGGAGCTGGAGGGCAATGCCGGCTTTCACACTGCTTCTCGGCCTCCTGGAACTCTTGGTCGGCTGGAGGTCACCGCCCGGCCCGCTGGCGGCTCGGGCCTTCTGCGGCTGGAGCTGGAGGGCAATGCAGCTTTCACACTGCTTCGGCCTCCTGGAACTCTTGGTGGCTGGAGGTCACCGCCCGGCCGCTGGCGGCTGGAGCCCTTCTGCGGCTGGAGCTGGAGGGCAATGCCGGCTTTCACACTGCTTCTCCCGGCCTCCTGGAACTCTTGGTCGGCTGGAGGTCACCGCCGGCCCGCTGGCGGCTCGGAGCCCCTTCTGCGGCTGGAGCTGGAGGGCAATGCCGGCTTTCACACTGCTTCTCCCGGCCTCCTGGAACTCTTGGTCGGCTGGAGGTCACCGCCCGGCCAGCTGGCGGCTGGAGCCCTTCTGCGGCTGGAGCTGGAGGCAATGCGGCTTTCACACTGCTTCTCCCGGCCTCCTGGAACTCTTGGTGGCTGGAGGTCACCGCCCGGCCCGCTGGCGGCTCGGAGCCTTCTGCGGCTGGAGCTGGAGGGCAATGCGGCTTTCACACTGCTTCTCCCGGCCTCCTGGAACTCTTGGTCGGCTGGAGGTCACCGCCCGGCCCGCTGGCCTCGGGCCCTTCTGCGGCTGGAGCTGGAGGCAATGCCGGCTTTCACACTGCTTCTCCGGCCTCCTGGAACTCTTGGTGGCTGGAGGTCACCGCCCGGACGCTGGCGGCTCGGAGCCTTCTGCGGCTGGAGCTGGAGGGCAATGCCGGCTTTCACACTGCTTCTCCCGGCCTCCTGGAACTCTTGGTCGGCTGGAGGTCACCGCCCGGCCCGCTGGCGGCTCGAGGCCTTCTGCGGCTGGAGCTGGAGGCAATGCCGGCTTTCACACTGCTTCTCCCGGCCTCCTGGAACTCTTGGTCGGCTGGAGGTCACCGCCGGCCCGCTGGCGGCTCGGAGCCCCTTCTGCGGCTGGAGCTGGAGGGCAATGCCGGCTTTCACACTGCTTCTCCCGGCCTCCTGGAACTCTTGGTCGGCTGGAGGTCACCGCCGGCCCGCTGGCGGCTCGGAGCCCCTTCTGCGGCTGGAGCTGGAGGGCAATGCCGGCTTTCACACTGCTTCTCCGGCCTCCTGGAACTCTTGGTCGGCTGGAGGTCACCGCCGCCCGCTGGCTCGGGAGCCTTCTGCGGCTGGAGCTGGAGGCAATGCCGGCTTTCACTGCTTCTCCGGCCTCCTGGAACTCTTGGTCGGCTGGAGGTCACCCCGGCCGCTGGCGGCTCGGAGCCCCTTCTGCGGCTGGAGCTGGAGGGCAATGCCCGGCTTTCACACTGCTTCTCCGGCCTCCTGGAACTCTTGGTGGCTGGAGGTCACCGCCCGGCCCGCTGGCGGCTCGGGCCTTCTGCGGCTGGAGCTGGAGGCAATGCCCGCTTTCACACTGCTTCTCCCGGCCTCCTGGAACTCTTGGTCGGCTGGAGGTCACCGCCCGGCCAGCTGGCGGCTCGGAGCCCCTTCTGCGGCTGGAGCTGGAGGGCAATGCCGGCTTTCACACTGCTTCTCCCGGCCTCCTGGAACTCTTGGTCGGCTGGAGGTCACCGCCGGCCCGCTGGCGGCTCGGAGCCCCTTCTGCGGCTGGAGCTGGAGGGCAATGCCGGCTTTCACACTGCTTCTCCCGGCCTCCTGGAACTCTTGGTCGGCTGGAGGTCACCCGCCCGGCCGCTGGCGGCTCGGGCCCCTGCGGCTGGAGCTGGAGGGCAATGCCGGCTTTCACACTGCTTCTCCCGGCCTCCTGGAACTCTTGGTCGGCTGGAGGTCACCGCCCGGCCCGCTGGCGGCTGGAGCCTTCTGCGGCTGGAGCTGGAGGGCAATGCCGCTTTCACACTGCTTCTCCCGGCCTCCTGGAACTCTTGGTCGGCTGGAGGTCCCGCCCGGCCCGCTGGCGCGCTCGGAGCCCTTCTGCGGCTGGAGCTGGAGGGCAATGGCTGCACACTGCTTCTCCCGGCCTCCTGGAACTCTTGGTGGCTGGAGGTCACCGCCCGGCCCGCTGGCGGCTCGGGCCCCTTCTGCGGCTGGAGCTGGAGGGCAATGCCGGCTTTCACACTGCTTCTCCCGGCCTCCTGGAACTCTTGGTCGGCTGGAGGTCACCGCCGGCCCGCTGGCGGCTCGGAGCCCCTTCTGCGGCTGGAGCTGGAGGGCAATGCCGGCTTTCACACTGCTTCTCCCGGCCTCCTGGAACTCTTGGTCAGCTGGAGGTCACCGCCGGCCCGCTGGCGGCTCGGAGCCCCTTCTGCGGCTGGAGCTGGAGGGCAATGCCGGCTTTCACACTGCTTCTCCAGGCCTCCTGGAACTCTTGGTGGCTGGAGGTCACCGCCCCGCCAGCTGGCGGCTCGGGGCCCCTTCTGCGGCTGGAGCTGGAGGGCAATGCCGGCTTTCACACTGCTTCTCCCGGCCTCCTGGAACTCTTGGTCGGCTGGAGGTCACCGCCGGCCCGCTGGCGGCTCGGAGCCCCTTCTGCGGCTGGAGCTGGAGGGCAATGCCGGCTTTCACACTGCTTCTCCCGGCCTCCTGGAACTCTTGGTCGGCTGGAGGTCACCGCCGGCCCGCTGGCGGCTCGGAGCCTTCTGCGGCTGGAGCTGGAGGGCAATGCCCGACTTCACTGCTTCTCCCGGCCTCCTGGAACTCTTGGTCGGCTGGAGGTCACCGCCGGCCCGCTGGCGGCTCGGAGCCCCTTCTGCGGCTGGAGCTGGAGGGCAATGCCAGTACTAGCTGAATGTCCTAACAATTGAGTGATAATGACTCACATTGAGTCTTTTGTTGGATCCTCCTCTTAAACTGCCAGATAATTGCAGCTCTTAATGAGCTGTTAATCACACCAGGCCACCTGGAACACGGAGGGAGATTAGCAAAAGGACTACAGCCTGCTAAAGTGGGGACTTTTTCAACTTCATTAACAGCCATGAAAAACCTGCACTAGTCCAGACGGACAAGTAGAGGGTTAGCTGCACTAGCCCTGGCCAATTTGCACTAGGTTCAGGGCTAATAAAACAGTCTTAAAGACATATGTAGATGCAACTAGACCTCAACGCCTAGTCAGCTCCCCAAGTATCCACTGGCCCTCTATTGTATAAACTGAAAAGTGTTACATAACATAGGACTAGGCTAACTCTGAAATGTACAGCATTATAGTATAAGAATGTCCATTGTATATACCTCCTAAATGTATATAATTCTCCACCTTTGTCCTACATTGTATACCTCCTATCTATGTAATTATGTATTGTGTAGGCTTATGACTCAGGACCTCCTTGTGAATGAGCTTGCTCAATGGAGTCTTTCCTGCAATAAACTTGACTTGACTTGAACCCTGGTCATGGCGTTATTCTGTCGCGAAAGGTGATTTTACGGTCACTGCGTGGCATCACTTTTCAGGACCAATTAATGAAACGACAGTGCCACTGTTCATGAGGTGGGCTCTCAAAAAGCCTATGTTGCAAGTTTGGTGAAAAAAATCCAAAAATTGACTGTTTTATGAGCATGTGTTGTACAGTTTTCTTGCACGCTCATAACTTTGCAAATTTGTAATATTTTCACTCCAGATTTTCAACTTTGGCATTTTTCCACACCTCCTTATGAACAGTATAGCTGTCATTTTACACATAAGGGCCAAAATGTTTTCACACTTCTGGTGCAGAATAGCACAGTCGCTGTGGGGAAATCGTTTTTTGGGATAGATTGAGAAAATGACAGTGATACTGTTCATGAGCAGAGGTCCTAAATGCCTATGTTGAAAATTTGGTGACGAAAGTACTTAAAATGACTGTGTTACAAGTGTGCATGGCTCAGTTTCTATGCACCCTTGTAACTTCGCAAATTTGTAATATTTTCATGCCAGATTTTCAACACTGGCATTTTCTCACACCTCCTTATGAACAATACAGCTGTCATTTTTCACATCCTGGCCGAAATGTGTTTTTGCACTTCTGGCACAGAATAGTGCGGTCGCTGTGGGAAATCGGTGTTTGGGACAGATTAAGATTGAGTGAATGAGAGAGGGGGAGTGAACGAGCTCAACTGAGCTCTGTCGGGACTGATGCAGATTTCTTTGTAGGCAGAGAAAGGCGCCAATGCAGGCAGAAGCCCAGTACAAAAGGGCAGCCTGCAGCACCGTGAGAAACAGAACGAGCGAGTGAGAGGGGGGAGTGAGTGAGCTCAATGAAGCTCTGTCAGGACTGCTGTGGATTTCTTTGTGGGCAGAAAAAGGCACCAACGCAGCCAGGAGTCCATTACAAAAGGGCAGCCTGCAGTGCCAGGAGAAATGAGAGGAGTGAGTGAGAGAGGGGGAGTGAGTGAGCTCAATGGAGCTCTGTCAGGACTGCTGCGGATTTCTTGGCAGGCAGAAAAAGGCACCAATGCAGGCAGAAGCCCGGTACAAAAGGGCAGCCTGCAGCACTGGGCAAAATAGAATGAGCGCGTGAGAGAGGAGGAGTGAGCGAGCTCAACAGAGCTCTGTTGGGACTGCTGCAGATTTCTTTGTGGGTAGAAAAAGGTGCCAACGCAGGCAGGAGCCTAGTACAAAAGGGCAGCTTGCAGTGCTGGGAGAAACGGAATGAGCGAGTGAGAGAGGGGGATTGAGAAAGCTCAGTGGAGCTCTGCCGGGACTTTAGAGTTGTCCACCCTCCTGCCCAGGGTCCTCTGTGGTCCTATATTACAGCAGAGTCTCTGGGGTGGAGACAAAGCAATGATTGGATACTTTGAGGAGTGCATGGAGTTGAGGAGTGAGGATAATTCAGATTTAATTGTTCTGTTTATTTTTCTAACTGAGCTGAGTAATACTTGGCGTGCAATAGGATTTCTAACTGGGCTAAGTTAAACTGTATGAGAGATGAGAACACAAAGTATGGTAGCTGAGGGATGAAAAACAGACAAGGAGGCTTTAGGATTGCTACAGTAATACAGTATCTGATGGATGAGATTTGAGACTGAATTACCCCGGTCGGCAAAGGGCCAGCAGGTGGACTAGTGTGTGTGTGTTGGGGGGGGGGCAGGAATTTGAGTAAACAGAGGCCTAACAGTTGTAGTAGGGTACAGAACCTGGGAGTAAGACCCCATAACATAAGATGGGGGCCAAAATGGGGCAGATGCCACATGTCAATAGGGCGGGCATCTTTGGAAGGGTGGTGGGGCGTACAGGGCGTGGGTCTGCCATGGTCCTGGACTGGGCTTGGAGGATGGGGGTGTGTATGGTCTGTAGACAACTGGCTAGTTTGAGGGAGGAACTGTGGAGGTTAGGGAGGTGTCTAAGTGGCAGGGCAGATGAGCATGGTAGGCATCCTGGCAGGGGGAATAGGGGATGGCAAGAGGGGATGGAGGAAGAACAACTAGGGACTGAAACTGATCCCAGTATCAAAGGCACTAGCAGAAAAGAGAGGAGAAGGGATGGGGTGCCTGAGGTGAGGGGGGGCCTCCTCTTAAAGCAAGAAGAGACCACGAGGAGTACCAGTGGAGAGAGCAGATGGCTGCAGGTATGGAGGGACTGGGGTGACATGGAGGGGAACAAGTAGGAGGGGGGAACGGATAGGGCAAAGAGATGTAGGAGGGGTATCGACTAGAATAAATTCAATCCTCTGCTATGAGAGAGAGAGAGAGGGGAGCAGGAACATACTGATGGGGGAGGACAAGTGGGGCATGAGAGGGATGGCAACAGATAGGGAAGAGATAGTGAGGATGAAAAGGTGAAAGGGCTAGTAAGGAAGGAGGGGTGGTGACTAGAGGAGAGAAGGCTATGGGAAGGGGGAAGGATGGGAGGGGCATCACTATCGGGGTAGAAGGGAATGGGGGCTCTAAAATCGACAACAGCAAGGATAGGAGAGCGGTTGGAAATCAGAAGGGGAGGAGGAGGGGAGGTCGACATGGGAAGACCAGTAGGAAGTAGTCAGGCTGGAAGGGGTTCAAGGGGGATGGGAGGACTAAGACAGAGAAAAGGGTGAGGTGGAAGTAGGGGATACAGAAGTCACAGAGGGGGCAGTTGGCAGGGGTAAGGGGCAGGGAAGATTGAATACTGGGGTGGTGGAAGGGGCATTAGAAGGGAAAGGGGCTAAGGGACAGGGGGTACCCATCCTAGGGGATTCTATACTGAAAGGGGTGAGATGGGGAGGAAGGGGGAAGGCACAGCCGTATTTCAGTTGAAGCTATCCCCAAGCTGACTGTAGGAGGGGCAGGGCAGGCACTACTCCAGTGTGCAGTGAGGGGAAGGAAGAAACCTCATTTACTGTTGCATGTGGGTACAAACAACTTGGCAGGGGACACTGTGGAAGTAGTGAGGGGGAGGTTTGAGTACTTGGGCAGGCAGTGTGAGGGGGTGGGGGAGTCGGTGGCATTCTTGGAGGTACTCTCGGTACCATGTGTAAGCATGGAGAGGAAGGGTAGGATAGAGGAGTTCAACGAGGAGCTGAGAGATTGGTGCCATACCAAAAATTATGGGTTAATGACTAACTGGGGTAGGGTCTGGGGAAACAGTGACTTGTACGCAGGGGACAGGGTACACTTGAGCAGGAAGGAGAGGGGAGTATTAAAGGCAGGATTAGAGGGGTATATTTCTACTAAGGTGGATTTAAACTAGTGGGGGATGGCCAAAAAACTGAGGTTAGTAGAAAGGTCCGGACAGGGGAGCCAAATGAGCTCTCCCCACTAGATATAGGTAAAGGCGGAGGTGTAGTAACCCTGGGAGGGGGCAGGTAGAGTGGTCTGAGTGTAATACAGAAGGCACTACCACCCAGTAAGAATAAGGAGGAGAAAGGGTGCGGACTACTGGGAGGAGCTACACAGGCCAAGAAGGAGAAGAGTAAGTAGAAGGAGGGTTACCGGTGGAAGGTGGTCTCTCTTAATGCAAGAAGCATGGGAAACAAAATTGCAGAGCTTCAGGTGCTTCTTTCAGAGGGGAAGGTGGACATTGCTGCAGTGACAGAGACTTAGGCCACAGAGTACCATGATTGGGGCTTGGCAGTCCCGGAATACAGGTTATACAGCAGGGACCGGTGCGTTGGAAGGGGGGGTTGCACTGTATGTGAGGGAAGGGATTAAATGCATAAGGGAGAAGAGGATAGGACAGAGGTGCTTTGGGTGCAGCTTCTGGACTCCAAGGGCAGAAAGCTAAGGCTGGGAGTGGTGTACAGCCCACCAGCCCAATCCGGAGAACTGGATGGGGAGTTGGCAGAGCAGATAAGAAGGGTGTGTAGAAGTGGGAGTGTGGTGATAGTGGGGATTTTAACCTACCACGGGTTGACTGGAGCACCCCAGCCACTAGCAGTACCAGGGAGTAGATGCTCCTTGATGTATTCCAGGATGGCCTTCGAGGTAATTGG
Organism: Neoceratodus forsteri; assembly: GCA_016271365.2. Taxonomy (NCBI): domain Eukaryota; kingdom Metazoa; phylum Chordata; order Ceratodontiformes; family Ceratodontidae; genus Neoceratodus; species Neoceratodus forsteri. The sequence goes on from CM028135.1 coordinate 651,435,589, forward strand.
TAAGTGGGCCTACAAGGTTTGATAGCACTCTGGACCTAGTACTGGCAAATGGGGAGGCGGTGAGGGAGGTAAGGGTGGAGGACCCACTAGCAGGTAGGGACCACCAAACAATGTGGCTTGTTGTCATACCGGCAGGGAGATAGGAGGCACGGGCACTAAGGTGATGGACTTTATTAGGGTGGACTTTGGGGGGATGGGAGCAATACTGCAAAGGAGACTCCAGGATGTAAGGCCAGGGATGGATACAGAACAAAAATGGGGAGTCATAAAGATTGGGCTATCAGAGGCCACAGTAGCCTGCACCATTGCCAGAAGTAAGAAGAGCAGAGGCAAGAAACTATGCTGGCTGAACAAGGAAGTGCTGCAAGGGGTGAGGGCAAAGAAGGCTGTATACCGGAAGTACAGGAGAACAGGGATGGGAGATGATAAGGAGGCTTTCGGGAGTTGGTCAAGGGAGGTTGCCATGAGGGTGAAAAAAGCTAAGGCCTCCAGGCAATTAAATTCTGCACAGGGCATAAAGGGAGGGGGAAGGACTTTTTTAGTTATGTCAGGGAAAAGAGGAAGTGCAAGGAACATATTGTGAGGATAAAGCGGGGAAGGAACTGGGTGGAAAAGGTGGAGGAGCAGGTGGAAATTCCAAATCAGTACTTCTGCTCTGTTTTCACTAAGGGAAGGGATGACCCACTACCAGAATGGGATGGGGGGTGGGGAAGGGGGGGAGGAGGTGATGGACAAAGTGATCACAGGAAGTAGGGTGCTAGAGGGGCTGAGGGCAGTAAGGGTGGACAAGGCACCAAGTCCCAATGACATCCACCCCAGGGTGCTAAAGGGGATGGTGGAGCAGTTGACTGAGCCACTGGCAGATCTATTCAACACCTCCCTGGAAATGGGGTGTGTTCCCCAGGACTGGAGGTTGGCCCGTGTGGTGCCCATACACAAGACTGGGCCTAGGGAGGAGCCAGGAAATTATTGGCTGGTAAATCTCACGTCCATAGTGGATAAGCTTATGGAGGCGATACTGAAGGAGAGGCTGGTGGCATTCCTAGACAGTAATGGCCTCCAAGATGGGCGGCAACACGGGTTCATCTCAGGGAGGTCTTGTCAAACCAACCTAACAGAGTATTGTGACTGGGTGACAAGGGAGTTGGACATGGGCCATGCGGTACACGTCCTGTACATGGACTTCAAAAAAGCCTTTGATGCAGTGCCTCATGGAAGACTGGGGGGGAAGCTGACAGCAGTGAGGGTGGGAAGAAAGCTGACTAAATGGATAGAGAACTGGTTACAGGGGAGGGTGCAGAGGGTGGTGGTGGTGGAGCTCTTGGCACCCAGAGCAGTGATGAGCAGGATGCCACAGGAGTCAGTGCTGGGCCGGGTGCTATTTGGGCTCTTTTTCTCCAATATAGCTTACTGAGTGGGGAGCAGGGTTAGTCTGTTTCACACATTATACCAAATTGGGGCAGTGGTGGATGAAGAGGATGGATGGGAAAAACTGCAGGGGGACCTAACCAAACTAGATGGTTGGTGTAGTGGCAGCTAGGATTCAATGCAAAGAAGAGTAAGGTGATGCACTTCAGGGCTAAGAACCAGAAGAGGGACTATTGGTTGGGGATCAGAGAGGAGGAGGAGAAGAACCTAGGGGTGTTGGTAACTGGGAGCATGACCAACTCAACCCACTGCATGAGAGCAGCACCGAAGGCAAACAGGATGCTGGGGTGCATCGCAAGGGGGTTCTCATCCAGATGCAGGGATGTGATCTTGCCTTTCTACAGATCATTGGTCAGAGCGCATGTAGAGTACTATGTGCAATACTGGAGGCCATACCTGAGGAGAGAGAGATAAAGTTACTGGAGGAGGTGCAAAGGAGGACAACAAAAATGTTAAAGAGGATGGAAGGAAAGGAATATGAAGATAGGCTGAAGGAGCTGAACATGTACACAATGGAGGAGCGGAAGGATAGGGGAGATATGATTGAAGCGTTTAAATACCTGAGGGGGTAAATAAACCTAGCACTGAGAGGGTGTTTAAACTGAGGAGTAGAAGACAGACGAGGGGGCCCGGACTAAGGTTGAAATGGGGACATTTCAAGAGGGAAATGAGGAGGCACTACTTCTCTGAGAGAGTGGTGTCTAGTTGGAATGCACTACCAGAGGGGGTGGCAACATGTAGGACAGTCAATAGATATAAGGAGGAGCGGGATAAAGCAAGAGGAAGAGTCGGGCGGGCAGGGGCTGGGACAAGCGGGGGAGGAACTGAGGGGGAGGAGGCTGGGGCAGCTGCAGTCTAGGGTGCTAGCTCAACACTCGGGCAGACTTACATAGACCGATTGGTGTGTTCTGCTGGCAGATTTGTATGTTCATATGTTTGTATGTATGTTCGTATGTAAAATCACAGTGACTCTGTTCATGAGCAGAGGTCCTAAAATGCCTGTGTTGAACACTGGGTGAAAAATGTCCATAAAATGGCTGTTACAAGTGTGCATGATACAATTTCCATGCAGTCTCATAACTTCACAAATTTGTAGTATTTTTCACTCCAGATTTTCAACATTGGCATTTTTCAGACCTCCTTAGGAACAGTACAGCTGTCATTTGTCACATCCTGCCCGAAATATGCATTTACATGTGTGGCAGAGAATACTGTGGTTGCTGTGGGAAATCAGGGTTTGGGACAGATTAAGAAAATCATAGTGACAGTGTTCATGAGCAGAGGTCACAAAATGCCTACGTTGAAAATTTGGTGAAATAATTCCACTAAATGACTATGCTACTCGCATGCATTGCACAGTTTCCATGTACGCTCAGAAGTTTGAGCATTTTTAATACTTTCACTACAGATTTTCAACATTGCCATCTCTTCACACCTCCCTAAAGAATGGTACAGCTTTCATTCTTCACATCCTGCCCGATCTGTGTTTTCGTACATCTGGTGCACAATGGCATGGTTGCTGTGGAAACTCAAATTTTGGGACACATTGACAACGTCACAGTGCCACCGTTCATGAGAAGAGGTCCCAAATGCTTTCATGAGGTGGGGGCCACAAAATGGCCATTTTGAAAATTTGTACTGCAAATACCAACACATGCCCTGGGCGTTACGGTTTCTAACCATAATGTCCCACCCTGTACAGACTGACAGGCATCAGGGGTGTGCCTTTGGATCGCCAACTATAATGCTCATGCCATTCCAACCCAACCCCTCACCCTGCACCCACTGACAGGCATTGAGCTGTGTTTTGGACTCTTCGGCCCCACAGTTCACCCCATTCTATATTGCACACATTTCAACATATCTCCTTATGGAGTGGGGAGACTGTAAAGCTAAACACCCCAAGACACACCTCAGCAGTTGTCAGTGTCTGCAGGATAGGGTGAAGTGAAATGGCATGAACGTTATGAGTGACAACCCAAATGCATGCCCCAATGCTTGTCCGTCTCTGCAGGGTGGAGGTGGGGTTGGCGTGAAGTTCAATACTTCACTGCCATTCCTACTCTGCATCTGTCTAACTCCTGCATTTCCAATGCTAATATCAGCAAGCAAACATTCGGCATTGACAAATGCTTGTTATTTAACAACATACTATGACAGCCACAGTTGGAGGCTGCCCAGGATTGTTTCCTGGTGCAGGGAGTCACAGAACCAATCAGGGATGGAGCTATACTGGACCTAGTGCTATCAGACAGGGAGCTTGTCCAGGAAATAGAGGTGAAGGACCCCTTGCAGGCAGAGACAACCGCATGGTGTGGTTTTACCGCCATATGGGCAGGGAAACAGCCAGGACTAAGACAAGGATAGTGGAATTTAAGAGGGTGAACTTTGGTAGGATGGGTAAAATCCTACAGGAGCACCTTGACAAAATCAGTCTGAAGACGGAGGCAGAGCACAAATGGTCCACTATTAAGCTGGGTCTGACTGAGGCCACTAACACATGTACAAAGGCTCAGAGTAAGAAATACAGGAGCAAAAATTCAAGCTGGTTCAATAACAAGGTGGCAGCGAAGGTGAGGGAAAAGAGAGCAGCCTTTCGTAAGTACCCCCATCTATTTTCTTCTTGAAAAAGTATTTATGTTCTCTTTTTAGGCCTTGTAGCTGTTCTAGCTAATAATACTTATTATATGTGTTTGATTTATGTCTGTCTTGTATATTATGTATGTAATAATTTTGTAACATGCTGATAAGGTCACCACTGTGAATGGCCTTATGCTCCATGGTCTTAACCTTTAAAAACACAAACAAACAAACAAGTAGAAATGCACTATGAGAGCAGAAAACAGGGAGGAGTACTCAAGGAAGTCTAGAGAGGCAGGCAGAGTGGTCTGGGTAGCTAAGGCCATGAGATAACTAAAGCTGGCGCAAGGGATAAGGGAGGGGGAGATGGACTTTTTTTAGGTATATAAGAGAGAGAAGAAGCTGCAAGGATGGGATTGCTAGGATTAAGAGGGAGGGTGTATGGGCAGAAAGTAGTGAGGAACAGGCGGAAACACTGAATGAGTACTTCAGCACAGTCTTCACTAGGTAGAAGAATGGGCCTATACCACAGGGAAGAATAGGGGTTTGGAAGGGGGGACTGATAGAACAATCCAGGAGGATATGGTTTTAAAGGGCCTCAGGGTAGGCAAGGCTCCAGAACTGGATGGCATACACCCAAGAGTTCTAAGGGAATTGAAAAGGTTCTGAATGGCCCCCTAATGGACCTGTTTAACACCTTGCTGGAGACAGGGTGCATGTCTCAGGACTGGAGAATGGCACATATGGTGCCTCTCCACAAGAGTCGACCCAGGGATGAACCTAGTAATTATAGACCAGTCAGCCTTACCTCCAATGTAGGCTGACTCGTCTATCAATACCATTTATTTATTTATTTTAGGTGTAACCAAGAAGTATATACTGAGCTGATAACAGCTTATTTCCAGATGAGTCCTGGAGGAGGGGGAGATTGCTAACAGTATAATAACAAGGTAAATACAAATAACTAATACAAGCAGAATCAAAAATTTAAAGGCAAAATAGTAAATGAAGGCAACACTAGAAAATAAAAACACTCAAATATATACAGAATGAAAACAAAAATGGAACAGCCAAAAGAGGGCAAGACTAGAGAATAGAAAAAAAGAGGAAGGGTCAAAGGCAGTTGCAAGTAGGATGACAAAAGTTAGGAGGTAGAAGAGGCACAACTAATAAAAAGGGGAAGGGAGGACCAATGTTTAGGAAAGTGGTAAGCAAATGCAGACTGACCAACAATAGATTTTCTAGGAAGGATATTAAGAGAATGGAAAGTATTTTTGTGAAGAATGTAGGAGGAAGAAGGAGGAGGAGGGGAAAGAAGGGTTCTGAGATAAGAGGTAAGGGTGCCAAATGAGAATTTGGACAAAAAAGATAAACAATGAGAAAGGTGCCTAGTATGAGAAGAAATGAAAGAAAGAGCTGAGTAAAGAGAGCAATGGTGAGTATGAGAAGGGTAATCTAGAGCAAAGCAGCAGAAAGAATGAAAAAGGGGGTCCAGTCTGGAAAGGGAGGTTTTAGGGGCACTACAGTAGACTAAATCACCATAGTCAAAGAATGGAAGGATCATTTTTAGTACAATTTCTCAGCTGGCAGGAAGCAGATTACATGCTTCGTTCCGGTACAAAACACCAAGCTTAGGATGAAGTTTATGGTGAATTGCATCAATGTGCACAGAGAAATCAAGATGCCAGTCAAGGCAGACCCTGAGGAACTTAAAGGAGGAGACATCTTCAAGTATAGCACCATCAAGAGTATTAAATAAGGAGAAGAAGTAAGTTTGGCAAGCCTGTGACGGGTACCAAAAGTCAGAGACATTTTTTTACGCATTAAGAGAAAGCTGATTTACTTTGAACCAATGCTGAATGTTGTCAAACTCCAACTGAAGTTGGGAAGAAAGGTCATGGGAAGAGGAGCCAGAAGTGAAAAAAAAACGGTGTCATCAGTGTACATATGAATGGACGAAGAGGGTATACCGTCTCTGCAGTGACTCCCCAATGGCGAAGATCATCACAGAGATAGGATTTGGCCAAAATCCATGCCGCCTGTGATGGTCTCTGCTGTAAGGGTGCCTTGCAGCTTTTATCGCCCCAGTCCAACTCCAACTCTGAGTTAGAATCCTAGAGACTGGGGGTGGGGCAGTGCCCCCGATGTGGAATATGGAGGCATCCCGACACCGCATTGCTGAAACTCGGCACTATGGCTGTCAGGGATGTCTCCATAACCGCTGTTGCTGTGGTAAAGTAAAACCAATGCAGAGGAACAGATAGAGGATAGGTAATTTAGGAACCATATTAAAGGACAGACTAGTGAACTTTCTGGAGGTAAATTGTCTTCAGGATGAAAGGCAGCATGGGTTTGTCAGCAGGAGATCCTGTCAGACCAACCTGACTAACTTCTTTGATTGGGTCACAGGATCATTGGACAAGTACCAGGCAGTATATGTCCTGTATCTGGACTTCGGTAAGGCCTTTGACTCTGTGCCACATGGGAGGCTGCTCAGTAAACTGAGCAACCTGGGAGTCAGGGAAAAGCTGGCAGGGTGGGTCAAGAGCTGGCTGCAGGACAGAAATCAGAAGGTAATGGGGTGGGGACTGTCAAAGCCTAGACCAATGACCAGTGGGGTCCCACAGAGCTCAGTATTTGGACTAGTGTTGTTTAACATCTTTATTGATGACATAGTGGATAGGGTCAAAAGTAAAATCTACCTATTTGCAGATGACACTAAACTGGTGTGGGAGAGTGGACATACAGGAGGGGAGGCAGGAGCTCAGGGAGGCCCTGTCTAGGGTCGAGAAATGGTTGGGTATCTGGCAGTTGTGATTCAACACTAAGAAGTGCATGGTCGTGCACCTGGGAGCTAAGAACCCAGGAGCCAACTACTGATTGGGAAGTGTACAGGTTACCAGTTCTGAGGAGAAAAACAATCTAGTGGTAATCATCAAAGGGGACCTGAGGCACTCTGCACAGTGCTGTAAAGTGGAAGCCAAAGCAAACAAAATGCTGGGATGCATTGACTGGAGAAATCAGCTCCAGTAAAGGGGAAGTAATTTTGTCCTTGTATAGACCTTTGGTGCGATCACACTTGGAGTACTGTGTGCAGTTCTGGCACCCTTTTCTGAAAAAATACATTATTAGAGGGGGTAAAACGTAAGGCGACCAAGATGATCCAGGGTCTGGGGGACAAACCCTATGAGGTGAGGCTGTGGGAGCTCAATGTGTATTCACTGGAGGACAGAAGGGAGAGGAGGACATGACTGAAATCTTCAAGTACCTTAAGGGTATGAATAAGGTTAGAACAGAGGGTATTTTCAATTAAAGGGGAAATGGGCCTACTAGGGGGCATAGTCTGAAATTAGTGTGTGTGTGTGTGGGGGGGTGAGATTCAAAAAGAAAATAAGAAGGCACTTTTTCACAGAGAGAGTGGTGTACAAGGGGAACAATTCGCTGGAGGAGGTGGTTTCATTGAAAACAGTAAGCAGCTTTAAAAGGAGGTGGGACAGGGTGAAAGGGAAACTTTGGAGGCTTGATAGGTAGGAGGAAAGTGTGTAAGAGATGAAACCTCCATGGGAAAAGGGAGGGGGCAGCTCCACTAAAACCTACTGAGGGTTACACACTTGACAGACCTAAATGGCCTGTTTCTGCTGGCATTAGGGTTACCACCTTTTAAAAAGGCCAAAGTGGGACATTTCTTACTGAAATATGATTTTTCACAGAACAATATGTAGTCTTGAACAATGCAACAGACTTGTTTTCTCTAAATAATCAGAATTACAGGTAAGACTAAGTGTTGTAGTTTTTTAGCTGTTATTAGTGTTTCTTATCATTTTAAGATATTTTAGTTCAGGTATTATGTTGTTTGTAGCATTTAGAGGAAAGTCAGAAAATATTTTTTTCTGCTATAGTGTCAGGACATGTGCTATTTTTCATATTTTTCTGCAGGACACAGCTGCCCAAATCAGGACTGTCCTGCAAAAATAGGGACAGGTGGTAACCCTAGCTGGCATTTTTGCATGTTGATATTTAGGTACACAGCCTAGTTTTAAAAGAGGGCACAAGTTCGGCTGTACTGTTTCAAAATTATTTTAAAGACTTTTTTTGGCCTTCACATTGAATAGCTGTGGCTTTTCAACTAATTTCATATCCTTCTAGATTCCTAGTTGAAATATTACTGTGTATCTACAGGACCACAGTATTTTGAAACTGGTTTGGTTACTTTTCTTTCCTTTTACCTACTGGCATGATCAGAATAGCTGTAAGTCATGTCTTCAAGTGGTATTTCATGAGAAGACAAGCTGATGACTTGTCAGTTCTTATTTGCATAACCACTAGCCATGTCACATATAAATATGAAAGTGAACACAAGTTAAAGTGATATTATCTGAGTCCTTAATCAGGTTATGTACCAAAAATGGAAATGAAATGATAAAATGTGTTTAGGGATTTACATACTCAGAGTGCATGCCTGCTAAATTAGTCAAACCATAATTTCATCAGGTATGGGCCACAAAGGAACTGACGCCATAAAGTCTATCTTGAAAGTAATTTATCCTAATATTTTTAAAAACAGAGTGGAAACAAGGTCACTCCTGTAAAGAGGATGATTTTGATCCCAGTGATCATATTGGAATGGGTACACTTTAATAAATATGTAAATTAATAAAAATATTGAGGGACATCCTAGTTGGAAATGCTGTATTTGAAGTAAAAGTCTGAAAAAAAATGAAAATGCATTACATTCTTAAGTAGATGTTTACACTAATTATTGTGTCTTTAAAAGATGAAGAAAGTGATGATTTGATACCGTTTATTGGACCAACAAGAGATTTATAAAAACACAACCTTTCAGGTTACACACAGCCCTTTGTCAGGCAATGGTAGTTTCTTAAAAAAAATAAATACACTGGGCTGGATTTTTAAAGCATGCACATGGCTTGTGCCAAGCCCTGTGCCAACCCTGTCACTGCAACTACAACTGATTCCACAGTCTTGGGCACAGTTGCAACATTTTTCATGATTTATGGCAGCTTGTGCCAAATGTCTGGTGCAAACCCCATAAAAGAGCCCCCAGGATTGTTGCAAGTTAGATCAGAAAAAGTTGGTCTAACTTGTGAAAATTGCCATACAGGATAGAAACTCTTATTAGAGCACCACAAGCCCATGTGGTTTATCATCGGTGCACACGTGGGCTTGCGGCAATCTAAGCCTTTTGAAAATCCTGCCATTGGGTAGAACTGATAAATAAACTTTTACACATGAGTGTGACAGTTTTGTTGATAAGGAAGTAAATAAGTGGATATGTGTAGAGACAAAAACAGTCTTTGAAATCCTAGGTGGTTATAAATCAGATGTATGTTCCTTTCAATGGATGAAATGTGACAGCAGGAGACCTATTCATGAAAATCATTAATGCACTAGTTAGGGTTGAAATGACAAAAGTAGGGAAATGTGGTATGAGGGTTTCCAACCCTAACACACCATCCCAACCCACCAGACAGCAACAGGAAAAACCATTAATGTTTCACCTCTCCTGCATCTTTACTGCTCGGGCATGAGATGTGCCTTGGGGTTGTCAGCCTTAACGCTCACCGCAAGCTGAGATGTGTAGAGTATAGAGAATGGGGTGAGCATTAGTGCTGAGAACCCCAAGGCTCACCCCATTCCTGATTAGCAAAGACACAGGAGAGCAAACCAGTATTGTTTTTTCCTGTTGCTGTTTGGTGGGCAGAGATAGGGTGTTAGGTTTGGAAACCCTAGAGCTACATTTCCCAACTTTTGTTGCTTCAACCCTAACTAGTGCATTAACAAAGTTTTTGCAAATAATTTCCTTACTTTTTGAAATAGTACAATTGTATCCTCATTTGTCTGTGGGAGCACCTACCCATCCTTAGAAGCAAACATATATGTTGCAGTGAAAGTGCAGGCCCCTGCATTTATAGTAAAACAGGGATGAAATTGTCTGTATAGCCTTCTTATTATCCCACCTCATGAACCCTTGGTCAGGGTTTGAAAAATGACAACTTCCACATTCAATGAGGTGGGGCAGAAAGATGTTTATGTTGAAAACTTTCAGTAAAAAGATTTAAAACTGCCGAAGTTACGAGGGAGTATAGCAACATTTTTAACATACAGTATGTGTATAGCTTTGGTAGTTTTACATATTTTGACCACAAACATAGCCTTCTTATGATGCTACCTAATGAACAAGTGTGGTGAAAAATTTCGAATCATGCCCGAAAAGGTGATTTCACCAAGCAACCACAAAATTACCTTTCAGGCCAAATTAGCACAATTCTACCAACATTAATCATGAGGTGGGGTCTTGAAAAGGCTAGCTTGAAAATTTGGTGTAAAAATATGAAAAAGATGGCAACATTATACATCCAGGTTGAAAACAACATTGAAATACACGAGTCCCCTCACAAAAAATATATTTTTTCGTGACTCATAATACAAAACAAGAATATTTTTTCATATCACGAATTATGAAAAAAGATTTATAATTAAAAATATACATTTCAAGGGCATTTCTGCAACAGATAAGTGCAGAATCCAGCTAAGGGGGTCCTGATAAGCATGCTGTATGTGTTGGTCGCTTTCATGAATGTCAGTTGTGTGAGTTTTCAAATTTGAATTTTAAGGGGAAAGCAAACAACAAGAAGGGGACAAATGAAACAATGATTTCCCCTCACAAAAAAGAATTGTCCCTATTTGAAAACAGAATTCTTTTTTCATTTCATACAGCTATCTTGAAGTGCTTACTAAGCATGCTCAGAACCAATTCTTAAAAATATTTAAAATATAATAACTTTGGACTGGATTAATATTTTTTCACTAAACAAGCAAAGATCATATCTGTGGGCCAGCCCTTTCTACCCTGAAAATTTCAGACCAAAATTCCAAGCCATCTAGGTTGTAGCCAAATTCAAAGAAAACCCCATACAAACCAATGGAAAAAAAGTGCAAAAAATTCACTTTTTGCACTATCCAGAACTCAGAATCCACCCTTCCAGCTGGAATGAAACTTGGTGCATCCAGAGAGCTACCCCCACAAGACTGCATGTGCAAAATGTCATGCAAATCTGTTGAACAGTTGCACTTGCAAAGTTATTAAAGTGTAAAAGTAAATAAATAAATACATTGGGGTTTAACATAGAACTGCTCGTACAATGATGGTAAAGTGTTGTATATGAGGAAATAATACCATTGAGGGATTGAAAAAGCGATAAAGCCACAAGCCCAAAGGTCGAGTTGCCTTTATGAGTTTGGTTTATTTATTTATTTAGTTAGTTAAACATCAGTTTAGAAACCTTTGAGCCAGAGGCTTATTTACAAAGGTACCTCGTCACAAAGAGGACATCAGAACAGTAGTACAAGGGACACAGTACTTACAAACAAAAAAGTTACAGTTCAATTACAATTTTGTTACAATAAGTACAATCCCCAACGAGCAAAAGATAACAAAACGGCAAAACTTATGGTCGGGGAGAGCTGGTGGGGGTAGAAAGGAGGAGATAGGGAGGAGGAATAAGTAGGAAAGGAAGGGGAGCCGCTCAGTGAGCATTGTCAAACAGAGTATATATATATATATTTTTACACTAGGCTAGCGGCAGTTGCATTTGCGAGCTAAGCAGGAAGTTTCTGAGCCTGGGCTTAAAGCAAGCTAAGGTTAGAGAGTTTGAGACACTGGCAGGGAGGAGTTATACCAGTGGGGTGCACGTGAGGGAATGCCCTCTGACCTTGTGAGGTCCTGGCTCTCGGAATAACTAGAGGTAGCTCTTGGCCAGGCTGCACGTGATCAGGAGTCGGTGCAGTACGGTGAATGGAGTTGGATAGGCCTATGGGATAGGCCATGCAGGAGCTTTAAAGGTGAGCTGGCATGTCTGATACATGAGTCGCTCTTCCAGGTTGAGTGGGTAGCCAGGGTGTACAGCTCACATGTGTAAGTGAGTCTGGGAGCACCAGTGATAAGTCTGCAGGCCTTATTACTGTGAGGACGAACCTTGTTGAGGGCAGTCTGATCTGCTGAGCCATAGACCGGAGGCCATAGTCAATGAGAGACATGACAGAGGAGGGTGACAGCCAGGCGGAGGGCATCAGGAGGAGGCATTTCTTGTGCCAGTAAAGAATGCCTAGCCGTGAGTTGGCGACAGAATTTAGGGCAGATATATGTCCATGGAATGAAAGTGCAGGGTCAAAGGTTATACCAAGATATTTATAGGATTGCACCTGGTCAATGACGAGATTGGGTGTGGAGTGGACAGCTAAGGGAAACTTGCTGTACTTATTTTGGGGGTGGGAGAAGAGCATCGTTTTTGTTTTCTTAAGGTTGATAACAAGTCAGTGCTCATTGAACCAGGTAGCTGCAGAGTCAAAGACTAGTTGGAGGGAGTTCTGTAGCAGCATGGGGTCATTGTGGGAGGCAACGAGAACAGCATCATCAGCATAGAGAAGCATCTTACCCGTACAACTGCTGGGTAGGGAGTTAAGAAAGAGTGAGAATAGTAGGGGTCCAGGAATTGAGCCCTACGGCACCCTAGAGCGAATGGGGCATGTTTCAGAGAGTACGTTGACTTTCACACATTGGGAGGCGGGGAGAGATAGCTGGTGCAGGAAACAGGTCCTGAGGCAAAGCCTATTAGGTGAGGGTGGAGAGCAAAGAAGGATGCGAAACAGTATTGAATGCTTTAGACAGGTCAATGAATATAGCACCAGCCAGGGCACCAGAGTCCAAGTAGGCATGGAGGAAGTTGGAAAATTCCAGGAGTGCTGTATTGGTACTATGACCTGCTCTGAACCGTGTTGTTCAGGGGCAGAGAACATTGTGCTTACAGAGGTAGTCAGAGACTTGGGCGCCACAATTTTCTCTAACGCCTTAGAGAGGGGAGAGGATTGAGATGGGTGAAGTTACCCGGAAGAGTCCTGTCACCACCTTTATGGACAGGGGTAACTGTGGCAATCTTCCAGGCAGAGGAATTTTCCGAGACAGAGTGATTTGTTGAAAATGCATGTAATAGGTGAGAGGACCTGATCCAAGACCTGACGTAAAAGGCAGGGATCAAGTGAGTCATTACCGATGGTGTTACCTTTTAGGGCTTTTAGCAAGTAAGGCCTAGCTTCTTGCATGGTGACTCGACGCAGGTGGAAAAAGGGGCGGGCAATGGGTGGTGGTACAGATGGAGGAGGTGGACTGAAAAAGTTACCAGGAAGTACTGAGCTAAGGTCGGTAAAGGGGTGGGAGGCAATGAGGGCAGGGTTAATCCTGAGATGGTATTATTTCCTCACACAGGACTTTGTCATCTTTTATTTTATATAATACATCAGGTTGGACACTTTTTGCTGTGTCTTGTGTGTTTTCTTAGTGTCGTGGTATGTGTTAGTGTACTAGTTCTGAGGGACAGCATTACTTGGTGAGTGTGTATTGGGTGTTAATGTGTTCTTCAGGTGTGTCCTATGTTTTTCCATAGTGTAGTGGTATATGTTAGTGCTAGTTCTGAGGGATAGCATTGTTTGGTGAGTGTGTATTGGGTGTTACTGTGTTCTTCAGGTATTCATTATGTTTTGATTACAGTGTGATTAGCTACTTGGGGTACATAACACCCTAATTGGCAGCCAATTAAAAATCATAATACCCTAACTGGGGACAATTCAAGTTACAGTACCCTACCTAGTAGCTAGTTGAGGTAATAAATCCCAATAGACAGCTAGCTGCCATCATATATGGGGAAATAAATTATGGCTTTTTCACTAGGGAAAAGCGTTCAACCATGTATTATATTTATATCTATATACATTGCAAAAACTTCATTAATGCATCAGTTAGGATTAAACTGACAAAAGTAGGGAACTGTGGCATTGGGGTTTCCTACCCTAACACCCCATTCCCCACCCTGCACAGACCCACAGACAGAGGGTGGGCTGTCTTGGGGCCATCAACCTTAACACTCATCCCATTTCATTAGAAATAAGGTGACATGGGGACAGCATAGGGAAATGAGGTGAGTGTTAGGGTTGACAGCCCCAAGACAGGGCCCCCTCCCCCTGCCTGTGGGTCTGTGCAGGAAGGGGAAAGGGGTGTTAGAGTTTGAAACCCTAACACCACAATTCCCTACCTTTGTCGATTTAACCTTAACTGATGCATTAGTGAAGTTTTTTGCAATTTATTTCCTTTCTTTTTGAACTAGTATAATAGTATTCTTATTTTACTCTGACCCTGCGCTTCCACCCCTGCATAGACGCTTATATGTATCTACCTGTGGAAGCACAGGGATCTCCGGCCCCTGTGCTTCCAGTTATAGGACAACAGTCACCAAATTGTCACCATAGCCTAGTTATTACCCCACCTCATGTATTTGGTGCAGAAAATTTTTTAGGACCTGCCAAAATGTAACTTGGCACAAGTACAATGCCAATCCACAGTACAGGTGTGAAAAACATGGGTTCGGGGACAACCTCAGGTCATTGGGATGCCGGTGTGGGGAGGAGGGTGGAGCAGGATTGAGCATGCTGGTGGTAGCTCTCCTCTTCTGAGAGTGGGTTGGCACCCTTCTGTAGTTCTGCTCCCACCAGGTGGAGGTCCAGTGGGCAACATAGGCAGAGAGGGGGTGGCAAGGTATCGGGAGATGGAAGGGACTAAGCTGGTGCCAGGCAGTGCATGGCCATGTGCTAGGGCCTCTGGGGGGGTGGTCAGGGGAGAAAAAACCTGTTTAAAAAAAAAAAGCATATGTGCCCCTGTTGCCAGTTGCCAGGAGGAGGTGGCGGGGACCAAAAAGCTCTCTAAAAAAAAAAAAAAATACTGAAAATTACCAAAGTTACGCACGTGCATAGAAAAATCTCAACAAACGCCTGTAATTTGGTCATTTTTAGGAATGATTACACCAAACTTTCAAAATGGGCTTTTTGGGACCCCCACCTCATGAACACTGGCACTTTTATTTCCATGTTTGGTCCCAAAAGGTGATTTCACATAGAGACCACAAAATCACCTTCCAGGCCCTATTAATGAAACAGTGACAGTGTTCATGAGGTGGGGTCCCAAAAAGCCTATGTTGAAAATCTGGTGAAAAAATACTTAAAAATACCAAAGATATCAAAATACTGTAAGTTGAAAATGCACTGAAATACATTATCCGGCATTTACCTTTATTCCTCAGTTTGCAGTTTGGTTCTGAAGAGTGCGGACATGTCCCAGTCCACAGAAGATGACAGCCCACAACCTCCAGTGGCAAGTATGGGGTAAGGATGTATGTGTGTGTGTGCGGTGGTGGATGCTCAGTGGGAGTGTTGGGATGGGGATGGGGATGGGGATATGACAAGGGATCGTTTTCTTTTTCAGGCATTAAAAAAAAAAAAAAAAAACATTGAGGGACTGTTTTCTTTATTTTAGGTTTGTCCTGCAATGGGAGGATGGGGGATGCCACTAGACACCAGGGAATATTTGTTTAAAGGGGAACAGGGATCGGAAGGGTGGGGTGCCACTAGACACCAGGGAATAATTTTTACAAAGGGGGACTGCAATCAGATGGGTGGGGGGTGTCACTAGACACCAGTGAATAATTTTGTAAAGGGGGACAGTGATCGGAAGGGTGGGGCTACCACTAGACACCAGGGAATAATTGTTATGCCAAAAATCTTCATATTGCTTGACTTTTTTTTATGTATAAAAAAGTATTTATTTAATTGAGTAAAGTAATTTGTCAATCTCTGCACCAGTCCATGATCCGACCCTCAGACCTGATCCCATCCTACCTGGCTGCCAGCCATTCAGTCACTCCCAATGTCTTGACCCCACTCCATCCCAGCACAAAAATATACAATTCATCAGATTGAATCAACAAACATTTACAAGGCTGGACACAACGAACAAGGACTGGAAGTCAGGACTCTGAGTTTGATAAGGCTACTCTCACTGTAGACAGGCAGGAACTCATCTCAGACAGCAGTTTGCTGCAATACAAGACAACCTTGTTTCCTTTACACAGACTGGCCACTCATTTAGTCTGTGTCATGTCCATGTGTGTGTGTGTTTTGGGGCAGTAGGTTGCAGGGGTATCATGCAACCAGAAATTTTGTAGGGGCACAAAATCCAAACATCTCTAAGGGGGTCCGGGGGCATGCTCCCCTGGGAAAACTTTGAAAAACTGAGGTCAAATGGTGCATTTTGGTGACCTTTAGCAGCCAAAGAAGCTGTTCCCCAGCATGCTAAATGCTATCATAATGATAGAGCATTGATACTGTACGTATTTTTTCTGTCTTTGTTCAGTCTGTGGATAGTGACATTTTGTTATTTAAAAGAAATTTTGTAAGAATTGAACTTAAATGGTGGTGTTGTGAAAACCAGGTTATGCAAAGTACGAACTGAGGGCAACCTGTTCAGCTGCATGTGGTAAAATGTTACAACGTTGGTAACCATGTAATACTCTGTCCTGGGTAACTGTCAAATTGTAATTATATGTATATTGCTAATATGCTATTACGATAATTATATGTATATTATTATGTTATTATGATAACCTGCGTGTTATCCTTCCCTTGTTCCCTTCCCCCAGGTCGCACCGGGAGATGAGCATCGATTTGCTCAGTGTGCCTTTTCTGGTGAATCAGTTCAATAAATAAATAAATAAATGGTGGTGTCCAGTGGCAAATAGCCACTCAGAACCCCACCTATGGCAACTGGCACAGCCCCATCTTATCTCTTTGTCAGGCCAACAGCTGGCAAAATTCACACAGTCTGAGCATGCAAACAATGAGATTTGTGTAAATCAGTTCAGATGGTGGCCAGGCCAGGAAGTGTGAGAAGTGGACTGTGCCAGTTGCCATGTGGAGTGGAACTGGTTCTGTGGGTTGAAGAAGATCAGCAATTTGTAATCACAATTTATAGGCCCAGAGTGGATTCCAGCAGGTGGGGGACAAGGACCACATTATAAGATTTGTGCTAGCTGGCCACAATGTGCACTCTGTGTGCAAAAACATTTTAGTTTGCTACTTACTGTTTACTGCAGCATGGTATATATTGTATCAGACTAATTTATTTACTTCTAGGATGACATATTCTCTTACTACAAATTCCAGAATCTCGTGCAGCTGGCCCCAGAACAGTATGTAGCAGTGGGAGAGTCATTAGCCTGCATTGTATGTTAGAGGTTACATAACTTTTGATCTTTTGTTTGCTGGTCCTGTCGTCCTCCCTGGGTCATGTACAGTCACAGAGGGCTGTAATTAGCACCTGGAGAAAAACAGAACCAGAAATGATCTAAGTGGAGATTAAACAGTAGCTTTAACACGCACTACAGGCTTTTGAATCTCCCATGGCTGCCTAATGTTCTGAGATCAGCTGCAAGGAATTCTGGAATTTGTAGTAACAGAAGATGCCAACCTAGAACTAAACAAAATTAGTCTGATGCAGTCTACTACACTATAGTAAACAGTAAGTAAACCAAAATGTTTTTGCACGTAAAAAAATGCACAATGGGGCCAGCCTCATACTTGAGTGTGTTTTCTTTTTGTGCTGACTGATCCCCTTCAATGTGCAAGCCACAACTCCCCTCTCCACAAAAACTGGAGATGAAAATGTCTATTCTATTGTAGACTCCCTGTATACACTCAATACAACTGCAGGCACTCATCCCTGTTTAGTATTACTGCAATCCCTAATGCTATCGATATTTATGCAACAGGTGTCAGGATAAAAAGTGGCAGATAACTCCAGATATCTGAATCACTGTGTGGATTAATGGGTGATGATGTAATCACTAGGAGAATAACTTCAAGTTATCCCGATAGTGATTATGTCATCACCCATTTATTTCACACTGTGCCTACATCACTCACCACTGCCACTTGTGCAGCCCACTCAGCAGTACTACCTCCAAGTGCCACTTTCACCTTCTCACAATGCGTTTTACAACCCAAGCTATCATGGTCCTACAGTCTCACAAAATCCACACTGTAACCACCATCCCCCCAAACTGGGACTAAATTTGAAATTCAAAACACTTTCTAAGGAAAAAAGCCATTTTTCCCACTTTCTCAGCTACTCGCAACACGTCCACCCCCTCCGTCCCCCCTCACTCCACTCCCTTCCCACGGTCTCATTCTCCCACGTCACTCCTCTGTTTCTGCTTCTGAGTCCAGCATAAAAGACAAAATTAAATGTACCTTTTTTATAATTCAAGCACTACAGACAAGACAAGCTTTCTCCCACTCTGTACCCCAACATCTGACCAGCACCACGTGCTAAACAGGACTGCTAAGTCTCCTTCACACTTTTAAAAAGCCAGTCACTCCACCAGTCAGCGAGTATGCTGTGATGTCACCTACTCGCTCTACCCATCACTGAGTACACTGTGACATCATCTAAAAACCAAACATAGCAACAAGGCACAGAAAAAAAACAGGGGAAGGAACTCAAGGAAAAAAGAAAATATAACAAAACTGCGCCCCCTCACCCCAAAAAAATTCCTGTTGTATAAATCAAATATGCGAGGGGCACCTGTGGGATAACAAAGTTATTTGTACTGTTGCTTGTGACCACTCATAACCCTCACGAGTGGCAAAACCACTCATGAGGTTACTCAAGGTCACAGGAAACTGTACAGATAACTTCCCTTATATCTTTAACAAGAGGCCTTAAAATATTTGAATTACAAGGGCAGTAAAGTGAATAAAAAGATATTTTAAAACACCAAGAAAACAATTGTTATTGATTGGTTAAAAGATACAGGTAAAGAGAAACTGTAACTTATTAACTTGGTGATGATGATAAGTGAGAAATACACAGTAAATTAATTTTAAACTTTCCAGGGCACACTTCCTCACAGATTCATTCTGCAGCACCACTAAAAAGGTACTTGAATAAATGACTGTCTGTACTGAAGGGACATAGGTGACCCAATTTCAAAATGCCCTTAAGCGTGGGATGTGTAGACTGCTAAGGATAAAAAGCATAACTAGGAAAACAATTATTAGAAATGACATTATTTTATATGTAACTGATATTTGATTATTTCACTAAAACATGCCAGCATGGGCCATGCTGGCATGTTTTAGTGACCTCCCCTAAAAAAAGTTCAATTGGTGGAGCAGCAGACAGTATTAAGAGAATGATGCTGGTGTACAGTCATGGAGGACAAAAAAACAGCTTTTAAACTTTTTGGTCCTGAAGAATCCAGAAAACAAATTGTTCTGTAGTGTCCTGGGCAGAGCCGGTGCAGCACTGTTCCATCCCAAGGTCTATACAGTTTGAAGCCCCACCAAACTTTTCAGTATACTCCACCGGCACTGGTCACTACTTGCCATCGATGACCACTTGTACGAACCCCATCCCCAGTGCTTACCAAATGGATTTTCTATGCAGAAAATAGTCTTTACTTGGACACATCTGGCATTTTCTTAATTAAAGAATGAATCTGGACCCTATCCCATTATTCTTATTATGAATAAGCGTGAAGCTGGGTAAGTAGTGGTAGTGGGCACAGAACTCAAGGGGAAAGACTTCTGTGGTAGCGAAGCCTACCTTATAAGTTCTGGGTCTGGGGGCTACCACCTTGGCTTTGTTTGTTCTCTCTCTCTCTCTCCCTCCCTCCCTCCTCCCCTCTCTCTCTCTCTCTCTCTCTCTCACACACCGGTTCACTTAGGACACAGGTTTCTGCTTCAGAAGAATTAAAAACCCTGTGATTCCTGCCTCTGCATCCCCACTCGGTCAGATTCATTGCCTGGGGAGAGGCATGCTGCTGAGATAGTGATATAGTCAATAAATATAACCTTTCAAATAGAATAAATCAGGAGGAAACTAAGCAAAGCGGGATCGGGTGTGTGAGATCCAGAACTTAGGTGAGTGTCGCAGTGGGCTGCGCTTGGACTGGTTCAGTAGTACTTCTGATACAGGGAGGTGGGGGGATGGGTTGGTGTGGAATGGCAATGCCAATGGGTGAAATTAAAAAACTGCTTCCTAGCCTTGCTTCCTTCCCCTGCGCTATACTGACCCTTTTTTTCTTAAACTAGGAAGCAGCCAGGAACTTCAGTCTTCTTCTTGTGTTCTGGTCTGGAGGAACACACCGACCAAGCTCTCTCACTGCCGACTGACTTGTCTCGACTCAAATGGAATGACCAACTGTCAGGTCAGAGAATGGCACTCAAATGAATGATGTCGATGATGCCGAATGAACCAGTTTGCTGCGTGAGCTATTTCTTCGTGCCTTGGCTGTGATTGGCTGCTGGCTGGCAGTTATCACCAATCAACTGTCTGTTGTGTGTCTGTCTGTCTCTCTCTCTCTGTTTTTAGAGGCACTTAGCTCAGCACCAAAGCCAGTCGCCAGCCCAGCAGGAGCAAGTACATTTTGTTTTAAAACTGCTGACGGCTGTCAGTCTCACCACACACTAATCGATTTTGAACCCCCACCACCACCAAAAAGACTGAAAAAAACATTTTTTTTTGGCCCTCCAGAGAATAAAAAATAAAATACTAAATAATTTTTTTCTAAAAGCCTGCACAACAATATTGGGGAAGGGCACATGCCCCCTCGGGCCCTATGGGCATGACGCCACTGGTAGGTTGGTTGTGTCAAAGTTCTGACAGTCATCAATTAGTCAGGCTGGTTGCAGCATAGGCACAGACTGACTGCAGCACTGCAAATTATTATTCTAGCCTTTCCAAGTTATAAACAATTGAAATTAAAATCATTTGGAGGGAATGTTAAATGCACTATGCCTAATAAATTTTAAATCCTTTATAATCAGATGACAATAACATTCTTACAGGAATATAAATGGATGTGGAAGAAAGACTGTTGTGGGGTTCAATTCAGAAAGACAGCAGGAATCATAAAATATTGTGTAAAACACCCTGAGGTACTGTTTTATTGCCAGGTTTGTACAGATGGCATTCTCAGAGGTAAACTTTTGTCAGGTTACTATAAGAAAAACAATAAAAAGTGTGGGCTGGGAGTTTAGCTAGGAGACCTCTCACTAGAACACTGCAGTTGGACCTTACAATGCCCTCTAGAGATCAGGAACTGAACCCATCGCATGGTATGGTCATCCTGCCAATACCCCCTGGGTTTCTGCAAGTTCCTCTACAGTCTGAGTATCTGCCCACTCAGGCCTCTTCAGCTTCTCACCAGTCTGAGTCCTCTCCCTTTGGTAAATTCCAGGTGAGCAGTTTCTAGCATCCAGGTAGCCCAAACCTGACCTATGGAGGTCCAGGGTCAATCCCAGGCCACAGTGATTCCTCCTTGCTTTTAGGCTTTACAGGACTTTCAACCTGAGCTCCACCTTAAGCTTACCTCACCTTCACCTTTGGGTTACCAGGATCTCAGTAATTCAACACTGCATGTCTCTCTCACGTTTGGCTGCTTCACTGGCTCCACACTGCTTCTCTCTGAGGTTCCTCTCAGCTTCTCAGCCCAAAATAAAACTAACTGTAGGTTACCTGAGCACCCCTTATTTACAGCTCAGGTGTCACATGATTTATAGTCATGTTCTATTAAACAATTAGAGGAATACCAGATTTATAATTCACACAACTGCATTATTTTCAAAGAAATATACAGAGGATATATATATAGGGGCAATTGTTACACAATGCTAAACCCCTTATAAAAGCATAAACACAAGAACATACAAACAAATATCCTATTCAGAAATAGCCCCAGCGGCCTCTCACCGGGGGGGCAAGTTGCCGATGGCCCCCAAGAGGGTGGGGGCTAGGAGGGCTGCCCACCGTTAAGGAGGAGGTGGCCCCCCCCGAGCAAGTGGCCCAATCCGAGGATCTCCTTGGAGAGGGCTGGCCAAGACCCTCCCTATAGGGAGGGTCAGGGGAAGGGTTCATAAGGAGGTGTCCCAGGGGATCGCACCCTCCTGGAACAGCTCCTCAACAAGAAATTTTAGAGGTTGAGAGTTTGAATCAATACATGGTCGCCCCCTTTTTTGTCCAAGACGCTTTTGTTTTAAGTTTTCCCCCTTATGCGCCTCTCTTTGCCACAGCCTGTTCCTTGAACTGGAGTTTTTAGCTCAGTTCCCCACCCCCCTGGCTCTGCCTCGCCTCGTAGTGTTCCCCTTTTTGCCCCAGGAGCTTCGCCTAGAGTTATTTCCCTCCGTTCATTTGGGAGGGAGGTCTCTGCCATTTCGAGAAGGCGGGCATGGTGCATCAAAGTTGGCGGTGCTCTCGGTAGCCTCGTGTGTTAGAATGCTTGAGCGAGTCAGGTTTCCCTGCGTCTTTTTGTGGGCAGCTTGGGGATGCAACTTTTGTTCGGGAGCAACACTGAGGATCTTCCTGATCCCCTCCTCCCAACTTCCAATTAAAAGCCATTGCTTTGGGGAAGGAAAGGGTGCCTGGAGCGGTGGGGGGGTGGGAACAGGGCTGTCGCCTCACTATCAGCTGGGGCATAAAGCCAAGACAGGGTTTAGCCAATTGAAGTATCCGGTCATTGGCCACGAGGCTTTCAGGGAAGGGTGGAATTTTTCTTGCACCGGGAGTGTTGCTGCCTCGTGTCATGTCGGGGAAGGGGCAGGAGGCATGGGCTTTGCTGGACGTCCCAGAAAATCATGCATTCAAAAGATAATTTTATTATTTCAGTTAAGTATATTTATTTTCCATGCAATTTTGCTAGTTTAATTGAAAGTCTCATCCATTCCTGCTGGTGAAGTATGGTCCATTTGCGATACCTCATTTTCTTAGGGGGGAGGGTGTATAAAAAATACAAAAAAAAACTTTTTTACAGCTCAGTGAGTGGTTATAGAATGAGCAGGCTGGTTGGGCCATCCATCTCTTTCTCTCATCAGAGTGGATCCTTGGTTCCATAAGTCAAGTTTATGTTCTCTCCAGTAAAATAAGGAATTTGTTTGATTTTGAATTAAAAAATATACTTCTAAATCCAATGTCAGCATACAATAGGCACTTATTATAATGTTTTCCACTAAGTAGTGTTTATGTTTTCATAGTGCAATGACTGCACTGTCACTCTGTATTCAAAATTTTTTTTTTAAATAATATATTTGCACAGCTGTTAATCCCCTTGCACAGCACTGCATTGCCGCCCCCCTCTCCCCAACACACACACATACACACAAAATCAGGAAACGAGCTATGACCATCTCAGCTCATTTTTCCCTGTAAAACTAGAAACAGACTTGTAATGTTGGAAAATGACACACTAGAGTGCCATAATCATCTTAGTGTCAGGGTAAATTACAGTATGTTCAGGAAATAAGTTATTGTTTTTAGAAACTTAATGAGAATTCTTGGTCGTCTAGACTGTTTTTTCTACACAGTTTCAGAATTTATCCCCGGGTAGCCCTGTCCCTTTTAATATGGTTTTGGTTCTGAAAAGGGTCTTCTAAGAGAGAGATGTCAACACAGTTTAGTACTAACGGGCTGAGATACAGCAACAAGAGGGGTCTAGAGCAAATACAGATGGGCTAGGATAGGGCATTCAGTTAGAGAGAGGATATAGGGTTAGAACGTTAACTTATAAAGGACAAGATAAAGGTGTATTAATAACTAATGTTTTGTCTCATAGGTATCGCATCGCTGAACACTGCTTTGACCCTTAATATCAATAGCTAAAATGTCCAAAGCACAGAATAATCAGTTTCTGGACAGCCAGGCCCCCCAAATCTCCACGTAGGCACAGGGCACCGGTCAAGACCTTATGGTGCTAGGAAGCCAGACACAATATGTGGCACAGGCTATCCCAGTGCAAGGGCAAGACCAAGCTTTCTGCGAGGCCCTGCAGCACCTTAAGGACATTGAGGGGTCTGATTGGCTGATGACCATATCCAGGTTGGAACCAGAACTACTAGTTGCCCATCCAGGTGGGCAACAGCAAATGGTGGCAGACCCTCCCACCATACCAGAACACAGGCCGCAAGAACCAGCAGAAGATGAGGTTGGCAGCCTAGGCATAGCCAGCCACTGGCCGATGTTTGGAATCCATGGCTCAGGAAAATCTGTTGCTAAAAGGGGCAGGGCAGGCAAAGTAAGCATAAGTTTCCACCAGTGGCAGAGGCTGGGAAAAAGTAGACAGAGAAAAAACAGAGCAGAGCAGAGAACACATCTGGGGCCCAACCAAGGAAGGAGAATGAAGAGGGGGAAAAAACCCCGGTGGTACCGGTGGCCCAGCCACAGATTGGTGAGTATGAGGGAGATCAGGACAGTGATGTATCAATAGATTTAGTGTGGTCTGAATCTGATAGTGAAGAAGAACAATCCAGTGATAGCCTGGAATGGCTGCCATTGGAATCGGCAACAGGAAGCAAGACATAAAAAGGGAGAAAAAGAACCTTGAAGACATGATCAAGGCCAAAAGGTGAAGAGCGTGAATGGAAGGCGCTTGAGGCGCATGGGGACAGGATTGGGGCGTGGTCAGAAAGCGTCGGTAAGAAATCACAAGGAAGCCAAGGGGGTCAAAAGGTAAGCAGCCAGTCAAGACACCGGGGGCTCCAGGGTTCAATCCCGGGCCGGTGATGCCAGGGCATCAAACATGGCAACATAACCCCTTCATGTGGCCATTTATGTATGGGGGACCAGGCAATATGCCCTTCACTTGGCCAGCGGTGAATCCTTGGGGCCCCTTCACCCCCAGTTTCCCAACAACCCTGCAGGGTGGAATGACCAACCCCATCGTGGGGCCTCAGGCACTTCCAGCTAATGAACCTGGTGAGGGTACCTCTCTGGGTGCAGCCAGAGCCTCTGGGTCAATGGGGACTATGGCTTAGGGGCACCACTGGACCGAATCTGCAATGACAGGAGATGGATGCAGCCCAGGTAAGTCACACGGGAGGCATACAGCAGAACACCACGGAGTTTGAGGCTCATTTGATCCAATCTCCTCCTCCATTATCTCCCAAGGGGATGGGGGAAAGGGTAATGCTGTGCAGGCGGCAGTTCAGGTATGGACAGGGGCTGGGCCTTCAACATTACACCTCACAACTAACAAGGAAAACAGGACACCAAGCTCACAAGAGCAGGAGCGGTAACTCTAGAACTGATAACACTCCCAATACTGCAATGGGGACAAGTCAACCAGTGCAGTATCGGGATCACCAGAGTGTTGGGCATATGCCGGGGTGAAAGACCCATTGGGGGATCACTTATCCGATGCTGTTCGGGAGAAAATCTGGAAAAGGGAATTTATAGACATGTTCTCGTTATTGCATAGGGAGATCCTGGAAGTGAGCGACAAGAAAAGGAATAAACAAGAGAGGCCACGGCGGCCAAAGGTACCTTTCACATTTAAGAATTAGGCAGCAGCTTTTGACATATTTATGTCAGTTTATGGGATGAAGCACCCTGATAAACTAATTGCTTTGCTAAAATACAGGGATACCATAAAATTCACACATCTCTCCTTTGATGGATATGCATGATTAAAATACGATGAGCAGTTTCATCTAAAACTACCTAGGCAACCCAATCTCAAATGGGAAAACACACACATAGACCTGTGGGTTCGCTATATGATGCATGGCCGGCCCAATGTGGTGACGTATACGGATAGTGGTCATGTTATTGCAAGACAAACAGGTGGAGAACACAGGAAAGAGCAGAGGAAAGGGGCAGGGAGGAAGGCTTGTTATGACTACAATAAAGGAAAATGTTTTTGTTCCTTTTGTAAGAACGGGCTCATCTGCAAGTTGTGGAGGAGGCACAAGTTCTCTGAATGCACGACAATCCTCAAGACATCAAACATCGAGGGCAAGCAGCGAAAAGGAAAGGGGTCTGGGAAATTTAGCTAACTCACCAGTGCGATTAGACCGGATAGACCCCTGGCTCGACTGCTACCAGAAAAACAGCAGCAAAATATACACACGACGGTTTCAAGTATGGTTTTAGGATACCATACAAGGGCCAAGGTAGAAACCTGAATCACAATCTCAGGTCTGCAATTTTACTTCCTAACATCCTGGAGGAAAATTGCCAAGCAAGTGGAGGCAGGCAGGGTGGCGGGACCATTCGATTACCCCCCAGTGCACAAACTCAGAGTATCCCCATTGGGGCTGGTCCCCAAGAAGGAAGCAGGGGAATACAGGCTCATTCATCACCTGTCCTACCCGAAAGGCAATTCAGTAAATGACTTCATCAACCTGGAGGATTGCACAATGCAATATACAACGTTCGATGTGGCTCTGTGCCACATACAAGAGTTAGGCCGCGGGGCAATGATGGCAAAAAGCAACATCAAATCCGCTTTCCGTCTGCTACCAGTACATCCAAGTGACCATGATTTATTGGGTTTCAAAGTGGGAGGCCGATGGTATATGGACAAGGCTATGCCCATGGGATGCTCCGTCAGCTGCTCAGCCTTCGAAGCATTCTCAACCTTCTTGGAGTGGGCCACCAGAGAACACACGAAAAACATAGATGTAGTCCATTGTCTCGACGATTTCCTAATTGTGGGTCCCGGAGGGGGCCCACATGTGTGGAGATGCTGCAAAGTTTCACCTCATTAATGGGGTATTTCGGTGTCCTGCTAGCCCAGGAAAAAACCGAGGGACCTGCTACCTGCCTCTCATACCTGGGCATAGAAATAGACTCCGAGGCCATGGTTTCCTGGCTACCGCAAGACAAGGTGGCACTTTTGAGCAAACTGTTGGGTGAGATGGGAAAGGCAAAGAAAGTGACCCTACAACAGCTGCAATCTGTTATAGGCCACTTGAATTTTGCATGCCGTGCAATTCGCCCAGGCAGGCCATTCCTTAGGTGGATGGCGTCAGCCACAGGGAGGCTCCAAAACCATATCATCACATCAGAATCATGCAGGACATAAAAGCGGACCTACAGGTTTGGGAACTCTTCTTAAAAGATTTCAATGGTATCACCATCTGGCAGACACCAGCAGACCAATTGTTGGATCTGCACATGGTGACCGATGCTTCGGGGGGCATTGGTTTTGGGGCATTCTGGCAGGAAGCATGGTTTGCAGGATGCTGGCCACAGGATTGGGTATTGAAGGGACTCACAAAAAACATCACCCTTCTCGAACTGTTCCCTATCATGGTAGCCGTAAGGGTGTTGGGGCACAAACTTCAGAATAAGAAAATGCTGTTTCACACAGACAACAGGGCGGTAGTGGACATATTGAACTCTCAGACATCTCGTTCTGAAGATGTGATGAAGGTCTTGCGGGTCTTTGTGTTATGCTGCTTACGGTACAACATCTCTTTTAAGGCACATCATTTGCCAGGAAAGGAAAATGTTGTAGCTGATGCCCTGTCTCAATTTCAGCTCGAGCAATTCAGGCAGTTAGCCCCGTGGGCGGACCAGTTCCCCACAAAAATACCGGAAGCAGTCTGGAGACTTGGGAACCAAGATTGCAGCAACTGGTACAACTCGCTGTGGCCCCCCCCAACATGGAGGAAGTATGTAGGTAGCTATGGATCTTTCCATCAATTCTGTGGTCACGAGGTAAGCGTGGAACTGCACAATACCCAAAGACAAGTTCAAAGCTACGTCCTACACTTAGAAAGCCTGGGGAAATCCCCAGCAGCTATACGCCTCCAACTAGCGGGCATTGCCTTTCTTCGGAAGTACGAGGGTTTCCCTGACCCAACCAACAGTTTCATTATGAAGGAAATGATGCAGGGCATGTCTAGACTCGCAGGAAAAAAAGGTGGACACAAGGAAGCCCATAGGATTACCTGAATTGTCCAGCCTCCTGAAAGCACTGGCAGTCACTTGCAGCTTGGGCTATGAAACCAAGCTTTCTGGGCTCTATACATATGTGCATTTTGGGGCTTTCGGGTGTCTGAGTTGGTACCACAGTCTAACTCACCAAGTCAGAACACCAATCTACAGTTTAGTGATTTCGTCATCTGGCAAGACAGACTATGTCTTCAGCTGCAAAATCAAAAACAGACCAGTCTGGCCCCCCGCCATGATAACACTGTTTAAGGCCCACCAGGAATATTTGCCCATGGCTGGCAATGAAGGAGTATGTGGCAGGTCGTCCAACAGGAACAGGGCATTTGTTTGTGCATGGGGACGGAAAAGCGGTCACAAGGCAGCAGTTCACTGCGGTCCTACGAAAGGGTTTATGGATGGCAGGTAAAAACCCGACCTCATACAACACCCATTCATTCCAAATTGGAGCAGCCACTGAGGCAGCTAGGTGTGGGTTAAAAGAGGATCAGATAAAAGGGGTTGGCAGATGGGCTTCAAAGACATACATGGGGTACATAAGGCCTCAGCAAAAAACAGCAGCAAGTGACGTTGGGGAACCCAGCACAAGCTGTGACTGATAGTTCAAATTAGGAGAATACTCACATGTTTCTATTTTTGTCTTACAGGCATGGCGGCAACATCCCCTCAGATATGGATCGTGGGTCATTTGCACATGAGGGAGGCATACACGAGGGTGGAAAAACGGCCATACACAAGTCAGCTGGACATTCCAAGAAGTCGAGCTGTGATTAAATGGGCAGGAAAAGGGGGGATGAGGTGGGGGGCATTGTGTAAAACAATCGTTACATTGGGCCTACTTCATCAACCATCGCTCGCTGGTTATTTACCTGGGAGGGAATGACTTGGTCACCCTAGGGGCACAGAGATTAATTGGGGATATGAAGAGGGGTTTGTCCCACTTAAAACAGTTGTTGCCCCGCACCATTCTGGCATGGACAAGAATGATACCACGCCTGCACTGGCATGGTGAGCGAAAGGCAGGAGCTATGGACAAAGCACGGAAGTCCATGAATAGGGAGGTGTCCCATTTCGCGGCCTCACTGGGCGTGGAGGTAATCAGGCACTTCTTGATTACTAAAACGGATACGGGATTTTATAGCTGGGATGGGGTTCATTTATTGGAGATGGGAAATGATGTTTTTAACAATACCCTCAATGATTTCTGTGAGACAGTGCTGTTTGGGAAAAGTAAGATCCCTTGGGCATTAGTGGGAGATACTTGTTGGCACAGTATAAAGTGGCGGTAAATTCATGGCTGACCCTGGGTAAGAGGCTCCGGACATAAGAAGAGCTGTGATTGGGTGTCACCGGGGAGAGGCATGACCCTAGGACGGGTATGCCTCGGAAGATCGGGAGAGGAAGGCACCCAGGCTGGGGCGTGCACTGAAACGCTGGGATCCAAGACTCTGAGATGGGGAGTGCGGCCCCAATGGGCATGCTCCTCGTCAATGGGCTAGGAGGCCCTAAATTCGGGTGGGAGGGAACTGTCTTGCGGAAAGGCATGGCCCTCAGTGGGTCTGTTGGACTAAAGGGCCAGAGTTCCCCTCAAAACAAGCGGATGAAGGAGCTGGGGTTTCAGCAATACATGAATTATGGCTGCCCAAGGGGGTCTTACGGGATGGGATACGTAATGTACATATGTTACAATTTTCCGTATAGTGTTATGTGTATGTATATGATATATTGTAAAGTGCATATCTGTAAAATTGTGATGTACATATTAAACTTGTAAAAAGGCTAAGTGTCCCATGTAATGTATTCAATTTTGATTAAGTAAAAAGAGCTGCGGCCCTTGTTTATACCAAAAACAGTGTGGTGTGTTAATTGAATTGGGGGTCCATTTGGGCAAGTTCATCCCTCTAAACTAATCACTTCCTGGCAGGACAAGATCCAAGTCTCCCCTATATACTAATGTAATTAAGGGCCAGCCCCCTCCCTAAGGGAACATCTTTCTAAAATGGCTGCAGCTGCTGAGATAGCAGCAGCAGAAACACAGACCCAGGAGCTTCTGAACTCCCAGCTTCCAGATACAAACTACCTTTAAAAAGCATAGATTATTCTAGAGATGAACTCCACCTTTAACTGTTATGCTGCATGTACTTTTATAGTTTATACACATATCGTTTTCTAAAGCTATCAAATGCTTCCTTATATCATGTTTTGTTTCACAGAAATATAGTCTCAACTGTTTCCTAAAATCAGCAGCAGCCTGCAAACAGCATACTATTTAGCACAGGTATATTTGCCTGGATTTACTGCTCAGCACTTTGTTAACACTTGTACTGGGGTGCATCCTCCCATTAAATAGCCAAACTGCCATGCTCAGAATTTCTACAGCAAGGAGAGCTTTATTCATTTGTTAGCTGGCAGATTACACCCTTTGGGCAGTTTCTTTTACTCTTATTTAAAAGCAAAGCCCTCATGTAATGCTTCTTATGGTGATCTCTATATAGCAGCATGCCACATTCTTTGGAAGTTGCAGAACACAAACTAGATTGAAGACTACCCTGATAGTGGCCAGCTAGCAGGGCTCAAAGATAAACAACAAAATATAAAGTGCAACAGACTTACATAGAGGAAGGAAAAGGTAACTACAACTTTATTTTACTTCCAGGGACTACTGCATGCTATACATATCCCTAATTTGGCATCATGAGGTAAACTTTGTTGAAGTTGAGCTGCTTTAGCCATCACTACAGTTTTCCAACTGGGGTAGGGTCACCCACCCTATTACATATATCCCCCCAGCTTAAAAGGGAACCAGTTCTTGCAAAGGACTGGTTTCCATGCTTGACTTCAGAAGTTTTATTGATTTAACTAACCTGGTACTGACTCCTCTTCCACTTCTATTTTATTTTCATCCCTTTCTCTTTTAATAGAATCATTACCTTTCTTTACGTTCAGGTATGACAACTCAGCCATCTGACTGTACTATTAATAGAGAACTTCTACAACATGGTAATTCCTTTAACCACGTCTTCCTACTCTTGAGTCTAATACCCTTACATACCTTTACTTTTTTTATCTAGAAGTACTCAATTTTTGCTCATTTACATATCAAACACATTGTATGGCATAATTCATGTCCATGCACATGCCAACATGAAACATCAACACTGCTTTTTCAGAACACATCTAGGACTATTGTAGGTGTGTGCGTGTGTGTGTGTGTGGGGAATGAAGGATTACTTTTATTTGATAAGGGACTCGGTGTAGTCTGCAGCCATGTCCCTGACCGATTGATAGAATTCCATTTCAACCGGCCTGCACTATAAGCAGAAAACTCCATATATAAGCATTATTATAGTCTTAGCACATTGTCCACACCTTGACTGACACACTGTTGTACTATCCTGAGTTACACATTTTGGCTTAGTGCTTTGTATTTTAGTGATTGTCAAAATATGGGGACAGCAATCAGTTATTTACCATTTGAACAGTAAAGTTTGAAAAGTAAATAACAAATCGAACAGCAATTAGTTAGCGAGTGACAGGGGACATGCTTTTCAGTTAAAAAACTGATATTTGCCATGGAGCTGTAATATTATTAAACAAGCATATAACTAAGTGTATCACTGAGATCTAAAATATAGGTGTTGTACTGTTCTTAGGGTGCAGTTATGTGCAACACTATTTTTTTTACTTTCTTATCTTTATTGATTTATAGGAAAATACACCCTCAAAATTTACAACCATGTTCTAATAACAAACAATGAACAAAGTAAAAGGCATAATCTAAATATCAAGACTCAAAAAAACAGTATGCAATACAACCCCTTCCCCCCCGTGTGTGATGCAAAGGGGGCTATGTACAATGCTTCATATGATGTTAAGATGTACCTAGGTAAAAAATGAAGCTGTACACAATCAAATATCATAAGAACATTAAATCAAGTATCTGGCAGAGGGAAAATAAAATCTTTAACCTTCCTTAAAAAGGGGCATATACATTAGCGTTCTCTTACTGCCTTGCTGACCAGATTTAAAGAAAGTATAAAATAGGGTT
Source organism: Neoceratodus forsteri (assembly GCA_016271365.2). Lineage (NCBI taxonomy): Eukaryota > Metazoa > Chordata > Ceratodontiformes > Ceratodontidae > Neoceratodus > Neoceratodus forsteri. Next base: position 651,467,277 of record CM028135.1, read on the forward strand.
GAGAGATCAGGTAGTATGGAAGAGTAATAGTCACTACCATTGTGCCCTTATGGTACAGCAATAAGTTGAATAATTCAATTAGAGTATATTTTTAATTTATATTGCTTGATTAATATTATACATATTATTCATACTGCGGGGAATGCAACCAAAAAAGTTGATGTCAAATCAAAAGACATCAATCTGATTTTGTAATTTACCCCAACACTGTATAAAGTGGGTTTGCTTGTTAGGAAAGGAATTTTTCAGACGAATAAGGAGTAAGTTCTGTCATATACGAGAGGTCCATTCCTAAAAATAAGGGATGGAGTTATCTAACCAATGTTTAAGGATAAGTTGTTTAGTTGTGACTCCTATTAAAGAGAGAGCTGCTCTGTCATTAAAGAAAATGTTTTATTTATTTATTTATTTAGTTTTTGATGACCAGGTAAGTGCACTAGACAAATTCTGCCTATTTTTAGACATGACCAGTGGAAGGGGATACAGATGAATGCCAACTGATTTTGAACCAGATTAAGCTGTTGGTGGTATTTTAGTGAATGGGGGGGTGGAATTTTGGCCAGGGCACCGGGGAAATTCCCCTACTCTGCCAGCAGGTGGCTTGACTTCCTGAGAGCAGAGTGGAGGAGCTCAGTTTAGAGCCGGACAGCAGAGGAGGAGGAGGAAGTGCTGATGTGGCAGTGTCTTTGTTGGATGTTCAGTGTTTCTGCATGAGTGAGGACATGCGGGAGGCTGGGGAGCAGGTCTCCACCCCAGCCTTTAACCCTAAAGGAGACAAGCACAGGAGAAACAGTCATGATGGAAGGAAAAACTGAATTTTTGGAAGGAGAAAGGGGCATTGCAGCGCAATGAGGAGGTTATATGTGAAGTTCCCTTGGACGATGTGATCTTGGAGCAAGAACAACAGTAAGTTGAATACCGTGAGTTTCAAAGCTGTTAAAAAGAAATTGGCTGGGATAGCGGGCAAGAAAATGCATACCGCAGGCAAAGGCAAGGGAATGAGAGAAGAGAAAAAAGCCTGTCAAAATCAGCTGTGTAACGATGATGTGGCAGAGGCTGCATGCTCAGAACTAGGCCCTTCTAAGACACAGTCTGCTAGTAGAAGAGATGTGAACCCTGATAGTGCTCTGAAAGGAATGGCGAAAGAAAGTCAAAAAAGACTAGGCTTAAGACGGGCAGGGGGGCAAGGAAAGTTTCAAAATGAAAAGAAAGATACATGTAAAATTAAAAAAGAAGAGGGTATTACAACAAATGATTTACAGGCAGAAGAAGTAATGAATGTGAACCCTCAGAAGTATAAAGATACACCTGAATGGGTGGCGGATGCTATGATCAAAGCAGGTTGGAGAAGATCAGCAGATGGGAAGGGTTGGGAAACAAACAGGCCTGGTTCTCCTAAAGAGCATGTACACTCTTCAGGAGAAAATACTAAGGATGAAATGGAAAAAAAGGGTGCAGAGAATAAAGAACCCCCTGAGTCAGAACAAATAAATGAAGATAATAGTGGCGGAGACTCCTCTATGGAATTAGAGCAATATACAGTTCAAAATGAAAATCAAAATGATAAAGAGAAACACCAGAAAGAGAATGCCTGGGACGGGAATACCAGAGAGTTATTCCTGGAAATCAAGGCCCACAGCAAACAAAAGCAACGGTCAGGTTAAGATATAGAGGTTCCCCTTCGGAGGCCCCAGACAGATTACACATTGGCAGAGAACTTTTGAAAAATTGCATGACATTGTATCCGTATGAAATATATGCATTAATTCACATTCCAGGAAGCCTTGAGTATGATATTAGCTTCAAACATCCTGGAGGCCAAGACAGATTTTGGAAACTGTTTCATCAGATTAAAAGAACACCACAATGATCTAATTTCTATGCAATTCTCCTGGCAAAATCTGCATTCTGGATTGTAACAATACTATTCAGAAACGAGGGGGTGAATGTGTCTGACATTTATTTCTGGTTACAACAAAGATGTGTGGTTCATGGCCCCCCAGAGCCAATTTGGGATGATAGTGTTTATGGACGGGGGATGGAAGTATAAAGTTACGTTAAAACAAACAGAAGGTGAAGTTCAGCATTTGGCCAACTGCTTTTTCCGGGGATAGATCATGGAGTTGTTTTCTACGCAGGCCAACCTAAGGCTTGTTATAAGTGTGGGGACAAGAGCCATCTAAGTAATGCCTGTGATCAATTAAAATGTGGATTCTGTGGGTCTCTGGGACATCAAGGTTCTGAATGTAAAAATAAACCCAGGTGCAGCCTATGTGAAGAATAGGATCATTTTTATTTAAATTGTCCCTGGGCAGCACATAATAGCTCAGATCAAAATGAGATGGCTGAGCAGGATGTGGTATTAGCAAAAGCTCAAATGGAAAAAGGGAAGGAGGACAAAATAATTTATGAAGTAAGAAATGCAGAACGTCTAGAAATAAATAGGGGTGGTGTTAATGAAGAACTTAACATACATGGCCCCTCCCTTCCCCTTCCCACTACGCTCTTGAATAAAAAACAAGAAGTGCAGGCCCTGGGGAGAGCAGCCACAAGCAAAGACAGCAGTAGCTCAAAAAAAAAAAACAAAAAAAAAAACAAGGCTGTAAACAGAAGAGGAAGAAATAAAGAAAAAAGGGGAAAAAAAAAAAAAAACAGAAACAGACTTTACTATTATAACAGGATCCAGAAGGGGGAGACATTGTGCACAAAGAGGGTCAAAAACAGTGGGGAAATAACATAGAAGGGATCATTTTATCTAATAGATTTGCTGCATTACAGGATAAAGACTGGGCGACTGTTGAAGAAGAAACTTGAACTTCAGACTTTGAGGTCTCGGTCAGAGACTCAGAAAGTGGGAATAATACAGACACACAAGTGTCAAAAGGAAAAAAATCCAAGGACATAGGATAATAATATGTTGTCTTTTAGTTTTTCTTTTTTCTGCTATTTAGGCATCATTCATCAGTTAACATGCCTTTCTGTCAATGTTAATAGTATTAAGCATTTAAAAAAAAGGAAGTTATGTTTGAAATCTTGAATGGTTTAAGAGCAGAGGTAGTTATTTTGCAGGATACCAGATTACATTCCTTGGAGGAGGTAAATCAGGCACAAAAGGATTGGAGTTTGGGTGCATCGATATGGTGTATAGGGGAAGAAAGATGTTCAGGGGTGGGTTTAGGTTTTCAACTGAAGAAGTTAAAGTTAGGAAGATTACAGATTTAGTTCCAGGTAGGATATTCATTTTGGATGTCAAGATAAAAGAAACAGAAATTAGGATAATCATTATTTATAATTCTCAAACTAAGGCAGATAGAAGTTGGTTAATGAAACTAGCAGAACCTTACATTCATACCTCTAAAATGGTATTATGGGGTGGGGATTTTAATTGTGGGTTGAGTAAAGAAGACTGGGGGAGAAAAACAGGAAAAGTCTTTTCAGACACCAACTGTTTTAGAGAAAGCATGAAAAAAGGGGGGTTGGAAGATGCATATGTGCTGAAGGGGAAGAGAGTGGAGCATACATATTTCAGAGGAGGTGTATCTACAAGGATAGACTTGTGGTTAATTTCTAAATATATTGAAATTGATGAGATACAAGTTATTACTATCCATCTGGGGTAAAAATGGTCATTAATTTAGGAGGACAGCCTAAATTTGGGAAAGGGTTTTATTTATTTTATTTTATTTATTTCAATTCTAGGATTACAATTACCTTTGAGCCCAGGGCTCTTTTACAAAGGTTCCACGTCAAGACATTGGTATCACATTACAATAGACAAAATTGTTACAAAATAAGGGTAAAGGATATCAAATTACTTTTGAACAGACAGGGAGAGGGTAAAGTGCTAAGGAAGAGGACAAGGGGATGGTAGAAAGAAATAGGAGGGGCAAGGTGTGAGGTAAGAAAGTGAGAAGAGAGGAGAGGTGGGGGTAGGTAAGATATGGGTGGGGTGGAGTGAAGCAGCCAGGAAGGTGGCATTGTCAGGTGCTGTAGAGCGGATGGGGCAGAGGCCAAACTAGGGCAAGTGCATTGTGTTATATTAGGAGCTGGATATAGGAAGAGCGGTAGCAGAGTGGTGTTGCATAGACATTATCCATGACAGTCGCAGATGCTGGAAGCAACCAGGGTGTTTCAGAGCCTGGATTTAAAGGGCTCTAGCCCAGTGGTATTGACAGTATCATTGGCAAGACCGTTAAACCAAGTGGGTGCCCTGTAGGTGAATGAACGCTGGCCAATGGCTGTGCGGCAGTGAGGGATACGGAAAAGTTGTGGCTTTGATCCCCTAGTAATTCTGGAGCTGGTTTTCGTTTGAAGAAGTGAACAGACCCCGGGAGGGGCAGTTCCCAACTGTATTTTCTTAGCAGCCATGCAGGTTTGGTACTGGATTCTATTATCAAGTTGAAGCCAGTTAGCTTGTGAGTACAGGTCACAGGTGTATGTGAGCCGTTCGGCCCCAGTGATGAGTCGACAGGCCTTGTTTAGGGTGGTAGTAATCCTTTTGAGTGCAGTGGTAGTGGCAGTGCCATAGATGACAAGACCATAGTCAGTCTGGGAGATGATGGAGTTTTGAACTGCATCAAAGAGGGCCTCTTTAGTCAGGTGCTGACGAAGCCAGTAGAGTAAGCCTAGTCTAGTATTCACAGTTTAGCGACATTGGTTATATGGGTTCCAAAGGACAGGTGTGGGTCTAAGGTGATTCCTAGGTATCTGAAGGAGCCAACCTGCTCCAGGAGTCCTCAAGGCAGGTGTTTAAGGAGAGTTGGTGGTGTTTGTGCTTGTTTTGGTGGCTGGTGAAATCATGGTCTTTGTTTTTCTGGTTAAGGATTAACTTATGTTCTTTGAACCAGCTTTCAACAGAGGTGAAGCCGTGTTGAAGGGTTTGTTGAAGCGGCTTGGGTCATGATGAGAGGAAAATCACCATCATCTACATAGAGTATGACTTGCTGAGAGGTGGAGTCGGGAAGGGAGTTGAGGAACAGGCTGAACAGCAATGGGCCCAGGATGGAGCCTTGGGGGACACTGGAGTGAACCTGTTTAGTGTCAGAGACCACGCCTGATATTTTTACACATTGGGACCTGTTGTCAAGATAGCTATTGAACCATTTCACTGATTCTGCACAGAGGCCAATGTTCAGCAGCTGATGAAGCAGGAGGTGGTGGTGGACAATGTCAAAAGCCTTTGACAGGTCAATGAATGTAGCTCCAGTTAGGTGACCCTGATCAAGGGAGATGTGTATGGCTCCTGTAAACTCAAGAAGTGCCGTGGCAGTGCTGTGTCCTTTTCTAAATCTGTGTTGCTGCCGGCAAAGGATATTGTACTTGTCCAGATGATCAGTGAGCTGGTCTGCTACTATCCCTTCCAGGGCCTTAGAGAGGGGTGGCAGGATAGAGATAGGTCGGTAGTTCACATGGAAGGTCCGGTCACCACCTTTATGGATAGGTGTGACAGTTGCTGCCTTCCATTTGTCAGGGAATTGGCTGAGAGAGAGAGAGAGAGAGAGAGAGATTACAGATCCTAGTGAGAGGCCCTAGAACCTCGTCTAGAGTGAGGGACAGAAGTTTGAGGTCCAGTGTGTCAGCACTTGCTCTAGTGTTTTTGATGGCTTTGGAAATGTATTTCCTGATGGTATTTTTGTTTACTGCTCTGAAGTAGAAAGGGGGACAATTTTTTGATGATGACTGATGGGTGGGAAGAGGGGTGTCGCTGTTGTTGAAAAAGTCAGGGGGGAGGATGCTGCTGAGGTCAGTGAAGGCATCATTAAAGGTGTTGGCTATGACTTTTAGGTCCAGGATAGTATTCCCGTTTACTGTGATAGCAGTAGGGGGTGATTTGGACTCCTTCCTGGTAACATCTTTAATGTTATTCCAGAATGCTGTTGCATTTCCCCATGTGTCTGCGAGTGCAGTCTTGTAGTATTCAGATTTCTGTTGCCGTATGGATTTGGTGCAATCATTTCTAGCTGTTTTGAAATTTTGGATGTCCGCCTGTTTTCCTGTTTCTCTTGCTAGTTCCCAGAGGTGGTCCCTGTGTTTCAGCTTCTTTAAGAGGGAACCCATGAGCCAAGGATTGCAGAGAGTTTAATTTTTCCCTTTTTTGGCAGGGCAAAGATGTTACAAGCTTCATTGAAAATGCGTATGAATTGATCAAGGCCTGTATTTGCATCGGGGGCCAGGTTGATGGGGGACCAGTCTTGATTTAAGAGGTGTGATTTTAGGTGGATTAGCTTCCCATGGGGTAGGACTCTGCTCAGAATGACCTTTGGTGGAGATTTCCAGAATTAGTTTGACCAGGTGCAGCTGACAGGGAATGGTCGCTGAGAGAGTCAGGCAATACGGTGAAGCTAGTGATCTGGGAGGGGTGAGGAGTCAGGATCCAGTCCAGTAAAGTGCTGGTGCCGGTTTTGTAGTTCATTCTAGTTGTGGAGCCCAATATCTGTGTGAGGTTTGCTGATGTGACCATGTCCCTGGTGTCGCCAGCATCAGATCCCAACCAGTTTATGTTGAAGTCACCCAGTGTGATGACTTTGAAGTTGGGTGGGAGTGATTTGATGTACTCCAGTACTGCATGGAGGCCCAGTCCCTGTTCTTTTGGGGGGGATATAAATGATGATGTCCAAGAGGGCTTTGTGCTGAGCTCCAAGCAGGATTTTGATATGCAATAGCTGGGCATTTGGTGTTGGTAGGTCAGTGTGGGCAGTGTGCCCCATCAGGTTGTCTTTTAGGTAAAGGGCGCAGCCTCCTCCTCATTTGGAGATTGAATTTAGAAAGGTTAGAGAATGAAGAATGCAACATGAAAATTCTAGATTTATTTGAGGCTAAGAATTCAGTTAGAATTATATGATTCTTATAATTAGTGGCGGGAGGACACAAAATATGATATAAAACAACTTTTAACAGAGGAATCACAGAAAAAGGAAAGATCAAATTATATGGAATATTTAGGCTTAAGGGTGAAATTATATAAATTAATGACATATCAAGTCTTATACAAAATCAATGAGAGTGATGGTATTGAACAGATCAAAGAGAAAATGTAGAAGCTTCAATATAATAGATTAAAAACATTACATATGGAGCAGAAGAGTGGGACGCAAGGGAAAAAGTATCATACTAACCCATTTGATAGTAATAAAGATAGAGTAGAGAACAGAGTTATGAATGGACTAGTAGATAAGGAAGGGCATAGACAGTCAGATATAAGCAAGATTAAATACATAGTGCAATACATACGAGAAAAAAATATCAGAAACCGGAAGGGAAGGAAAAGAAAGATATAACAACAAAATCAAAATTGCCACAGTTAGAAAAGGTGGAAACTGAAATTTTAAAAGAGAAAATTACAGAAGCAGAAGTCAGAGAGGCAATTTACTCCTTAACTCTGAATACAGCCCCTGGAACTGATGGGATATCAAATGCCTTTTATAGGAAATATATAGATAAAATAGATAAAATGTTAACTTTACTGTTTAATGAGATATTTGAGGGGGGTAAGTTAACAGAAAGCATGAGACAAGGAGTAACAGGTTTTTTTTTGCATAAAAAAGGGGATAAGTCAATTATTAAAAATTGGAGACCAATCACTTTATTGACATCAGACTACAAAGTTTTGGCAAAAATTATAAATAAAAGATTGTTGAATTTTACGGTGAAATTAATCATGCAGACACAGGCGTGTTCGATTCCAGGAAGGAACGTAAGACAAAACTTGATATATATTAGGGAGATTTTGAATGCCGGACTAAGAAAAGAATTACAGGGTTACCTGTACTTAATAGATCAGGAGACAGCCTTTGATTCCATTAATCATAAATATATGTGGGATGTTCTAAAAGGATATGGAATTCCAGATAAGTTGGTTGGATTAATAGAAACATTATATACTGAAGCTCAAGTGTGTCCCATGGTGAATGGGTATTTGGAAATCCCGATGTACATTAAAAATGGAGGAGAGGCAAGGCTTTCCATTGAGTCCACTCCTATATGAATTATGTGTTGACCCAATCTTAAGGTGTATAGAAAATGATAAGGAAATGAAGTGCATATCATGGGAGGGAAATCGATTACGTAAAACTTGTGCATATGTGGATGATAGTGTTGTTCTAGTACAAAATCAAGAGTAGGGGGAGAAAATATTGGGATTCTTGGCAGGATATTATGAATATACTGGGATTAAAATAAATCTGGAGAAAAGTAAGATTTATCCTATAGGAGAAGTGAGTTGTGAGCAAAAAGGTAGCCTAAGAATATGTCAGGAAGAAATAGAAATTCTTGGGATTAGTTTTGGGGTGAAGAGGCAGTAGAAAGAAATTGGGGAAACACAATTTCAAATAGCAAGAGGAAAATAGAGACGTGGAAAAACTGGTCTATGACTAAAGAAAAAAGAATATACTTATTAAAAACATTTATCATCCCTATATTTTTATATATTTCTTATATTTTTCCAGTACCATTAAAAATGCAGTCTAAAATCTTGGGTGTGTTCTTTCAGTTATTATGAGGTTCTAGGCTGAATCCGGTAAAAGGGGGGTGGCATACCTATAGGCCAGTTAAGGAGGGAGGTTTAAATATATTGCAACCAGTAGTCTTTTTAATAAATAATTTAATTTATGCTAATTTGGTTTCATTTATGAAAGGGGAAGGGGTATATGGGGGCTATTTGCTCAAAAATTGGTAGACACAGTAGTGAGGAATATAGGGATTAAAGGAAATATAAAGGGGAAATCAATGATACCTCAGTATATGGAAGTATGTAGAAAATACATGAAGATGTGGGGTATAACAACAAATTTAGTTCTTAGGAAAAATAGAAAGCAGGTGTATAAAGAAATAGTGGTAACACATTTTTATGAAGAACCAGTTTTTAAGGTGAATGAAGGTATTGATGTAAGCAACATTTTACAGATGACTTTAGAAAAAAGAACTCCAAAGAAAATGAGAGAGACAGTATGGCTATGTAGTCACTCATGGCAAGCTTAAAGTAAGAGGAAATCACAAACATAAAAGTAAAGAGGAGAGATTGTGTTTAGAAACTATGTGTGGTCTACAGGAAGAAAGCATGGAACATCTTTTTTTTGAATGTACATTTATTCAAAGTGTTTGGGATAATTTGGCTTCTTTTTGGGGGATGAGGACATTTAGGAATATGGATTACAATATTCTAGTATATGGGCAGCTAACAGAAGAGTGGGCAAATATTAATAAACACACAGCTTATGTGATTCTGTCTGTTATTAAATGGTGTATCTGGCAAGTTAGGTGTCAGAAAGGTTTTGCAAAACAAAGTATGTACGTTACAGGATTACTATTTAAAATTCAGGATGAAATTGACATAATATATCAAAATGAATGTGATATTTGAAGGTTATGTGGAAAAATTATGGGAAAATACAATGGTCAGATAAGAATGTAATTAAGATGAATTTGGAAATACTTTTGTATGCATTAATGGATGAAGATTAAGGTATATGTTCTTGTAATGATTTGTTTTTGGTTCTTGAATAAAAATTCCCCTACTCTTTTTGAGAAGTGCCATGGGATCTTTAGCATCCACCTGAACTACCACCAGAACAGGCAGATCGGACCTCGGTTTAATGTCTCATCCGAAAGATGGCACCTCAGGAGTACAGCACCCCCCTCAGTACTGGGATATTAACCCAAGTGCCTCGTGTGGGGTAAGAACCCACTGCTTTCTTATCTCCCAGCCTCAGAGGCGAGTGTGCTACCTGCTGAGCCACTGACACGAATGTCTTCCTGAAAATGACCTAAAATGACTGTAAGCATGTTGAATTCACACAGTTTAATTACATTATTGATTACTTTTATTTCCTTCCATAGCTTCTGAACATGTAAGCATGACCAGAACATATGCTTCGGGGAACCTATATCAGAATTACATTTTGGACACATATTAGTACCTTTAAACCCCATTTTATACATCTTTTGAGGGGGTCATATAAGCATTATAAGCTTTGAACTCAATTAATCTTAAGTTATCTAGGGGAATACATTTTGTATATATGGGCCCAGATATTCAAACTAGCCAGGCTGTGGTGCAAGCTTGGGCGCAGCTCAACTTGGCTGTGCAGGGGTGTGGACTAAGTGATATTCAAAGGAGCTGCGCCATGGCTCAGCAGCTTTGAATATCGCACCCTGGCCACCTCCAGTGTGCATGGCACAGTGGCACTGCACCAGCGCAAGTGGCCAGAGTGGAGCATGGAGATGCGCTAGCGCAAGTTCCATTGCTCCATGCACAACAACCGCAATATTCAAAACTTGACATGCAAATGGGGCCATAATGTATGCAAGGCACACATGGGGCCATTTGCATGTCATGATGGCTCCATTTTCATGCAGGTGTGCCGATCCCCGACGACTTGCTCTTGGCGCCCTGCCAGGCAGCAGACATCGGGGACCGATGCCCCCTGCAGTCCGATCGCAGGCATCTGTATCTAAAAATAGAAAACAGTCCTATATCCCTGGTGGCCCAGTGGACCACTATCTGCCCGATCATGGGCATTTGGAAAATCTAGAGAAGTCCAATATCCCTGGTGGTCCAGTGGACCGCTATCTGCCTGATCGCAGGCATCATTACAAAAAAACACTTCCAATATCCCAGGTGGTCTAGTGGTACCCCCACCCACCCACTGATCCCTACCGCCGCTCCCCTCCCCACGGTCAGCAGGTCGGTGGCAGCACCCACCCACCTGCCGCCCGCCACCCGCCGACTGACACCACGGTAGTGCTGCCGCCCATTGGTTTACAGCGTGAGCCAATGGGTGTGGAGCTACTGTACTACACATTCCAGATATGTGAATGATTCATTCACATATGAATCTGTAATATCAGCGAAACTGCCCATTGGCTCATGCTATGAACCAATGGGCGTGCAGCTTCTATGTCAATCGGCGGCGGCGGCAGGTGGGTGGGGTGCTGCCGCCGACCGACTGACCACGGGGGGAAGCGGGCGGTGGAGCTCAGTGGGTGGGTGGGGGTACCACTAGACCACCAGGAATATGAAAGTGTTTGTAATGATGTCCGTGATCGGGCAAACAGCAGTTCACTGGATCACCAGGGATATTGGACTTTCTAGATTTTACAAATACCCACGATCGGGCAGATAGGGTCCACTGGACCACCAGGGCTATAGGACTGTTTTCTATTTTTGGACAGATGCCCGCGATTAGGCAGATAGTGGTCCACTGGACCACCAGAGATATAGAACCTATTTTCTTTTTACAGATGCCCGCGATCGGGCAGATTGCGGTCCACTGGACCACCAGGGATATCGGACTGTGTTCTATATTTGGACAGATGCCCGCCCAATCGCAGTCCACTGGACCACCAGGGATGTTGTAATTTAATTTTTTTTTACAAATGCCCGTGATCGGGCATGGGGGGGCACCGCCAGGTGCAGCCAGAACTCAGGTGGCCACCCACAGGTGGCAGCTGCCGTGTTGCACCCTGCAATGCGGCAGCTCATCTGTGGGTGGCCATCAGTTGTTTCTTTTTGGCTTAACTTTGTGCTGTCGCAGGTAGGGGTTGCGCATGCATGGCTTTGTACATCCCGGGCTGAATATCGGGCTGTGCAGGTTATGCATGGGCATGCCCTCCCCACCTGTGCCTGCATACTATACTGATGTGCTCCGGCGCATCGGGTTTTGTGCCGTGCACTTTTCCCTTTTGAATATCGCGCCGGGGCGCATCAGTGGGTTGCTCATGGCACAACACTGTTGCACCATGCACAACCCTTTTGAATATCTGGGCCACAGTATTCTGCCACAAGTCTGTTCAGTTCACAGAGTGATCTTTAAGCATCTTTTGCCAAAATATATTTTGAGTAGGGAGCTCTGAAAATCTGTTTTTTAAAAAAAGTTGATAAATGTTAGATAAAGGATGAACTTTAGCTCTGGCCAACTGCAATTCTGGTACAAAGTCTGCAGCCTGACTGGACTATGGATAGGGACCAAAATTTGCCTTCAAAGCTATTTTCATAAGAAAGAAATTGAGATAGTATGTTTTTATTCAACCTTAGATCCTTTAAAATGTCATGAAGGGGACGAATCTGCCCTTCTCTAGTAGCGAGGCAACTGTAGAGTTGAAACCACACTGAAGAGCAAATGAAGTGAAATATTTCCCATTAATAATAAAGTTCGGATGATATAAAACAGGTTGATTAATATTCCGGTTAAGATTTATGTTAAGAAATTTACAAATTGGATTCTGATTTTGTAATATAGAATCGTCTTAGCTGCTATGTTATATTTTTTTATATTAATTGTTCTAAAAAAAACAATTTGGGACATATGAGTTGGGATGAACTGAATTATCTATCCATTTAAGGTATTTATTAGCCTGAGAAGCTATATAATAAACTATAGTGTCAGATTTGGTAATTTCATCCCTCCTTGATGCTTAGGAAGCATGAGTTCACCTAAGGCAAGTCTAGGAGATTTTTCTAACCATATGAATTTACTTATTATAGAATGAATTTTGGTAAACCAGTTTGACGGTAAAAAAATATTTAACACATTAAGAGGGAAAAAAACCTAGGAAAAATATTCATTTTTATTATATTCACTCTCCCAATAAAGGAGATGGGGAGTGAGTGCCATCGTTTTAAATCTTGGATGATTTTAACAACAATTCAATTCAGATTTTTTATTTATTTATTTTATTTTTTATTTAGTTTTTGTTGACTGGGTAAGCGCACTAGACAAATCTTGCCTATTTTCAGGCATGACCCGGGGAGGGGGATACAGATGAATGCCAACTGACTGTGAACCAGATTAAGCCGTTGGTGGTATTTTTTTTTTTTCAGTGAGTGAGAGAAATTTGGCCAGGACACCGGGGAAATTCCCCTACTCTGGAAGGGGGCATTGTCCCATATGTGGCGCCTATGGAGGAGGACAGTTTGCTGTCAGCGATGGAGGAAGATGGTCGCACTCTGGACGTCGGAGAGGTGGACGCTGCTACCACACAGAATGCTCTGTTACTACCACCAGATTCTAATTTATGTTCTGTTGAAGCCCTTGCAAAATTGGAAAGAGTGGATGACGGTATTGAGGAAGGTACGGTGACCGCAATGGTACTGCAACGAGATGTTTTAAAAGATCAATTGTTGCAAACAGAGCTGGCTCTTACATCAGCAAGAGCTGAATTGTTGGAGAAAAAGAAGAGAAAATGCCTGTTAGGAGTTTCTCCTGATGTTGTTCACCGGACTTTCAAACTAGGTCCTGGTTCCACTGATGACGTAGTTTCCTCTGCGCGCCTGCATCTGTCTTGGCTGCTATCCCTACGGATGATTCAATAGACCGAATGATGGAAGAACCTTGGTCCCCTGAAACTGCACTTTCAAAGGTGGGATGGAAACAGCTTGTGGACATTTCCTGGGTGGCTGATCCGACTGCACAGACTGATGCTTTGGCCCATTCTGTTGACCCTGCTAGCATCACCGTCATTTCTCAAGGAAACCAGACTTTGGACTCTGTTGAGACTGCTGCACAACTGACTGTTGATCCAGGTAGTGCTTTTTCTATCGCACTTGATCCCAACACTGTGAGCATAGCTGTGGATACCCCGGTTATTTCTACTACTCCTTTACCGGACTCTCCCAAAACTAACTCTGCAGACTTATTTGCAAAACCTTTAGAATTAGCTAAAAGACGTAATGCTATCCGACTTCGTTACTTGGGAGGGATGGCTGAACTTCCAGATCGCTTCTATGTGGGCAGAATGTTGATTAAATAATCCTTGGGCTTTACACCCTCAGATATTTATGCCCTTATTCATGCCCCAGGAGAACATTCATTTGTTATTAGTTTCAGGACTCCTCCGAATTTAGAAACTTTTTGGTTAAGATATGCGTCTTTAAACACTAATCCTTTATGGTCCCCTTTTCAGGTGGTTCCACTAACGAAACAACCTTTCAGAGTAGCAACTGTGTTATTTCGTAACAAAGGGGTGAATTTAGTTGACATTCTCTATTGGTTAAAAAAGAGATGTGAAGTTCAAAGCACGCCAGACCCTATTTTGGATGGGGAAGGGTTTTGGAATGGGGGATGGAGATTTAAAATTAAGCTCCAAAGTGTTCATGATGAATATGTTCATCTCCCCAATTGTTTTTTTATAGGCTGCACTAAAGATTTTTTGTTTTATCCTGGTCAACCCAGACAATGTTATAAATGTGGCTCTCCAAGACATATTAGTACGTCTTGTGAAAACATTTTTTGTTTTCAATGTGGGGAGGGTGGACATTCTGGCTATCAGTGTGAGAACACTGTGAAATGTAACTTTTGTGAGGATTTAGGGCATTTATTTCCAGATTGTCCATGGGCAGCCCATAATACTGAGGACTCGGATTATGCTATGCAAGATTTAATTATTTTCAAAGCAGCTAGGTCTCTTTTGGATGGTGTTAGGCCTAATACTTCTCTACCCCCAAAATCATATTCAGCTGCTCTAGCTACTAATCCCACCATAGCTCTTTCATGCCCAACTAGGCATGCTCCCCCTCAGCCTGATGTTCGCCCAGAATTCTCCAGTCCAGCTGATTCAGTCCTTAAGATTAATGTACCCCCTTTGGAGGTTCCACATAGTTCCTCGGGGGTATCTTCTTTGGATAAAAATGTTGTCGTTGACATTGTTTCCTGTCCCCTGTTCAGAACGATGTAGAACAACGTTCAGTGCTGGATTGGGCTCAGTCTCCAGCCCCTGTGTCAGTGTCTAATAAATTTGAGACTTTAGCCTCTGCAGATACTGAAGACCATGACTCTGATACGACCTCTCTGAATCCCTCCCAAGTGGACATTACTTCGGACCGGGAAACTGTTCTAGATCCACAGGTGGGGGCAAAATGTAAACTCAAAAAAACTAGTTGTATTGGATTGCATAAAAGTAATAGGAAGCTACACTCTCACTCCTAAATTACTTCTCGCTCTTTACATTCTGGATATGACATTTCTTTAGCTAGTCTTAATGCTAATAGTCTTAGATCATTGTATAAAAAAAGGGTCACTTTTGCTATCTTTGCTGATCTACATCATGATATTATATTTTTTCAGGATACTAGGTTGTATACGATTCAAGATTTTTCTGTTGCTACAGATTTATGGGCCTGGGGTCCTTGTTATTGGTTCGGGGGCACTGACTTATGTTCAGGAATTAGGATCTGTTTCACCTCCAATACCATAAAAGTTACGGATGTAGTACAAATTTCCCCTGGGAGAGTATTGTTAGATGTCAGTATTAATGCCATCCCATTTAGACTGATCAATATTTATGCTCCACAAAATGATCATATTCAGCTATTGCACCTCATTCGCCCCATTTATTTTCTAGCGAAATATTTTATTTGGTGGTGATTTCAATATTTCACGGACCGCCAAATCTGTTACTTCCAAAACTTATTGTGACATGCATTGTCTGAATGACTTACTAAAGGTAACAGGACTATGTAATGTTTTTGAAGATATTCCTTCCTTCACATACTTACAAGAAAATAGGAAATCGAGAATTGATTATTGGTATGTCTCTTCCTCACTTCAAGTTTTCACCCCACGAGTTGCTTTGGTTGCCACATCTGGTCATTGCCTTCTTAGTTTTTCACTTTCCAATTATCAACACACTTCCAAGGGCCCAGGGTATTGGAAGTTAAATTTATCTTTCTTAGATATTCCGGAAGTTAGGGAAGAGTTCATGGATGTTTTGAAAGCATGCGAATCTATATTTTTTTTATATGAGTCCCAACAAGATTGGTGAGAGGATTCCACACTCATTTTTAAGGAATATTTTACATAAATTGGCCATTTATTGGGTGCTTCCCGTAAATCTTATCACCGATCTTTGCAAGATTTACTGACTAACTTTTATTCTCATATTAATATGGGAATTAAAGTGGATTTTCAAACCATGAATACGGTAAAAGTTGAATTGGCAAAATTGCACAATTCTAAACAAATTCAACTAGAAAGGGAACAACGATTTGGTACCCAGGGTTCATCAGCTTGTACTAATCCTTATGATGATAATATGTCCCGCCGGAACAAGAAGGATGTGCACAGTCTGTTGAATTCTGATGGTATTCGGGTTACTGCTTGACAGGATCTTTTTCAGATCATAGATGTTCATGTTCATTCGTTATTTACTGAGGATTTGAACATTACACAGCAATCAATTGCAGAATGGTTAAAATACAGTTCCTTGAGACGTATCCCTGACAAATTTTTGATCTCCCTGTTGACCCCTATTTCATTAATAGAACTCCGGACCGTTATTCAAAATCTTCAGAAAAATAAAACTCCTGGTAAAGATGGCCTTCCTAATGAAGTTTATGGCTTAATTAGTACAATTTTGGATCATCATCTGGTCACCATGTTCAATAATTGTCTCTCTCATGGTAATTTTCCTCCTAGTATGAATGAGGGACTTTTGATCTTTCTTCATAAATCTGGAGATAAAGGTGATTTACATAATTGGCATCCGATTACGCTTTTAAATTCCGATTGCAAAATTCTTACTAAAATTTTGAGTTTATGAATTTCATGTCTTTTAGACAACATCATTTCTCCCACGCAGTTTTGTTCGGTGCCTGGTCGTACTATTATGGATGCCCTAATTCTTATCAGGGAAATCGTTGAAAGGGGTAGTAGGGATGAACTAGTGGGAATTTGTGTTACTTTAGACCAAGCTAAAGCTTTTGATAAAGTGTCTCATCTTTATCTTTGGGAATGTATGATGGCAATGGGTTTTTCACCTAGTTTTATTAATTGGTTGAAACAGAATTATCTGCAGACCGAAGTTATTCCATACGTCAATGGCTGGTTTGGTTCTAGACAAAAATGTGACAAAGGTGTATGTCAGGGGTGTCCTTTAAGCCCTATTCTTTACATTTTATCACTAGAACCATTACTTTCTGCCATCTCAGGTATGGATGTTATTAGAGGTCCTTCTTTGGGCTCTGATGATCTGGAAATTAAAGTTGTGGCTTATGCGGATGACTTACGACTTTTTTTAGCAGATGTTCCTTCCTGTGCTGCTACGGAAGCATTGACTAAAGCTTACATGAAAGGAACTGGGGCTTCATTTAATTTATCCAAAAGTAAGTGTTGTTTTTTTGGTAGCCATTCTTCTATACATTCCGTAATCATGGGGATTCCTGTTACCAATCAGGTTTGTAAAATTTGGGGAATTTATTTTTTTTGTGGAATGGACACAGCCACGTACAATTGGGATAAACTAATTCAAACTGCGAATTGGAAAATTACACTTTGGAACAAATGGAACATGTCTAAAAAGAAAAGAATATACATGATCAATACTTTTCTTATTGGTTTATTTTTACATTTGAGTGCAGTTTATGCTTGAACGATTTCTAAAGAAACAGCACTATATGGTGTGTTTTGTTCAGACAATTTGTGGTAGTCGATTGAACCTGATAAAAAAGCAATATCTTATATAATCCGATAAAGACAGGTGGCTTAAATATGATTAATCCCATTTTTTTTTCAGTATATTTTTCTATAAAAATATTTCTCCACTTGTACTTGGTAAACCTAAAATATGGACTTTATAGCTGTTGGATCATATCTCGCCATGGTTGGATGGGTGGTCTAGAGACGGAGTCATCAACAAACAAAAGCCTATTTCTCAATTGCCTATTTATTTTCATTCCTGTTTTAGTAAAGTTAAAAAATGGAACATTTCTTATGCATCCATTACTAGATATTCTAGAAAAAGTATGTATTATTTTTTATTAGATCAATATTTTTAAGAACACTTGGTGTTTTGAGATATGTTGGATTCGGATTTGCTTCAAGTTTCTTCCATGCTTACCTCTGCTACCATTCCGAATTATATGTGGGATGTTACGTGGCTTACTGCGCATGGGAAATTAAATGTTAAGGATAATTTAAAACACAAAGGTAAAGAGGAGAGGTACTGTCTGAGAACTATTACTTGCCCAAACCAATTTGAAACCATGTTTCATTTATTTTTTGACTGTCCTTATATTTTGCAATTCTGGTAGATATTTTCTGTTAAATGGGCTCATTTTCACTTTCCAAGTATCGGACCTAAATGTTTATTTTTTGGAGTGTTGTCCTTGGACTGGGACTCCTTTAATGCAGATACTGTTAGATTGATTTTTGGGGGCATAAAATATCATGTTTGGCAGGTTCAGTGCACATGGCCCTTGTGGGCTTTATTTGTTTCACTTGACCAATTATTTTGGAGAATTCATGATTGGCTATTGGAAATTTGGAACAAGGATTCCCATACTTTATCAAAACAAAATTTTCAACTAAGTGGAAGGAGATACAGTGGTTGGACACTGGTTGATTTTATAGACTTTTTTATGATGATTTTTCTTTCCTGTTTGATGTCCTCTTTCTGGTTTTGATTTTTAGTTTCTTTCTACCGTATTATATCTTGCTTGATTTCCTTATAAACTTAAACGGTTCTCTTCTTATATTTTTTTGTAGAAATGCTATAGGGGTTTTGTATGACTGGGGTTTATTATGTTGCGATAGTTTTTTGTTTTTGAGTTCCCAGGAATGTTCCTTTTTTTTCTTTAGTTTGCAGTTTTGGTTTTCAGCTTTGAATACAATATTCCCCTACTCTTTTGGGGGGGTCTTTTTTTTGTCTTAGGATTTAAATTGAGTTCCACTTCTGTATTAGACAGTCTGTTTGGATCTGTATGACTGATACTTATTTGTTTTGTTATGATTTGTACATTTCTTTGTGTGAAGCAACACTGTTTTGTATTGTTATGATTTTATTATTCTAATAAAAATTCCCCATCTCTTTTCAATAAGTGCCATGGGATGTTTAACATCCACCTGAACTACCAACAATCCAGGCAGATGGGACCTCGGCAACTTCTCATCCGAAGGCGGCACCTCAAGTGCAGCACCCTCTCATGCTGCACTACAGTGTCAGTACTGGGATATTAACCCAAGTGCCAGATGTGGGAACTGAACCCACAGCCCTCTGATCTCCGGCCTCAGAGGCTAGTGTGCTACCTACTGAGCCACTGACACTGACATTTAGTTTAAGCAGTCAAGACTTGTCAATCGATAGTAACATACCTAAGTATTTGATAGCAAAGGGCCTCCAGAAAAGACCCAGATTACTGATTTTCTCTTTAAAAAAGAAATGGTTTATCTGGCCTGGTGGCACTGAGGGTTGTGGCACTGGACGCCACACCTTGCACCATGCTGGTGACCCAGGTTCTGGAATGAGCCTGGGCCATCAGGGGGTTGGCAGGGGAGAGGGAGGAGCGAGTGTCTGGAGGACAGCTCTCCTCTCTGGGGGGGTTCCAGAGGTATGCCTGGAACTGCAGTGGCCTCAGGTGGAGACCAGAGGTACTGCTACACATAGAGCACACATAGAGGGTTGCAGAGCAGCAACAGATGTCCCCTGGCATCATGGCACATTCAGGCTTCACCTGGGGAGTGGAGTGAGGGCATAACCAAGCAGGAAAAATCCCTGCCCCCAGGGATAGGTGACAGCACCACCTACCTCAGCCACACTCCACTGGCCAGACTCTCTCTGCTCTTGGGCCAAGCTGAGCCAAGTCTGGCCTAAATTCTAGATAGAGCACTCTGGGAGGACAGGGCAGCCCACCTCAGAGGGCTCAGAGCCAAGGGGTAGCCAGGGTGGTACCAGGAATCATGGAGGAGTTTCAGGCCTGGAGGTGAGGCCGAGATCAGGTGGATGCCAAAGAGAGTTCCCTGGGGTGTCAGAGCAGAAAGAATTGTAAAAAAATAAATGGTTTAAAGGCAAGGAGGCAGTATAGCATAGTGGTTTAAGGCTCTGAGCTGCAAACCTGGAAACCTAGGTTTGAATCTTACACCCCCACTTGCATACTGTGTGACCCTCGCAAGTCACTTAACTTTCTTGTGCTCCCAGGTTGCACCTGTAAACAAGCTTTCAACAGTGTATCTTTCCTGGTAAAAAGGGCATAATTTCTGTTTTATCCATATTATGTTTATAGTTAGAAACGTGACTGAATTCTTCAGTAGGCTGCTTAATAGAAGAAATAGGGTTAGGGACATGAAGTAAGATGTCATTTACAAATGCTGATAGTTTTTAAATGTGTCTTTGATATTGTAATGCCCTTAATAGAATCATTTGTGTTCAAAAAGTAAAGCAGGGGTTCTAAATAAAAAATTAAATAGAATTGGAGAAAGGAGCCCTGGAATGTTCCTTAAAATAATCGGAAATTTATTACAGCTGATTCTAGCAGTAGAGTGTGAATATAATTTTCTTAGCCAATCAGTGAAAGCTGGTGGAAATCCCAATTTAGCTAAAGAGTAGCAGAAAGGAAGTTGTGATTAACTCTGTCAAATGCTTTTGCCACATCCAGGAGGCCAGTGCCATAGGTTGCCGGGACACACTGGATGTAGAAAATATATGAGAAAGCTTCCTCATATGATCAACTTGCTTAAGCTACTGCTCTGAAATATAGAATATATACTCTTTGGGTCAATGGCCACAAATATGCCAAATATCTTGAAATTTGGATGGATAGTTTCAAAATTATAGGTGCTCAAATGTTGTCATTCTATTGTTTGTGTGAAATTTCATGAACATTTTTATCTGCATATATCTTAACCATCTATTCAGTCAGGAATCTTAACTTTGGCATGGTTTCTTAATGATAGGTGTTCTAACAATGTGCCAGATTTCATGACAATATGATACACGTCTCAAAATTATATGTGCTCAAAATCTGTCATTTTATTTTTTTAGGAAACTTCATGAAAAAAAATCATCTGCATATAACTCAGGCACCTTTGGAGCTAGACATGTGTAAATTAGTACAGATAACCCTTTCATAATGCTCATAGAATGGTCTAAATATGTAGAGAATTAAATAAAACATTTTTTTTAATTACTGGGGTTTTAAAACTTTACTGTGTAAATATTTGCAGAACTTTGTGAAAACTATCAAAAATATGGATGTTTGTAACTTCTCTACTCTTGCTTACATAGCATTAACGTTTGACATGCATATCCATAGTCCATGTATCCTAATATCTAACACAACTGAATAACTTCGTTAAGCAGTTTTAATTTTGCAGAAGAAAACAATAATTGGTAATATTTTCTCACACATTTATGACAGCATGAACTGTGGATGAAGCATTCAGAATTTTTTTGTGGAATTTAACATTAACAATGCACATATCACTACTTCATTTGATAAGCTGGGCTGAGCTTTTTGCAGTCCTGCTGTTCCTCTCTGGTGACTATAACCCCCCTTCTCTTTTGGCATAGCCAGATTGACTCAGTAAAACTGCTGATCCCACTGATATCCTCTTTGTTCTTTACAGTGACAAACTCTCCTAAAATATGAATCATTTACTCCTTTTCCTATCAGCCTACCCTGTTGGAATAGTCAGATTTCTTTCTTCTTGCTGCCCAAGACATTGTCTTCCCCCGCTACATCTTTTTGAGTACCTCTAAGTCCTAGACTTGCATGTACACCAGGCTCCCCAGATCATAAATTTACTGGATGTGATCCTTAAATATGCTGCATTCAAGTTGGAATTGTTGACACTTTGTGCTTTCTTGCTTCAACCTGGTGGTCTACCACTGTTGTGCTACCCAGCTCAGCTGTCCTTTTTTTGGTGAAACTGTGCATCTAACTCCAGAACCTGGTGACCCCCCATGCTACCTGACTTTTATACCCCTATCCTTTAATTATATTCCCCCAGATAAGGCTGAGTGAAATTAGAAAATTCCAGTTTTATGAAACTTTTCATCAAATTCTACAATTTTCACAAAGACTCATGAGATTTGACTTTAAGTACAGATGTTGTTTTGCAGTTTCTCACAGCAAGCAATTAATAAAATTGGTACAAAGTTTCCTTGTAAGGTCTAAGAACAGGCCAGATTTTATGGTATTGCATTCTATAGTTTTCAGTTTCAGGGGTTTATAAATGTTTAGTTTACGTTCTTGCAAAATTAAATTTTAAATGTTGTGAAAGTTTTACTACTTTTAATTCAATCCCATTTAAAGCTGCAAATATGAACTTTTTCAGAAATGACCATGTGGTTAAATTTGGATATGTAATTTTTAAATTAGAGGGAACTAACCAAAATTTAAATTTTGGCAACATGTTTGGCAGGCTATAACTCTGTCCCATTTAAAACTAGAAATCTGAAACTATGTGCATATACAAATGTAGTAACAACCTGTATACCTGTCAATTTTTGTAACATTTCAATGAATACTATCGAAATTATACTAAACTTACAGAATTCCAAAGTTTGGCAAAATATTTGGCTGCCTATAACTCAGCTCTCATTGAAGCTTGAAACTTAAAGCATGGTGCATATATGCATTCTATGCACTTCTCTAAATACTATTTGTGGAGAAATTTGGATTAGAAATTTTAAAATTATCTCAAAATAACTAAAAATTCAATTTTAATGAAATGTATGTTCACAAATATCTCTGCCTCCTTTAAATCTGCAACTCTGAGATTTGGTACACTCTTGTAAGCAATGAGGTATGGTATACTTACAAAAGCTTGTAAAATTTGGACATATACTTTTCAATTTATAGCTAAATAACTGAAATTTAAAATTTTGCAACATACCACTGAATTTTTGTGACATTTCTGCAGAATTCTGTGGAATCAGAATGGTCATTCCACGGCATACCTAAGGGCATCATTTTATATTCTGCACAGCTCTACCTGGTAGTCTAGTGGTCCCCCAGTTCTGATCCCAAATAATATATTAATGAATTATCTCTGGTGGTCTAGTGGTCCCCCAAGTTCGATCCCTTGTACTGTATTAATGAATTATCCCTGGTAGTCTAGTGCCTCCCCAGCCCCAATCCCCCATAATGTACATCGGCATACAGTTCATAACCCTCCCAGAGGATTTCTAATAACTTAGACCAGCCCTTAGCTAGTCTAGCAGTACTTAGACCTTTCTTAATAGGAGGTTTTTGTAAATGCCAAATTAGAGGATATGGCAGCCTGTGTCTGCCACAGCCCACCTAGTGCCATGCCATAGCCCATTTTGTGGTGCAAGACTGGAACAAGCCCCCTTCAGTGCATATGCAGGCTGCTTTTCAGACTAGCTCAGGGCACAATTTTTTATGTAAGGTGCCACTTGTGTCATTTATGTTTGATGCAGGCACCTTGTATAGATATAAGGCTTTGAGAATTTGGCCCATTGTCTACAGTACTGCTCCTAAGTCTACTCTGACCACACTGGACTCCCTCTTCAACTCCTTCTGTCACTGTGCTTTGCACTGCCTGCCCTGCACCTACCATTGCTTCCTATATACATCCCTCTCCCTTCCCTCCCTTGAAGGGAGTACAAGGGGTGAGAATGGTCCAGAAATGGACACAAGTCCCTTTACACGAGAAAGGGTCCTGAAGGAACTGGAAATAATAAGAGTTGATAAAGCAATGGGGCCAGATGGGGTGCACCCCAGGGTCCTTAAAGAACTAAGAGAGGTGGTGGCTGAACCTCTGGCTATCCTGTTTAGCCAATCACTGGAAACAGAGGAGGTACCCAAAGACTGGAGGACAGCAGATGTAGTCCCCTTATACAAAAATGGGAACAAAGAGGAAGCAGGAACTACAGACCAGTCAGCCCCACCTCGGTAGTGGGAAGATCATGGAAGCACTGCTGAAGGAGAGATTGGTGGAACATCTAGTTGTCAATGGACTACAGGACCCAAGGCAGCATGGTTTCACCAGGGAGGTCATGTCAGACTAACCTCATTGAATTTTTGACTGGGTGACTAGGAGGTGGATCGGGAGGGCAGTGGACATGGCCTATCTGGACTTCAGCAAGGCCTTTGACACTGTGCCACATAGAAGACTATTACACAAACTGGGGAATATTGGTGTGAGCAGGACAGTAGTGTGGTGGGTAGGTAACTGGCTGGGTGGCAGGACACAGAGGGTGGTGGTAATGGCTGTCACTCCACAGAGGGAAGAGTGACCAGTGGGGTACCACAGGGATCAGTGCTGGGACCAGTCCTATTCAACATCTTCATCAGTGACATTGTGCAGGACCTAGAAGGCACATTTTCACTGTTCGCTGATGACACAAAGCTCTGTAACAGAGTAGACACACCAGAGGGTGTAGACAGAATGAGAAGCGACCTGCAGAAACTTGAAGAATGGTCAGGGGTTTGGCAGTTGAAATTCAATGCAAAGAAGTGCAAGATAATGCATATGGGGCACAAAACCCTGGCACAATATATCAGTTGGGGGTGAGGACAGCATGCACCAAGCAGGAAAGGGATCTTGGGGTTGTCATCTCTGATGACCTCAAGGTAGGGAAACAGTGTGACAAGGCAGCAGGTAAAGCAAATAGGATGCTGGGATGTATAGGCAGGGGCATCACCAGCAGGAAAAGGGATGTCATAATTCGCCATACAAGACACTAGTGAGGCCCCACCTGGAGTACAGTGTACAGCTCTGGAGACCATACCTCACGTAAGGACATAGACAGGGTAGAGAAGGTTCAGAGGAGGCAACAAAGATGGTGCATGGATTGCATCACAAGTCCTATGAAGACAGGTTGAAGGAACTGAACATGTACTCCCTGGAGGAGAGGAGGGAGAGGGATATAATAGAGACATACAAGTATCTTACAGGGAGGAACAGGGTGCAGGAAAACACTATTTTTAAGCAAAAGATGTTCCAGAACTAGAGGGCATGGGATGAAGTTGGAGGGAGGACGATTCAGAGGAAACATGAGAAAGAATTTCTTCACAGAACAGGTGGTGGACAAGTGGAACACACTGCCAGAGGAAGTGGTGCGGGCTGAAACAATCACGGGATTTAAGAACGCATGGGATAGACATAAAGGAATTCTGGAGGTCGGGGGTAGGGGGCAACAGACTTCTAGGAAAACAAACTGAACTTACAAGCTCAAATGGGCAGACTGGGTGGGCCATAGGCCCTTATCTGCCGACACTGTCTATGTATCTATGTATCTATGTAAGCCAGGTGCCTCACTCATTGTAACTCCTTTATTGCTAATTCTGGCTTGTCACTCTTCCCTCTTATCTCACTTCTCTCTTCCCCCACTTCCCACTACACCCTTCGTAACTCTGGCTTCTGCTCCATAGCACTCCCTATTAGGTCATCTTAAGCTGGTCAGGCTGCCTTCTCCTACCACTTCCCCAACCTATGGAATTCTCTCCCCCTCTCCATTTGCTCTGTCTCTTCCCTATACTCTCTTCTATCTTCTACTCAAATTCTCTTCTCACTCCTGCAATTGCACCTGACCCACTCTGGTACCTCTCTTCCTCCTTCCACCTCTTCTCTGCCTCATCTCCTTCCCCCTTTTACTGTTACTCCTCACCCTATCTTCTGCTGCTAACTCCTGTTCCCCCCTTCTAACAGATTCTTTTTTAATATCTACTGGTTAGCTTCACTACCACCTGCCTGAATAATCTGCACTTTGCACTTAATTTGCATCCTCTTGTTTTCCTCAGGATGCATCATTTTACATCCATGCCAATATACCTATTTTGTTTTAATGCCTTCAACCTTGCTAGTTTATTGATACTTAGTTATTGTAACCCCTAGGTGGTGCTATCGCAAGGGCTTCTACCCCTGCTTGCTTGGTTAGTTGCAGGTTAAGGGGCCTAGGTTCTGATACGGATGCCTCCACCCAGAGGTCAGGGTTGGTAGTGGTCAAGCTGACCTGGACACAGCCCTCTGAGATACTCTAACCCACCTTTTCTCCTTCTAGTGGCCCGAACAGTACACAATAATCACTTTCACAATGACCCCTATTCATCAGGCAATTACCCATACTGTTTGCACTTACCACCAGGGCTGGTTTCTTTAGCTTGACCCCGGGGACCCCCTGTAAAATAAGGTTAAGCACAGTAAATAGCAACAGTACAATACTCTTGGCATAAACTAGAACCACAGTCAGGTTAAATGCAAACAAAGTTAAATCTGATTTATTTGGGGGACTTGAACAAGGGAGGGGTGTAATCAGGTTGATTTGCTTAAAAGCTATAGTAATCAGACAGTTATGCATGCAATTCAGAGTCCCTACATAGTCACACACTCTGGATACCCAGGTAGGAAAATGTTGGGCTAGCTAGGAATGTTGCAGCTGGTTGGGGCCCTGTGATGGAAGAAAGCAACATGTACTACACACACTATTTATAATCTGGAGCTGGATGGCTCAGTTCATGAAAGAAAAGGCAACAAGTCAATCAGATGACAACACTTTTAGATTTAGCTGTTGTTGCAGGGAGCTACCCTGATGTTTACTCATGATACCCAATACTGGACGCAGGCAGGATGAAATTGAGACTGCAGGCTGTTGTGCTGCAGTGGCCGGAGAAGCAGGGCCCACACAAATCACTGAGGCATCATTCCTGTTCAAGGCATTGAGCAGGGGCTAATCCCAGGCCAGTCTTTCATCGATGACTTTCTTCATGTAGTATTCTGGCTGGGCCAGTGTAGCAGGGCCCAGGGAATGGAAATGGATATGGATTTCAGTCCGTGGAGCTGGATACAGCCTCCAGTAAGCAAAACACAGTTCAGACACACAGTGGGGAACCAAATCACGACCCCTTAAGCACACAGCACATTCATGTAAGGAAATTCCGCTGTACCAGGCAAATGGCTCTTGGGTCATAATTACAGAGTCTCTGCTCAATCTGGGAGTTCAGAGGTAGCTATAAGTCCTGACAGGCCAATCGCATTCAGCCAATCTTTGGTCTACTTCAGGTTAAAGCCTGGTCACAATTCAGTGGCTTAATTCGCTCTCCAAGTTTGGATTCAGTATGAAAAAAGTACACGTTCCTCTCAGGAACAGCAGGCCAAAGTTAGGCCATTTCACAGTTCTCCCACGAGAATCCACTGTGGATTGCTGCTCGAACTGTCTTGAGCTGTTACTTCTTCACTTCCCAACTCAGATCTAACTGAAACTGCAAGCAGTGTGGGACTTTCCCCAAGATCCAAAAGGTTCAGTTGGCTGATCTGTCTGTCAGTCACAACAAGGGCTCCCCCTCCAGGTTATTTTGGGCACCAAAAGCCCAAAACTACAATTCTTACAAGTTTTGGCCCAACCAAGCCCCTGTAGGCAGGCTCCATTCTAGAGTCCCAAATGTACTGATTGGCCCATTCTGCAGTCCAGGAAGAAGATGATGGAAACAAACATAACTGCCCATGCTGCAAAGAAGACAGGTTAGAACAAACTGCAATATTATTACTGCTCTAACAAATGATCAGCAAACAAGTACATCTTCTAACAGAGTTCCCTCTCAGATTAATTATGACTGCAATCCAGGCAGCTCTTAAAGAGACAGTACACAGAGGCTATACAGGCACTTTCTGGCAGTCACATTTAAACTGTTAAAATGCAGGACACCAGCCTGTCAGTGAACATTTAGGCAAGCTCAAAGAAGACTTTTGGGAACCTCCATTTGTAGGGGGGGTTACACCGTTCCCTGCCTGGAGAAAACTTGGCATCTGTGTCAAGTCTGTACCATCACAATACCAGAAATGCAATATAAATGAGACATATATATAGATACATAGATACATAGACAGTATCGGCAGATAAGGGCCTATGGCCCACCCAGTCTGCCCATTTGAACTTGTAAGTTCAGTTTGTTTTCCTAGAAGTCTGTTCCCCCTTACCCCTGACCTCCAGAATTCCTTTATGTCTATCCCATGCATTCTTAAATCCTGTGATTGTTTCAGCCCCCACCACTTCCTCTGGCAGGGTGTTCCACTTGTCCACCACCCGTTCTGTGAAGAAATTCTTCCTCATGTTTCCTCTGAATCGTCCTCCCTCCAACTTCATCCCATACCCTCTAGTCCTGGAACATCTTTTCGCTTAAAATAGTGTTTTCCTGCACCCTGTTCCTCCTGTAAGATACTTGTATGTCTCTATCATATCCCCCTCTCCCTCCTCTCCTCCAGGAGTACATGTTCAGTTCCTTCAACCTGTCTTCATAGGACTTGTGATGCAATCCATGCACCATCTTTGTTGCCCTCCTCTCTGAACCTTCTCTACCCTGTCTATGTCCTTACGTAGGTATGGTCTCCAGAACTGTACACTGTACTCCAGGTGGGGCCTCACTAGTGACTTGTATAGCGGAATTATGACCTCCTTTTCCTGCTGGTGATGCCCCTGCCTATACATCCCAGCATCCTATTTGCTTTACCTGCTGCCTTGTCACTGTTTCCCTACCTTGAGGTCATCAGAGATGACAACCCCAAGATCCCTTTCCTGTTTGGTGCATGCTATATCCTCACCCCCCAACTGATATATTGTGCCAGGGTTTTTGTGCCCCATAGGCATTGTCTTGCACTTCTTTGCATTGAATTTCAACTGCCAAACCCCTGACCATTCTTCAAGTTTCTGCAGGTCGCTTCTCATTCTGTCTACACCCTCTGGTGTGTCTACTCTGTTACAGAGCTTTGTGTCATCAGTGAACAGTGAAATTCTGCCTTCTAGGTCCTGCGCAATGTCACTGATGAAGATGTTGAATAGGACTGGTCCCAGCACTGATCCCTGTGGTACCCCACTGGTCACTCTTCCCTCTGTGGAGTGACAGCAATTTACCACCACCCTCTGTGTCCTGCCACCCAGCCAGTTACCTACCCACCACACTACTGTCCTGCCCACACCCATATTCCCCAGTTTGTGTAATAGTCTTCTATGTGGCACAGTGTCAAAGGCCTTGCTGAAGTTCAGATGAGCCATGTCCACTGCCCTCCCTGATCCACCTCCCTAGTCACCCAGTCAAAAATTCAACGAGGTTGGTCTGACATGACCTCCCCTGGTGAAACCATGCTGCCTTGGGTCCTGTAGTCCATTGACAACCAGATGTTCCACCAATCTCTCCTTCAGTAGTGCTTCCATGATCTTCCCCACTACCGAGGTGAGGCTGACTGGTCTGTGGTTCCCTGCTTCCTCTTTGTTCCCACTTTTGTATAAGGGGACTACATCTGCTGTCCTCCAGTCTTTGGGTACCTCCCCTGTTTCCAGTGATCGGCTAAACAGGGTAGCCAGAGGTTCAGCCACCACCTCTCTTAGTTCTTTAAGGACCCTGGGGTGCACCCCATCTGGTCCCATTGCTTTATCAACTCTTATTACTTCCAGTTCCTTCAGGACCCTTTCTCTTGTAAAAGGACTTGTGTCCATTTCTGCACCATTCTCACCCCTTGTACTCCCTTCAGACCCATTACCCTCCTCTTCCTCAGTAAAGACTGAGCAGAAATACCTGTTCAATATGTCAGCTTTACTGTTGTCATCCTCCACGCGGCCCCCATCCTCCCCCTTCAGTCTTACTATCCCTTCCTTTGTCTTTCTTTTTTCACTTATGTACCTGTAAAAGGTTTTGTCCCCTCTACCCACTGATTTTGCAATGTGTTCTTCTGTCTGAGCTTTGGCTTCCCTTACTGACCTCCCTGCCTCCCTTTGCTTCTCCTGGTACTTCTCCTATCCCCTTCTGCCTGTGTCTTTTGTATTGCCTGAATGCAATCTTTTTGCTTTCACTTTCTTTGCTACCTCTTTGGAAAACCATAATGGTCTCCTCTTCCTTTTCCTCTTGCTAACCTGCTTAATGCATAATTCTGTTGTTCTTGTAATCCCCATTTTAAATACTGCCCACTGTTCCTCAACCCCTGATTTCTGTCCCATTCCCCTTAATGCCTCTTTCAAGTATCTCCTCATTTTCCCAAAGTCTGCCCCCCTAAAATCCAGGATACGTGTTTTTGTGTGGTTTGGTTCTGCTCTTTCTGTGATTTCAAACCACAATGACTGGTGGTCACTGTTTCCCAGGTGCTCCCCGACTGTTACCCCATCACACTGTCCCTGTTTGTGAGTACTAAGGTCCAGTATTGCCTTCTGCCAAGTTGGTTCCATGACCAGTTGCTTGAGGAAGGCACCCTGAAAGGAGTCCAGGATAAATCTGCTCCTAGTTGATGCTGCTGCTGGATGCTCCAGTCCAGTCTGGAATATTAAGTCTCCAACCAGTACTACCTCACCCTTGTCTGCCATCCTTGGATGACTAGCATCAGCTCCCTATCCATTTCTTCCTCCTGGGCTGGTGGTCTATAGACCACACCTGTCGGATGGCTGTCCCCATTTTCCTTTCCAGCTTAACCCACAGTATCTCTCCCATTTTGTTCCTCCTGGATCTCTGTGGCCTTATGTCATTTTCACATACAGTGCCACTCTTCCTCCTTCCTGCCTGCTCTGTCTCTTCTGAATATGTTGTAGCCAGGTATGGTCATCTCCCAGTCATGGTTATCATTACACCAGGTTTCAGTGATGGCCACAATGTCCAGGTCTGACTGTACCATGACAGCCTCCAGATCTTCCATCTTGTTGCTAAGGCTCTGGCATTTGCACACATGGCTTTCCATGATTTGACCTCCCTAGACTGTTTCACTGTTCTAATCCAGCCCTTCCTTGGTTGTCATTTATCCTGGTTCTCCTTGCTGTCTGCCCTCTGCTGAATTTTGCCTCTTTCTGCTTATCCACCTCTTGGGCACTAATCTCCATCTTTTGCACACTGCTTTGCAGAGATAGCCACCCTCTGGTTCACTGGTTCTACTTCTAGCTGTGGGGGTGAGCAAGTAGGTACCCTCCTTGCTGGCCTGTCACCACTCCCAGCTAGTTTAAATGCTTGTCAATGTAGCATTTAAACTTATCATTGAGTGTTGATTCCTCCAGGATGGATGCAGGCCGTCAGGCTTGAACAAACCTCCATCCTCCAGGTGGGTCCCCAGACACCAATGAATCCAAACCCTCCTCACAGCACCAGTTCTTCAACCATGAGTTAAAGTTCTGGTGCATGCACTCCTATGCTTTCCTCTTGCCTCTCACAGGTAGTACTTCTAGAAAGTGACAGAAGTATCTACTTGCTTGAGACCCTCCCAGTTTCCTAAACTCTTCCTGAACTTCCTTTGGCTCCCCATTTGCCAGGTCATTAGTACCTAGGTGGATAATGACATCCAGCTCACCCTCCCATCTTGCCTTCCCAGTGATCCCCAGGATCTTCCTTCCATCCTCCATGCCGTGGCACCTGGTAGGCACCTCACCTCCCTGTCCTCCCTCCTGTGTTCCTAGCTGGATCCCTCTTATGATGGAGTCCCCACCAGGATTTGCTTCCTCCTCCTCTGGGGTCCACTGCTTTCCCGCTGAGGTCACCTCCTTAGCAACCTCCACATCCTTTCCTTCCAATTCTCTGGGTACCTCCATTTGGTTGTCCTCATTTGCCAGTGTGGCATATGAGTTCTTGAGTGGAATAGGATCTGGGATCTGCCTCTGCCTGACTGCTCTAACCCTCCCTGAGCCCACTGTCATCTAAGTGCTCCTCGTTCTCGGCATCCTTTGAGGCAGTTGCATTGGACTGGGTGGTACCTGGATAGGGGTGATGGTACTCTGACCCAGTTTACTTCTGCTCTGAGTCTGGCTACCTCATCCCGCAGTCCACAGAGATGCATGCAGATAGGGCAGCACCTCAATGTCCAGAAGGTCTGCCTGAATATGGCTGCCCCACAGCCACTGCATTGCACCACTCCCCACATTATAATGCAATTCCACTACTTGTCTGCTACTGAAGCTCTCCTAGTTCCCTTTTTATTAATTTACAGTACTAAAAATCCTGCCACTGATCCTCAGATAATTTTTTTTTTTAAGAAAAAGAAACCAATAAATAAATATATGAGTCAAAACACTTGTCGTGCTGAGGGTGGGCTTCTTCCCCCTTATGCCCCTCCTACTTCACACCCCTTACTATACCCTGTGTTTAGCTCCTGTCAATCAGATTTAACAGGGCATATAATTAAGAGTTGGGGGGGCCAAAATTTGCAGCAATTAAAGACAGTACAGAATTACACCACCACTATGTTTTAAATTTTCAACAGCCCAAAAACAATTATAAGTAAAGACAACAAAGAAAGTATAGTGCCACTAAAAGCCCACAATCTACATTTAAAAGAAAAATAGCAATTACCAGTTACTCTAAAGCACTGAATTGAATATGTTTCCTTCCTTCCCCTTCTGGCTTCTTCTGAGAAATTAAAACTCTGCTTGCTAGTTTAACTCTGACTAAGCCCCACCTCCAGTTATCACGTAGCTGAGGTCAGAGGCCAGACAATTAACACCCTTCACCCAACTACAGGGCAGTCAGACAAGCCAAGATAAAATTTGCAGCAATTAAAGACATCACAGAATTACACCACCACTATGTTTTAAATTTTCAACAGCCCAAAAACAATTATAAGTAAAGACAACAAAGAAAGTATAGTGTCACTAAAAGCCCACAATCTAAGTTTAAAAGAAAAATAGCAATTACCAGTTACTCTAAAGCACTGAATTGAATATGTTTCCTTCCTTCCTTCCCTTCTGGCTTCAGAATATCATGGCTATATCATTAGCTTGTTGCATCACTGTGCCTTTCAATATGTTTCACATTACTACATCCATATTGACAGTACTTATTCATGTTTCATACAGGTAATGCTGATTCCACTATGATTAACACATTAGTAACATCACAATACTGTTTCAGGTAATAACTTCTGTACATTAAGCAATGTAAGAGGAGGTACTTCAATATCAGCTAAATTATTAGCTTTGTTTCCTTATCTTCTTTGTCTGTCTAATTGTCTTGATCCAGGGTCATATCTGCTGCATGTCTATCTTTTTAATTTTTGCCCATTGTATCTTTCATTTAGATCTATTCCTTGTATTTTGTAATCCACATGGTCTTGCTCTACCACAAATATGCCTCATCCTATGTAATAACTGTAAAATATGCTCTGTACCCTACTCTCAACACCTTGTTTCTTATTTATGATGCATAACCTGCTGTGTATTACTATTGTTTATCTTGCTGTAGCCACCTTTTGTTGTATATCTGTAATGTTTATCCTGTAACCTCCTGGGTCATGCCTGAAAATAGTCATCTGTATGGCTAGTGCACCTACCCTGTAAACAAAACTAACTAAATAAATAAATAAAAACTTGGGGCAGGATGGGGCAGGGGCACCATAGTGAGAGGGAAAAATAATTAACCTGGAATTGGCTGTCAAGCTCAATTTGGGCAGTGAGCTTGGGAGACATAAACCCCTTTATGAACCACATTGGGTGACAAATCCACTGGCCTCCTGGGGAATCATAACTAAAGTATAATAATGTCTTGACAGCTCGCCAATCTTTTTAGGGGAGCAGCCACAGTCTCTGTACTTTCAGAACTAACTTTGAGATTACGTCACCTGTGAAGGGTGCTTCTGCATGGATGGGAATGTCCAAACCGGGAGCACCATCAGCTCCTTGCTCTGTAGACTCTGTTTCTACAACACTTTGCTCATTATTATCCTCTGACAAAGGCCCAGGTTGCTTATTTTTAGGAGGCTGTAGCACAATTAGGCTTTGCAGCACTGAAAGGGGGCTGTCAACACTCTCACACTGTTCTTCAGGTTCTGGTGTGTCACCAGGGAGACTCAGACCATCAGCCCCTTCTTCGGGAAATTCACACAGTTCCACAAAACACAGAGTCTGCAATCTCAGATGTGATGCTTTGCACCTCACTTTCAGGGAGTATCGGCTCAAAGACGAGGTTGGGTGTTAGGCAGTCCAGAAGGCCCAACTTCATCCCACGATTAGTCATAGGGTTACCTTGAAACAGCTGACTTAATTCATAGCAAGCAATGTCACACTCACTATCATCAGAGGTGGACTGACAGTCACTATCATTCTGGGCCTGCTGCGGGGGAAACCTTAACTCTGTAACTGCTGGGGTAGGTTGACTCTGTCTCATTTTTGCAGCAGCATGAGTCACCGGCCCAGGGGAGGCAGTGTTTTGCTGGCTCAGCTTCAAAAATAACTTGGCCAAGAGGCAGAAAGTGGTTACCGTGCATGGTCTTGACAGCTTTGGAGTTATTCTCTGGGTGTACCTTGTATACTGGTAGATCATCCAACTTTCCAACTACTACATGAGGAAGATGTTGTCACCTATCAGGAATTTTGTGCTTGCCATGTAGTCCCAAATTGTGTAACACATGGTCTCAGGCCAGAGCTCTTGAGCCTTTACTTTCTTGTTGTGCCTCTCTTTTGTTGGCGAGATTTCTTTTAGCGGCCATTGTCTGGGCCAGTTGATATGCATGGTTCAATTGAGCTTTCAGTTCCAGTACATACTGCAGGTAGTTTTCAACTCGGACCCCATCTGGAGAGACCCCAAAACAAACATCAGCTGGCAGGTGGGCCTCCCTCCCAAACATGAGGCGGAAGGGGGAGAACCCAGTAGCGTAACTTTTGGTACAATTGTATGTATGTACCAAGGTGCTAATCTGCTGGCTCCACTTATGCTTGTCTTTTGGGTGAAGGGTGCCCAGCATGTCTAGAAGGGTGCAGTTAAAATGTTCTGGTTGAGGGTCCCCCTGTGGGTGATAGGGGGTTGTTCTTGACTTCTGCACCCCCCTCAGAGAGAGCATTTCTTTGATTAGCCGACTTTCAAAGTCTCTGCCTTGGTCACAGCGGATCCACTGGGGGGCACCATAGTGGACAAAGAAATTTTCCACTGGCACCTTGGCCATGGTAGAGTCCTTTTCATCTTTAGTTGGAAAAGCTTGTGCATACCATGTGAAATGATTTGTAACCACTAACACATTGCCAATATTCCGCTGACCAGATTCTAAACACAAAAGTCTATGAAGACCAGTTCCATGGAGGTGCTGGTAGGACTATTGACAAGGGGAGCCCTCTGAGGCAGGGCTTTCCTTGCAGGCAATGACTACAGGTCTTTACATGGTGCTCAACACCGCCCCCATCTTGGGCTAGTAGAATCAAGATCGCATTAGGTCGAGAGTTCTGTCAATACAGTGGTGCCCCATGTGGTTGTGGAGGGACCTCAGTACCAAATCTTTAAAGGTCGAGGCAGGACCAATTGCTGCTTGTCTACTCAACCACTGTGATCCACTGTCTCTCTGTATAACAACTGATTGTGTAACTTCAACTCTGGGGCCTTCTTTAAACAATAGGGCAGTTTGCAAGTCAGGGGAACTAACTGGGACACATTTTTCCAGGCACGCAGGGCATCAAGTGCTGGCTGAATCATAGGATCTTGTGATTGAGCCCACTGGATGCCTGTCATTGTCAAATGGAGGTAGTACACTAATATCTAGAGCAGAGAAATGGCAAAAGGCAGCCAGTATGCAGGTATCAGGAGGGCACAAGCAATCTACTAAACAGTCCACTGTGTCTGTAGACATCTGTTCATCTCTATCAAACTTTTGGCACAATGCTCAGATGTCAGGTTCAGACAACCTGAGCCAATCACTCTTGGATTTTGACCTTCATGACAGGGCGTCAGCATCAATATGGTTCAGTCCTGGCCTGTATTCGACAGCATAATCATAGGTTGATAAAGCAGAGTGCCACAGGTGCCCAGTGGTGTCCAACATAGCTGAAGTCTGTACATAGATTAATGGGTTATTGTCGGTCTTCACCAATATTTTGCCCCATAGAGGTACTCATGAAACTGGTCAATAATGGCTCATTTTAGGACCAGGAACTCCGGCTTGTGCACAGGATAGTTTTGTTCTGACAGGGTCAAGCTCCTGCTGGTAAAAGCCACTGGTCTCAAACCATCCTCATGTTCTTGATACAGCACAGCTCCTAGGCCCTGCAGGCTAGCATCTGTATGCAGCATATGGGCTTGGTAGGTCAGCAATGGCTAGGATGGGGCCATGGTGAGCTGGTATAAGATCTCGTGGAAGGCTGCTTCACATTCGTGTGTCCAGCAGGGGCCCAAAAGGTACACCTGTTCAGAAGTATACTTTCACTGGTTCTTTGACAGCCCTTTCTTGTATTTACAGTTGGCATGGGGTATTCTTGGGTGAGATTCAGGAGCAGGTGAATCACCTTGGAATAGTCTTTTATGAACCTGTGGTAGTAGCCACAGAACCCCAGGAAATGTTGTAGTTCTTTCAAGTTATGGGGCTGGGGCCAAGTAGTCAGTGATTTGACCTTACTGGGATTGGTCTCTATCCCTTCTGTAGATACTATGTGCCCCACATACTTCATGGAGGTTTGAAAAAACTGGCACTTGTCAATGGACAGCTTGAGACTGAAGTCTTCCAATCAGTCTAGGACTTTAAACAGTCAGCTCTCATGCTCCTGTACTGTGTGTCCAAACACAGTGACATCATCTAGGTACACTAGGCATTCCAGCAAGTTCATTTCTCCCACCACACGTTCCATCAGTCACTGAAAGGTGGCCAGGGCACGCGAAATCCCCTGTGTCATTCTCAGGAATTCGTTGAACCCCAAAGGACTGATGAAGGTGGTTTTCTCATGGTCCTCCATGGCCATTGAAATCTGGTAATATCCACTGTGAAGATCCAATACTGAGAACCATTTGCTCCCATTCAAGCAATTCAGGGCATCTTGTATATGGGGCATGGTGTATTGATCTGGGACGGTCTGCCGGTTCAGGGCTCAATAATCAACACACATTCTAACTGACCCATTCTTCTTATGCACAGCCACAATGGGAGAGACATATGGGCTCCTAGATTCCTGTATCATGCCATCAGCAAGCATTTCCTGCAGGTGTCTCCTCACATCATCTATGTCCGCTGGGGCAAGGCGTCGGATCTCTCTCTAAATGGCTAGTCATCATGCAGGTGTATATGATGCTCTGCATCCTGGACACACCCCACGTCCCATTCTTTTAACGAAAACACTTGGTCTGTCTGGGCAAGTTTCTTGCTAATTCTAGCCTTCCATTCAGCTGGCAGCAGGGAAACACCAAAGTCAAATAAGTCCGGGGTCACTCTCTCCTTTTGGCCAGAGCACTTGTTATTGGGTAATACTGCAATGTCTGCACAGTGTACTGTGGCTAGAGTGCACTCTCTGTTCACCTGGACCTCCCAATCTGACACATTTCGAATCTGGACCATCACTCGTCGTGCATAGGCATGGGCATAGGCAGGCTAGATGCGGGGTTTAACCATTAATCCTTCTGGCAATGTTTCATCACCTGGTGCATCCAGCATTAATATTTTGTTCTTTACATTTCTCTTTAGGTGGACTTCTCCATGGATTGTGCACAGGGTGTTGGGGGCCAATACCAAGGAGTCAGATTCCTTTTTCCACACTACCCCCACTGGCTCATCTGGGTCCTCATCACTGGGTTTCTGTTGTAAGTCATATGCCTTTTTTACTATGGCTGGAATTCTTAGGGCCCATCCAGTCAGTTGCCCTGTTTCTCATGGCAGAGTTGTGCTAGTCTCCCAAACATGTGGACGTTTCTTCCAATTAATAGGGGAACCCCATCATACAGTCCGGTTGGGGGACACACTAGGGCCAGTGTCTCTACTTACTCCTCTACAGTTACAGTTGCAGGAAAAGACAACCAGAGGTGGACATATCCTAGGTAAGGATAAGACTTGTCACTCAGCCCCCACACATGTAGCCCTTCAGAGGACTGTAATGGCACATCATATGTGTTTGTCACACCAGTCCTGCAATACAATGGTCACTTGCTACCCACTGTCAAGCACAGCCCAAGTAGGAATACCATGCACAGCCACAGTAGTCTTTATTGAAGGGCCCACTATTTTGGACCAGTCTGGAGGGACAACAGCAGAGGCCTGGACAGATGATTTAGCCACAGAGGGGTTTGAGTTAGGATGGCCGAAGCCTTCACTGCAATCATTTCGTGCACACCTAGACCACTGACTCACTTTCCAAAGCTCTCCTTGAAGGCGGTTCACCATTTTCTCTAAGTCCTTCTGAGACCGGCATTCCCTCTTCATATGGCCATCCTTTCTGCAATTGTGACAAATGACAGGCTCTTGGGGCATCCCTGGGGAGAACATACCAAGGGATGCTGGAGCATCGATGGGAGATTGTGATCTGACTTCTGCTGGTAGTGTATCATGTCTCAAAAGATCCTTAGGGTGACAGTCAATTCCTTGAGCTCAGCCTTGAAGTCACCCTTAGTAGAGGATGCTTGGGGGTGCACCCCCCCACCCCATAACAGTCATGTCCTGACAGGAGCCAGGGTCTCTGTCAGCAGGGGATACCTCACGAATGCACCCAGTTGTACTTTTCTGACTTCCTTCAGCAACTCCTCCCCCCACTGTTTAGCCCACGGTGGGACACTCGTAGTAGTCTCCATTTTGGAAGGGCCTTCTGGTGCCATGATCACTTGGGCTGCACTCTCCCATAATTACAATCTCCTCTTCACCTTCTACCTCTGGCGTTATTTTAAAAGTCACAGTAGTCGGTGGGTTACCTCTCTATCCTGGAGCCTTAACTGGATGATCTGCAGTTTAGAATGCTTGGCATGTTGCAGTATGTGCCCAGTCTCACATGGTTCAAATCATTGGTGGCTACCCACCTTTCCTGTAAGCTTTCTGCAGAGCTCTTTCTAGGTGAGTAATATACACAGACAAACCTTCCCCTTCCATTGTTTGGTACCTTGAATTTCCACATCAAAGTCTCCCTGACTCAATGCTCCCAAAATTGCCTTCACTTACAGATAGGTACTTCTGAGCAAATGCATCAGGGTTCGTGGACCTCAAAAATTTAATGGCCTCAAGCGGGGCCCCTCAAACTTTCTATGATTCTTTTCCTTATCAGCCTCAGGACACTGCCACGGGTACCAAGAGGCAACAGAGTCGATCCAGGTCTCCCAGTCATCCTCCCGGGTGGGGGAGGTGCCTGAGAAGATTCTCAGCCTTTGGTAGGAGTCGTGACTAATGGCGGGTACAGATATAGGGGCCAGCATAGGCATGGATACAGAAGGTGGGGCAGTAACAGGTGCTGGAGTGGGAGGGGGTGTTGGGAAAGGAACACCCCCAGGTGGCAGGAATAGTTTCTTAAAAGTCCTCTATGGTTTTCCCTTCCTCCAGCAACAGCTTAACAAATTTTTTTTCCAAAGTCTCAGATAATGGTGGGAGCTCATCCTCCCCAGGGTCTTTACTGTCTTTTGTTATCACTCTCCTGGCGGCTAGGACCCCTTCTGAGGCAATAGTCTGTGGCACTTTAGAGCTGTCCACGAGGTCACTACACTCTACCAAGGCTATGGAAATTTGGGTGATCAAATCAGCCTGTCGACCCGCCACTACTGGGTTTTTTAAACATTCAACTTTGGAGAGTGCCCCCTCTACAGTGTCCTTACTGGTACCCAGGGAGATATCCAGTATAAGCAGAGCATTTTGGGGGTCGATCTCCTGCCCAGTACACCACCCCATCAACTGGTATACAGCCATTTCTACTGGGGTAGCCATTAATCTTTAACAATAATTCATAATTTTTGGCCATTAGAAGGCACAAAATCCTGTGCGGTGTGCCTCCAAGTTGTAACTACTAGGTGGCACTATCCCAAGGTCTACTATCCCAGCCTGCTTGGCTAGTTGCAGGTTAAGGGACCTAAGTTCTGATACGGGTGCCTCCACCTGGAGGTCAGGGTTGGTAGTGGTCAAGCTGACCTGGACACAGCCCTCTGGGACACTGTAACTCCCCTTTTCTTCTTCTAGTGGCCTGAACAGTACACAATATTTACGTTCACAATGACCCCTGTTTATCAGGCAATTACCCACACTGTTTGCACTTACCACCAGGGCTGGTTCCTCTAGCTTGACTCTGGGGACTCCCTGTAAAACAAGGTTAAGAACAGCAAATAACAACAGTACAATACTCTTGGCACAAACTGGAACCACAGTCAGGTTAAATACAAACAAAGTTAAATCTGATTTATTCAGGGGATTTGAACAAGGGAGGGGTGTAACCAGGTTGATTTGCTTAAAAGCTATAGTAATCAGACAGTCATGCATGCAGTTCAGAGTCACTACACAATCACACACTCTGGGTACCCAGGTAGGAAAATGGTGGGCTAACCAGGAACATTGCAGGTGGTTGGAGCCCTGTGATGGAAGAAAGCAACATGCACAACACACACTATTTATAATCTGGAGCCAGAGGGCTCAGTTTGTGAAAGAAAAGGCAACAAGTCAATCAGATGACAACACTTTTAGATTTAGCTGTTGTTGCAGAGAGCTACCCTGATGTTTACTCATGATACCAAACACTGGATGCAGGCAGGATGAAATCGAGACTGAAGACTGTTCAGCTGGAGTGCCCGGAGAAGCAGGGCCCACAAGAATCACTGAGGCATCATTCCTGTTCAAGGCATTGAGCAGGGGACTGATCTCCAGGCCGGTCTCTCTTTGATGACTTTCTCTGCGTAGCAGGTATTCTGGCTGGGCCAGTGTAGTAGGGCCCAGGCAAATGGATATGGATACGGATTCAGTCCATGGAGCCGAATACAGCCTCCAGCAAGCAAAACACAGTTCAGACACACAGTGGGGAACCAAATCACGACCCACTATAAGCACACAGCACATTCACATGTAAGGAAATTCCACTGTACCAGGCAAATGGCTCTTTGGTCATAATTACAAAGTCTCTGCACAATCCGGGAGTTCAGAGGTAACTGGAAGTCCTGACGGGCCGATTGCATTCAACAAATCTTCAGTCTTCTTCAGGTTAAAGCCTGGTCACAATTCAGTGACTTAATTCGCTCTCCAAGTTCAGATTCAGTCCGAAAAAAGCACAAGTTTCCTCTCAGAAACAGCAGGGAGGCATGCACGCCAAACTCAGTCCTTTCCACAGTTCTGTCACGTGAATCACTATGGATTGCTGCTCAAACTATCTCAAGCTGTTACTTCTGCACTTCTCGACTCAGATCTAACTGAAACTGCAAGCAGTGTGGGACTTTCCCCAAGATCCCAAAGGTTTGGGTGGCTGATCTGTCTGTCAGTTACAACAAGGGCTCCCCCTCCAGGTTATTTCAGGCACCAAAAGCCCAAAACTACAATTCCTATAAGTTTTGGCCCTACTGAGCCCATCTAGGCAGGCTCCATTTTAGAGTCCCAAATGTACTGATTGGCCCATTCTGCAGTCTAGGACCAAGATGATGGAAACAAACAGAACTGTCCATGCTGCAAAAGGCAGGTAAGAACAAACTGCAATATTATTACTGCTCTAACAAATGATCACGAACAAATACATCTTCTAACAGAGTTCCTCTTAGATAAATAATGACTGCAATCCAGGCAGCTCTTAAAGAGACAGTACACAGGGGAAATACAGGCAGTCTCTGACAAACACATTTAAACTGCTAAAACGCAGGACACCAGCCTGGCAGTGAGCATTTAGGCAAGCTCAAAGCAGACTTTTTGGGAACCCCCATTTGTAGGGGGTTACATTATGTTTCTACCTGCTATGTAAATACTGTTCTAATTGTTGTTCATGACCCTCTACCCCCTCCCCACAGAACGTATCTGGAAATGAGCTTGTTACCAGCTAAGCATGTCTTGCTTGGCAAATCTTTTGAAATAAATAAATGTAATATAAATGAGTGCTTTTGGGCTCACATAAAAACACACACACACACACACACACACACCCCCACACTCTCCATCTTTAGGGAGACTTTTATTCTTAGACCATAAGCATTTAACAATTTATAGGCCTCCTGCTATCACATTCCATCCATGGAGAGGAGCCAACATCTGATTTATAACCACCTAGGATTTCAAAGACAGTTTTTTGTTTCTGCACATATCCAGTTATTTACTTCCTTATCAACAGCACTCTCTCAATCATGTGTACAAGTTTATTAATCAGTTCTACCCAATGTATTTAAATTTGCTTTCTGAAGAAATTGCCATTGCCTGATGAAGGGCTCTGTGTAGCCTGAAAGCTTGTGTTTTGTAAATCTCTTGTTGGTTCTATAAAAGGTATCAAGTCACCAACTTTGTTCATTTTTCTTTTTTTTTAATTTATATTTTCTGCGTTTTTTGCCCTGTTTTGTCCCCTCTTCCCTGGGGCCCCAGCACATGGGCACCGTGCATGCATGGAGGTACACGCACACCCTGTGATGCTGGCTCAGCGCCTTCTGCCTTTCCCTGTGTCTATCACCAGATTTCCCTCAGGTCGGTGTCACCATCCATCCTGAACTGGGTGGTGGCCAGTGGCTGGGGAGTCTCCAGTCCCTCCCAGGAGGAGAGAGCTGCCTTGTGGCAGCTTGCAGTTGCTCCTCCCCCTCCCCCTGGCTGACCCCCGACAACCTGTGCTTGTTCCCGAACCTGAGTCGCTGACACAGCATGAGGTGTGGCTTCCAGTGCCTCAACCCTCAGCGCTACCGGGCCAGCCTAACTTTGTTAATTTTTCAAAGATACAGTCATTAATGTAAGTCCTACTGAAGAATGTTAATGTATTTTCATATTTTTCAAACTTTTGCTTCAAATACAGTATTTCCAAAAGATCTTCCTCAATATTTTATTTACTAATTTATGCATTTGTCTAGTGTACCAAATGGGCTGACTGGGATTGAAATCCTCTTTACAGGAGCTGACCAAGACGTCATTCGCACTCTGTTTTTGAGAACATTAGGATACGTTGTGCTCAACATAGACTTCATGGCATCAGTTCTTTTGTGAAAGTGATCGGATAAAATTATGGACTGACTAATTTCACAGGAATGCCATACACTATGGATATGGAAATCCATACATTCATTTTATCATTTGCTTCCATTTTTGGTACATAACCTGATTAAGGACTCTGATGATGGCACATTAACTTGTGTCTACTTTCATGTTTATATGTGACATGGCAAATGGTTATAAAAGTAAGAACTGACAAGCTGACAGTTCATCTTTTCACTAACTACTACTTGGAGACATAACTTTACAGTTGTACCCTGATCTATCAAGTTAGTAAAAGGGGAGAGAAGTAACCAAACCAGTTTCAGAATACTGTGCTCCTGCAGAGTCACTGTGATATTTTAACTAGGACTCTAGAATGGCATGAAATTAGTTCAAAAGCCAGGGCTATTCAATGTGAAGGACAAAGTCTTTAATTTTGAAACAATGAATTTGAATGTGTGCCCTCTTGTAAAACTAGGTTCTGCACCTAGATATGGCTGTTGCAGTATGTTGTTAAATAATAAAAACAGAATAATAGGCGAGTGTGTGTTACAAGGGATTAATACCATCAAGAGATTCCCATGTTCCCAGAACCTTGAGATGGTTTTACTCCTTTGTGATGCACACTCACCTATCTGTTATTTTTTATGTGATATATGGATCCAAGTCAAAATACTGCTGCTGTGAGTTCTTTTAGAGCAATTCTATAATAATGGCTACCTGACTGCTGCACTGAATACTCACTCTCACTTACTCTATGAACTTCTCCTTTAGAAGTGCCTGCGGTCATCAACTTCAGTAGCCGGTGTTGCCTGTTAGTTTCCAGAGCTTAGTGAAAGCAGGATCAACCAGTTAAGACTTTAAATGTAAACATTTTTTTTTAAATCACA
The DNA here is from genome assembly GCA_016271365.2 of Neoceratodus forsteri. Classification (NCBI taxonomy): domain Eukaryota; kingdom Metazoa; phylum Chordata; order Ceratodontiformes; family Ceratodontidae; genus Neoceratodus; species Neoceratodus forsteri. The sequence goes on from CM028135.1 coordinate 651,510,643, forward strand.
CTGCCAAAAGTAATATTGTTACAAATTAGTCTCGCTAAGTGAGACACAGCAGCTCATGTTTTCAGAACTGTTCTACCCTCCCACAGAAAAAGTGACCAACCACACTTGAAAATCACATTTCGTGTGTCTAGCAACTGCACATGGTGCCATAGCAACCAGCTCTACAGTTTGAGACAGTTCTGTACTTGTGCTGTTCTGGTTCTCTGATAATGCTATTGTTCAGAGCTCAGAACGATAGTTTAGGGCTCACAGATGATGGTGTTATCATTTTCAGAAGTGGTATTACAGACATTTTTTAATGCTTTTTTAACATATTGTTTTGACTTATCCTTATATTACATAAAAATATAATGTATATGTAAGCCACCTTTCCCAGTCATGGGGATTTTTGAGTGGTGATGGCTCTTGATGAGGGCAGGCACACTACAAGCAAATTTACATTTTATAGATGGAATCTTGGGTTTAGCGGTGGACGGTAATGTAATGATCAACCAGTCACAATTAGTTATAGTAACGGTAATGGAAGTTAATGTCTGCATCATCTACAGACATTAGATGTTCCTTTATTAAACAAATGGATGGCTGCAGGTGTAAACCATTGCAGATACTCAACTCCAACTTAACAGCTTTTGGTAATAAAGTCTCAATAATATTTTCTTCGCTCCTCCAAGGAAGATGAGAATGACTGTGCAGCTTGTAGGTAAATTCTAACTTCCATGCAAAATACCATTTTTGTAGAAAGGCACTTTAGTACTCAGTTTGGATCTCTGTCTTTTTACATCCCAGTGGATATTTAAAGGCTTTTGCCTATAGTTCAGAGGAGCAGCGGGCAATACATGCCACTCCCCCCCTCCAAGCAGTATATTACCGCACATGTTGGATGCTCTTATTTTATATTGCCACTGTGCAGCCTTCCCCCCATGCATTCCATCTCAGCTGTGCAGCTGCAGCTCTCTGACATCCTTTCATCTCTCCCCTCTGCTGCTTTGCCCATCACTCTGTCTTTTCTCTCCACAACCACAGCTGATCCTGTCTGCCTCTGTTGTCCCTTGGTCTTTGACTTCTGCATTTTGCTTGACACTCCAGCTGCCTTCTGTGAGCACTTCCTCTCTACCAAGGTCTTTGGTGCCTCAAGGTCAGCATCAGTCTTCTGTCTCCACTGAACTAGCCGGTATTTCCTTGCAGCCTCCAAGCTATTTCTATACTCTACCAGGGAGGAGGAAGAGGAGACTACTGGGTCTTAGAAGTAACCACCTCCTTGCCTCCTGTGCATGCTGACCAGCCTAGGAGGTGGAACCTGCAAGGGCTTAGAGGTTGCCCTTGCTCTGTACTCCAAGGTTGTCTGTACTGCCATATTGCTTGATGTTCACTATAACTTATGTTGTTTCATTTGAACAAGAAGCTTCAAGGTTTAAATATTTTATTTGCCAAACAAAGCACAACACTAGATTGGCAGTTGCAAAATAGGCAAAGCACAGGATAGTTTATTTGGAAAATGTGCAAACACAGGATTGGCAGTTTGTTGGCAAACAGGGCACAACACAGGACTGGCAGTTTCTTTGCAAAATGGGCAAAACACAGTTTTTAAATGAAACAAAAAAACAAAACAAATACCAGAATATAATGCTTAGAAAAGGAAAATACAATGCTGTTGCTTCTGCAAAAAAAATCCCTTTACTGCACAACAATGACCCACTTCCCAAAGTCCACCAACATTTCATGCAATACCTGTGCGATTTTCAGTGTGTACAGTGCCACATAGTGGAGGCTGTCATATAGCCAAAATATCTTAAAGTGACAGTGCTCATCTGTTTTACAGCCTCAGTGATTTCATATTGGTGTAAAACATATAGATACATAGAATGCAATGGCAGATAATTTCCGCTGAATCCACCCAGTCTGCCCAACTGTGTTTTTTTTTTCCTTTTTTTCCTAATTTCACAGACCCTGCTTAATCCGTGTCACAATCTTTGCTCCCCTCTAACCTACCCTGATGATTCCCTTTTGCCTATTTCAGGCATTTTTGAACCCAGTTACTAGTTTTGCCCCTCTACTTCCTCTAGAAGGCTATTCCAAGTATCCACCACCCTTTCTGTGAAAATGTACTTCCTCACATCCCTCCTGAAATTAGACCTCCCTTCAGCTTCATATCATTCCCCCTTGTTATACATTACATTTTTCTCTGAAAGATACTCTACTCCTGTACCTTATTAACCCACATATGGCATTTGAAGGTTTATATCATATCTCCCCCTCCCTCCCTCCTTCCTTCAGGGTGTACATATTTAGCCTTTAGCCTTTCCCTCATAGGGCTTCTGATGCAGACCCTGAACCATTTTAGTTTCCATCCTCTGACAACCTCCACACTGTCTAAGTCCATTCTGAGATGTGGTCTCCAAAACTGTACATTGTTCTCAAGCTGATCTAACCAGTGATTTGTATAGAGACAGAACCACCTTTCCATTCCTGCTGGAGATACCCCTACCTATACACACCAACATCTCACTAACTTTTTTGACTGCCTTATCACACTGCCTGGCCACCTTTAGGTCATCCAATATGATTACCCCTAGGCCTCTTTCCTATTTGGTCTTTGTCAGTATCACTCCACCCATCTTGTACACCACTCCCAAGTTCTAATGGCATAGGTGCATTATTTTGCACTTTTTTGCATTAAAACTCAGCTGCCATACCCTTGACTATTATTCCAGTCTCTTTAGATCCATGCACATTCTATCTTCCACCTCAGGTGTGTCCACTCTGTTACAGATCTTGGTGTCATCTGCAAAGAGGCAGACCTTCCCTTCCAGTTCTTCTGCTATGTTGCTTATAAAAATATTGAAGAGGACTGGTCCAAACGCTAATCCCTGAGGTACCCTACTAGTGTCCCTCCCTTCCTGGGAGCACACTCCATTCACCAGTACCCTCTATGTCCTTTTCACTAACCAGTTTCTGATTCAGGTTACCACCTTATTATCTACCCTCAAGTTACTCAAATTGCTTACTAGTCTCCTGTGTGGAATGGTGTTGAAAGCCTTGCTGAAATCCAAGTAAACCACATCTACCGCTCCTCCCTGATCTAGCTCCTTGGCCACCCAGTCAAAGAATCCTATCAGATTTGTTTGGCATGACCTTCCTGCTGTGAAATCAAGCTGCCTTGGGTCCTGCTGTCTGCTGAATACAAGATATTCCACAATCCTTTCCTTCAATAGTGTTTCCATCAACTTACTCATCACTGATGTCAGGCTAGAAAGCCTATAATTGCTTGCCTCTTCCTTGCTACCACTTTTGTGAAATGGGACTACATCTGCCCTTCTCTAGTCCTCTGGTACAACACCAGTCTCCAGTGATCTGTTAAAAAGATCTGTCAGAGATCCAGCCAGTACCTCTCTAAGTTCCCTCAGTACCTTGGATGTACACCTTCTGGCTCCATAGCTTTGTCTGCTTTCAGGTTGTTACATGCTTCGGTCTCTCCCACCAAAGTGGACTACTACTTATTTCTCTCTCTTCAAAGCTTCTGGTGCCTTTTTAGGTCTTCCATTACTCTTCTGCTGTAAAACTGAGCAGAAGTATTTGTTCAAAATGTTTGCCTTTTATTGATTCTCCTCAATGCAGTCCCCCGCTTAATCATACGGTCCTCCTTTGTCTTCCTTTTTTCTAACATTCCTAAAAAGTCTTATCCCTTTGATACTCCCTGAGCTATTCTTTGCTCAGTTTGCACTTTTGCTCTCTTTACTGCTTTGCTTGCCTCTCTCTGTTTTCCCTGATACACTTCCTATCTTCTGTCTGGGCCACCTTCATCCTTCTGAATGCTACTTTGAGCCTTTACCTTTTTCTGCTACCTCTTTGAGAACCATAGTGGTCTTCTTTCTTTTGCTCTTGCTTACTTGCTTAAAACATGGGCTTGTTAGCTGGCCCAGTGGCACTGCGGGTTGAGGCGCTGGATGCCATACCTTGTGCCTTGCTGGCGACCCGGATTCGTAAATGACCGTGGGTTACCATGGAGCCAACACAGGGGGTAAGGGAGGGAGTTGGATTGAGCCGCCTAATGGCAGCTCTCCTCTCCTGAGGTGGTTGTTGCCCCCTCCACTGTAGTTTCATCACCACTGGGTGGAGGTCTGGTGATGGTGCAGGTGGGAAGGGGTGATATGAAGGGAGGGCGTCTCAAGCATGATGTGCGCGTGCCTCCACACATGTACATTCATGCTGAGATGGGTCTGGGAGAAAACTGGGGCACAAAAAAAAGCAAAAACTGCTACTTAAAAAAAAAAGCATGGGTTTGTTGCCTTCACTATGCCATCTTTTAGTCTGGCACACTTTTCTTCCACCCCCCCCAGTCCTCACCCCCTGTCAGTGTTAATGAGGCATTCACACATCTTATTAAATCAGCCCTTCTAAAGTCCAAGTCTCTCACCTTTGTATGACTGGGTTCTACAGTTGTTCTAATATTGAACCACACTGTATGATGATCACTGGTCCTCAGATGGCTCCCCACCCTGACGTGAGCAACACTGTCCAGTTTGTAAGCACCAAGTCTAGTACTGCCCCATCACAAGTGTGTTCCTAGCTAGATGCCTAAAGAACATGATGATAAACACATAAAAGTCAATAAATACAGAATAAATATCAGTGACAAAGTACCATGGACCAGACATTAATTATATAATTTATATAATCTTATCTATAAGTGATAAGCCTCTGTTTTTAACAGACTGTAGTGGGGTTTAGAGTGCAGAGAATAATATGGTTAGATAAGACCATGATTAATTATGAAATTAATCTTGGGTAACAACTGTGCCACCTGGTACTCTCAAGAAATTTTTTAATTCTTTGGCAGTCAGCACCTGCCAGTGGTGCTGTCACTGACTCGCCCCCCCCCCCCCAACTCTATGTGAAGCACTTTGGGGTGGCAGCTGATGTATTCTGGTACTGGTGCTGGATGTGGAAGGGTTTGCAACTCTGTGAGTGATCTGGGAGGTGGAATTATGCTGTTCCGCTCCACACTCTATTGTGTCACTGCCTCAGCCTCATTATTGCACTACTGCTTCCTCTCAGCTCTGCCTCACCACCACCACCCAGATACTAGCTACCACAAATGATGGACCACTTTAACTTCTAAAATAAAAAAATAAAAATGGGACTGTACAGAGCCCACACCACAGCTGCTTCTCTTAACCTCTGATCCTCTTCGCCTGAACCACTGCACTACACTAACTGGGTGGGGACTGCTGATAGCTGCTTCACTGTACCACTTTCATGCTGCTGAACTCTTCTTCCTCATGGCCATTGCTGCTGCTGCTTCAAGAACTCAAAAGCACACAGGGAGACCACAGCACTGGATAGTGCACAGGAGGGGCAGACAGGAATCAATGGACCCTCTTCAACCTCTGGCCTACAGGTTAGCCTAGGTCATTATTGCTCCTCTGTGTGCTTCCCTCCCCAATCCCTGTACAACCCCATTGGTAATTTTGGATGGACCCTTCAAGGCTTGGGTTCTACTGCCTGAACCCTGGGCTTGAGCCTCTAACAGTTGTGGATTTGTAATTAGCTTATGTGCTGGGCTGATCCTCCGAAGGTCAAGCATGCAGCTGGAGTCCCCATACATTGCCAGTCTCAAACTGGTGGGTGCTGAAGAGCTGGCAGTGAGAACAGAGAAGACAAACATGTTTAACACAGCCCTATTTTGACCTATTAGGGCACTGCCTGCTGTGCTGGGATTTGGCTGCAGGGGAGTTTACTGGGCAGACTGCTGGGTTACTTGGCTGCTGAGGGGATTTGCAGTGGGCAAAGTGCCCTAAGAAACACTTAATTGTCCTCATTCTATATCCTGGGACCCCTGGCACGCGCGCACACACACACACACACACACACACACTCCCTAAGGCTTCCTAAGGGATCCCCTGAGCACCTAATATGTTCCCTAATGTTTTCCCTGGAGTATTTTCTGTAGGGCCCCTAGTTCTGTGGAACTACACTTTGAGCCAGCAACCATCTGGTAGAAGAAAGAAAAAGGAAATTAGACTGCACAAAGCTACCAATGTAATATGTGCCATTTATTTATTTTTATTTATTTATTGCATTTTGGTAAATGGGTAGGCTCACTGAGATGAATTGTCCCTTTTTCAGGAGCGACCCAGAATTAATTACAGACATTAATACAGGCAAACTTTATACAGTGAATACACAGGATCTGCAATAAACAAGAACATGTGCTTTGTCAGGTATTAGTTACAAGCAGAGTACAACATCTCTGATGAAGCCCACATTGAGGTAGGTGAAACTGCAGGCTGCAGCCAGCACATGCTGCAAAGAAATCAACTTAACTAAAGCAGCAGCCTGTGAGTCTTTGTGGTGGTGATGGTGAGTGCATTACCCTTGTACTTCCTAGACAATTGTCATATTGATTAGCTAGACAACTAACAGAACCAGTGGGAGTCTGGGAGAAACACAAGGTGGGAGCAGTAAATCGCTAAGTGTAGCAGTCACAAGGACTATTCCTGTATACAAGCTCCTGAAAGATGATTTAAAGGATAATAAGGTCTGGCATTCCAGGGCTTCATGGGAGAGATCATTGCACAGTGTGGATGCCTTTGCAGCAAAATATCGCTGACCAACAGTAGTGAGTGACAGTGGCACCACGGCTAGTTTTAGTGCACAGTGTTTTATCCATTATACTGTTTCTTTATGTTTGTATGTTGAAATGTGTTTATACTGTAAATGAGCCTTGCTCAATGGTTACAACCCTAAATAAAATCAAAATGAATGTACAGTGGATCAGAGTCCTTCTCTGTGACTTGAAACCCATTAGCCCACACAGATTGTTTTTGGGGGGAAGAGTACAGGAGTATGTAGACCATGCACAGTGCAGGATAATGTAGCCTTCTAACACCAGGAATCCCTCACTTAATATTTACATTCCGTGCATCTATCTCCATGGTGACAGATTCCCCCCCCAGAGATGTCACCTATTCTAATTCTGGAACTTAGAATACTGGTCTCAAACTCTGTAGCTGTACTCTGGGAGTTGACCAGATTTGTTTCTCCACCTGAGAGAGGCCACCCTCTAAGTTAGCTCCAGTATCACTGGATCTCCAGTCAGTTTATTTATTTTAAAAGTTTATTAATTTGTTTATTACTGCATAGTTAGTTACTCGGACTAACTCTCGTGCTAGGTGTACAATTTTACTGTAAGGTCTCTCTGGTTCCCATTTTGATTCTGAACAACTGGAGACCACCCTTCTGGCTTCTGCTTTTCTTTTTTGGCTACTTTTTAAATATTTTAATCACTAACCTGTTTATTTTACAGTGGTTTTTGATTTTCCTCATTTTACATTGCAGGAAATGGTGTGCTTTCAGTTTCCATTTCTGCCTGAGGCCCCCCCCAACCCCACACACACCTTAATTAACTGGTTCCTGCTACAGGAAACCATGATTTGACCATTGGCAAAGTTTTTGAGGGTAAGAGACATGTTATACTATTGGAATTTTACTCTATTGTATTGTTTGGGAATTGTTTTTAATATTTTACTGGGATCGCTCTATTTTGGTATGTCATAGAGACCTGGGGAACTTAAAGGCTCAAATGAAATGTTTAAATTGTTTCCAGCTCCTGGCAAATAATTTAACCTTAAAGAAAAGGGTTAAAGAGATTAGAAACAAATATAACTTCTCAATCTGCCTCCTTGTCACCAAAAATAGTAAAAAAATGCTCTGAGGGCGTTCCCAATGATAGTGGTAAGTACGCATCAGAAGGGTCAGTCTGCTCATGTGGAACAGCAACAACTTAAGTAAAAGGTGACAAGAAGAAAAGCATAGCTGCTCAGCCATCTGAAAGGCATGGTAACGATGGATCAGATACCAGGGTGTTTGAAAGGGGGAACCTAAATCTAGTGCTGGTAAAAATAAACATAAAGGACCCTCAGTGCAGACATTGCAAATGGTGCTTGCTGAAAATAAACTTAGAGAAAAACAAACATTTGTCAATGCCAGAGTTCTTCGTTGGGATTGCTGTTGGTACGCACCAACTGGCAGGACTACAGTTCCCAGCAGGCAGAACAAGTTATGCCACCAAGCTCACATTCCCATTGATATACAGTGAAGTGCATACCTGTTTCCTCAATTTGTGATCTGGCTTTGAAGAGTAACGATGTGTCTGCGGTTCAGAGAAGATGAGGGCACTGGAGCCCCACCATGGGATGGGGGGGGCGTTATGGTTAGAAACCCTAATGTCCCAGGCATTTGTTGGTATTTGCTCTACAAATTTTCAACATGGCCTTTTGTGACCCCCACCTCATGAAAGCATTTGGGACCTCTGCTCATGAACAGTGGCACTGTGATTTTGTTAATCTGTCCCGAACATTGATTTCTCATAGCGACCACACCATTCTGCACCAGATGTGCGAAAACGCAGTTTGGGCAGGATGTGAAAAATTATAGCTGTACCATTCATAGGGAGGTGTGAAGAGATGGCAGTATTGAACATCTGGAGTGAAAACATAAAAAATGCTTGAACGCGTACGTGGAAACTGCACAATGCATGCTCGTAACAGTCATTTAGTGGAATAATTTCACCAAAATTTCAACATAGGCATTTTGTGACCTCTGCTGATGAACACTGTCACTGTAATTTTCTTACTTTGTCCCAAACATTGATTTCCCACAGTGACCGTGCCATTGTGCACCAGATGTGCGAAAATACATTTCGGGCAGGATGTGAACAATGACAGCTGTACTGTTCATAAGGAGCTGTGCAAAACTGACAATGTTGAAACTAATGAGTAGAAATATTACAAATCCTCGATGTTACGAGTGTGTGTGGAAACCGCGCATCGCACACTCATACCATAGTCATTTTATGGATTTTGTCACCAGCTTTTCAACATAGGCATTTTGGGACCTCTGCTCATGAACAGTGTCACTGTGATTTTCTTAATCTGTCCCTAACACTGATTTCCCACAGCGATGGTGCTATTCTGCACTGAAGTGGTAAAACACATTTCAGCCAGAATGTGAAAATGACAGCTGTACTGTTCATGAGGAGGTGAAAATGCCAATGTTGAAAATCTGGAGTGAAAATATTACATACTCGCGACGTTACAAGTGTGTGTTGAAACTGCACAATGCACGCTTGTAACACAGTAATTTTTTGGAATTTTTTCATCAAATTTTCAACATAGGCTATTTGGGAGCCCACCTCATGAACAGTGACACTGTTGTTTCATTAATTGGTCCCGAAAGGTGATTCCATGCAGTGAATGCAAAATCACCTTTCAAGACTGAATAACCACATGACAGTGACTGAATTCATGAGGTGGGATCCTAAGAACCTTATGTTGAAAATTTGGTGCCAAAATTCACAAAAATGGTCGAGATATGCATCAAACTTGAAAAAAACACCATTTATGCCATTATACAGCTTACTGGCATTTCTTCAGTTCATGATCGGCTTTGAAGAGTGCAGATGTGTTCCTGGTCCACCGAAGATAGTCGCGCCAGGCTCCGGAGGTATGTATGGTATGAGGGGTGCATGTGGGGAGGTGGGGTATGCAGAGGGTGGGCACAGGTTGAGGGAGGGGTCACCACACTCAATGAGGGACTGTTTTCTTGTTTACAGGTTTTTAAAAAAATTAAAAACATCGCGGGAAGGTTTTCTTTCTTATAGGGAGATTTGGCATGATGGGGTGGGCTCCCAGTGTGCCACCTGAGTGTCTGCGGGAGGGCTGTAGCCAATGGGGATTGTGCACCTCATCAGCACATGCTGAGTGTTAGGGGGAGGACAAGAGCCAAGGGGGATCAGGCATTCCCCCTTGGCACACAACAAATTGGGGGGGAGGGACATTATTCTGATGGGGATGGCTCCCTACCGCAAAAGAACTGGGAGGGCATGCTGACAGAGGATTGGGCACCCCATCAGTTTGTTTGTATTTTAATGGTGGGTGAGGGACATGCCGACAATCTGTGTTGATGGCCACACTGCTGTAAGCTACAGCAGTGTGAACGCACAACCAGGAATGCAATGCAGGAATTCAACATCAAAGGACTGAGCCACACCACTATTGGTGCAGCTCTGTTCTTTGAAAAGTGCTAACTCTGCCCCAGCAGCTGAAAGGAAGTCATTGCCAGCCTGCTGACTGATTCACCTGCTGCTGACCTGCCCCTAGAAATGGAGCTCCATTGGGCACACCCCTGTAAAGCGCCTTTTATAGCAATGAGTTTGTCTGTGTCTGTATGCCATGGTGAACTTAAAATTCACTGCTACTCCACCTGAATGGAGAAATGAGCAGACAGATGACACAGAAAAAAAATGCCCTCATCTGAGGACATATCAAATATGTGGCAGTTTTTCCAGACTGTCCAGGTCATGTAAAATGTTAATAATGTGACTGCCACTGCCCTCCCCAGGCTCAGGTTCCAACCTGCCTGCGGAAGAGGAGGAACAAGAATGCAATGTAAATGGGTGGAGATTGGAACATAATTCTCAATAGAGAAATAGATACTACATCTCAAATACCCAGACCGGAATTTAATAGAGCTAAAGCATTTAAATTACTGACCCAACAACTGCGCATGGTAGATATATAGAGGGAGAGATATCCCATCAGTAAAGAGTTCACATGCTGTTCCCCGAGGTTTCATATCTACTTGAGGCTAGACATGTTTTTTACTTTTACAAGGGACCTCCCTTCCTTCTTCTCGTTGTGGGTGGGAACCACAGTTTTGTTGGACCACAGCCCGCTCTTTTTGGAAATCAGTCTGGGCCTACCCAAAAGAAAAACCCTCTGGAGATTGAACACCTCTCTTCTTCAGGATAAAGAGACTGCTAAAGAGCTTAAACAATTTCTTAAAAGATCATTTGAAGAAAATAGCACAGTGGGAATCTCTCCTTAGACAATATGGGACTCTCTTAAGGCGATTGTCAGAGGTAAACTGATCCAGATAGCCACCCATAAGAAAAAGATGTTAACCCAAAAACAGCAAGAGCTAACTTCCCAGATCAAAGAATGGGAAAGAGCCAGAAAACTAAGTGGACCCTGAAAGAGAGAAGAATTTAATAGAAAGCAAGCAACAATTGCAAAAAATACAAAAACTAGAAGTAGAGAAAGCCTTATTTTATTTGAAACAAAAATATTATGAAGGGGGTCCTAGGGGGACTAAAATATTAGCCTGTAGCTAGGGCGACTATTGCCAAAATAATCTCCCCTGATAATAATCAGAAGACCACCCAGGCCTCGCAAAAAGCGAAGGCCTTCGTGGCTTACTATACTAAATCATATTCACCTCAGGAAGTAACCTCCCCTCAAGAGAAAAAGAAATACCTGGATTCTGTCCCCCTCCCTCCCTTGCTCCGACTTGCAGCAAAAACCCTTACCAACCCTATTACGATACAAGAACTCAAATACACAATAAAAAACTTAAAAACAGCTAAATGCCCAGGACCAGATGGATTTGGTGCAGAATTTTATGAAACTTTTGAAGTGGAGATCTCCCCTGTCCTCCTGGAGGTGTTTGCAGCTGTATGGACTGGGGCTGATCCTATTCCCCCTCATGGCAATATGCCACCATTTTGGTCATCCATAAGGAAGGGAAGGGAAGGATCCAACATATTGTGAATCTTACCGCCCATATCCCTATTAAACTACTGACTACAAGATCTTCACAGAGATAATAGCTTCCAGACTAAATCATATATTGCCTAAGTTAATACATATAGACCAAACAGGCTTTGTCTCAGGCCACCAAGCCCCTGACAGTGTTAGATCAGCGATAAATGTAATAGATGCTATTCAGAGATCTGGTGCGCCAACATGTCTAATGAGCTTGGACGCTGAAAAAGCCTTTGATAAAGTCTCTTGGAGCTTCCTATTTGTCGTTCTAGAACATAGAGGTTCCCCCCTTCCATTTATTAATGTCATCCGAGCGATTTACTCTAATCCACAGGCCAATGTCAGAGTGAATGGCAGCATTTCAGAAAGGTTTAGTCTGGGCAGAGGCACGCTCGGGATGTCTCCTGTCCCTACTATTATTTGCTCTGTATATTTAGCCATTAGCAGAGGCAGTGAGGAGAGCAGAGGAAGTAAGAGGTGTGGTAGTGGGTGACCTCCAAAGAAAATTTCACTTTATGCAGATGATGTCCTTGAGCCTTACATAACCTCATCGGTCCATAAAACAAGTATGGACAATATTTAAAAATTTGGTAGGCATGCAGGTATTCCCTCAATAAAAACAAGACAGAGGTATTTACCTTCTTTTTATAAACCTAGTGTAGAGCTATGTAACCTCTTCCCATTAAACTGGAAGGTGTGTAAAAGAAATATATGGGGCATACATCACAAAACAATACTCCCAACTTTTTGCGGCAAACTACCTTCCCTTAATAAATAACTTATAAAAAAGACTTTGAAAGATGGTCCTTTTAAACTTTCCAATGTATTCCAAGATACACATCATGAGAATGAATGTACTCCTAGGTTTTTATATTTGTTTACGCATCCCGCTTTTATATACACAAATTATCTTTCAAACCTGGAACAAAATGCTAACTAAATTTATCTGTAGCTCCAAGAAACCCAGAATAAACTTAAGAATCCTCCAAATGCACTGAGAAAGAGGTGGTCAGTCCCTTCCGGATCTTGAGAACTATTTCCTGGTGGCCCAACTAAAAAATGCCATGATGTGGTCCAATCCCAATGCCTCTACGGGTTGGAAGCTCATGAAGGGTGGAGAGGAGAGGGGGACGGGGTCACAACCCCTTGGATGTCGGACTGCTGGTCGCCAACATAATTAGAGGCTCACACCCGAAATTGACCTCAATTAGAGACACAATTAGATCTGTCCACAGAATATGGCAGAAATATAAACTCAAAAATTCTGTTTGGCCATTGAGGAGACTGGTGTGGGACCCAGATTTTCAACTGGGACTCCTAGATAATAGGTTTCACATATGGGAGGGAAAAGCCTGAGATATCTTTTCGTAGTTCTGGCGGGAGAGACTTTCCTAGACTTTGTTTCTTTAAAACAAATATGGCTTGCAAAATTCAGACCACTTCAGATACCTACAGGCCAGAAATTATATTCTCGCACTAAAGAAAAAAGACATGGATTCAGGTAGGGCCCAGCAGTTCCTTGGCGCCATACAGGAAAGTAGTAGAGCTGGGAGCCAGAAAGGGATGATTTCCTTCCTTTATAAAGCTTTATCAACATTGAAGGGGGATCCACTTACTAAAATAAAAACAAAATGGAGTGAAGAGGCCCCCCAAGGTTTAGGGGAACCTGAATGGGACCGAATATTTTCCCTTACTAAAAAAACGACTCAGTCACCGTACTGACAGGAATTCTCGTGGCAAGTTAAGGTCCGTTATTTCTTAACCCCTCAAATAACTAGTAAAAGAAATCCAGATGCCTCTGCTCAATGTTGGAGGGAGTGTGGCTCATTAGAAGCGGACCACCTACACATCTTTTGGTCCTGTGACGCCTTGTCGACCTTTGGGGGTGATATCACTAGAGCACTTAAAGAAATATTTTTAGTGCAGAGGCCTCTAGAGTGGCCCACAATGATTTTGAGGCTCCCACCCATACAGATACAAAGTATGGACTCATTGTACCTTTGGTCTAATATTAATAACAGCAGCACCCAAGGCCATTATGAAGAAGTGGCTGTCTCCCAGTCCCCCCGCTACTCGAGAGTGGATAAAAATAGTAACCACCATAGCAGAACTTGAAGAGCTTACTTATAAAATCAATAATAGAACCCTATATACCTGAGAAGGTGGACTAGGTGGGAGATTTGGCGATCCTCCAGGGGGTCAGGAGCTGGGTGACCAACACTCAGTTAAAGAGCGGAGGAGAGAGATCCATTATTGAAGAGGGAAATATTAGAGTGGCCGGAGGCTGCAGTTTAGTTTGTGGGACGGGTTGTGATCTGACTTATGTTCAAGGAGCCTGCAGATTAATATATGCGAGGCTTGAAAAATAAAGAAGTCCTTGCTGCTATAGATAATAATAATATAGTACTTAATGTTGTACTGAGATGACTGAGACAAACTGTAGAATAATGTAAGAAGCACTTTTATCAAAGGATATGAATGTATATTAATTCAATGTGTAAAAAGGATATACCTGAGAGATGTTAAGTAAACTTGAATTAAAAAAAAGAATACAATGTATAGAACAGGAAGGTGATCCCATCATCCCATGGAATTAGAGGGTGACCTGAGCGAGACTTTGACTCTTCTCCGTGGCGTATTCAATGGTCTCAGAATTGACATCGCTTCAGTGCCAGAAGCTTGGTCTGTGCAATCCAGTCTCCATCACATCCTGTCTGCATCCTAGCTCCTGTGACTGTCCTTCCTAATTGTTCTCCCTCTCCTCTTTGCTCTTTCCATCTAGCACTTAACCCTCTCCCCTCAACTCGCTCTCCCTTCATCACCTCATCCTCCCTCCTCCCACCCACCTTCCCTACCCCTTGTAGCACTTTAACTGATATTTGACAAGTGTCTATGGCCTCACCCCACTCATTTATTTCTCTTCCATACCATGTTAACCCTGTTACAAGACCTCTTCCTGGCATCTTTGCCACTGTATTGAATGTATAAAACCGTATATAACTGGCTGTAATCCACTGTTATACTGTTATTCAATGTCTCGTTTGAGTTGTACCTCATCCGGTGTGGACCCTTTGTAAAAGAGCCTTGGCTCAAAGGTACTTGTAATCCTAGATTCCTCAGTTGTCAGAAAAATGCTTGATACCCTCAATGTTTCCCCTCAAGAAACAGGAGGATGCTGAATTTATGGATATAAAGGTGATGACACCTGCAAGGAGGTTGCTAGTTCCCATACATAAATCACATTAGAAGGCCATATCCAAAATAACATCTGCACCTACTTCAGCTGCAGCCATTGATAGAAAAAGTAAAAGAAAATAGGTGGACAGACAGGGTGTAGAATACCTGCATGTTCACCCTGATCATCAAGGTGTAGTCTAGGCTGCTGCTTGTGAGAGGGCAAAAGTCTTCCTGTCTGCACAACTCCCTGAAAAGGATCCCCCCAAAATTGGATGCTATAGCCAGAAAGGTTTGCACCTCAGCTTCCTGCTCTGCCCTAATTCCTTTGTTGAATTTTCACTTAAATATCTCCCCTTTTTTCTCTCCCCAGGCTTCCCGTAGCCCCTGATCGGGCTCCTGCTGTGTTTCGAGAACCACTTCAGTGGTTCACTGAGCATGCCACCCACCCACCCACCTGCCCATCCCTGGAGCCACTGAATGTACAGGATCATCTGTTGAGAACAGATACCAAGCTGAGTATGGTGCAGATTTGAATTCTGGTGCCTTTTGGGATTGAATATTCTATTTTATCTTGCACTGCTCTCTCTCTCTCTCTCTCTCTCTCTCGTAGCTGGTTTCCAGCTTGTATTTCTGGCTGTCTTGGCAGCTCTAACTTCCGCCTATAGCTGTACGCTGGCTCCTCACCTCCCTATCTGAGCATCACTTTTATAGCTACTGTGGATCACATGACAACAGCTTTTTCAGTGGCTAAAGTGTCCAATTTCCCATTTGCTCTAGTATACTGTCTCGCCAGTGGCCACCAGAAGCATCACAACGTTCCCTTAAATCTAATGATTACTTGTTTAATTCCAGTCACTTTTCTGAGTTAGCCCAGTACTCTGGTCAACACCTTTTAGGGCTGTTTATCTAGTCCCACACTTGACCTGTCTCCCACTACTTGTCCCTTTTATTTAGCTTGTCTTAGATTTCTGTTTCGTAACCAATTCCTGCCCATTCCTTTTTGTCCCCCCACCATGTTTCTACCCAACTACTTCTTGCCACCCTTCATCTCCTTGCTCTTCCACCTTAATCCTATGCCTCCTTCCCAGACTCTCCTCCACGTCAGCCCTCGTTCCCCCAGCAGGCCCCTGTCCACCTTCTGAACATTACATCTCCTTCCCTCCTTCCCATTGTATCCAGTCTTTTCCCTCTTTCCTCTCCTCCTGCTCACTCCACCAGCCTCCCTCCCCAGTCTCCCCCCTCCTCTTCTCTTTCTCCCCTCATACACCCTGGGCCACCTCCTTTTTATGTCAACTAAACCTTGAGGCCTTGTTTTGCTGCACTTCCCCACTTATGTATTCATCACATCATAACCGCCAGAGGTGCAGGAACCCCCCTCACCTCCTCCTTTTCCTACTCTTTTTACTTCTTTCGTGGCATGTCCATCCAAACCCAGGTCCTATCTCTAACCCCCTCCCCCCCACTCAGGCACTGCTCTGAACCACTCTTCTCTGCCTAATTGTCTTCATACCTTTCATTTAAATGCCCACAGCCTCCTCTCCAAACTGGATGCTCTTAAAGTCTGGGTCACACAACACTTGCCAGACATTCTCTGTTACAGAAACCAGGCTATCAGCCAGAATCTCTGACTCTGCCCTCTCTGTCCTGGAGTTCAACATATTCCATCAAGACTGAGGCAAACAAGGTGGCGGTGTTGCCCTATATATTAAACAATCTCTTTCTTACTGCATTACTTTCAAAGAGTTCCACACTTCCGCCCATAAAGTAATCCTTGCACATATATCTCTGCCCTCCTCTGCCCCTCTCTATATAGGTGCACTTTATGCTCCACCCCAAATGACAACTGATACCCTAGTCTCCATTGTCACAGCCATCACCTCCCACATGGCAAAGGGTGAGTTGCTGCTTCTAGGTAATTTCAACCTAGATTGGCTCTTCCTCCTCCTCCTTAGCCCACCCTACTTAAATTGGAAGCTCTCAACATTACATAACTGATCCACTTAACCCACCTGCATAAACCCCACTCCCAAAACCACTCATTGTTTGACTTGGGTGTTATCCTCCCCATCTCCACCATGCCACTGCAGCAGAGATACTTCCTGATGCCTCAATGATCATTGTATTACATTCTGCATTCGAAAGATTCACCTTCCCCATTCAGCCCCAAATACATATGGTCCTGACCCTCTACAACCTAGATGTCACTACCCTTCAACCAGAACTCTCTGAGGCAGACTGGCAACCTATCTTTTCTGCCAATGATGATTTACTTATTTATTTCAATTTTGTTAACCGGGTAAGCCCACTGGGCTCAAATGGTCCTTTTTTCCGGGGGCAACCCAGAATTAGTTGCATAGAGACTTATTGGATCGTTGGCAATTTACGGAGAAAGAAGGCAATTACAGGAACAGACAATGTTTTATGAAGTGCTTTACATTTCATGGGTACTGTACATGCCATTATTGAAACATATTATTAACACATGACACTAGACAGGAGGTGATTACAGATGACAGATTGTTAACACAGGCAACTACAGTATGAGGAAACAAGCTGTTGACCCCAATGGAGCATTTTGGCACAGTTTATCTTACAAAGTGGTTAATTCAGGCAGAGGCACTTTTGCCCAGGCAGGCAAGACAGCTTAGTGTCTATTGACTATTATTGCGAGCACGTGCAGAGTCTGTTTTCCAGCAGATGTGCTTTGAGCCCTTTCCTGAACACATTCGGAGAGCTGGCAGTTGGTAGATGATCAGGTAAGGCATTCCATAGGTTTGGAGCAGTGTGGGAGAATGACTTGCTACTTGTTACCGTCCTAGCCCTAGGAACTTTCAAGAGCTTCCTGTTGCACTACAGAGCAGTCTACCTGGACATTTGGGCATTAGCAGACTGACTAGGCCTGTTGGGGGAGAGGCCTTTGTGAGTTTGTATGCTGTGCACAAGGAGAGGGTGCTGGAGCCGGAGTATAAGGGAAGGCTAGTGTAGTGAATCCAGTGCCTCGTAGTGGTGGTGCCTTGGGGAGGAGTTAGTTGTAAAATGGGCCACCTTATTGTAAAGTATTTGCATCCTCCTGAGTTCCACACTTGAGAATGACTACAGGACAGGGGCAGCGTAGGTAAGGTTGGGCAGGAGTATGTTATTTGCAATTGTTATCTTGGTTTCTGGAATAAGTTGTACAGTCAGCCTGTAAAGAAGGCCTAGCTTTTGGTGAGTAATTCAGGTAACCTGGTCAATGTGTTGCTTAAAGGTAAGACCTTGGTCGAGGACCAGGCTTAGATACCTGATGGAGCTCGCAGTCTCAATAGGTACGCCAGACGAGGAGATGAGGGGGAGCAGCAGGCTTCTGTCTGGGCCAAGAGTTTTACACCCAAACAGGATGGCATTTGTTTTCTTGGCATTCAGCAGCAGCTTATTCACCAATAGCCACCTTTCAATTGTCACAAAGTCCTCCTGGACTTGGGCTTCAAGGTCAGATATGTTCTTCGAGGACCTGTACAGTACTACATTGTCTGCATATTGATAACAGCACTGCCACCACAGTTATTGCACAGGTCGCACAAACTGGAGAGAACAGGAGGAGCCCCAAATGGAGCTTTGGGGTACCCTTCTCTATGTGAAGCAGGCCAGATATGGACCCCTCCATCTGACCTGTTGTGAGTGGTGGGACAGGTAACTCACAAACCAGCTTAGGGAATAGGAGGGCATGTTGACACTGCCTATCTCTCTTCTCCAGCCTCTTCTTCCGCATTTGGAATCACCACGCCCAGTTAAAGCTGTCCAGAGTGAAGAGACATCATCACTCCTGGATAATTGCTGACCTGCTGGCCAAATGTAGAGCCAAGGACAAAGCTGATACCACTACTAAAAGCTCCTATCCCAAGCGGACCTGCAAACTTACAAAGCCCTAAGGAATAATTGCACAAAGGCCATCCGCCTTTCCAAGGCCGAATACTTCAGGCAACACCTGCAGCAAGGCCAACACTCACCCACTTCTTTTGGGAAATTTCTCCACTCTCTCCTTGACCTGCCTGCTAAACAAGCCTCCCTGTCCCCAAAGTTGATGGTTCCCTGTCTGACCCTGCATCAGTTGCAGATATTTTCAATAATTCTTTACACTTACAATCTCCTGATTTAACACTCATTCATACCCTCCAAACCCCTTTGGTCCTTTGGACACTCCAGGTCTACCTCCCAAATTCAATTTCCCTTTTTCTCCCCTTGAGGTCTACACAGCCGTTCTCACCTTAACTCCACTAAGTCCAGCCCTGATGGTCTCCACCCCAGGCTTCTCCACATATCTGCCCTGCTCACTTCATTCTCAACCTCTTTCTCTCCATCTCTTCAGTCCTGAAGGCCTGGAATCTGCCAAGGTCATACCCCTCACAAGGAGGTGACCCTTCTGCTCCAGAACTACAGGCTTATTTCCCTTTGTCCCTCTCTCTCCAAACATCAAGAATCCCTCATTCACTCCAGGCTCTCTGAATTTCTGGCCTCTACAAATACTGTGACCTCTCACCAGTGCAGTCCGGCCTTAGAAAACAACATTCAACTATCTCCTCATTAGTTACAGACTTGATTTTTTCTAGCTATGGACCAGAGCTATATCACTGCTGTCATTTTCATATGCCTGGCTAAGGCATTTGACTCAGTCTCCATCCCATCCTGCTACAAAATCTTAGCTCTGTCAGCCTTACCAAACCTGCCATGCTAACTGTGTTCTGCTCTTATCTTCATGACAGGCATCAATCAGTTAAAATAGGTGATACCCTCTCCTCCCCGTTCTCTATTCTCTCCTTTGCCACCCAAGGCTCCATCCTTGGCCCTGTTCTTTCTCATTTTTTGTAAACAACCTCCTCTCTGTCTGCAGATTTTCTAACATGCATATGTACGCTGATGATACAATCATTTTCATCTCTGGGCCCTCTGCCATCAGTGTGCAGTCCTCTCTCCAGGAAGACTTTAATAGTGTCCAGGCTTGGTTCCAGAAAAGCCAACTCAAACTAAATGAAAACAAAACAAAACAGTGGCCATGACCTTGGCTCCAGACAAAACTGGCCACCCTCCGGTCTTCTTCTCATCTTCACAACCTTGGATGGTTCTCCCTTGAGACTGTCCTAGCCTTCAAATACTTGAGGGTATGGTTGGATTGCCACATGAATTTCTCTACCCACATCGACACCATCTGCATTAAACTACATCCCAAACTGGTGGTCCTCTATCATCATAAGAACAGTCTACCCCCATGCACCCACCCATGAAAATTGGTATCCAAAATTAGCCTATTTGTTTTATACTATGCTGATGTGATGTACGGCACAGCCTCTCAAACCTCACTTGCCAGATTAGACACCCCTTTGAACTCTTTCTGCTGCTTCGCTACCACCTCCCCCCCTTAGTCATCACTGTCTCCTTTACTCAGCCCTCTCCCTTGTGCCTCTGTCTCACAGGAGAATGGTTCACTGTACCTCCTTTGTTGCAAAATTCTGGTTTGGAACCCTCCTCACCTACTGTACCTCTCTTCCGCCTCTCCCAAGCAGACTCCTCAGCCTACTCCCTTTGCCACAGAGATCCATGTACCTTTTCCATCCCTCGTCCCAACTCAGTATATGGTCAGTCTGCTTTCTCCTCTCATTTTCCTTCTCTCTGGAACAAACTCCCCTCTGATCTTTGACTATCTTCCTCTTCCTATTCACCCAAAAGGTCTAGTCAGACTTCTACCTCCTCCCCATGCTCTCAGTGCTCCTAACTCCCACCTCCTTAAACACATGAGGTCTCTCCTTAGTCCCCCTACACCTTGTAGTAAACTCCCTCTTATCAGAAGGCAAGGCAAAGTTTATTTCTAGTGCGCCCAATCCTGGAGGCTCTGGGCACCTTATATTAAAACAAGCAAGGGATATAAAACAATAAACATCTATAAATCACTAAAATAAATACAGCCAAAAAGATAAAACTAAAATACAGCAGCATATCTTATTTAGGTGAATCTTAACAGCCAGATCCAATATTCTAGTCCAGGAAGGCCAGAAAAATAAATGGGCCTTTGAGACCTTCCTTAAACACCTCGACTGATGGGATCTCCCTGACAGATGGCAGCAACATATTCCACAGCACCGTGCTGGCAACACAAATGCCCTGTCATCTGCAGTTCTAAGCCTAGTTCTGGGAATTTCAAGGAGGCCCCTGGACGAGGAGCGAAGGGAGCGGACTGAGGTGGATGTTGTCAGAGGATCAGTCAGGTAGCCAGGGTCTGGTCCATGTAGGGCCTTATAGGTGAGTAAACATACCTAGAAGATAACCCTCCACCTGAGCAGCAGCCAGTGCAATTCCCACAGCACTGGGATCACATGACAGGACCCTGAAAAACCCCATCAGCAACATGGCAGCTGCATTCCACTCCAGCTGCAGTCAGCAGATGGTACCTCCAGAGACCCCGAAGTAGAACATATTACAGTAATCAAGCCTAGATGTCACAAAGTCTTGAGTCAATGTTGGCAGGTCTCAGGCAGAACTAGGTTTTATCCTAGCATTGTTTCTCAAGTGGTAAAAAACACTTTGGATGACACCTGAGATTCAAATGTCAACCTATCATCCAGGAGCACACCAAGATCTCACAATCAAGGGGAGGCCATCAATGGTGCAGTCCCAAGGAAGAGACATGAAGCCACACTGGAGGCACACCCATCGCACCCTCTGACTGACTCAAGCACAAGGACCTCCATCTTGTCAGGGTTTAGTCAAAACCAGCTGGAGGACATCCAGTCATTGATCTCAGCCAGGCACGTGTTAAGCACTTTCACAGCGTCTGATGTTTCAGGGACAAATGACAGATACAATTTGGTATCTTCTACATAGCAGTGAAAACCCACATTGTATCACCTAATGAGCTCTCCTGGGCAGCAAACAAACACATTGCAAACAACATCAGCAATAAGATTGATCCCTGAGGTATTCCATAGGCAGGGACCTCGGGAGGAGGAGAAATTCCCCATCATCACCCGCTGTATCCTGCCAGAGAGGTAGGACTCAAACAAGCTGATGACAGTGCCGGTGAGTCCAACAGTACTCTTGAGATGATCAAGAAGCACAATGTGGTCTACAGTGTCAAAGGCTGAAGAGAGATCAAGGAGCACAGGAATTGGCCTGTCTCCTTTATCTCTGGCCCTGAGGAGGTCATTATGCACCCTAACTAATGCTGTTTCGGTGCTATGTCTGGCTCTGAAACCAGACTGAAGTGGCTAATCGATGTCAAAGGCCACAAGGTGCTCCTCACACTGTTGCGCCACAATCTTCTCAACAACCTTTCCCAAAAATAGGAGGTGAAGATTGGTCAATAATTCACCAGGATGTCTTCAGCAAAGCTTTCGATACTGTTCCATATAGAAGATTGATTAATAAGCTGGGTAGACTCGAGGTGGGACAGAAATTGTTCAACTAGGTGGCAAACTGGTTGATGGGCAGAAAACAGAGAGTGGTGGTAAACGGTATACAGTCAGAAGAGATGCAAGTCACAAGTGGGGTATCTCAGGGATCAGTCCTGGGGCCTGTCCTCTTCAATATCTTCATCAGTGACATTGCAGATGGACTGTAGGGTAAGGTTTGTCTGTTTGCAGATGACACCAAGATCTGCAACAGAGTAGATGATCCAGATGGGGTAGGCAGAATGAGACGAGATCTGGATAAACTAGCAAAATGGTTGGAAGAGTGACAACTAGAGTTTAATGCAAAGAAGTGCAAGATCATGCACATAGGGAAGAGAAACCCTGAAGTCACCCATAGGCTGGGAGGGGAGTTGTTGGCAGTCACAAGGGAAGAAAGAGACTTGGGTGTCATCACCACCGATGACCTGAAATCATCCAAGCAGACCACTAAAGCTGTAGGTAAGGCTAGAGGGATGTTGGGGTGTATTAGTAGGGGTATCACAAGTTGGAAGAGGGAGATAGTAATCCCTCTTTACAAGACACTGGTTAGGCCCCATCTGGAGTACTGCGTACAGTACTGGAGGCCACACCTTCACAAGGACATTAACCAAATTGAGGCAGTCCAGAGAAGGGCAACCAAAATGGTGCAGGGACTGCATCAGAAAACATATGAGGACAGATTAATGGAGCTCAATATGTATACCCTAGAGCAAAGGAGGGAGAGAGGTGATAAATGATCGAAACATTCAAACATGTTAAGGGCATTAACAGTGTGAAAGAGTCTAACATGTTTCAATATAAGAAAAATAGCAGGACAAGAGGACACAGCATAAGATTAGAGGGAGGCCGATTAAGGTAATGTAAGGAAGTTATTTTTTTAAAGAAAGGGTGGTGGATGCATGGAACGGCCTTCCTCAGGAAGTGGTGGATATGAATACAGTGCAGGACTTCAAACAGGCATGGGATAGGCATAATGGAGCAATACAGATGAGTATGAATAGATAGGCCATTGACAGAGCAAAGGCCGATGGCACATTTATAAGGCAGAAAAAGAAATGGGCAGACTGGATGGGTCTTGAGGTCCTTATCTGCCATCAGCTTCTATGTTTCTGTGTTTCTATATTTCTATGTCTGGGTTGAGAGATGGTTTCTTCAGAAGGGGCCTCACCAGAGCCTCTTTCAAGGAATCCGGAAAGACCCCCTCCAATAATGAACACTGGACAATCAAGGTGGACACCGGATCCACGGAACCAGTACATCCCATCAAGAAACGTGCTAGAGTCAGGTCTAGTTCACAATATGTGTGCTTCAGCTTTGAGATGACCTTGATGACCTGAGCCACCTCCACTAGTTTAAACTCCTTCCAGACAGGCGGAGTGCCTCTGCCACACCCAAGGTGACTACTGCGAGTCACAATGCGACTCACTGATGGGAGCCCCGCTGGATGGAGGACAGCCTATCAGAGAAGAATTGAGCAAATCCATCACACAGGGTGATTGAAAAGGCTTTTTTCGGCAGTAGACAGGCTGGATGAAGAAGCCTGTCAACAGTCCAAAAAAAGCAGAGATCGTCAGTTCTTCCCTGCAGCAATCTCTCTGGACAGGAACTCTGCCTTCTTATGGTTGATTACATATGAACATATGAAACTGCCAGCTGAAACATGCCTCATGGTCTATTGAGTCTGCTCGAGTGTGCAGCTAGCCCCTCATCACTAGCTGCCCCTCCCACCCCCTCTTCCCAGTATCCCTTACCCTTACCCTTACCCTGTCCCAACCCCTCTTGAAACTGCTCACCATCTTACAGGACACTATCTTGTCTGGTAAGGTGTTCCATTTGTCAGCCACTCTTTCCGTGAAAAATTTCTCCTCATCTCTCTCTTGAATCTTCCCCCTTCTAATCTCAGTCTATGCCCTCTCGTGTCCCCCCCCTTCTCATCTGAAAAATTCCTTCTGTATTGGTCTTGTTTATCCCCTTTCAGATACTTAAAGATCTAGATCATTTCCCCCCATCTCTTCTCTTCTCCAGAGAATACATATTCAGCTCTCCCAGCCTGCCCTCGTAGGGCTTGCTCTCCAATCCCTGGATCATCTTTGTGGTTCTTTGGTGCACCCCCTCCAGCAATCTGATGTCCTTCTTCAGGAATGGGTGCCAGTTCTGCATGCAGTACTCCAGGTGGGGCCTGACCAATGACATATGCTGGAGCAGGATAACCTCCTTCCTTCTGGAGAAGATGCCTCTTGTAATACACTCCAGCATTTTGTTGGCTTTTGTTGCCGCCTTCCTGCACTGATCAGAGTTGTTCACACTCCCGTAATGATCACTCCTCGGTCCTTCTCCTTTGTGGAGCTCCCCAAGTGTACCCCATTCAATTGATAATCCCTCCACTGGTTCCTGCCTCCAAAGTGCATAACCTTGTACTTCTTGGCATTGAACCCCAACTGCAATGCTTCTGCCCACTCCTGCAGCTTAGTCAGGCCCTCCTGCAACCCCTTCCACCCTCTTCATCATCAACCACAGCTCCCATCTTGGTATCATCTGTGAACAGGCTGATCTTGCTCTGGATCCTGTGTGAGATATCTGCAATAAAAATCCCAAACAGCACCAGTCCCAGTACCGATCCCTGTGGTACCCCGCTCATTACTGCTTTTGGCGATGAGTGGTCCCCCCACCACCACCACCCTTTGCTGTCTTCCCTTTAGCCAGTTTGTGACCCATTTCACCATTTTTGGTCCTGCCCCCACATATTCCAGCTTCCCCCTTGAACCTCCTATGCGGTACTGAATCAAAGGCCTTGCTGAAGTCCAAATACAGGACATCCACTGCATGGCACTTGTCCAGTTCCCACATCACCCAGTCATAATACTCTGCAAGGTTTGTCTGGCAGGATCTGCCCACTATAAATCCATGCTGTAACCATCCTGGAGACTGTTTTCCTCTAAGAAGCTCACTTGCCTCTCTTTTAGTATGGTCTCCATGAGCTTTCCCACGATTGATGTGAGGCTCACTGGCCTAGAGTTTCCTGATTTATCCTTTGGGCCACTTTTGTGGATGGGCACCACATGGGCCATTCTCCAGTCCTGTGGTACACATCCCGTGTCCAGGGAGGTATTGAACATGTTAGCCTGTGGTCCCGCCAGGACCTCTGCAACTCCTTTAGTACCCAAGGGTGAATGCTATCAGGTCCAGCTGCTTTGTTCACTCTTAATGCTTGCAACCTATCTAGTACCCTGCTCTTTGTTATCCCTACAGCTGTTGTCCCCTCCCCCCTGTGATGTTATAGGAATTTAACATACTTATTAGACGGTCCCTAAGGTAAATGCAAGAAGCTGATGATTTGTAGACATCCCCTAGAGTGTGGGGTGTTATGGGAAGTTTGCTTGGCTGGAGCAGTGTGTTTAAGATGGCTGCACAATAAAGATTAGTAAAAACTCATGCCGGTTTCATGATTATTAACAAGCAAAACATGGTGTCAGAAGCAGATATCAAAACCTGAAAAGACAGAAAATAAAATAAAAAAGAACTCTAGAAGAAGACGGTCTGGTGAAAAAACTGAGAGATAGAAAAAAATGGATAAACTAAATCCTCCATCGGGTATGCAATTATCTGGAAATGTAGCTGAAAATTGGAAGAGATTTAAACAAAGGTTTAACAGTTATTTAACTGCTAGTGGCACTGAAGGCGAAGATGGCAAAACAAAGGCCTCGATCTTTCTACATGTAGTTGGGGAAGATGTGTTAGACATTTACAACAGTTTCCAGTTCAGTGAGGGCGAAAACATGAATCTTGATGTAATTATGAAAAAATTTGAAGAGTACTTTGTACCGAAATGGAACATAACCTACGAGAGATATAAGTTTTTCACATGCGACAAGAAAAAGGGTGATAGCTTTGATCAGTATTTAACAGAGTTATGTTCGCTCTGCAAAACGTGAGTTTGGAGATCTAACAGAATCACTGATTAAGGATAGAATTATATGCGGAATCACAGACAATTGGCTCAAAGAAAGACTGCTTAGAAAGCAAGATTTAACTTTGGACAAAGCTGTAAACATGTGTAGAGCTGCTGAAACTACCAAATCACAGGCTAAAGAGCCGAACAAAGAAAACGAGGGTGCTGTGCACACACTAAAGAAGCTTGAGATAAACAAATATTTTTTGAAAATAAAGCAGCAGAAGGAGTAGCAGCCCAATTGGAAAACATGTGGTAGATGTGGAAATAACCATAACCCCAAAGCTTGTCCTGCCTATGGGAAGTCCTGTAGTAAGTGTGGCAAATATAACCATTTTGATAATTGCTGCAAAATGAAAAGTGAACAAAATGAAGTTCACACTGTCGAAGAAGATGAGCTGGAAGAGTTTTGTAGATTACGTAGATATGATTCTGAAAAAAAGGTATGGATTGTACCTTTAACTGTGAATGAGACTATCATACCACTCAAGCTTAACATAGAAACATAGACTTTGATGGCAGATAAGGACCACTTGGCCCACCTAGTCTGCCCATTTCCTTACCTAGACGATAAGCTGCAGACCCTATTTAACCAACAGCCCATTTCTTCCTACCCCCCACAAAAATTGCCTTATGTCTGTCCCATGCATTCTTGAATTCTCCCACAGTGTTAGGCCCCACAACCTCCTCAGGAAGGCTGTTCCATGTGTCCACCACCCTCCCTGTGAAAAAATGCTTCCTCACATTGCCCCTGAGCTGTCCCCCCTCTATCTTCAAATTGTGTCCCCTTGTTCTTGCACATCTCTTTTTCTGAAAATGCTACCCTCTTGGACTTTGTTGATTCCACTGAGGTACTTAAATGTTTCTATCATGTCTCCATACCCAAAGGCACCACCTTTGTAAATGGTGGCCAGGTAGTTTGGGTGTCCCAGGGGTCCTATTCAACCCGGGCGGTGCTTTGCAATGCCAGGTCCATTGTGAACAAGTCTGCTATTATAGCAGACTTGGTGAGCACTGTGGACCTGACTTGCATCACCGAAACCTGGCTGGACAGTAATGCTGGCCCAGTTCTTGAGGCCGCAATTCCAGCCGGGTATTCGGTGACACACCACCCGAGATTGGATCGCAGGGGTGGGGGGGGTTGCGGTCACTAGTGTTCCAGTGGAGGAGACCAGATCCTTTGAATGTGTTGTAGTGGCAGGTGGGGGCTATAGGATAGCATTCGTTTATCATCCACCTGGTGACGAGAAGCTGTTCCTTAAGGAAGTGGCGGACTTCGTCATCGACCTGGTATTTGAGTCACCCAGGTTGATGGTCCTGGGTGACTTCAATGCCTGGATCGATGACGCAATTTGGTCAGCACTTCCTCCAACTGATGTGTTCATTGGGCCTCACACAGGTGGTTACCTCTGCCACTCATAAACATGGCCATTCACTGGATCTGGTCTTCCTGCTGGGGATGGAAGCCTCCGATGTGGGGGTGGAACCTGTCAGTTGGTCTGACCACCACACCGTGAGATTCAATTTTTGCTCCCCCCTGCATAGGCCTACCCCTGTGGAGATGGTCAAGTACCACCCTTTACGGGATGTTACTCCTGATGCCCTAACTGCGGTTTTTGACCTATCAGAACTGCCTGGGATGAGCTCCAATCCTGAAGAGCTGGTGCTAGCCTATAACAAGGCTGTCACCGCTGCTTTGGATTTAATTGCTCCCACCCGTGTGTGCTGTCTCTCCCTTCGCCCTTGATCCCCTTGGTTTGATCGGGATCTGAGGGTGATGCAGCGATGAGGACGCAGGTTGGAGAGATGCTGGAGAAAATCTGGCTTAGATGCAGACCATCTTAGACTCCTAGAGCATTACAAACTCTATCAGTCAGCAATTTCTCATAAGAAGGCAGTATTCCTGTCCAGAGAAATTGCTGCTGAACTGAATCGACCAGCCCAGCTCTTTTGAACTGTGGACAGGCTGTGCAACCCAGCCTGTCTGCAGGTTCATCAAGCTTTTTCACAAATAGAATGTGAGGAGCTTGCTCGATTCTTTGCAGATAAGGTGGCTGACATCAGGGCCAAGACTCGCACAGCACTCACCATGGGAGTTGCTGTGGTCCGCCTGCAGCTGTAAGTACCCCGTTCACCTGGAGTTCCTTCGAAAGGCTGGAAATCAATGATGATATGAGGATTGTCCAGGGTAAGCATACCACAAGCTGTAGTTCAGACCCGGGTCCCACTGGCCTGATTATGGGCTGTGATGAGGCTATCATTCTGGTTCTAGCTAGGATTGTCTGGCGCTCCTTAGACTCTGGTAAATATCCCTGCTCCCTGAAGGAAGCGGTGGTGACACCAGTATTGAAAAAAGGCTTCTCTGGACCCAGACTCCCTAGCCAACTACAGACCCATCTCGAACCTCCCTTTTGTGGGGAAGGTAGTCGAGAAAGTGATGGCAGCCCAGTTGGACAACTATTTATCCATCCATAACATCTATGACCCTTCAATCAGGGTTTTCGAAGAGACATAGTACTGAGACTGCACTAGTTTGGGTGCTCAATGATCTCCTGATGGCGGAGACTAGAAAAATGGTCCATTTGGTCCTTCTGGATTTGTCAGCAGCATTTGACACTCAGAGACTATGGGGTGCTGTTCGAGTACTCTGAGACACATCGAGGTTGATGGGTTTGGTCCACAGATGGTTTACCTCCTTCCTCACAGGTAGAACTCAGGGTTGTATCGGGGATATTTTCCTCTGATTCTATCGCTATGTTCTGTGGGGTGCCTCAGGGCTCTGTGCTGTCCCCCATGTTGTTTGCTGTGTACATGCTTCCCCTCGGAGACATTGTAAGATGATATGGGCTGGAGTTTCATTGTTATGCCAATGATACCCAGCTGTATCTGTCTTTTGCACCTGACCAGAATAGAGCACTGTCAGTGTTTAACAACTGTCTCAGCGAGATCCAGGGTTGGATGAGGTCCAGCTGGCTGAAGTTGTACTCTGGGAAGATGGAGGTGATGGTCATGGATCCTGGCCACCGGATTGAGGGGTCGGGGGCAAATCAAACCTCAGGTTTATTCCTGGGGGATGTGGAGCTCCTTACCTCCGAATGGGTACAAGATCTGGGGGTGATCCTTGATGATCAGCTGACATTACGTACGCAAGTGTCGGCGGTTGTTAAGGTATCCTTTTACCATCTTAGGAACATCGCT
The DNA here is from genome assembly GCA_016271365.2 of Neoceratodus forsteri. Taxonomy (NCBI): domain Eukaryota; kingdom Metazoa; phylum Chordata; order Ceratodontiformes; family Ceratodontidae; genus Neoceratodus; species Neoceratodus forsteri. The sequence continues at coordinate 651,539,988 of CM028135.1, forward strand.
AGGATCAAGCACCTTGTTCCATCTGGCGACCTGCCTACATTGATCCACGCCTTCATGACCTCTCGTTTGGACTACTGCAACTCCTTTTACTTTGGGCTTCCTAGGGTTGATATCCATCGCTTGTAGCTAGTGCAGAACTCAGTGGCCCGGTTGTTAATGAGGACCTCACATTCTTCCCATATTACACCGGTGCTGCGGGATCTGCACTGGCTGCCGGTTCAGTGGCGGATCACCTTTAAAGTCAGATTACTGACTTATAAAGCCCTACACGGTTTGGGCCCTGACTACCTGAAAGATCTTCTGGTGCCTTACCTTCCGATGCGACCTCTCCACTTAGCCAACGAGGGGTTGCTAGAGATTCCGAGGGTAGTTTTAAAATCTTCTGGCACCCGCGCTTTTAGTTTTGTGGTGCCAACCCTCTGGAATTCTCTACCACATTGGATTAGAGAGTGCATGACAATGGAGGGTTTTAAAAAAGGCCTAAAATTGTTTTTATGGAAAAAGGCATTTGGTGAGGATATAGATTTTAACTAAACGCTGTATATTTTAGCCTGGATTTTAATGTATTTATAATGTTTTATGACTGTTGTTCTGTAATGCACCTTGATTTAAGAAAGGCACAAAAGAAATAAAGTTTATTATTATTATTATTATGTCCCCCCTCTCCCTCCTTTCCTCAAGGGTATACATATTAAGCTCCTTTAGCCTTTTCTCGTATAGCTTCTCTTGCAGACCCTGCACCATTTTAGTTGCCCTCCTCAGAACTGTCTCCATCCTGTCTATGTCCTTGCAGAGATGGGGTCTCCAGAACTGGACACAGTACTCCAGATGGGGTCTCACCAACTGTCTGTACAGGGTGATAACAACTTCCTGTTTTCTGTTGGTGATGCCTCCTATACATCCCAGTATCCCCTAGCCTCTCCTTACCACCTTCTCACATTGCTTGCCAACCTTAAGATCATCTGATATGATTACCCCGGTCCCTTTCATTTCTGTTGTTGTACCTCCCCATTGTGTAATCTTCCCTGGGTTTTTGCTTACTGTGTTACTTGCACTTCTTGCATTGAATCAGCTGCCATACTTGACTATTCCTCCCAGCATGATCCTTCTCATCCCATGCCTCCTTGTGTATCAACCTGTTGGAGATCTTTGTGTCATCTGCAAAGAGGATATTTTCCTTCGAGTCCCTCTGCAATGTCACTTATAAAGACATTGGACTAGACCCAATATGAAGCCCTGTGGTACCCACTAGTAACCCCTCTTTCTTCAGAGTGGACTCCATTTGAATTACCTTCTGTGTCCTGTTGTTCAGCCAATGTTTGCAGGCTACCATCCTGGGACCCACTCCAAGGCTGGTTAATTTGACTACTAATCTTTTGTGTGGGACTGTGTCAAATGCCTTGCTAAAGTCTAGGTAGGCCATGTCACAGCCCCTCGTGGTCTACTGTTTTGGTCACCCAGTGAAGAAATCAATTAGATTCGTCTGACATGACCTTCCACTGTGAACCCATGCTTTGGGTTCTGTGCCCCACTGGCCTCTAGGTACTCAACAGTTCTTTCCTTCAGAAGTGATTCCATCACTTTCCCTACCACAGAGGTCAAACTCGATGGGTCTATAGTTTCTGCCTCTATCTGCTCCCACTTTTGTGAAGGAATCACATCAGCCTTCTTTTCCAGTCCTCTGGTACCCACCATCCTTCCATGATTTGTTAAAAGGGTAGTCAATTGGTGTCACTTGTTCTCTGCTTAATTCTTTTAGAATTCTAGGGTGAATTGTCCTATTCCCCATTGCTTTATCCACCTTCAGTTTTAGGAGGTCTTTCAGAACCCTTTCTTCTTGTGAAAGGACTGGGATCAAGCCCCAGAGTGCTTCTGTTAATTGGATTAGGCACCTCCCCACTTCCTCTTTGTGAATACTGAACAGAAGTATTCATTCAGTATCCTTTTTTTCACTGTCACTCTCTGCCCACACACACCTCCCTTTGTCTTTCTACACTCCTGATATACCTATAAAGGTTTTTCTCCCTTCTTAACGGAGTTGGCTATCTTTCCTCAGTTTGTGCCTTTGGCTCCCTGACTACCATCCTGCTTCCTTCTGCCTTAACTGGTGCTGCTCTGTCCTGCTCCTTCTGTGTTTCCTTATACTTCCTAAATGCCATCTTTTCTCCTAACCTTTCCTGCCACTTCTTTTGAGAACCATAGTGGCTTTTCTTTCATTTTGATTTGTTTATTTGCTACACACAAAAGATGCTTGTTGCTTCTGTGATGGCAGTTTGATCTTTCTCATTGTTCTCCATCCCTCCTTCTAGCCTGTTTGCTGAGTGCTTTTCTAAGGCACTCTCCCATCTTGCCAAAGTCAGCCATCCTGAAGTGCAGAACCTCACTTTTGTATGGTTTGACTCTGTAACTGAGTTTGTATAGACCCACACTGTTTGGTGGTTACTTGTTCCCCAATGGCTGCCTCCTAGATCTGAGATCCTCTCACTGTCCCCATTTGAGAGTATGAGGTCTACGATTGCTCCCTCATGAGTAGGTTCCAAAACTAGCTGTCTGAGGCATGCCACCTGAAGGGCATACAAATGGCCCTGCTTTTGGATGTGGCTGCAGCAAAGGTGCTCCAGTTAACATCTGGCATATTAAGGTCCCCATCAACAGTATCTCCCCTTTCTCTGCCATCCTAAGTATGCCTTCTATCATATCCTTGTCCATTCCCTCCCCCCTGACATGGGGGTCTGTCTACAACCCCTGTGTGGATTGTGGTGCCATTTCCCTCTAAAGTGACCCACAGTTCCTCCTCTCCTCCCTGTTTACTCTTTTGTTGAGATCTTTTATCTCTTCCCTTACGTGAGAGCTACTCCCCCCTCTTCTGTCCCCCCATCTCTCCTGTAGGTTGTGTACCCTTGTATGTTAACATTCCAGTCATGGTTCTCTGTGTAGCATGTTTCTGTGACTGCTACAATATCCAGGCATCCCTCTTCCATCAAGGCCACCAGTTCAGGGAGCTTGTTGCCTAGACTACGGGTGTTGGTACTCATTACCCTATATTTCTTGAAGGTCTTACCCCATTTTGCCCCATCTCTGTCCTTATTGCATTTGTCACTTTCTCCATTTGGCCCTGCACTTCTCCCGATTGACATCTCTATGTTTTTGTCTACCTCACTTAGTACCCTGACTTTTGGTGGGATTTCCCTGCTCCTTTCCAGTGTCTCTCCCCTTGGCTAGTTTAAATGCTTGCCAATGAAGTAATTAAACCTGTCACCTAGGATCCTGGCTCCCCTCCTGGATAGATGTAGACCATCATGCCAGTATAGGCCTGCATCCATCCAGGTGGACCCCCAGTTCCCAATGAAGCCAAATCCCTGAGCTCTGCATCAGTTTTCAACCACTGATTGAATCCCATGGTGTGGAGCACCCTAGCCTCATCCGTGCCATAGACAGGCAGCACCTCCGACTTGACACAGAAGCACAGGTGAACCTGATTTCATTGCAAGACTATGAAACTCTGCATGTAGAATCTAAAATTCACCCAGCCAAGATAAAAGTAATTAGTTATACAGGAGATAATATTCCAGTAAATGGGAGCTTCGTGGTAGCTGTGAAGCACAAAGGCCAGCAATTCAAGGTGTCTGTTAATTGTAGAGAGGATGTGCAACCAATTTCTAGGCATAAGTGCCTGTGAGACTCAATTTAGTGAGAAGAGTGTTTGTCATGACATTACAAGCTGAAGCTAAATGTGAATCGTTATTTACAGAGTACAGCGATGTGTTCAAAGGTCTAGGATGTTTGCCTGGGGAGCACAAAATAAACATAGATGACCAAGTGCCACCCGTAATATACCCCTACAGGAAAGTGCCATTTGCACTGAGGGACAAATTGAAAGTAGAGCTGAACTGCATGGAAGCCACAAATGTAATTAAGATAATTGATGAACCTACAGACTGGATGAGTTCTTTAGTCATAGTTGAGAAGAAAAATGGCCAGCTCAGACTATGTCTTGACCCCAGAGACTTAAACAGAGGTATAAAAGGGAGCATTTCAAGTTACCTAGCAGAGAAGAGATAATTTCACAGTTTGCTGGTGCTAAATGGTTTAGCAAACTGGATATTTCTTCTAGATTTTGGCAAATGAAGCTATATAAGGCTAGTTCAAAGTTATGCTTGTTTAATACTCCAGAAGAAAGGTACAGATAGCTTTGTGTGCCATATGGGATATTGTCCACTCCAGAAGTTTACCATAAAAGAATTCATATGATTTTTGAGCACATTCCAGGTGTTGAAACTATGATGGATGACATCATTTTGTAGGGTTCCACAAAAGATGAACATGACTTCAGATTGAGACAAGTGCTGGATCTGACAAGAAAAGCAAATCTTAAACTCAACAAAGAAAAATGTTTGTTTTGTGTAAAAGCACTGACTTTTGTGGGTGAAATTGTTACAGATCAGGGCATTAATCCTGACCTTAAGAAGACATCTGCGATAGTGAATATGCAAAAGCTCAGCTGCAAAGATGATGTCAGGAGGTTCTTAGGGATGATTAATTACCTAGGGAAGTTTATCCCTCAACTTTCAACATAATCAGCCCCACTCAGATGGCTGTTGGAGCAGAAAAATGAATGGATGTGGTCACATAAACAGGAGCAAAGCTGGAAAAATTTGAAAGACTATTACAGAAGAACCAGTGTTAAGATTATATGATCCTGCTTTAAAGAATCAAGAATATCAGCTGATGCTTCACAGTTTGGCATGGGCTCAGTACTTCTGCAAAATTATGAAGGAATCTGGCAACCTGTAGCATATGCTTCAGGGCGTGACAAGCACTGAGACAAGGTGCCCAAATGAAAAAGAGTTAGTAATAACACACTTGTGAGTGATTTCGTCAATGTGTGTATGGTCAGGCCTTCACAGTGAAACAGGCCACAAGCCTCTAGTGAGCTATAATGGCCAAGTCTGTAAATGACTGTCCAATGAGAATACAGAGAATGCTAATTAGATTACAAAAGTACGATGTTCAGTTGATCTATAGTCCTGGAAAGTACATGTATGCTGCAGATTACACTTTCACGTGCTTTAGACAAGGTAAGCCAGAAATCAAACGAGACAGAGAAATAAAGGTATATGTTGACATGATCATGTCCTCTTTTCTGTGTCCAGCGAGACAAGAGCAGATCAGATGAAAACAGAGGCAGATGAAACAATGAGAATCCTGAAATGCCATATTAAAGTTGGCGAAGGAAAATGCCTGTCTGTTGTCTATTCTTGGATTTTGGATATGTTGAAGTGACCTATCTGTTGTCAATGACATTATTTTCAAAGGCAACATTTTTTATGCCAGAAAACTTGATGAAATGCTACTAAAATACATGAAGGGCACTTGGAGAAGAAAATGCTTAGCAGACAGAGAAGTAATATATTGGCAGGGCGAATCAAGATATTGCCCAGGTCCTGCAACCTATGAATTATGTCTCACCTACAGACCAAAGCAGCCAAGCCAGCCGTTATGTCCTCATCCCACTGCCAGACAGTCCATTTCAGAAAGTAGGTGCCGACTTGTTTGGATTGTAATGGAAACCCAAGTTGGACAGATTCTACTCAAATTGTCAGAGGTAAGGCAGCCTACCTACCAGTAACTGTGTAATCACCTGCATGAAGTCAATCTTTGCAGATATGGTGTTCCAATAAGTGTTCACTATAATGGCACATTTTCCAGTGTTGGTTTAAACAGTTTGCTATGAATGGGAATTCCTTTTTAGTACTTTGGTCTCAATTTTCCAAAGATCAAATGGACTGGCAGAGAGCTCAGTAAAAACTGTAAAAGTCTCATGAAGAAAACACATGATGGAAAGGAATTTTACAAACCTACTGACCTGTTGGGTGCCATTACAGAATGGGCTTTCTCAGGCACATGCTTATAGGAAGAGGACGAGAACAAATCTGCTAATACTTGAAGGCTTGGAAGACTCATGACTCAGAACAGATGAAACCGTAAAGAAAACAAAGTAAAAGCAAAATAGTTGCATGCAGGAAGCAAAAACTTACCTGATTTTATTTTGGAATCAAGTGTCTTAGAGACGCAACAGCGGAATGTGTCGTGGGCATGTACAAGCCTGGTTGCACTGGTCATACCAGTTTGAAACAGAAAGGGAGGGGGGAGGCAGAATTGTGTGGTTAAGATGTCTACAGTTGAAGATGCCAATTTGACTGAAGTTGACTTGCCAACTTTCACAGCAGTCACACAACACCAAAGAGATTGCTAGCATGTGTAATTGGAGCAGTGCACCACTGAAAAGTCACCAGAAGGCTGGGCCCAAAGAAATTCGATGTCAGAGGGCTGTTGAAACTTGTTAGATAAGTACAGTAAGGAGGGTAAGATCACTAGAGTGAAGTACTAGCGACCTCTCCCTCAAGATTAGTTTTTTTAATTAGAGCCTCAGTTTGTAAGAAGTTAAAATAATGTTATTAATCAGCCAAGTTACTGTAATCTAATAATTCAGTTGAAAATAATATAAACTTTTTTATGAGGAAGATGGAGTTATAGGATTTTAACATACTTATTAGATGGTCTCTAAGGTGAATGTGAAGCTGATGATTTGTAGACAGCCCCTAGTGTGTGGGGTGCTATGGGAAGTTTGCTTTGCTGAGCAGTATGTTGAAGACTGCATAATAAAGATAGTAAAACTCATGTGTCATGATTATTAATGAAGCAAACACCCACTCGTCCCTTGCGGGGTATCTGTCCTCTTATCTTGCCTGAATACAGAGAAGAAGTATCATTCAGTCTCTGCCTGCTCCACTCCTTTCTCTACCCCCTTCCTTCTTAATCCTCCTGTGATCCTTGCTCTTCTTCCATGTAGCAGAAGAAGTCTTTTTCTACTTTGATTCACGCCATTCTCAGCTCCTGGACAGCTTTCTTTGACAGTTGGTAACTTCCTGGACTTCTCCATCTCGTCTCATTCTTCACCCTCCCTGATTTCTGTACTGAAACGCTGCCCTATTGTTCGTCATCCTTCACAACCTCCTGTCAGCAACTGGGTTTCTTTGCCCTTCCCCTTCTTTTGTTCGGTAAGACTCATTGCCTCTGCCAGCCTTCCTTTATGATGTCCCATTTCTGGTCTGCATTCATGTGGTTGCATTGTGCTGGTGTTGCCCAAACACCATTTTAAAGTCTGTGCCTCACCCCTGTACCTTCTCCTGTTTATCTCCCTATATTGAGCATGAACTACTGAATAGTATCACTTTCGGCCAGGGTTCCTCCACTTCAAATTCTTACAGATTCTTTATCCAGTATAATGTCCAGAGTCCTTTCTAACGAGTCAGCCCTGGACTAGCTGTCAAGCTGTTGAAATACTTAGCGGACCCACTCCCTGTACCTGGTGGATGGTGCCCTCCACCCTGGTTGCTAATTCCACCACCACTGTGCTCCCTTCCCAGACCTTCCTAATTTGTTCAGCTAATTCCCTATGAGTCAATCCTGAGCCGGTGGCTGTACCACCCCATTCTCAGGTCCTGTTCTTTTGCATCTTGAACTGCATCCAGTGTTCTGTCCTCCCTCCTCCCTTCCTCCTTGTGCATTTTATCCCTTCCCTTATAGGCTCCTCTCCCTTCAGTCTCCTTAGCCTATTCTTTCTGAATAACCTGAACCCCGGATCATCATGTTCTGTCTGGTACTGGGTGCGCATGTTCCATGATGGCAATGTCCCCCCTCCACTGCCAAGAGGCCTGTAACACTGTTCTATTCCTTAAGCTTCTTGCATTCAGTGACCACCTAGCCTGTCCTCCCCTTCCCTGCCCTATTCCCCATCCCTCCCCTGTGCATTTCCCCTGCCTTTACCCCAACTGGGGGTGGCTCAGCTTCCTTTTCTGGACCCTTTTCCTATCAGCCCCCTCACCCCTGCAGTTTAAATCCACCTTGTTGGTTATATACCCCTTAGTCCCTGTTTAGTGCTCCTTCTCCTGCTCAAATGTAACCTGTCCTGTATATATTCACTGTTCTTTGGTCTTGGCCAGTCTGACCTAATCCTACTCCTGGTATGGCATCATCCCTCAGCCCTCGTTGAACTCCTATCCTTTTTTTCCTCACTGTACTTGCACATGGCCTGGTAGTGCAGAGAACCACCGACCACCACCTCCTCACTGTCTACCCAACCCTCAAACTCCTTTACCACCTCGCCATCTCTCTGCTAAGTCATTTGTACCCATGTGTATCACCATGTGAGTTTCCCTTCCACCATGTGTTTGAGAAGTTCTTTCTCTTCTGCCTTCATTTCAGCCTTGACTAGCCCATGACCAGATTCCTTTGTGCCTTTCTCCTTCTTATCTGACTCTTTTCAGTATAGAATCCCCCAGCACCAACACCCCCCATCTTCTTGTTCCATAACCCTCCCTCCTGTTTTTGCTGTCCACATTTCCAGAGTCCACACTGCCCTGCTCCTTATTACCTCTATCTGCACCATTTGTGACTCCTACATCTCTCCTCATTACTGCCTCTCCCTCTGCCTCTACTCTGCTCTTCCCCTCCCCCCTTCTTCCTTTCCCAGCCTGACTCCTGGGCCTTCACTACCCTTCTCCTTCCCATGATCTTCGACACCTCCCCTACCACCTCCGATATCAACACTGCAAACCTATTCCTTGCTACCTCTGCAGTGGTGCCCATCTCCTCCTTCCCCCTGCCTTGAGCCTTCCCTCCACTTACTGCCCCTGTGCTCTCCTCACCCATCATGGGATTTAGTCCTGCTGCTCCTCCTCTGCTTCTCACAGCTACTCCTCTCTGGGGTCCCTCCTGCCCCAGCCCCCTCTTACCCTGTCCAGCTCCCTCCAGAGCCTCTGTACCTCTTCTTCCAGTCTTCTCAACCTGTAACAAATTGGACAACCTCCCAGTTTCCATAGTATACTCATCCAAACAGCGGCCCCGCAACCACTGCACCCCACTATCCTTCCTGTGCCTGCCAGCCTCACTCCATGGTGCCCCCCATTCCATCCACTATTTTGATGTTTCCTGCCACCCTTAGTCTTGCCCCTCCACCCCTCAGTGTGATCCCCTCAGTGATGTCCCCCTAGTGCTCAACAAAGTGAGCATGCAGGGCCAGTTTGTCTGCCTCCAACTGGGTCCTCCACCGGCAGTGCTCCAACATCCAACCCCTAATCTTCATCACCTTGAGGTCCCCATCAAACCAAGGAGAACTAAAGTGAGAAGATTTGGGTCACACTTGGACTGGTGTGAGGGCATCGAGTGCCTTGGGCAATGCCTTATTATAGGCAACAGCTGCCTCACTCGTGCCCTTCACACATGCAGCACCCACACTAGACAGATTGGCAGCTGCCAAAAGTCCCTCTGGGGTCAAACCCCTCAAAGGGCAGTAGATAACCATCTCAACATGGGAAGGCACTTGGGGCTCAAACGAGAACTTCACCATGCAGTGGTCAGACCATACAGCCCAATCAATCCTGAGGTCATCTACCTCAAGCCCCAGTGAGAACACTACGTTCAACATGTGGCCATGGTGATGGGTCATGGAAGTAACTCCTTGTGCCATGCCCAGTGATGACATCAACTGGAAGAGGTTGGAACCCAAACATGAAGATTCGTCATGGACCTAGGTGTTGAAGTCCCCCAGCACTAAACATCTGGGGGACTCGAACACTGCGCCAACAATTAAATCCTCGTCTTCCTGCAGGAAATCTCCCGCCACACTCAAAGGGCAGTAAATCAGGAGAATCCTGCAACCTTCACCCAGACCCCCACATATTGCCACACACTCAAAAGACCTGGTAGCTCCCACTGGGTGCACAGAGAAGCCCAGATTGGATCTAAAACAGATGGTCATTCTCCCACCCCTGTGTTCCTGCTTTGGGCAGTGCACCACAGAGAACCCAGAGAGGATGGCTGCCTCTAAAACGAGGTCCAGCATCATCACCAAATCAGGTCTCCGTGATGCAAGCCAGAACGACAGAGACAATCAAGTCTGCCATAATTGCCTCATTGATCTGGCATTGCAAAGCACTGCCTGAAGGGAACTGGTGGGTGCTGCAGCCCCTCTGGCAATATGCCCACTCAGTCTGGTGGAACCCCTGAGGATGGAAACCAAACACATCTGGCTTCTCTCTAGGTTCTGTCTAAACCCAGTGCATCTCCTGCACCTGACCACCCTAATCGTGCTCACTTCCGCTAGGTCCTCCGCACTCCGCCACGACTGACCACCTCGAGTCCTCAAAATACTAACCTTGCAACAGCATCTCACTGTTGAAGCTGGTACAAGGAGGATGATGAAGGGTCTGAGGTCATGCAGCTAGGAGGCCTCATAGAGCTACACGTGGCAGTCCCTGGTCCTTGCACATCCCGGACAAACAAAGTACTTGCCTCAAATTCTGTCTAAATCCAGTAAAACAGGTTTCACACTAAATTCACTATCAAACTCACACCACAAAATCATCTAATACAAAAAAGCTTTCCTAATCAAACACACTCACACACATTCACCCCACCAGCACCCACAACTTTACCAATAAAGTTATCCCCCACCCACCTCTATAAAACAATTATAGCAGCAGTCTTGTTCACAGGAGAGCAAATAGAGAACAGAGTGCAAAGAATGTCCAAGAGCTCTTTAAGGAGTGATGTCCAAAATTCAGCAGAAAAATAAAGTGTCTAATATGGTCAGCATATTCCTTACAGCACCACTCTTACCCAGAGCGTGGTCATTTGCTCTCACCAATCTAAGTCACACTTTTGCTCTGGGGATAGCAGCGATTGTCTCTTACTCCCAAGATAGGGAGAGAGTGCTGGCTGATAATTTTAATAACTGGGATGAAACAGAAGGGATTTGAGCAGTCCAAAGGCCTGGTCTTTCACTCAAGCCAAGGCCAGCGCCCACTGCAACATAGTTCAAGCACAAAAGGAGCCAACAAACTCACGGGGCCAGAAAGTGAGGAAAGTTAGGCACTCCTCTCACCAGCACCCAAAAGTTCCCGTAATAGATAGCACTTAGGGAAACCCCAATCTGGCTTAGAAGAATGACCATGGGAGATTATCCACCAAGACCCGAAGCAGTAGTTCCTTGGGGCAGTTGTAATTCCCCTTTACTCTGGCTATGCTCCAGCACCCGACACCTGGTTCCACCACAAATCAGATCCTCCTGGCATGGAAACCCGGACCAACTCAGTGGGTTACCCCAGTCCTCAAAGTGTGATAAAAGAGGCAGCCCTGGCAGTCCTACAACGATCTGATTCAATTAGTACTTCAGTACACAGCAAGCCACAACAGCTCAATCAGGCACCCAGCAAAAGTCTCCAGAATGGCACACAATGGCTATGACTGTGGTTATGATTTTTAACTGACTTAATCACAACGACCCTCCCAAAGCATCCCGGACAGGTAAAATCAAGCTGTTTCCTAGCCTCTGAAAACAAGAAAACTAACTCCTATTACTAACTCACTATAAAACCCTTGCTAATGCTAAAAACCCTACCCCTCACACCTCGCCACTAAATATTTCAGCTAATAAATTTAACAGAATCCAGACAAGCATTGTCTCAAGAGTTGGCATGCTACCTAATTTACTCTCCTGTGAAAAATGTGAAAAGGCAGTAAAAGGAGCAATAGAGGAGGATCAAAGCTAGGCTCTGTTCAGAGCATCTGCAAGCAGCAGCCCAGTGTGGCTGCCAGGAGGTACCTCAGTGTTTTACTGTGAACCTCACTCCTGAGACCAGTGGTCACTGGTCAGTACAAAAGTTTACTGTATGTCCTGCACCTGCACTTAAAGTGTATCTGTGGTTTGAACTGTATTTTTATTTGTGCTCCTGTATTTGGTTGTTACCTGATGCTTTGGATCTTGTATCTGTGATCCATGTTTTTTTGCTAACTTTGAAGTGTATCTGTGGTTTGAACTGTGTTTTCATTTTGTACTCTTATATTTTGGTTGTTACTTCTGTTTTGGGCCTTGTAACTATGACCTATGTTTTGCTTACCTGCAAAGTTCTTGTCTTCTGTCATATGTTATCCCTATGTTACCCTTTCCCCGGGTCACACCTGGAAATGAGCCTTGGCTCATTGGTGCTTTTCCCAGTTATCAACTTTTAAATAAATAAATAAATCAGTAGACAGGCACCTTATTCAACACATATAGTATAGCACAGTACCAGAAAGTGCTATGGAACACAATTGTGGTACTTGCTGATAACACAGATAGTGAGCTGACACAGGAGTTAATTGTCATAGCATGATCATCCTTAGCTGCCACTAAATACCATTTCTACACTGCTGTGGACACTAATGACACTACTACTATGGTTTTGGCCCATGCAGTGCCCTTAAGAAGATTTTCCTGGTTAAGAACAACCATCCTTTCCCATGACACTCAGTCCAAAGCCATGGATTTCTGCTTTGAAGGAAATTCACTTTTTGGTGATGAAACAGAGTCATACATGAAAAAGTGGATGAATACAAAACCCCTTACAAGTGTAACGATGAAAAAGAAAATGCCTTTACCTTCTACTGACCTTATGGAAGGGGAGGCAGAGGCAGGGGATACTCTAAGATTGTATAGCCCATATGCCCCTTATGAGTACCAACCACAAATAGGCTACTATAAGGGCAGGGGCAGAAGAGGCAAAAAGCATACTTCCTTTTTTCAGCTCTTCTTGCTCTGATCACTGACGTACTGGAGCTCCATCAGTCAACTCCCTGTCTGGTTCCTCCCAGCCTGAACACCCCCCATGCCTGTGATCTCCACTCTACCATCTCACCAGCAGGAAATACCCTGGTCTTTGCCCCTCTGGGCAGTGCCACTCCTCTGCACTCCAACACATGAATCTAATTTACCTGGCAGGCGACGAGCAGCATGACGAAGAGTGGAATCCAGGAAGGCAGAATCCAGCGGTGGGAGTGGTGGCAGTGGAGCAATGTCTTCTCTCCAGACTTCGGGGTTTTCCTCAGTTTCTGTGGTTGTCCCAAGGAGGTGTGGATGTGCAGTGATGTCAAGTGCAAGGCATGCATGATCCCGAACTTACCTCATAGACATTCACCCATGCCTCCACCCATCTCTAGGTGGCCCTGGCTATTGTACAACAAACCTTCACTTGGTGTCACGGATGCCAGGGAGCCATGACCCATGCTTCCTCAAGAGAGTCGAGCTGTCATCGAACGCTCAATCTTCTGTCCCCTGGCCAACCCTGGGCAACCCAGGCTCACTCCCAACCCTGAGCCTCAGCCCTCTATGCCACCTGGCCAGGCACAAAGCATATTACTGCCACAGCACCGACACCCAAGCCCCATCCAAAGCAAAAGCTCTGACAATTCTGCCCAGGCCATCTAACCATTGCTAGTGGGGGAAAGATTGGCTCACTTCTTACAGGAATTTGTGAAATAACTATAGACAAGTGGGTTCTGGAGGTAGTGGACCAGGATTTGTCTCTGTATTCTAGTTCAAAAAAAATTTCAGAACTGCAGAAACACAAAAGCTTTCCAGATCACTCTTCCATAGAAAGAATTCTGCTGGAACTGGTAATAAAGAAATTGCTACTTGCAAAAGCAGTAGAAAAGGTCCCTGCCTCTGAGTGGGGCAATGGACTATTCTCATGGTACTTCCTGTACCACAAGAAAAATGGGGAATGGCAACTCATTTTAGATTTTGGATATCTGAACAAGCATATTAAAAAAGGAAAATTCAAGATGGTCATACTGAGAACAGTAATACCACCTTTACAATCATGCTACTGTCTGGGATCTCTTGATCTGAAAGATGCTTATTTTCATATCCCAGTCAGGCCATCACTCAGAACATATCTCATGTTCAAGCTAGGGAACTGCCAATACCAGTTAACAGATCTTCCCTTCAGCCTCACTTCAGCACCAAAGGTATGCACAAAGTGCTTGGCTGTGGTTGCAGCACACCTGAGAAGGCGAGGTGTGGTGGTTTCCTTTACATGGTCAACTGGCTAATCTCATGGAAAACAGAACAAGATTCAAGGTGCTCACTTCATACTGTTAAAGCACCTTGGAGAGTCTGGAATTTTTAACAGATCTGCAGGAGTCCCAAGTAGAACCTGTTCAAGTACTGCACTTCATAGGAACAGAGATAAACACCCTTCAGGGTAAATCCTTTCTCCTGCAGGCCAGAGTTGTAGTTTTAATAGCAACATCAGAATCCTTCACTGCAGGTCACCCAAGACCTGAAAGGGGCTTGTTGCAATTGCTAGGGCACATGACTGCATCCACATGTGGTTCCATGGGCCAGATTCCAGTTGAACGATCCAGTATCACTTAACAGAAAATTGAACTCAAATATGGAACCTGTTCTTAAAACTAGTACCAGTGACTAAAACATGGGTAAAATCACTAGAGTGGTGGAAGGAGGAAAGTAACCTCAGAGAGGGCACTCCCTTCCTCCAGCAATCACCAACAAGTATCCTTACTGCATCTGCTTCATTTCTGGGGGTAGGGCACCAACCTGCAACACCTTACAGTAAGTGATAATTGGTGCCTGCTGAAGTCCCTGGAGCACATCAAGCCACTGCCTGGACTGGACGTCAGAGGAAGTGCTGAAGGTATGTAGGGTTTCAAGGAAACCAGGAAAGTTTATTCCTCTAAATGAAAAGATGTTCTTACTTGTGTACACACAGAAGAATGGTCCCAATAGAGGCAGGGTGCCCGTAGTCCTAGAATACCTGGCACACCTACAGTCACTAGGCTTAAAGGCCTTCAACACTAAAGGTGTACTTAGCAGGAGTGTCAACCTATATATCAGCAGGCAAGGGAAAGTTACTGTCCTCCCAACCCATTTTCAAAACTTTTTATAAAAGCCTTACTCATTTGTTCCCACCAGTAAGGGACCAATCCCATCATGGGATTTCACTGTCTGCCCTGCCCAGCTTATGGAGGCTCCATTTGATTCTATGGACACTGCCAAGTTGAAGTATATCACATGGAAAACCATATTCCTGAGTGCTATGACCTCTGTTAGGAAGGTAAGTAAACTGCTAACCCTCTACACACAGCCATATTATGTAATCTTCCACAGGGATAAGGTAGTCCTGAAAACCAACAGGAAATTTCTAACTAAGGTTTTGTTTGAATTCCATCTGAACCAGTCAGTAACACCTCTAGTGTTTATATCCAGAACACTCCACCCCAGGTGAACAAAAATTGTACAACCTTGACTTGAAATGACTTATGGGTATCTACACAGACCAGACAGAAGAAGTCAGATCCCAAAACACTCTCTTTTCCTTTTCACATGTTGCAATGTTGGAAAGGTAAACCAGCAACTAAGAGGTCTGTCTCTTGATGGATAGTCTCTTGCATTCATTTCTGCTGTGAAAAAGCTGTGAAAATGCCACCCTGAAGCTTAAGGGCATACTCCACAAGAGGTAGGTTTGCCTCTGTGGCATCTACGAGGGCATCCCCTCATTAGACATTAGTAAAGCAACTACCTGGACAACAGTGCACACTTTCACAAAACATCACTGCCTGGTCATACAGTCCAGGAGGGATGCGATCTTTGGAACTGCTGTCTTGCAAAACCTTTTACCTAAGTCAGTTCTGAACCCACACTCCCAAGGTATTGCTTCTGAGTCTGCACAGAGTGTAAACATT
This sequence comes from Neoceratodus forsteri, assembly GCA_016271365.2. Classification (NCBI taxonomy): domain Eukaryota; kingdom Metazoa; phylum Chordata; order Ceratodontiformes; family Ceratodontidae; genus Neoceratodus; species Neoceratodus forsteri. The sequence continues at coordinate 651,555,576 of CM028135.1, forward strand.
ACATGAGGAATTCCTGGGGTTAGACAAAAAAAATACTCACCATACTGTAGTAATGTTGTTTCTTCTCAGAAATCCCTCTCTGTGTTTACATTCCCCCACCCTGCCTTCCCTTCCAGAACTTGAAAATAGGTTCTCACAAAAATCAGTTATTTTCATTATGGTTGCATGAGCATTACTATTGCAGTTACTCTACAACTGTAAAGTTTGGTGTTTTTTATGCATTCCTTTGTTTTTTACTCTACATGTCTGCTTCAATTTGATTAGCTCTTTCAAAAAATGTGATAACATTGAAAATATTTTAGTAGCGTTTTGACTAGTTTTAGTAGACACTGCTCCACTCAGGCAATCAAACCAAATCTAATTAATTGCCAGAGTGGAGCTGCAGAATTTGAAAACAGTATTCTAAATTACAGAATTAGAATAAGTTCCATCTCAGGTGGCACCTGTCACTATGGAGATAGATACATCGAGTGTCAACATATTGAGGGATCCCTGAGAAGTAACAACATTACTATGGTGAGTGATTTTTTCTTTTTTTTGAAATTTAATATACTTTATTAAACTTTTCAAAGATAGGGGACATTGGGTAGGTCCGATACATTACTTGATATGTGATAAAGCACAAAGTTAAATACATAGATGGAATAGTGGATTTAGAAATGCTAAAATGATCTAAAACAAAATAAAATCCCTAAAACCCCTTCTACCCCCACCCCAATCCTGATCTACCCAGGCCCCTAGTGCAGCATCTCCAAGAATTATTAAACAAAGTGTATAATTTAAAGGATTGCAGATAAAATCTGAGACAGGAGCATTTCTCTTGGGGTAGAGATCTTCTAAGACACAGATCTAAGACTATAAATATACTAAATTATCACAACTGCTGGAGCTAAGAGAAAAAAGGCAACCAGCATTTCTGGAATTTTAACCAAGCCTCGGTAGACCATACCACCTCTCGTTCCACTGCTACAGCAGTTAAAAATTCATGATACCATTCAGAGATACCATTGTCAGTTATTTCTCCAATGGCACAATATAAATAGCATAGTAACAAGTGCCACCAAAGTCATATAATGTTTGTATTTTATTGGGGATATTAATGAATAATCCCCCAATAAACAGATCTCAGGGGTAAAGTAAGCAGAGAGGGGGATTAAGATTTTCAGTTTAGATTGCACTCTTTGCCATAAACCATTGATCTTTTGACAAATCCACAGCTTGTGAATCATAGATCCATCTTCCTCTCCACATATATCGCACTTAGGGGAGGGTAATTTAGCCATGCGATATAATTTAGATGGGGTTAGATGTAGATTATGCAATACATTAAATTGGAGGAGACTTAGTCAATCTTGTTTAATGTAGCGGTTGACATCAGTCCAAATATTATGCCAGAATTCAGGGGGTTTATCTATAGATAGAGCAGTCTTCCAGTAGAATGCTACTGGGGAGACTGTCTTGTTAACTCGGGAGCCTAATTCTCTGTATAACCCCGAGACTGATTTAGGATGAGAGGCTAGTAGAATCTACTCCTGGAACCAAAGTCCTGCCAGTGAATTCCAAGGAGGGGAGCCAAGAAATTTAATAACTGAGGACCAGATTTGTATCAATTTAAAGATCTCTCTGTGCGACAATACAAATTTAGACTGCAGTTTGATAGGAGAGATTATATGGGTCTCTGAAACAAAATCCTGAAGAACAGCTCCTGTTAATGGTAAGCAAAATGAGGATGGGATTGGTTTCCCCACTATACAAATATTAGGATTGTTAACTAATGGTTAGGAAAGATCTTTAACAGGCTTCAACCCAAACTTCCAACATAGCTGGACATGTGCTTGCAGATTCCACCCAACCGGGGTGTCTTTAAGGTCCCTAGGGAGATCATTTAGGGAGAGATAAGGTACAGCATTTGGGGAGAGATGGTATTCCGTAAAAAGCAATTTCTCAATCCCCTTCCAATCTGGGATGTAATCTGTGTCTGTTTCTGGTTGGTCTCTCTGGAGATAGTTAGAGCAATGAATTGCTAGGTAGTACAAAAAAAGTCTGGAAGTTGCAACCCCCGTACCTTCCTTACTGTAGTCAGTTTAGCATAGGCCTGTCTTGGGGGTTTACTGGCCCATATAAATCTTGTGCATAGGGAATGTAAACCTATGAACCATCTGTTTGGAAGTGGCAAGTTAATCATGGTCAATGGGTGCAAAAGACGAGGAAGTACCACCATTTTCACCACATTAGCTCTCCCCCATAAAATTGTAGGCAAATGTTTTGCCATCGTTGCAAGTCTTCTGACAAATTTTTAATCAAAGGGTCAAGATTAGCTGATTTCATTTTAGATACATCTTTAGTTATTTTAATACCTAAATACATTAATGCATTGGGCTCCCATTTTAATCCCATCTCCAGTACTGAGGATTTTGTGCAAGAAGAGGACATAGAATATGCTAGCATTTTGATTTTGTTTAATTTATAGCCAGAGAAGTAGCTAAAAGTATCAACAATAGCAAGGGCCTCCATTAAGGAAGAAAGCCAGTTAGCTATATGCAGCAACAAGTCATCTGCAAAGACTGGCAGTTTATATTGTTGGTTACCTATTGAAATGCCCTTAACTGTGCCAGCTAGTTTCAACCTGCAAACCAAGGGCTCAGTATAAAGATTAAATAAATATGGGGATATGGGACAGCCTTGCCGACCCGTGTCCCACTAGCTAGTCCAAAAAGATCAGATAGCTCATTGTTGCATGACACTCTGGCAGATGGAAAGGAGTATAGCACCTGAATTGTTTGGATAAAATCATTGGGAAGCCCATATTGCTTTTAAAAACAGAATAAGTATGCCACGCAACTCTATCAAAGGTCTTCTCTGTGTCTAGGGACATCAGGGCTGCTACCAGGTCTGGGTCCCCAGACACAGAGAGTGGGTAAAAAAGCTTCCTGAAATTATCACTTGCATTGCACCCTGAAATAAATCCAGTTTGTTCGGGGTTGATAAGGGTGTCCCAAACTGTTGACAAGCGAGTGGCTAAGATTTTGGCATATAGCTTTACGTTATTATTAATGAGCAATATAGGGTGATAACTTTATGGTTTAAGAGGGTCTTTTCCAGGCTTTGGTATTAAAATAATATGGGTCTCAAACAGAGACTTTTCAGAAGTGGGGGTAGTGGACCAAAAATTAAATAATGAGGTTAACAGGGGGATCAAAATCATTGAGTATGTCTTATAGAACAAGGTTGTGTATCCATCAGGTCCTGGTGCTTTGTCGGGGGTAAAGATATTATAGCCTGGTGAACTTCTTGTTCATTAATAAGACCACTTAGTTTCTATTGGGCATCTGGTGCGAGAAAAGGTAACTGGGCCTGTTCCAAAAATTGAATCATTTGTAAATCAATAGGTGCCATTATATATATAGGAGTGTACAGGGCCTGATAGTATAATCGGAAGATATCTAAAATCTCTTTCGGATTACTGGTGACAAACCCTGTATCTGGGTGCATCAGAGCCAAAATCCACCTAGAAGAACTTTGTTATTTTAAACGTAATACTAATAACTTCCCTGCTTTTTTCCCCTGCCCAATATAAGTAGCCTTCATGCGAGAGGTCGCCTTGTCCACCTTATCCATCAGGTAGATCGAGTACTGAGTGCGAAGCCTTGATAAATTACTACAATCTGCCTCAGGTAGAGATGGGAAAGGGACCATTCAATTAGTCTAATTTCATACTAAGGTTGATTAGAGAGTGAGAAGGCCGAAGCCCATAATGCTCCCCTACTAAACCAGAGAAAAATAGGTCAGCTTGTAACCCGGATTGATTACTGTATCCAATAGATACTTAAATATGCTTTTGGTCTCACTAATGACCACATGAAGTGGCAGTTTGTTCCAAGGACCAAACACTGTGATGGTATAAAAATATTTCTTATGAGTATGGAAAAATGGATTTCTAATCAGTTGCAGAGGATGGCCCCTAATCTCATGTGAACAGTTTTTAAATTACAGGCCCATTTCACACATCAAATATGGATCCTGAATAATGTCATAAAAAGGCATGAGATCACCTCTAAGGCTTCGGGTGGAAAGGGGCATGAGTTTAAGGGAGTCTAGCCTCTCACAGTACGTTACCTTTTCAAACCCTGAAATTCTTTTTCTGAATTTCCTTTGGACATCTTCTAAAAGGTTCCAATTTCTTATAAGGGTTCTAAAGCTGAGAAGCATATTCAAGATGAGGTCTGACATATGCTCTAAACAAAGGCAGCAACACATCTTGATTTCTAGATCTAATATTCTGAAGAATAGACCAGATCACCTTGTTTGATGTATTTATAATATAATGTACATGTCTATTGTGTGATAAATTGTCAGAAATGGTAATTCCCAGATCCTTTTCATCCAATGTTTGCACTAGCATTGCCCCAGCCAATACATATTAGTGGTGCATGTTATTAGGACCCAGGTGCATAACTTTACACTTCAAAAAATGCAATCTCATTCCCCATCTATTCACCCAATCAGTAATATTATCTAGATCGTTCTGAATAATTTGTGCATCAGAAACCGATGCACAAGATCCTCCTATTTTAATATCATCTGCATACTTAGTAGTAATGGATAAACATTTCATTGTCAAATCAGCAATAAACAGTTGAAAGAGACAAGGCCCCAAAACGGATTCTTGTGGTACACCACTTGACAGTGAACAATTATCTGATTTATAACCATTAATCATGACTTGCTGAGTCCTATTACATAACCAATTAGTTATCCATTAAACAGGAAAATAACTAATGTTTTGTTTATGAAGTTTTTTTTATTAAAGCCCAATGTGGCATAACATTGAAGGCCTTACTGAAGTCTATGAAAACGATGTCACAGAGGATTCTCTTATCTAAGAAGGAACTAATATATTCATAAAAACACATCAAGTTGGTAATACAACTCCAACCACTTCTAAAACCATGTTGCTCAGAATTACAGTTATTAAGAATTCGTGTAATCATGTGTTTATTAAGACTTTCAAGAATCTTGCAAACTGAAGATGTCAAACTTATGGGGTGATAGTTTTCCCGAATGTTCTTTGGCCCTTGTTTTGTAAATGGGAATGATGTTGGCTTCTTTCCAATCTTGTGGGACAAAGCCTTCGGTAAGAAAATAATCAAACATTATTTTTATTGGTTCTGCTAGAATGTCTGCCAGTAGAAACAATAAATAGCCTGGTATATTATCAGGACCTGGGCTGTATTTACCTTTTTGAGCCAAAAGTTTATTGTAAATTTCATCCTTAGACAAAGTAATGGTTACATCACTACTAGTGTTAAGTGGATTCAGAGTAAAGTTATCACCAGGTTTATCAGTGAACATTTTACAAAATTCAGTATTGAGCAAGTCCGCCATAGCTTTTGAATCATGAATAAGGCTGTTGTTGTGTAGTAGGGGCTCTACTTGACATTTTGTTTTTTTTAAGGAATTTATGTAAGAATAAAATTCTTTACTGTTAGTATTTTTTGCATTTTTTACTAGATTATATTCCCACCTGGATTTTACATTTCTACTCATACTTTTGCATTTTTTTTGGAATACATTTATAGTACTCCCAGAACAGTGGAGACCTGTTTTTTTGAGAAGCATTATATTTTTCTTCTTAAATGATAGATACTTTTCTTAAATGTTTCCCAACAACATTGGTGAGAGGAATGTAATAGTACTGCCTCTCAATTTACATATTTGACTGCATGCCTTATATCAAGTAGGTTGGCATTATTATATAAGTATATGATTGTTGAGTTAGGGTTATAAACATTAACTTTTTTAATACTGAATGTAATGGTGTTGTGACCACTGTTTCCTATGGGGTCACTGATTTTGAGGTAATCAATTATTAAATCATCATCTGGTAAAATAAGATCTAATACATTGTCACCTCTTGTTGGAGCCAGCACACCGTGTTTTAGTCCCAATTGGGAACATGAGTTTAATAATTTTCCCCCAGGCTGCTATTTGCTGTACAATTAGACCAATCGATGTCACCCAAATTAAAATCCCCAGTGATAAGAGTGTTACCCAAAGCCTTTGCCATTTCTATTTCACACAAAATAGCTTCTAAAATGTCCACCGTTGAATTTGGTGGGTGATAACAAGAGCCAATAATTAGAACGTCAGATGCTGAAAGAATCACCTTTACCCAGATGGTTTCAGTTTGAGTGTTATGACTTTTTATGTCATTTGAAATATCAATTGAATTTAAACTGCTGTTAATATACAGGGCAACACTGCCACCTTTCCTATTCTGTCTATTGAGTTCATGTAAAGAGAAACCAGGCATATAGTATCCCATGATGATTTATCTCCCCAGGTTTCACATATCGAAATGACATCAGTTTTCTGTTGATGAATGCTGCACTTTAATTCAACTAATTTGTAATTCAAACATCTTGCATTAAAACTAATACAATGTAACTGGTGATGTATATCAGTACTTTTAGAGACCGGTTTATGCAATGAGGTACCTAAAGACCCCCTCCACTAATTAGTTTAAATGATTGTTGATGACAGATAACAACTGTTTCCCTAAAATAGCATTACCCCGTTTGTTCAGGTGCACACCATCAGGGCAATATAACTCATTGTGTGAATCAAACTCTTCCCATTGTGTGATACAGGTTAAATCTTGGTGTAAACACCATTTTCGAAGCTATTCATTTATGGCTTTTATTTTCCTGTTAAGGAATGGTGAAAAACAAGAGATAGGTAAAATTTCGGGCAGGCACACATCACAACCAAGATCAGTCATAGAAACATAGAAACATAGACTTTGATGGCAGATAAGGACTGCTTGGCCCACTTAGTCTGCCCATTTCTCTTCCTAGAGGATTAGCTGCAGATCCTATTTAACCAACAGCTTATTTCTTCCTACCCCCCACAAAAGATGCCTTATGTCTGTCTCATGCATTCTTGAATTCTCCCACAGTTTTAGACCCCACAACCTCCTCAGGAAGGCTGTTCCATGCATCCACCACCCTCTCTGTGAAAAAATACTTCCTCACATTGCCCCTGAGCCGTCCCCCCTCTATCTTCAAATTGTGTTCTCTTGTTCTTGCACAACTCTTTTTCTGAAAGATGCTACCCTCTTGAACTTTGTTGATTCCACTGAGGTACTTAAACATTTCTGTCATGTCCCCCCTCTCCCTCCTTTCCTCAAGGGTATACATATTAAGCTCCTTTAGTCTCTCCTTGTATGGCTTCTCTTGCAGACCCTGCACCATTTTAGTTGCCGTCCTCTGAACTTCCTCCATCCTGTCTATGTCCTTGCAGAGATGGGGTCTCCAGAACTGGATGCAGTACTCCAGTTGGGGGTCTCACCAACTGTCTTTACAGGGGTATAACAACTTCCTGTTTTCTGCTGGTGATACCTCTCCCTATACATCCCAGTATCTCTCCAGCCCTCCCTTCCTACCGCCTTAACACATTGCTTGCAAAACTTAAGGTCATCTGATATGATTACCCCCAGGTCCCTTTCCATTTTTGTTGTTGTTACTACCTCCCCCCCATTGTGTAATCTTCCCCTTGGATTTTGTTTCCCAGGTGCATCACTTTGCACTTCTTTGCATTGAATCCAAGCTGCCATACTTCTGACCATTCCTTCAACCTTGCCAAGTCCCTTCTCATCCTTTCCATGCCTCCTTGTGTATCAACCCTGTGGCAGATCTTTGTGCCATCTGCAAAGAGGCATACTTTTCCTTCCAGTCCCTCTGCAATGTCACTTATAAAGACATTAAAAAGGACTGGACCCAGTACTGAACCCTGTGGTACCCCACTAGCAACCCCTCTTTCTTCAGAGTGGACTTCATTTACAATTACCTTCTGTGTCCTGTTGTTGAGCCAATGTTTTAGCCAGGCTTCCATCCTGGGACCCACTCCCAGGCTGGTTAATTTGACTACTAATCTTTTGTGTGGGACTGTGTCAGATGCCTTGCTAAAGTCTAGGTAGGCCATGTCCACAGCCCCTCCCTGGTCTACAACTTTGGTCACCCAGTCAAAGAACTCAATTAGATTCATTTGACATGACCTTCCCATTATGAACCCATGCTGCCTTGGGTCCTGTGCCCCACTGGCCTCTAGATACTCAACAATTCTTTCCTTCAGAAGTGATTCCATCACTTTCCCTACCACAGAGGTCAGGTTGACAGGTCTGTAGTTTCCTGCCTCTGTCTCGGTCCCACTTTTGTGAAGGGGAATCACATCAGCCTTCTTCCAGTCCTCAGGTATCACACCATCCTCCCATGATTTGTTAAAAAGGGTAGTCAGTGGTGTCACTAGTTCTCTGCTTAATTCTTTTAGAATTCTGGGGTGAATTCCATCTGGCCCCATTGCTTTAGCCACCTTCAGTTTTAGGAGTTCTTTCAGAACCCTTTCTTCTGTGAAAGGACTGGGATCAACCCCCCTCTCCAGAGTGCTTCTGTTAATTGGATTAGGCACCTCCTCCACTTCCTCTTTTGTGAATACTGAACAGAAGTATTAATTTAGTATCCCTGCTTTTTCACTTTCACTCTCTGCTCACACACCATCCATTCTGTTCAGCCTCACTATCCCGCCCTTTGTCTTTCTAAGCTCCCTGATATACCTATAAAAGGTTTTATCCCCCTTCTTAACCAAGTTAGCTATCTTTTCCTCAGTTTGTGCCTTTGCTATTCTGACTACCCTCCCTGCTTCCTTCTGCCTTAACTGGCACAGTTCTCTGTCCTGCTCCTTCTGTGTTTCCTTATACTTCCTAAATGCTGTCTTTTTCTCCCTAACTTTCACCGCCACCTCTTTTGAGAACCATAGTGGCTTTTTCTTTCATTTTGATTTATTTATTTGCTTCACACAATTTATTAGTTAAAGCAATGAAGTCCCTTTTAATTACTTGAATTGCATCATGAAGAATGTTATTTGCTCTGACATGCATCATAACAATGGGATTAGTACCAAAATCTTTCAAAATGTTGTTCATCATTCTGGTAAAATCTGACATTTTTTCACCTCTAAAACTTGAGCAAGTCCTATTAACTTTATTAACATTACATACTGCCCGATCCAAATGTTTGGTAAGGGAATTATCCAATACATAAATTTGTCGTGTGCCTGAATGCAATGGTCTGGTACTGCTAAAGGTAGCTTGTTCTGGTTCATCTAACTGAAAATCAATAAGGGGTAATTCTCTTGAGTTAAAATCAATAGGGCTCTGTGTTGCAAGAGTGGGGCTTAGAGTACTTTGATTCCCCAATCCAAGGGACTCACTACCCACATTAACTTCATCTGAGTTAATATCAGCACAATCTGTGGGGAGTGTAATAAGAGGATCAAATCTGTTGTGAATCCCAGTACCCTGCACTCTGTGCCAGCAAGCATCACTATGAAGGTCATCCTCAGAATCTCCTTCTTCCTTCCTTGCTCTTTTTCTGGGGTTTGTCCTCCAATGAAGGGGGAACAGTCTGTTGCAACACAGTAATACTCCCCATTAAATTAACATCAGAGCTACTAACAGGATAATTTGGAACACTATTTCCATTTTGAATGTGATTGGAGTCTACAGATAACACAACAGTAGAAGATTGTAATCATTTGTACTTTTCGGTTTGACTCTGTTCTAGCACAGCTAGACGGGAACTAAAGCAGTCCACAGTTATGTTGTAACTCTTTTATTTCCATACATTTTCCACAAGTGTAGGGTTGTGTAGGGAGGTCACTTGGTGTTATTAAGTACATTTGGCATGCTATACATTGCAGTCCAATATTGCCTGTCAAAGTAATAATGATAGAATGACTACTTGCTGCCATTTTAAAGCACACTAAGAAACCCTTCTGCTAATGTTGTAAAAGTGTATTCTACTGAGTTAGTTACTGACAGGACTATGCGATACTCCGATGAACACAGTAACCTCCCCTGTACCCTCGTGACTCTCTGGACACTCTAGACACTTGCAGACATGCGTGTTTTAGTGTGTGTCTCTGCACACAGAGCTGTGCACTCACACCGCTCGTACTCGCACCACTCGCAGAGGGGCGAGATATATGTTCCAGGTGACCCAGAAGTGGAATAGTGGGTCCTGATCCTATCGCATTTAAAGGTACAAGTTCCACAGTTTAAATAAGGTCTGTGATAGTTTACAGCATAAAAACAAAGACAATCAGTCCCCCAAATCCAGTAGCAGTAAAAACTTCTTTGCTACAGCCAAATTGTAATCCTCCCTGATCGCTGCTAAGACTACTAGCTCTGCAGCACTTAGTGGTTCAGTTATGTGCAAAAGGCTATGCCTAAAACGAGTGCTTTTTCTTGGCAAACACCTCTGCCTCTGATCTGTCTCACACCCTTAAGGAGTGTCACACAGCATGGGGGTCAGAAACTTAATGCAAGCCAGCAAACAACGCTCACAGAGGGGTGAGATATATGTCCCAGGTGACCTGGAAGTGGAATAGCGGGTCCCAATCCTATCACACTTAAAAGTACAAGTTCCACAGTTTAAATAAGGTCTGTGGTAGTTTACAGCATAAAAACACAGACAACTCAGTCCCCCAAATCCAGTAGCAGTAAAAACTGCTTTGCTACAGTACAGCTAAATTGTAGTCCTCCCTGATTGCTGCTAAGACTACTAGCTCTGCAGCACTTCCTGGTTCAGCCAAGAGCAAAAGGCTATGCCTAAAATGAGCACCTTTTCTTGGCAAACATCTCTGCCTCCGATCTGTCTCACACCCTCTAGGAGTGTCACACAGCGTGGGGAGTCAGAAACTTAATGCAAGCCAAGTATAGACTTGAGACTGGGCTGTCTTTTTGCGATGAGTAGCTAAACAGATAAATTGTCCCCTCCAGGTGGATTTCAACGCTGCCCAGAGTACATCAATACTCGAAATAGAATTAAAATTTAGTTCAATAATCTGTTACAAAATCGGTCAACTAAGTTTTTAACCTTAAGGAGAAGGTTATTTAGGGAACAAGTGTGGGAGCAGGGTGTCATCTGGGGGAAATCCAGAACTAACTTGACAAGGGAGTGATCAGAGATCACTCTAGAATGTATGGTGCAATCTCCGACCCAAGATAACTTTGTCTTATTAATAAGAAAATAGTCCAGCCTGGAAAAGACCTTGTGTGGGATTGAGTATGGGATTGAGTGAAATGCAAAATCAGTGGTAGTTGGATTAAGTACCCTCCAAGGGTCAACTAACCCTATAGTATCAACAAAATCTCTCAAAGCTCTTTGAGCAGGAGAGAGGCCTGCTGCTGTCCTGTAGGATCTATCTAAATCATTTGCAAAAACTAAATTAAAGTTACCTCCCACAAAACAGGGTAAACATGCTAGGGGTGCCAAGATTGATGCCAATTTTATGCAAGAAGCAGTGGAGTCTACATTTGGGCCATAGACAGTACCCAAAAATCAATTCGACATTACCAAGAACACCCCAGAGAAACAAAAGCCTCCCTTCTGGATCTTTTAACTCTTTATTGCATTGGAATAGGATAGATTTAGTAATTAAAATGGCCACCCCTCACTTTCTTCGACTTTTCCCAGCACCATAAGCCTGTCTGACCCACATTTTCTTAAATAATGAAATTTGGGACTCAGGAAGAGAGTGATTTTTTTTCTTCCTTCCAGTGGGGGCCAGTTTAATGTAGCAAGAGCCCTGCAATGATGTTCCTGTCGCTGATACTAGCAGCAAAGGAAGAGATATAGGGATAAGAAAACTTCAGCTTGGAAAGTTTGGAATCGTTAGTTGAAAATTGATGACCAACAAAGGCACACTGAGCTGAAGCTCACTTACATAGCATAGACAAAGTTCACAGTTACAGTAAAGTGCAATCAGAAAACACAATTGATACAGGAGTTAATGCAAAATGAGCAATCAAGATGAAAAGGAACAATTACATATTTTAGCCACACCTATGCTGGGGTAGGATGGCAATTGCATGAGAAACTATGAAGGAGAGGAACACAAGAGTAGGTGGGATGGGAAGGATTTTCAGCTGATCAGTGACAGTAGCAACACTCTATAGGTAATGGCAGGAATGAGGATGCTGTTAGCAATGGATAACCTGGCTCGATAATCTGGCCTCCTTGGTGATGTTGGGGTACAGCCTATACAGCAGGCCCAGTTTCTGATTTAGGTTTTGACAACACCTTCAATATGTGACTTGAGGGAAAGCTCCTGATCCACCTGAATTCCAAAGCATTTAACTGTGTACACCATTTCAATACATGCACCTGATGCAGTGCGGATGTTGAGTAGGTTTTGTCTGCCAGGACCCAGTCTACAAGATGCAAAGAGCATAGCCTTAGTTTTTAAAGTATTCAGTATCAGTAAATTGGACTTAGACCAGGATTCCACAGTTTTAAAATTCCCCTGAAGACCAGATTGAACCAGAAGCGGGTTGGAATCAGATGTATACATCATCAGCATACAGCATGAAATTTGCAGCAAAACTTTTTTTTGGGAAGATCATTAATAAACAGTGAGAACAATATGGGGCCCCAAAATTGATCTTTGTGGTACACCAGTCATTAAACACCTCAGGGAGGACCTGATATCCCCCATTTCTCAAGTTGCTTTCACCCATACAGTAATTTTTGAACCATAGACAAGAGTGGTGGTCAAAGTAAAAGTCCCTTCAAATCAAATCAAATCAAATCATAATTTATTTATATTGCGCTTTTCAAATACCAAAGCGCAAGTACATAAAACATAACATCAATAATAAATAGGAATTCAAATTAAATACAGTTCAGAAACACAGCAAAATATGAACTAATCAAAAGCCGATATAAACAAAAAGCTCTTCAAAAAGGCCTTAAAAGATTCTGTGGACAGGCACTCCCTAATCTGATGAGGTAGAGAATTCCATAGGGTTGGAGCTACAAAAGAAAAGGCCCTGGCCCAAGAAGATTGAAGACAAACCCTGGGAATCTCTAGCAATCCCTCGTCGGTGTAACGGAGTGAGCAGGAAGGGAGGTAGGGCCAAAGGAGATCTTGAAAGTAGCCTGGTCCCTGTCTGTGTAGGGTCTTATAGGTCAGCAATGCGACCTTGAAGGTAATCCTCCAATGCACCAGCAGCCAGTGCAGTTCACGTAGAACAGGCGTGATATGGCAAGCTCTTGGTAGCCCAGTCAACAACCTGGCTGCAGTGTTCTGCACCAGCTGCAAGTGGCGGAGGTCTACCCCCGGTAACCCTAGATATAGAGCATTACAGTAATCTAGACACGAGGAAACGAAGGTGTGAACCAATACAGGATGGTCATCATGTGGGACAAGATGCTTTATCCGAGCTATATTCCTCAGATTGTAAAATGAGGACTTGACAATGGCTGACACCTGAGACTTAAGTGTCAGTTCAGAAGTATTACACCCAGATTTTGCACCCGTTCAGAAGGTCTCAACTGTTTCCCCCTAGAACAAGGCCAGAGGGGAATCCAGGAGTCAACTTCTCTATGCTGTGATCAGGGTCCACCACCAAGTCTTATTTGGATTTAGCCTCAACCAGTTGGCACTCATCCAGTCCTGTATCTCAGTGAGGCAGTTGTTAAAGACCGTAAGTACGTCATTCTGTTCGGGCACAAAGGACATACAGAGCTGAGTGTCATCTACATAGCAGTGAAAACTCGGCTCATAACGCCTAATAATGTCTCCCAATGGTAGCATATACACTGTGAACAGCATGGGAGAGAGCACAGAACCATGCGGCACTCCACAGGGCAGCACAAAGGGAGCAGAGGAAAAAATTCCTGATGCTTCCCTCTGAGATCTGCCCATGAGAAAAGAGTGAAACCATCTGAAGACTGTCCCAGACAGTCCACAGATAAGCTGCAGATGTTCCAACAATATCCCATGGTCCATGGTGTCAAATGCAGCAGAGAGATCAAGGAGAACCAAGATTGAATGGCGCCTCTGATCTCTCGCAATTAAGAGGTCATTAGGTACCGAACCAACACCGTCTCAATACTATGCCTCTTCCTGAAACCAGACTGGAGAGGATCATAGATTCCATGGGTAGTAAGAAGGTCATCGAGCTGTAGCCCGACTACTTTCTAAATGACCTTACCCAAAAAGGGCAGGCTAGAGATCAGTCTGTAGTTTGTGAGAAAGTCTGGGTCAAGAGAAGGTTTCTTTAAGAGGGATGTCACAACCACCTCTTTCAAGGACTCCAGGAACACCCTCGATCCAATGAGCACCAGACTATCTCAGCAAGGACTGGCCCGATCACCTCCACGCAACCCATAAGAAGGCACGTGGGGCCAGGATCCAAACTACAGCAAGTCGTCCGCAAGCTCTGGACGATCTTCATGACATCCATGATCACCGGCTGGTCAGAGTCTGTCCAAACAGACTGAGGGCCTGTAACCACACATTGATCGCTGCCATGCTCATTTGTGTGCGTTGTGCAGTTGTCTGACCTGATCATTGACACCTTATCATCAAAGAACCGAGCAAACTCATCACTCTCTAATTGTGAAAAAGCTCTACAGCCCTGCATGCAGGCTGGATTGCACAGTCTATCTAATGTCCAAAAGAGCAGAGCTGGTCGATTCCTTGATGCAGTTATCTCCCTGGAGAGGAACTCTGCCTTCTTACAGGAGATTTCTGATTGATAGTCCGAATAATGGGCGATCAATCTAAGCCTGTCACTTTCAAGGCTGCACCTCCGCCAACAACATTCCAATCTTCGCCCCACTCTCCTCAGCTCCCTCAATGTCCCATCAAACCAAGAGGACCGAGGGCAGAGGGAGAGGGGCGAATGCAGACAGGAGCTATGGAATCCAGAGCCTTCAGCACCATATTATTATAGTGCACTACTAAGGAATCTGGTTCCAAGCACTCCACAGGCCAACCTGATAGATCCAGCACTGCCATCAGACCTTCGGGGGTAATGCCCCTTAAAGGGCGGTACTGGATCATCTCCACATGGGTAGGTCTCATGGGGGGGCCATAAAATTGAACCTTATGGAGTGATGGTCAGACCACCCAACTGGTTCCACCACCAGTCCAGTGATCTCCATCCCCAAGGTAAACACCAGATCCAATGAGTGACCTTGAATATGGGTAGCAGCGGCAACAACCTGTGTGCAGCCCAACAAATTCATAAGTTGGAAGAAGTCTTGACCAAAATGTGAGAGTTCATCATCGACCCAGGCATTGAAGTCCCCCAGGACCAACCACCTGGAGGGCTCCAACACCAGGTCAACAATGAAGTCTGCTACTTCCTGCAGAAAATCTTTCTCGTCACTGGGTGGATGGTAGACAAGCAGAATTCTGCAGCCCACACCTGCTCCCACAATACACTCAAAGGATCTAGGGGATACCATTGGAACCTCCACAAGGTCCAATTCTGATCTAAAACAGATAGCGACCCCCCTTCCGTGATCCAATCTCGGGCGGTGTATCACCGAGTACCCAGCTGGAATAGCAGACGCCAAAATGGGGTCAGCATTCTCATCCAGCCAGGTCTCAGTGATGCAAGTCAGGTCAGATGACTCAACAAAGATCAGCAGTAACTGCTGTCTTGTTTTTTATAGACCTGGCATTGCATAACACTGCCCGGGTTGGATGAGAAGCATTGGAGGAGCGGACGACTTGCCCACCATCAGTGGAGCCCTTGGGTATGGGAACCAGGTATCGTTGACCCCTATCCTTGACCCATTTCACCCCAGGGTGTCTCCTTAACCCCACCACTCCAACCGCTCACTCCGCTCCTCCCTCCCAGCTGAAGCACCCGCCTCCCCCTCCACTTCATCCGAGCAATCCCCAGGGGCCGGCAACACCGATAGACATTAGGCTGCAATAGGGGGCTGTTGAAGGGGCGCAGGTCCCTCAGTCTGGAGGGGGAACAGTGCCTGCCCACAGAAACTCGGCCCCAGCACACGCTGTCAGAAAATTCCTAGAACCAATCATCAGGAACTAGACACAACTTAAACACTATAACTTATAACTAATAGCTAACACAATGTAAAAGAAATAAAAAACAAATGAATAAAAGTAAAAAAAAAATAAACAACTCCCTCTACTCTCACTAGAGGGAAAATCCCAATCCCACCCAATCAAAAACCCCTTAATAAAATCAAACCACAAAAATACTCCTAATAAATCCTAAAAAAGAAATTTTTGTAGAAAAAAAGGAGGCCAGGTACCTGGACAGAGAGTTTGTTTGTGAGGCAGCACAGAGTACAGTCAAACTAAACATAACACAAACAGATCTTCAGTCCCCAGGTCCTCTCACGACCAGGTCATGACCAGGTCATGGTTCACAAGGTCAAATGCCTCAGTGAGATCCACAAAAACAGCACATGTGGGCTGCCTAACCTCTATAGCAGTAAAGAGATCAGATGTGAGACAAACAAGGGCAGTGTCAGTGTCATGCTGTTTCCTGAAGTTGTGCTGGACCTCTGTTCTGACAGTGTGCATCGCTAGCAACTTCCGCAGCTGATTCTATATCAGTCTTTTCTGGATCTTGGCTAGGGTAAAAAGCAATGATATGGGCTATAGTTTTCATTGAGTTCCTTTGCCTCCCTTTGTGTACCTGGACAACATGTACAGTTTTCAAGATATCGGGTACGTCCCCCTGCAGGGTGGACATACTGAATATTGATGCAATAAGACCAGCAAGGACTGGTGCACAAGCCTAAGAAGCATGGGTTCCAGATTATCATGGCACTGTCTTACTCATATTTTCAATGTATGGAACAAATATATAGGCACTGTCCAGGGTATGTCCTAAATATTTGAAAACAGGGACGTGTATGGTGCTCTATCAGGTGTTACTAATTGATAGAGATGGAGAGGCATATATCTCTTGCTGATAGTAAAATAACATCTATTTAGTCTTGGTAGCACTGAGTACTAATTTGCAAACTATCGAAATCAAGTTGCAATGCTGAATTTAAATCCACAATACTCAAATCAGATAAATAACTGCATCATCAGAGTACAGCAGATTAATTCTGCTGCATGCAGAAGGGAGCGTATTTAAACATAAACAAAACAGAGCCAGCCCAGTGGTGCAGAGGGTTGAGGCATCATGCCTTACCTTACATCATGCCAGTGACCTGGGTTCAGGAACAACCTTGGGTTATCGAGGAGTTGGAAGAGGAGGGCAGAACAGGATTGAGCAGCCTACTAGCAGCTCTCCTCTCCCAGGGAGATTGTCACCCCCATAGTTCTGCTGCCACTGGGTGGAGGTCTGATGGCAGTGTAGGTGAGAGGGGTGGCAAGTAGGGAGGGCATCTTGAAGTGCAGCATGCGTGTGCCTCCACATGTGTACGCATACCTGAGATGGGGGGGTGGGCATAAACTGGGGAAAAACACTATAAAAAAATATAAATTTAAAAAAAATTAACAAAACAGTAAAGACTCAAAATAGACCACAGGGAACACCTGAGGAAACTGAAATCAAAGGTGAAATTATATAAATTTTAGTATTTGGGGTTTTAATAGACAACTAATCTTGAAACAAACAAACAAAATGCTTCTTTAAAGAACAACTACAGAGCAACCAGACATGAGTCCACAGTAAAGAAGAATCCAGTTCTGCTCCACTGAGTTTAGATAAATATCTTCATTTATTGCTTCACACAACAAAAAGGCCCTTCAAGGGCTAGAGAATGACTGATTGTTCTCATATCGTTTTGAATGTCACAGAGCACCTCAGGTCACCTTGGTGTGGCTCTTTCTTTGCCATCATTAGAAATACCTTGTTGGAGCAGAGGCCAGTAATAGCTGACAGTTCACAAGATCAAAAGCCTTGGTGAGGTCCACAAAGATGGCCATAGTGTAAAGATCGATACCAAGGGCATCCTGGACCACGTGCATCAACCCTACCAAGGCCATCAAAGTACTGTAGCTTTGTTGAAAGCCATGTTGTGCTGAGGTTAATTCATCATTCTCAATCAGGTGACCTAGTGGCTGGTTGAACCCAGTGGATTCAAATACTTTGGCAAGGGGCTACCAAAGACAAAGAGGACATTAGGTTTGCATTTTGGATCTGTCACCTGATGTTGTAGGATTATGTCTGGTGGTTTGCAGAGTTCTAACCCAGAGCAATCATCGTTGTTGGTGGCTCACTAGCACCCCCATAATGCATTGCTTTGAAAGATACAGTAATTAGTGTAGACCTCTACTTAAGAATGTTAATGCGTTTACATTTTTCAAACTTTTGCTTCAAATACAATATTTCTAACTAGGTCTTCCCGCTATAATTTATTTATTTATTTTAATTCCTTTCTTTCTTTCTTTCTTTCTTTCTTTCTTTCTCTCTCTCTCTCTCCTGATAGGCTCACCGGGATCAAAATCCTCTTTACAGGAGCAACCAAGACAATGTTAGCACTCTATTTTTACGAACATAAGGATAAATTATTTTCAAAATACACTTTATGACATAATTTCTTTTGGGGCCCACACCCAATGAAATTATGGACTGACTAATTTAACAGGCATGCACTATGAATATATAAATCCATAAATGCATTTGATAATTTAATTTCCATTTTTTGGTACATAATCTGATAGGACTTGGATGACGGCACTTTACCTTGTGTTCACTTGCATGTTTATATGGGACACAGCTGATGGTTATGAAAATAACAACTGATGAGATACCAGCTTGTCTTCTCATGAAATATCACTTGGAGACGTGACATTACAGTTGTACCCTGATCACGCCAGTAGGTAAAAGGGAAGAAAAGTAGACAAACCAGTTTCAGAATACTGTGCTCCTGCAGATACACTGTAGTATTTCAACTAGGAATCTAGAATGACATGACACTAGTTCAAAAGCCAAGGTTATGTACTGTGAAGGCAACAGGAAGTCTTTAAATGCATTTGTAAACAATAAGTCTGAACTTGTGCCCTCTTGTAAAACCAGGCTATGCATGTACAGTAAATGTGGCTGTTGCAGTATTTTGTTAAATAAATAAAAATATGGTGCTTGCATAAGTCACCTTCCCTAGTCTAGGGGAATTTTGAGTGATGATGGCTCTTGAGGAGGGAAGGAACACTACATGTAAATTTACATTTTATAGTTGGAAACTTGGTTTCTTGGTAGTGGACAGTACAGTAATGTGGTGATTAACCGGTCACAGTTAGTTATGATAACAGTAATGAAAGTTAGTGTCTACACCATCTACAGCATTTAGATCTTCCTTTATTAAAGACATGGATGACAGCAGGTATAAACCATTGCAGACACCGAGATCCAAACTTTGGAGCATTTGATAACAAAGTCACAAGCATTAATGTTTTCATCACTCCTCCAAGGAAGATGAAAATGACTGCAGCTGGTAGATGGGTTGTAACTCCAAGCAAAATACTAGAAATGCAAAAACTGATGGCAGATAAGGGCTGCTTGGCTCATCCAATTTGCCCTTTCTGCATTGTGCTGCTTTCTCTGTAGACCCTTCTAGATCTACATCACTTTTTCTTCTACCCCTTTCCTACCCCTTATGATTCCCTCGTGCCTGTCCCAGGCTTTTTTGAATCCCACTACTGTTTTTGCCCCATTAAATCCATTGGAAGACTGTTCCAGGCATCCACCACCCTTTCTGTGAAGAAGTATTTCCTCACATCTCTCCTGAACCTGTACCACTCCAGCTTCATATCATGACCCCTTGTTCTAGAGCACCATTTTCTCTGAAAAATACCTCCCACCTGTACCTTATTCACGCTGTAAAGTATTTAAAGGTCTGGATCATATCCCTCCTCCCTTGTCTCCTCTAGGGTATACATGTTTATTCCTTTCACCTCTCCTCATAGGGCATTTGATGCAAACCGTCTATCATCTTGGTAGCCCTCTTCTGGACCACCACTATTTTATGTCTTTCCTGAGATGTGGTCTCCAAAACTGTACACAGTATTCCAGGTAGAGTCTTACCAATGACCTGTATAGGGCAACACCACTTCCCGCTTCCTGCTGGTGATACTCCTACCTATACACCCCAGCATCCCACTAGCTCTCCTGATCACTTTGTCACATTGTCATACCACCTTCATGTCATCCGATATGATTACTCCCAGGTCCCTTTCCTGCTTGGTCATTGCAAGTGTCTTTCCCCCTATTTTGTACTGCACCCCCAGATTTCTGTGACTCAAGTGTGTTATTTTGCACTTCTTGGCATTAAATCTTAACTGTCAAATTTTTGACCACTCCTCTAGCCATTTTAATTCTCTTTCCATCCATTGCACATCCACCCCTGGAGTGTCCACTCTGTTGCAGATCTTGGTGTCATCCACAAAGAGACAGACCTTTCCTTCCAGTTCCTCCACTATGTCGCTAATGAAGACATTAAAGAGGACAAGCTCCAGTACTGACCCCTGAGGTACCCCTCTGGTCACCCTCCCCTCCTTGGATCAAACTCCATTTACCACCACCTTCTGCTTCTTATCCCCTAACCAGTTTCTTACCCAGGTTACCACTTTATTGGCCACCACCATGCTGCCCAACTTGTTTACCAGCCTCCTATATGGAACAGTGTCAAAGGCCTTGCTGAAGTCCAGATGGGCCAAGTCCACCCCCCCCGATCCAACACCTCGGTTACCCAGTCAAAAAAATCTACTAGATTTGTTTGGCATGATCTCCCCTCGGTGAAGCCATGCTGCCTCAGGTCTTGCAGTCTGTTGGATTCTATGTGTTCCACCATTCTTTCCCTTAATAGTGTTTCCATCAATTTCCCTATTACAGAAATCAGGTTGACAGGCCTATGATTTCCTGCCTCCTTGTGGCTGCCACTCTTGTGAAGTGGGCCCACGTCTGCTCTTCTCCAGTCCTCCAGGACCACGCCAGTCTCCAGTGAACTGTTAAACAAGTCTGCCGGGGAGCAGCTTGCACCATCCTAAGTTCCTTCAGCACTCTTTGAAGCACCTCATCTGGCCCCATGTCTTTGTCCAACCTGCTTTACGGACACTCTCCTCAGGAAAGGGACCAATGTCCACATCCCTCCCCTCAAAGCTTTTGGTACTTATTTGTGGTGCCTCTCCTTCCCCTTCTACTGCAAACACTGAGCTGAAGTATTTGTTTAAAATGTTTGCCTTTTCTTGGTCCTCCTCTGTGCAGCCCCTCCTCCTTTTTTAACTGTACAATCATTTCCTCTGTCTTCCTTTTCTCGCACATATACCTGAAAAATATCTTGTCCCCCTTCAACGCTGTCTGGGATATTCCTTCCTCAGCTTACGCCTTTACACTCGTTATTGCTTTGCCTCCCTCCCTCCATTTCCTCAGATTTTCTCCCTGTCCTCCTGTCTTTGATCTCCTTATACTTTCTGAGTGTCACTGTTTTTGGCCTTACCTTTTCTGCCACTTTCCTCAAGAACCGTGATAGTCTCCTTCTCCTTCTGCTTTTGCTTGCTTGCTTGATGTACGGTTTTGTTGCTCTTACTACGCCCTCTTCTAAACTGGGCCATTTGCCCTCCACTTCACCCAGGACATCTCCCCTCAGAATGCTCTCTCAGATGCACTCCCCACCCCGCTAAAGTCAACCCTTCTTAAATCCAGGACCCACACCCTTATGTGGTTGGATTCCACAGCTATTCATACATTAAACCACACTGTGCAATGGTCAGTGGTCCCCATATGACTTCCTACCCTGATGTCTGACCCACTGTCACTGTTATTAAGCAGCAGGTCCAGTATTGCCTCCCCCAAGTGGGTTCACTGACCAACTGCCTGAAGAATGCCCCCTGCAGGGAGTCCAGGATGTCTCTACTTGTAGCTGATGCTGTAACAAACAAAATCTAGCACTCACCACCTCTGTGCTTCCTCCTTCTCCTGGGGCCTCATTCCCCTCTGGGACCTCCATTCAGGCAGACTCCTACATCCTCACTATCCACCACCACGGGTGGCCCTTCTTGGCAGTCCCGCTCTGCCAGAATGGCTAAGGAATTTCTTAGTGGCACTGGATGAGGAGTGTGTCTGTTTTTCGCTCCTCCCAGCCTTCCAGATCCTACCATCCCTGCTCTCCTTGAGCCCACCATAGTCCAATTGCTCCTTCTTTCTGGCATCCTTTGAGGTTGTAGTGTCTGGCTAGGTGGTCCCTGAGTGGTAAAGATGGTTCCCTGACTCCTCACCAATGCTACGTTATCCTTATGTTCAGCCAGCATTGCCCATAGCCTAGAGACCTGTTCCCTCCACCCCAAGAGAAGCACCCAGATGTGACAGCACTGCAGTCTTCAGAAAGTTTCACCATAGACTGCCACCCCACAATCACTGCATTGTATCACCCCCACATTTGCTTTTTCTGTTTTTCTTGTGCTTTCTGTCTTCCTGTCCCAGACCTCAGTAGGGCTATCCTATACCACCCAGTAACCACAAGCCCCTAAACCCTGAACCACACTAATACCAAGCAAGCATTTTACAGTAAGTCTCATTGCACTGGGCTGATTCTGGTGGCAGACTCCAATATCCTTTGTGTGTTTGTCTTTCCCATGGGGGGGGACAGCACGGGGTTATTTAATACCATTTTATAGAAATGCACTTTAGTACTCAGTTTGATCTCTCTCTCTTTACATCCCAATGGATAATTTAAAGGCTTTTGTCTGCAGTGCAGGGGGCTGCAGGCAATATATGCACTTCCCCCTCCAAGTCGTATATTACCACACCAGTCCTAGAGTCCATCAGACACACTGATTTTTCATTGCCACTGCACGACCTCCCCCATCCATTCCTTCTCTCTGCCATGTGGTGGTGACTCTCTGGTGTCCTTTCATCTCTCCCCTCTGCTGCTGTGCCCTCGTCTCTGCCTTGTTCTCTCCATGGACCCCAACTGCTCCTGTCTGTCTCTATTGTCCCTTGGACTTTGTCTTCTGCATTTTGCTTGGCACTCCATCTGTCTTATTTGGGTGCTTTCTCTTCACAGAAAGCAGACAAGAGATACACGTTGCTTAGACATGGAAGTAGACCTGAGTCTTCTGGTCCTACTGTTTGCCTTTCCCCATGTGAGTTTAAAATCACAAATTATGTCTACTGTTTCCAGCCACTAAATGAAGTACATGCTTCAGATGCTCCTTAAACTAGGGCTCTTTCAGTTACTGATGGATATCCAGACTTTCTTCCCTCCAAAACTGATAGGAGCAACTGGTGCTGGAATTATCTATCGGTAACCCAGCGCAAACATTTTATTCAAGATGATACTTGTACCACATTTTCTGAACTTCAGCAGAGATGCAACATTTCTAGACAGGATTTTCTTTTAGATTCCTGCAGTTCAGACACTTTCTTTCAACTGGCAGTCGACCAATGAACATTAGTTGGTAAATTGCACAGCTAAAGAGCTTCTTGTACTGTGCAACTATGTTTCTGGGTAGAAGGGGAAACATATCCACTGCATACAAAGCTTGACAAGGCTCAGTACACTATGGATTTGCCCAGCTGAAAGCTGCCTGGAAAGGGGAGGCACACGTATCAATTAGAGAGGAGGACTAGAATAAAATATGGGAAAAGAACAGAGGACCCCGACTTCACCCAGATGGAAAAAATTTAGATGGAAATGTCTTTCGTGGTATTTTTACACCCATACCATCATAAAACTCTTCTCAGAGGTGGGGTTCTGACCTTTTCTGGAGGGGCTGCAGACAAGTGGGAATACTCTACAATATCTTGGAAGAAAAATCTTCAGTTTACGGTTACTCGACTGTCTGAATAAGAATCAGATTTTCACATCAAACCCCTTTTGACATTGGTTGAACTTTTTATATTTGTTCCCATGTGCCTTTGAAAGCTACTATACTGTACAACTGTGTTACTTTGTGTCTCCCAAAGTTGCTATAGTGCTGCTTCTATGAGTCTCCTCAAGACACAACAGTGCTGCTTGATCCCTGGACATAGTATGAGTAATTATAAAAATCACCCAGCTCAGCTCTTCAACACTTTTGACAGGTTGCTGAATCCTCCATGTCTACAGTCCATCAGAGCATTTTCTGCAGAAAAGTTTGAGGGTTTGGCCATTTCTTACTGATGAGGTGTCTGCTTTAGAACTGGTATTTCTCCAGTGGCCAGGTAGCCAGTAGTAGTTATACCTCTGGTGATGTGGATCTGCTTGTCTGAGATAAGTTTTGACCTGTTTCTGAAGCTGAGGTGTTCTTGGTGCTCTCCAGTTCATGCCCTACCAACTCTATGCTGGACCCAGGACCAACATGGCTGATTCTTTGCTGTGGAGAGTTCCTTGATCCACTGTTCAAGGAGATCATGCATGGGTCCTTGAGGGAGGGTGTCTTCCATTGACTCTAAAAAGGTTGTGGTTAGACCACTCTGAAAAAGACATCCTTGGACCCTGACATTCTAGTGAACTACAGGTTTGTCTCCAACCATCCCTTTTAGGGAAGGTTAGTGAGAAGGTGGTGGCAGAGCAATGAGAGACAATCTGGAATCTTTCTCCATCTATGAACCTCTCCAGTCAGGCTTTTGGCCCCTGCAAAGCAACAAGACAGCTCTCATTAGGGTGACCTATGACCTCCTCCTTGTGGGGGACAGAGGGCAACATTCCATCTCGGTGCTCTTGAACCTGTCATCAGCATCTGACACAGTTGACCATGGGGTGCTTCTGGATCACCTGAGGGACTATGTGGGCCTCTCTGGTGCAGTTTTGCACTGGTTCAAATCTTATATAAACAGGAGAGAACACAGCAGGTCACCCTGGGGAATTTTACCTTGGAGGCCTCTGTGTTGTCCTGTGGAGTTCCTCAAGGCTTAATCCTTGCCCCCATTTTGTTTTCTGTATACATGCTGCCATTGAGGAGATCCTTTGATGGTACATAGTTGGGTTTCACTGCTACAGAGATGACATTCTGCTGCACCTGTCTTGTTCTCCTGATTATGATCTTGCAGCCTCGTGCTGAGTCAGTGTCTGGCTGAGGTAAATGACTGGATGGCCTTGAATTGGTTATGTCTCAATCCAGGTAAGGCAGAGGTCATGGTGATTGAACTGGGTCACTGGGGCTTGGCTGCTGTGGATGGTGTGGCTCTCCCATCAGTGTACAACCAACATTTCATGTCAACTGATGTGGTAAAGATCCTGGGAGTCATTTTGGACTGCAGATTGACGCTAGAACAACAGGTGTCATCTGTGGTCTGATCTGGCTTTTACTACCTCCATAACATCACCAGAATCAAGCCATATCTTGCTAAGGATGACCTAGTGACAATTACCAGCACTTTCATCACCTCTAGGTTAGACTATTGAAATGGTCTTTACCTAGGGTTATCTGGAGGTCTGATGATGCCTATAGCTGGTTCAGAATGCTGCAATCCAGATGATTGTGGGCTCCTCATGGAGTGAACATATCACGCCGGATCTGTGTGTACTGCCCTGTTTGCCTATGCAGTGGTACATTGCTTCAAGGTCTGCTTGTTAACTTACAAGGCTCTTGGTGGTTTGGGTCAGGACTACTAAAAAATGCTCCTGGTTGTCTACCACCCAATTCACCCTCTCCGCTCCACCAATGTAGGCTTGATCATTATCCATTCATCTAGGCTTAAATTATCTGGTGACAGAGCATTTGGAGTGGCTGCTCCATTGTTATGGAAGTCGCCTTCTTCTAATATATGTAGGAACATGGTTGAGACCTTCAAAGCCTGTCTGAAGACTTTTTTATTTCAAGAGGCATTTCCTGATTAATGACTGTCTTATGCCTCTGATTATTTTAAGTTAAAGTGTATTTTAAATATTTTTGTCCTGTTTTAATGTCTGAACTCTCTGTAAAACACTCAGACTTTTTTTTGCTTTGGGCATCTTATAAATAAACTTTGTCATGCTCTTGCCTTGCATTACTTTAAATAACTTTTATGTATTAACATATTGTGATATTTGAGTTTGTTGCCTAATTTGATTTAATACTGTATCAATCAATACCTTACTTCCCACCAGTTGATAATTGAATTTTTTTTTATTTATTTAAAATTTGATAACCGGAAAGGCAGCATGAGCAGAAGCTCATTTCCAAATGCAACCCAGGGAAGGGGAACAAAGGGAAGCAAAAATGCAATTTGGCAAAACATATACACAAAAGATGCAGAGAGGAATCATGGGTCAGGGTTACAGGACCCACTATAAGAGTAGAGCCAGCAGCAACATAACAGTAAACAACATTGCACAGCAAGGGTCTAGTAACATAGGGAATCAGCAAATGATCAGCAAATAAAATCAGTAAGTAAAATGAGGGATAGGTTATACAAGTCCTCAAAAAAGAAGAAGTAAACACCTCGGCAGTAAAGTAAACACCTAGGCAGTATTAGGCCAGGTGATGGGAAACAGAAGGTAGTTGCATTCTTTTAAACAGTATTTTTACTGAGCTAAAGAACAACCCACAAGAGACAGGGCTATCCTAGATCTAGTACTGACTAACAAGGAAGGGATCACAGATCTCCAGGTAGAAGGTTACCTGGGAGCCAGTGACCATCACATGGGATGGTCTAATTTGGCCACTACAAATAAATCATCCCATTCCAAGGCAAACATATGGGACTTCAGAGGAGCTGACTTTGATAAGATGGCCAACAGAGTTAAGCTAGCCCTGGCAAAAAGTAACACAGGTAAGGGGGTACAGGCAAAGTGGGAAAGCATTAAGGATGCAATACTTGAAGCAACATCCCATTGTGTTAGACAGAAAAGGAAGTGCAAAAGAAGAAGGAAACCACTTTGGTTCTCAAATACAGTAGCAGAAAAGGTCAGAGCCAAAAGACTGGCCTTCAGGAAATATAAGGGAACACAGCGGGATGAAGATAAGGAGACATACCAAACTGCCCTAAGGGAAGCAGGGAAGGCAGTAAGGCAGGCAAAGTCCCAAACTGAGAAAACACTAGCACGAACAGTAAAAGAAGGTGACAAGACTTTCTATAGATACATTACTGAAAGGAGAAAGTCCAGAGGGGGTATTGCTAAGCTCAAAGGAGAAAAGGGGACATGTGAGGAGGAGGACCCTGTAAAAGCATCTATCCTAAACAGATACTTTTGCTCAGTATTTACTGAACAGTAGGTAGGGCAGGGCCCACAGCTCAGCACCATGGACAGGGGGAGGTGAGCACTACTCCCTTCACAAATGAAAGGGTCCTACAAGAGCTCGCCAAGCTCAGGGTGGGCAAGGCAATGGGACCTGATGGCATACATCCCAGAGTACTTAAGGAGCTAAGGGTGGAACTAGCAGAGCCATTAGCAGAACTGTTTAGTGAGTCTTTGAGCACAAGAGAGGTACCAGAAGACTGGAGAAGGGCTCATGTGATCCTGCTCCACAAGAGTGGTAGCAGGGAGGAGGCAGGAAACTACAAACCAGTCAGTCTTACCTCAGTAGTGGGCAAGATTATTGAGGCACTCCTTAAGGAAAGGATAGTGCAACACCTGGAATCCATAGGGGCACAGGATCCAAGCCAGCATGGGTTTACAAAAGGAAGGTCCTGTCAAACTAATCTCATAGATTTCTTTGACTGGGTTACCAGAGTGGTGGACCAAAGGGGAGCAGTTGATGTCGCCTACCTTGACTTCAGCAAAGCTTTCGACACTGTTCCACATAGAGGAGTGATAAATAAGCTGGATAGGCTCGGGGTGGGTCAGAAGTTGGTCAACTGGGTGGCAAACTGGTTGACGGGCAGAAAACAGAGAGTGGTGGTTAATGATATACAGTCAGAAGAGATGCAAGTCACAAGTGGGGTACCTCAGGTATCAGTCCTGGGGCCAGTCCTCTTCAATATCTTCATCAGTGACATTGCAGATAGACTGGAGGGTAAGGCTTGTCTGTTTTCAGATGACACCAAGATCTGCAACAGAGTAGATGATACAGATGGGGTGGGCAAAATGAGAAGATATCTGGATAAACTAGCAAAATGGTCAGAAGAGTGGCAACTGGGATTTAATGCAAAGATGTGCAAGATCATGCACATAGGGAAGAGAACCCCTGAAGCCACCTATAGGCTGGGAGGGGAGTTGCTGGCAGTTACAAAGGAAGAAAGAGACTTGGGCGTCATCATCACCGATGACCTGAAATCATCCAAGAAGACCACTAAAGCAGTATGTAAGGCTAGAGGGATGTTGGGGTTTATTAGTAGGTGTATCACAAGTCGCAAAAGGGAGGTAATAATCCCTCTTTACAAGACACTGGTTAGGCCCCATCTGGAGTACTGTGTGCAGTACTGGAGGCCACACCTTCACAAGGACATTAACCAAATTGAGGCAGTCCAGAGAGGGGCAACCAAAATGGTGCAGGGACTGCATCAGAAGACATATGAGGACAGATTAATGGAGCTCAATATGTATACCCTAGAGCAAAGGAGGGAGAGAGGTGATATGATTGAAACATTCAAACACCTTAAGGACATTAACAAGGTGAGAGTCTAACATGTTTCAATAGAAGAAAAATAGCAGGACAAGAGGACACAGCATGAGATTAGAGGGAGGCTGATTAAGGGGTAATGTGAGGAAGTTCTTTTTCACAGAAAGGGCAGAGGATGCATGGAACAGCCTACCTCAGGAAGTGGTGGCTATGAATACAGTGCAGGGCTGAAAACAGGCATGGGATAGGCATAATGGAGCAATACAGATGAGTATGAATAGATAGGCCACTGACAGAGCAAAGTCATGGCACATTTATAAGGCAGAAAAGAAATGGCAGACTAGATGGGCCTTGCGGTCCTTATCTGCCGTCAACTTCTATAGTTACATTTATCATTACATTTTTTATTAAGTTTTTTAGTATTTTTATCTAGAGTCAGCTAATTCTGGTTTGGACAGACCACAGCAGTGGCAGAGCTGTGGATGCTTTAGTCACAGCTTAATTGCAGACTCTTTGTCTCATTTGAATTTCACTCCAGTTTATCTATAACTTCTTTAAACTGGGAGTCTGTTGGTTCCTTCTGTGGTTCTTTATAGTGATGGCAGTGCTGTAGAAGCCATGGCACTGATTTTATAACTGACTTCCAATTGATGCAGTGATTTTTAGTGGCTTATTCTGAGTGGGGAACCTTATTGGGGAATATTCCAGTGCCTTTGAGCTAGGGTGGCAGTCTGCTCTTGGTATTGAGATTCCCCTGCAAGTTCACTTGAAAGTAAAGTCATCTCAGACTATTTTCTGTATATCTGTGTAGTCTGTAGGCATGCATCATGATTCCCTCTCTTGCATCCCCTTAATGTCATCCTAATTTAAATATAAATGAGGTTGCTTCACTCTGTTTTGTGCTAGTTTGAAAAACTGTTTGTCTCCAGTGCAAAGGTCATGACCACACTCATGCAAGGCACCAATAGAGTTGATACATACCTGCACAAGCCAGCAGAAGTTATACTCTCAATCAGTTCTGTTACACTGACAGCAGGGCACTTACTATGATTTGAAAACTATCATGGCCAGCCTAAGACTAGAACATAGGGACTGCAGAGGACAGCAAGAGCACCGACAAATACAGTGTAACTACTGCAGGCTTTAGCACTAAAATATAAAATTCCAGGATGCCTTACATGAGTCAGGTCATGGTCTTTGCAATGGAGTCAAATAGGTTTTCACATCAGACTTAAGTACCTTCATTTACATTTAAATTCTGATTAAATTAGGAGGGTGCTATACAGGCAATCATTGTTCATGCCTACAGACTACACAGGTAAACTGAATAAACGGCTGAAGGGACCTTCCCTTTAAACTGGTGTATTTGAAATTCTGCCTAATAATATATCATATTGATTATTTATAAACAACAAAAAAAGAGGTTCCCTGTGTAATGAAAAATCTTAGTGGATTGGATCATTTTAATTTACTGAAAAATTTAATTTGTTTTTGAAATTCTCACCACAAGTCTATTTCATACCAATTTGTGAGTAGAGATGATGCCAAATTTTATTTCGCAGGTGAACTTGCCTCAAAATCAGCAGTTTCGCTAGATGAAATATTTTGTGAAATTGCAATGAAATTGCAAAATTTCACATGCAGTTTCACCTGCATATGCCCCATCATTTATATTTTATTTTCTCCCTCCCTAGTATCTAGTGGTCCTACCCCCCAGGCCAATCACCGGTCAATTCAAGAACCCCTCCTCAGTCACCCTGAGTTTTCCCCGGGCCCACATCTCCCAATCTTTAAAAAAATAAAAATTAAAAAAAAGATCCCCTCCCCATCCCTGGTGTCCAGTGGTCCACCCCCGGCTGATCACCAGCCAAATTCAAGATCCCCCCAGTTGTCCCTGAGCCCCCAGCCACCAATCTTTGAAAAAAAAAAAGCAATCCCCTCCACTGTCCCTGGTGTCTAGTGGACCCCCCCTGGCTGATCACCTGCTAAATTAAAGTAAAGAACCCTCTGACCCACCCAGTCAATCCTGGTTATTTTTCTCTCCCCCAACCATGACCCCAGCCCCAATCTTCAAAATAAAAAAAAGCAATCCCCTTCCCTGTCCCTGGTGTCTTGTGCCCTCATCTCCACCCCTGTCTCCAGTCAGAGCCCACCCTCCCCTCCAGCAGCCCAGTCAGGCCACCAGCACGCCCCCACTCAACTCTGTGGTTGGCAGCCCATCTGAGCACTCAGTGAATGAGCATGTGTGTGCTCATTCATTGAGCACTTAGATAAGCTGCTGGCCATGGAGGTGAGTGCAGGGCTGTGCCAGTGGCCTGATTGGGGTACTGGGGGCAGTGGGGTGGGCTCTGACTTAAGACAGGGTGGGGATGGGGGGTCCGCTAGACACCAGGAACAGAGGAGAGGATTGCTTTTTTTGATTATTTTGAAGAGTGGGACTGGGCTCATGGCTGGGGGGAGGAGAAAATAACTGGTATTAACGGGGTGGGAGGGTTGTTTACTTTAATTTGGCTGGTGATTGACTGGAAGGGATCCACTAGACACCAGGGACAGTGGAGGTGATTGCTTTTTTTTCCAAAGATTGGGGGTCGGGGGCCCAAGGAAAACTCAGGGTGACTGGGGGTAGTCTTGAATTCAGCCATTGATTGGCCGGAGGGGACCACTAGACACCAGGTATGGGGAGGGGATTGGGTTTTGTTTTACTTAAAGATTGGGGGCTGGTGTCAAAATTGAGATATTTTGCCCACGGGTGGTGAAATTTCACCTACAAGTGGCAAACTTCACTGGTTCGAGGGTGAAATTTCGCAATTTGCCCAGTGAAATATTTTGCGACATGCACAAATTCCATGAAATATTTCATTGGGCAAATTTTCCAATTTCACACAACACTATTTGTGAGCATTCTAGTTTTGCACTCAGAATGTAGTGGCAGTGCTGTGAGTGGTGCATTTTTATAACTATTAACTGGATCGCACTTGTTAATTGGAATAAGGTGGCTCCAATTAAGTGCTGAACCAAGTGTGAAATCATTTTGTACACTTATAGCTAGTATGACAGGTTGATATTGGTGCTCAAATCCCACTTGATATGGATTATTGATTGAAATATTAACATTTTATATTTTTATTCTTTTTCTATTTTTGTAATTCTAAATTCTGTAAAAATGCTGTTGATGATTCTGTTAAACCTGTGTTTTCCCTATTTATATCTATTAGTGTGGTTGTCCAAGTTGAAAGATCAGAACATAATCCTCTGACTTTTGTACATGAGGAAACAGATAGAAATGCTTTGCCTGAGGGGAAGTGAGAGTTTTGGAGTTTAATTATTTTATTCATTATATATATGTATATATATATATATATATAGTACAGGAGTGCACAACTGTGGAGAGATTCAAACAAGCTTTGAAAACGTATTTGTGGATCCAAGTCTTTGGTAAATGAATAACTGTGAGAAGGGATTATTGGTTTTATATTTTTATGATCTGGACTGTGATATTTTATTTTAAAATCGGTTAGGCACCTTGATACTCTAAAAGGCACCATAAAACTAAAATTATTATTATTATTATATCTGACTGAATACTTCTTTAATCGGTTACCTGAAAAAGCTTGATGATTGGTACTTTGATTTCAGCTAACTTCCAATACCAAAGTGGTAGTATTGAAAGTTAATTTTCTTATGCATTATATTTGAAAACATACAAACCAATTACGCAGTCAAGTTCTGTTATTATTCATTTTATCTGGTACAGTTCATCCACATCCAGAACCAGTAAGCAAGAATGCAATTGGGTTTAGGTTAATGACAATATGCTTAAACTTGTTCATCTCAATGTACAAAGTCTGTTGGCTGAAAAATGGACCCAAGGCATGGGTTGCAGAGAGTAACTTTGATATTCTTATGCTTTCTGAAACATGGCTTTCACAAAAAATTGACAACTCCAAAATATATATACTCTACCAGGTATGCAATTTTTATGAGCTATAGAGTTGGTAGGTGAGGAGGGGGTTGTTTAATATATGTCCCAAAGCTGTTGGCAGTAATGTTTAATCAAAATTGCAATAACTGTGAATTTATTTTGATTGAATTACTTTTAGGTGGGAATATGAAGTTGACCATTAGTATGATTTGTGTCCACCATGCTGTCTTGAAGATGGACTTGTTATTCTCTCTAATAGTAAGACAACACTTCCCCAAAAAAGAAAATGGATAGTGATAGGAGATATTAATTGTAATTGGGCAGATGAAAACAATAATAAAGTTAGGGAAAGTCTTATTAAATTGAGCATGCAACAAATTATTAAAGAATCAACTAGAACACATTTTAGCACCAGTACTGAGATGGTCCTGGGCTGGATAGTGCTTAGTCAGCCTGTTAGTCAGATCTGGTGTTTTATCAGACTGTTTGAGTGACCACTGCCCAGTCTGTTGTGTGTGGGACATTAAGTAGCCCATGTTGAGCCATCCTATATAACTACTGGATAAATCAATGTGGATCACTCTGAGGCCTTCATTGAGGAAATTTAATATAACTGGCTTTTTCTGGGCTTCACTGATAATATTGATGAAGCTAATTTGTGTTTGGTTTTCTTGAGTATTTGTGATAGACGTTTCCTTAATAAAACATGGTGGGTAAAGTGAGTGAGGAATGAATGGATGATGAAGAACATTGTTTATCTTTTGAGAAGTAAGAAAAACATTTGGAAGGAGTATAGGGGATGTAGAGATCCTAAAGTGTTAGTGGAGTATAAATAATGTTGTAATAAATGTAAGTCAGCTTGTCGTCAAACCACACTTAATTTTAATAAGGATAAACAAATTGGAAACCTTGGTAATTCAAAAAGAGTGTGGCAGGCTCTCACTGGAATGGCACGTCAAATAAAAAAGCCTGGAAACTTTGCTATAGAGTGAGTAGCTTAATTCTCCAGAAAAAACTTCAAGACTGTTATATGATTTTTGGGAATTTGTATGAGTATCGGGAAAAAAGTTCCCAATATGGAAAGGGACAGTGAACAATTTGGTTCTGATAAATCAACACCTTCCTTTACTTTAAGATGTATCCTCCTCTTTGGTAACTAATTACATTACTAAAATAAATCCACAACTGAATATTGGTGCTGAATTAATACATTTCCATTTAACAAAACTGGCTTGTGTTTTGATGTCTTATCTCTTGATCTGCCTATTGAATTATTCATTATGTAATGATGTTGTACCTTAAAATTGAAAATCTACCAATATTTAACCCATTTATATATCTGGCTTTGTAAATTTGGTCTCAAATTATTGTCCTATTTCACTTTTGCATTCACTTTCTAAAGTTTTGAAAAAACATACATTTTTTGATCAGGCTAATAAGCATCTATCTAGATATTAGCTTCTTACTAGGTACAACATGGCTTGCCATCGAAGGACAATATGGAGACAGCCTTGGTGGGGTTCACAGACTGTGTACATAGAACTCTTGATAAAGGGCTCAATGTGGTATTAGTCTTTGTGGACCTCACCAAGGCTTTTGATCTTGTTGACCATGTTCTTTTGCTTTGTTCTCTGTTGACTTTGGGTTTTTTGGGGTGATGCAGTGTCCTGGTTTAGGAGGCACTTTAAGGATAGAATGCACTGCACTGCTATTACTGGGGTTAATTTGGAGAATAAATTAATTAAAGTGGACAGGAAATGAGTTCTAATATGCAGCTGTTTATAACATTACCACTTACAGAAATAATATCCATATGCCTGAAAGATCCATACATAACTGTACCTCAATAAAAAGTGATGTGAAAAACAGTATTTTGCATTGTTTTGATTTTATGGGCAGCATTCTGTTACAGTTCTCTTCATGGAACCAGTGATCTGGAGTTTTAATTATGTCACAGTTTGAGTAAAAAACTCTATGTATGGTTCTGATAGGACAGTATCTCACATTTAGCATTCTGTACTCAAACCATGACATAGTAAACACTCCAAATTACTGGTTCCATGAACAGAACTGTACAGAATGTTGTCCATAAAAAGAAAACAATTGAAAACACAGTTTTTCATATCAGTGTTTATTAAGGTACAGTTAAAAATGGCTCTTTTGGAGGCAAGTAGAGGGACTTCTAGGCCCAGTGGGCTTATTGGGTCAACAAAATTCAATAAATAAATAAATATGTTTATCACTTCTCTTACTAGCAACATTGCTAACTGCTGCCAATTAGCACACATTTCCTGTCCCCTTTAAGTGTGGTGTTCCACAGGGTTCAATTTTAAGACCATTTTTATTTTCCCTTTTTTTGAACTTTATGCCCAAGTTTTGTGTTTTTTCTGAACTTTAACTTTATAGAGATAATGCAGTTATTTTTAATTCAGTAAATAATATTCTGGACTTGCAGAAGACAATAAAGGCAGATTTCTTTGAATATGCACTATTGATTCATGAAAAACAAAAACTGCTTTTGAATGCTGAAAAAAAAAGATCAGGCAAATGTCTTCTAGCTGATTTTCAGATATTTGATCTTTCTGGGGAAGTTACAATAAAAAATGCTCACTGTCACAAACTCACTCTACTTCCAAAGTGCCAACCTCTGAGCGTATGATTTTTGTACAGTAAACAGAACATGGTAACCCTCTTGTCTGTTTTGTGGGTTCAAGTCACCTTGGTCTCAAGCTCTGGAGGGATTCAGACTGATAACCTCTTGTTAGCGTACCCAATTATCAGGCTCAGATAATTCTGTCTTCGGGGGGCCAGATATCTTTGCCTACGGGCACCCAACCAGGTCTTTCAAATGAACCCTTAGAACTCTATGCAAGACTTTAGAGAACTCTATCCATTTCCCAGTTTGGTATATCAATAAGCTTAAAATACAGTGTCACTTATAACCACTCTAAGCTCTACTTAAATAAAAAGAAATGTCAAGGCACCCCAAGCAGTTTCCATGGTAAAATATATCTTTACTTTAAAATACCAAAACAGAACAATAAATACAGAACAAATATACCAAACACATACAATCTTAAAAACAAAACAGGTTTTTAAAAGTACAAACTAAGCTCTCTTATCCACATAATACTTCTCTCCTACAGTGCTGATGTTGTCCTTCTTCTCTCAGTCAGAAATATTGTCTTGTGTTTCTCTGTCCAGGTTCTCTCAGCAATTAAACACAGTTCTGAGCCGGCCTTCTCATGAGGTCACTAACTCCGCCTTGGTGTAACAACATCTATATTTTATCTCACAGGATGTCCAAATCAAATATTTAAAAAAACATAATAGGTGATCTCACTGCCTTTTCTCTCCTCAAGTTAACCAGACAAAACCGGTTTGTGCTCTGCTACACATACATCTCAAAAGTTTATTTGATCTAAGTCACTGTATTCAAGCAAAACTGTATTTGCCTCTTTAATCCTGTCTGGACCTTGGAATCTACATCTCAAAGGTCTCTGATGTAATTCAGTGGTTCCCGAAGAGTATATTGACCTTCCAAATTTGTCTGGGTCCTCCCTGGCTCAGACATCAGCCTCTCTTCAATGTCTATTCTGACTTCTCTCTGACACCCCTTCCTCTCAAGTTCTTCTTGACAACTATTGTAAGTCAAAGGATTTTATCTGAGGGAATTATGAATGGCTAATCTTATTTCCTGGGATGAAAGCAAAATGACAAGGTAATTGCACCTCAGATATCTGCAGTTTAGCTATGTTCTGTCCTTTGAACTTATCCCTGGGGGGTCTTGATGTGTCAGTTCCAGTAAGACAGTAGTTTCCTCAACTGATCTTCCCATCACATATTTTATATGTAATAAAAAAATTGATACAGCACTCCGATCTGGCTGTCTACGTCACACTCACAAATGTTGTTATTTGGGAGTCTTATATTTGGACAGATGCTTCACCTTTGAAATGCATATTAACCATTTGATTAAGATGTCACATAAAAGCCTTGGACGGCTTTATAGAATTAATCAATTTCTTATTCCTGAATCACATAAATTATTGGCAGTAAGCTTATTATTAACTAAAATGGATTATGTTGTTCTATTTTACTCTTCAATTACTAAGAAACTGTCTAATAAACTGAATTTGCTGTACAATAGTATTTGTAGATTTGCCTTTGGACTACCTAGGATAATTCACTGTGCTATGCTGAAGTAAAGTTTGCCCAAGGCTAACCTGATTGCACAGTGCTAACACATTAGCCCAGTGCAAACTGGTTAGCCCAGGGCAAACGGCAGCTATATTCAAAGCTCCCATGCAAATGAGCCTACTTAGGTAATCTGTGGGCAAACAGACATATTTGCATTTCATTATGTGCTGCTTAGCATACATTACTATGCAGTTTGCCTAGTGCTACTGCATGGTGCACACCGCTCCCCCTTTTGGTTGGAATGGAAGTACAGGCTGGACGCTGCAGGCCAAGGCATGCCCACAGCATCCCCTGTTGGTTGGTATAGAAGCACAGGCTGGAAGCAGCTGGAACTGTGTGCTGGCAGGCACAGTCAGTGCATACAACACACCCATGCATCTGTGCAAGCAGGACTGGTATATCTATCTACATAGATTGATATATATATATATATATATATATATATATATATATATAGCTATACAGATTGATAGCTACACACAGACCCATAGCCCATGGCCACACACGCCCTGGAGGAGATCCCCCAACAACATAGGTACCCCACTGCAGTAGAGGGTGAAACACAGTGGGAGGGACTCAATGCACAGGACAGGCATAAGGCAAACCTGATGGGGGCAGAAGGCCATAGGCTGCAAGTTCACTAGGATATGCAGCATATCCATTAGATAGGGAACATGGCAGACTGGCTGGGCCAGGCATTCCTCTCTGCCATCATGGTCCCTGTTTTCATGTGTGCCTGTTGCACACCCTGGTAGTCTAAGTGGTCTCCCTCCTCTACCCCAGGCATGATCCCTGACCTTCAGTAGCTGCTAAAATGGGTTTTATCCATGGTGGTGTAGTGGTCCCCCCACCCCACCAACATGATCCCCGACCTCTGGTAGCCGTGAGAAACAGTAAATGTCATTGGTGGTGTAGTGGTCCCCACCCCCCAACACAATCCCCATCCTCTGGTAGCTGCGAGAAACTGTAAATTTCATTGGTGGTGTAGTTGTCACCCCACCCCCCAACATGATCCCCATCCTCCGGTAGCTGCGAGAAACAGTAAATTTTATTGGTGGTGAAGTGGTCCCCCCACCCGGCAGTGTGTCTCCCATTGCCCTGAATACATCCTACGGGAGCCAGTGACTGACTCAGCCCTCCTCTCACCACCACGGCTGGCCACCAACTGTGGAATGCATGAATGCTACTGAAATTAATTAGCGCGCTCACGCCCATTCACCACCAATGGAATTTACTGTTTCTCATAGCTACCAGAGGATGAGGATTTTGTTAGGGGGATGGGGGACCACTGCACCACCAATGACATATAATATTTCTCATGACTGCCAGAGGTTGGGGATCATGTTGGGGGGTTGGGGGACCACTACGCCACCATAGATAAAACCTCGGTTGCCATCTCCCATAGGATGTGTTCAGGGGCAATGGGAGGTGCACTGCTGGGTGGGAGGGACCACTTCACCACCAATGAAAGGTGTCAGCATGGCTCAGTTGGTAGCACATCCACCTCTGGACCAGAAGGTCGTGGGTTCTTGTCCCACACCGGGATTGGACTTGCACCTAAAAATCACTGGCATCCGAGTGCAGTATTGGGGGGTGCTGTACTGCTGGGGTGTTCCATCCTTCAGATGAGATGTTAAACCGAGGTCCCTTCTGCCCTTCCTGGTGTTGTCCTAGTGGGTGTCCAGGTGGAAGTAAAAGAACCCAGGGCACTCTTCGCAAAGAGTAGAGAACATTCCCGGTGACCTGGCCAACATTCCCCTTCCCATAAACCGGTTCATGCAATTATCCAGGTTGTGTGTGGGTGATGATGTGCAATATGGCCTCCACCACACATTCAGTCACTTCACTACCAGTCTAGCATTGCTTGTAAAGCGCTTTGGATGTATGAAAAGCGCTATATAAATGCTGATTCTTCTTCTTCTTCTTCTTCTTCTACTGTTTCTTGTGGCTACCTGAGGACAGGGATCGTGTTGGGGGGTGGGGGGACCACTACACCATCAATGAAATGTACTGTTTATCGCAGCTGCCGGAGGACGGGGATCATGTTGGGGGGCGACCACTACACCCCCATGAAAATGTACATATTCGTGTGGCTACTGGAGGTCAGGTTTCACGATGGGGAGGGGAGGCACTGCCGCAGTACCACCAGCTTTTTTTTGGTGGTATTTAATGCCATGCTACAGGTTACGCTAATGCCTGTAGCACGGTGTTATACTTTTGAATATGTCAGTGCACCAGCATTCAGGGCCCCTTCCCTCAGTCCCTTCCCTGCATACATTATACTTTAGCATCGGCACTAACACCTATCACCGGTGTTAAATGTACTTTTGAATATTGCAGTCTGGCACAAATTTGACACTAGTCCAACACTATGGATTTGTGCCCGGCGCTAAGCTTTGAATATCTGGCCCTAAGTCTGCTCGCCTTCAAAAATAAATGTAGTTAGAAGGCTTCAATTTTTTTTGCATCTACTGTGTTGGGGGCTTGCCCCATATACTTTATCTAAGTTTTTCCAAGAAGCCATAATGTTTTCTCTACAAGATCACAATCAAGATTTGTCTTTGTTACTTCTTTCTTTGCCACCAGCTTTGGACAAAGATCTTGTAAATTCAAAGTCATTAATGTTTATAAGAAATTACCTGAAACTTTGATACATTGTAACAAGCTTATTGTTTTTAAAACCCATGCATTTAAAATGCTCCAGGATAACTTTGATTATACTTGTTTTTTATAATTAATGTCATATTTGTGTATGTGAGACTTGTATTTTATATGTTAGATATTCAATGTTAAATGTATACTGGTCACTGTGAAAGAGGGCAGTATTGCCCATCTGCTTGCCAGTTGCAATAAAAATAAAATTAAATATCTTTTGGGACAGCCTGAAATCCCAAGTCTACCCTCAGATTCACAGAGCTCTAGCACAAGTAGATGGGATAGATATTGCATTCTCATTTGAACACCAGATAATAGGAAAAGCAGTCCTGGGGGTTGGAGACAGCCCCCAACATATGTTATTTCACATCCTGTGCTGGTGGCAATGAAAAGTATTTCCATTCTGTGGCTGACAGCTACACAACCTTGGTAGAAGCCTGCGTAATGAGGGTACAGGCATTGAATGAGATGGAAAGGATCACAGTTACCTTGAGATGGAAATTAGAGAACTACACAGACATCTGGCATAAGTAGGGATTATACTGAATTGCACTGGAGGAGGGATCAGGAAATCACTACATAGGGGAGCAGCAGGACTGATCTAAAGTTGTTATTACCTAGTTCAGCCAGCCATGCAAGAGGGGGGTCTCATATTGAACCTGATGATACCTACCCATGGTATTATAGGTGGTAATTATCTGTGCACTCACAGCCACACAATTCTAATGGTTCTTGGCTCATGTGAGCCTGTACAGTCATATGATTTAACATTTAGCAGGGACAAGCAGCCACAGTTTGATAATAAAAAATGGTTTTGTTTATTAAGTACAACTATTGTTCTGTTGATAACTACTAGTAGATCTCACAGCATAATAGACAGTAACAGTTTCTGCACTGCCTCGAAGACAACAAGTTGCAATGCTGCAAATCTGGTGACATCCAGCAGACCAGACCTGGGTTTGAATCCCACAGCTTCCACTTGCATACTGTGTGACCCTGAGCAAGTCACTTAACCTCCTTGTGCTCCCAGGTCGCTCCTGTAAAAAGCTTTCAGCTTAGTGTGCTATACCTGGTTAAACAACAACTAAAAAAAAAAAAAAACAAATACCTGCAAAACAAAACACTTTATCATGAACTTATAAACCAAATAGTGTTTGAACACTGGTATACTGTAACTTCTATTCAAATTGCAGTGTTGTATGGTTTCTTTTGTAGTTCAATAGGTTTTTCATATTTCAAATTTCAAAATTTGTAGGTCACGCCTGAAAATAGGCAGGTCTTGCCTAATGCACCTACTCAGTTACCGAAAGCAAATAAATAAATAAATGTCAGATTCCATCAATAAAATTGAGTTAAAAAATACTGTGTAAATCAGCTCTGTGGTTGTGGATGATGCCCGAGACCTGGTTGGAGACTTTGCCTTCATCAGTGGAGGTCCACAGGTGTTGACTGGAGTCAGACCACTTATCTGTTTGCAAGATGACATCATCACCCCACTCATCAGTGATCCAGATCTTTGATATCTAATTAGGATGGTAAGTCAAAAGATTTGTCTGATACACCATCAAAACAGGAAGGTTCAGTTTCTGCATGGCCAGAACCTTGACTTGCAAAAGACTCAGATCTGATAGCCAAAGGTACTACAGCCTCCCACTACTAGCACCACTGGAACAGCATCATCAAGCACCATCTCAATGAGGCAGTCGAGGGGAGCAGCCCTATCTATACCAGTAATGGGGGAAGTCTCAATGACTCTGGCCATCCTCACTATTCTATGTGTAGTATTAGCAGAATTCTCTAACTTCCGAAGGAAATCTCTACCTATTCTGCCACAGTCAGTGACTCAGGTGTCTCCACAGCCATTGTCTCCTCCAACATTACTGGCTTACCCTGCTAAACATCCTCAGGCACCATCTTCAAGGTTTTTGACTCCTCAGCCTTCTCCACTGGATGAGGAGGATTGCAGAGAGGAGTGCTCCCATTTGTTCCACTCACTGGGGCAGGAATACTCAATTGGTTCCACTGTTTCCTCAGTGGGTCAAGTACAAGCCTCATTCTCCTCCTGAGGATCCTGCCTTCCAAGCATTAATGCCACAGATTCAGGTGCTGAATTTCTCCTTGGAGAAAGAAGATTCAAAAAAATATCTGTGTGTTTATTAGAGGTGGAAATGTCTCCTTAGTGGTTGTCCTCGATCCACGCTGCTCGGATGTTGCTACCCTGACAGGCACCGCCCCAGCACCTCACTGGCTGTGCTTAGGAAGGCAGACAAGCAGCATTTAGCCCCTAGAGACAAAACGTATTACATTACCCAGCCAGATACTGATTCAGTTGTGATTATGGCTGTACCTGACAGGTCCTGATCCTCCAAATGATGAGCACTACCCCCGATAAAGAGTACAGAAAACTGGACATTTTGTCCAAGTGCACTTTTGCCTCAGGCTCCCTTGGCTTGCATATAGCTAATTACCAGTTGTATGTGAATCACATATGGAGAGATGGGCCTTATTGTCAGTAATATGCATAATAGGTCTGATAAGGTGGAAGCCATTAAATGTATGTCATAAGGCTCTGAAGACAGTAAGTATCCCCTGAGATCAGCCTATGATGCTTCAGATGATGTAGCCAGGGCCACTGCCCCTGGCATTTCCTTAAAAGGCCAGTTCTGGCTCTGTGTTCCAAGATTTACCCAAGACTTGTAGTAGTTGAACTTGAATCTCCGTTCAAGTGCAACACACTTTTTGGTTAAGAAGTGGAAACAAGTTTCAATGCTCTGAAGACCTCAAAGAAGCCTATGAGGACTATTTGGTCTTAAATGCTGAATGACTCTCAGCTTGATCATGGTATAAGGCTCCATTGTTGGAGAAGTAAGTAAAACAGTAAAAAAGTAAAGTAAACTTTATTTATTGAGCTCCTATTCCCTCAGGCTCAGGGTACCATACAAAGGTCAGGACAATTTCAAGAGTAAGGCAATTCCAAAAATAAAATAAAACTCATAATATATATATTAGCACTAAAACATGGGTTTGAAATAAAATAAATTAAATAATCTAATAAATAATAATAAACTCTTTAGCTCACAGCTGTCATTCCTTGTGGTCATGGACATGGTTACACACACCAGCCTTGTAGGTACAGTAGCAGTTCAAAGGGCCTCTTACAAAACCACCATAAAACATGGAAAATGGGCCTTCAGCCACCCTCCCTTCTCTTTGTGACTCTCTAGTTTCTCCTCCAGATCCTCTTTCAGGGACATGGGTGGTAACATGATCTTTCTGTTTCTGCCCCAATAGCAGGCAGTACCCACAGACAGATGGTTTCTGAACATTATCAAGCATGGGTACACTCTGGAGTTGGCGTCACAACCTCCACAGTCCCTGCCAAAGCCCTGTCACTACTTCTTTGAAAATTTAACTGCACTGAGGGAGGAAGTGCAACCACTGCTGCATGAAAAAGGCCACTGTGCCAGTTTTCCCAGGAAAAACAAACTAGGGGTTCTACTCCAAGCATTTCCTTGTGTCCAAGAAAACCTGAGACTTTCAGCCAGGGATCGACAAATCCCATAGCCCGACGTCCCGGGCTACAAGAATTTGCAGTCGGACAAGCAGTATTCACTTGCTGCTTGCCCACCGGACAACCAAACTCAGAAGTGCCCAAGAGTATTTATTTTATCTTTTTCTGTTGTGACTGTTCACGATGTCCCAACCACTAGGTGCCGCCAGTGCTCCCCATCATTCGTTCTCCAGCCAGCTGGGTCACATGGTCGCTGAGTCGGCCAAGAATGCCATCACATGGGTGCCCATGCTGCAATTTACTGAGAGAGCCGAGTGAGCGGTAGTGGCAGCGTGCGCGCTTTGCAGCCAGTATCAGATGCAGCAAGGACCCTCCTCAATCTCTCTCTCCACCCATCAGCAGCAGGAGAGGCTCCAGGACTGACAGGTGAGTCATTGAATCCGATATGGGAGAGTACCTGTCAGTCCTGGTAATTGGTTGCGGCAGTGATAGGGGCGGAGGTTCTCTGGGATAGAGCGGGAGACAGTATGCTGTCTGCTAGATGTATCAGTTGGTCTGCATGTTTGAGTGAAGCGACGAACTAAAGTGTGTGTGGCCGTGTGCTGTAGCAGTCTACGAACTACTACACATTTCACTTCGGCATCGTTCTGACTGTGCGAGCAAACTAAAGGGGGAGCCAGTAAAATAAATAAATGGAGGCTTTTTTAGGGATTGCTGCAGTGCGTTGAGAGCCTGAAAGGCAGTTTTGGGGGAGGGGTTGCCGATGCAAGTGGTTGGAGTTGGACGCGGTCTGGGCTTAATTTTCTTGAGAGTCTAGAGTGCAGACTAAGGAGAAAGTGAGACTGCATTTTGGGGGACAGTATCACATAATGAAAGTTTAAAGTATTACTTTGCCTTATTGCCGTTTGATAGTGCAGGGCAGGCAACCGATTAAACCAAAGCAACTGCAACCAAACCCAATAGCCCAACCTATGATTTGAAATGAAATAAAAACAGCCAAAAAAAGGGCCACTGTCAGGAAGTGACAGTGTATATGCAACTACTGTACTACTGACTGAATACAGAAATTAAAAAAATATAAGAACTAGGTCAGGAAGGACACAGCACACTAGCACCAGTAGTTTGCAACAGCTGAACAGACCACAGGAGAGGTGTTGACTGTGTGGGAAACTACCACTCCCTCCTTCTCAAGTTCACACAGTACTGGGGGGGGGGAAGGGAGGCTTGAAAGACTTTAAAGAACAAAAAAAGAGGAGAAGTTAGAAGCCCAGTGTGTGGAGATTAGAAAAATATTTTAATAAAAGATAAAATAAGAGAAGCCTGTAGTCTGACTGTGTGGGAGAGAAGTGACTGTGAAGGGGTAACCACTGACCAGCCCACTGCCTAGTCTACTGGCTTGTGAAAGATTAAGACCCCCCCCAAAAAAAAAGCAGCTTAAAGGAAAAAAGGTTGTAAAACAAAATATAGGACAGTAATATAAGAGAAGGAAGCCTAACTTGGACTGTTGGTAGAGGAGATTGCTGTGAGAAAAGGAGTGAAGGGGTGACCTTGACCTGCCGGCTGGCTTGTGAAGACAAAAAAAGGACAGCATGTACAAAATAAAAGATGACTGTAAGGAAAATAAATGAGAGGGGAAGAGGAGCCTTCAGCCTAACCATATGGGCTGT
The DNA here is from genome assembly GCA_016271365.2 of Neoceratodus forsteri. Taxonomy (NCBI): domain Eukaryota; kingdom Metazoa; phylum Chordata; order Ceratodontiformes; family Ceratodontidae; genus Neoceratodus; species Neoceratodus forsteri. The sequence continues at coordinate 651,599,782 of CM028135.1, forward strand.
TGGGAGATTGTGTGGAAAGGAGTAAGGGGTAGCACGGTGGACACGGCACACCGTGCGCCTAAGGCCAACTGGCTTGAAAGACAAAAAAAAAAAAAAATTAGTAAAGAAAATTAAATAAGAGAGGAAGCCTACCTACTCTGTGTGTGTGTGTTGGCTGGGCTGTTGGGAGGGAGATAGGAGATTGTGTGAAAAGGAGTGAGGCAAGGGCCGGGTGTCCCGCCCAGTGTGTCCTGTGGCCACCTGACTTGTGGATTAAGACACACAGAAAAGAAATAAAACTAGTTAAAAAATAAAATATACTGAACGGAGCCTAACTCTAACTGTGGGAGGGTGGGTGGGCTGTTAGGAGATTGTGATGGTGTAAGGTGTAAGTTTCTGGACAGCCAGGCCCCCCAAATCTCCACGCAGGCACAGGGCACCGGTCAAGACCTTATGGTGCTAGGAAGCCAGACACAATATGTGGCACAGGCTATCCCAGTGCAAGGGCAAGACCAAGCTTTCTGCGAGGCCCTGCAGCACCTTAAGGACATTGAGGGGTCTGATTGGCTGATGACCATATCCAGGTTGGAACCAGAACTACTAGTTGCCCATCCAGGTGGGCAACAGCAAATGGTGGCAGACCCTCCCACCATACCAGAACACAGGCCGCAAGAACCAGCAGAAGATGAGGGTTGGCAGCCTAGGCATAGCCAGCCACTGGCCCGATGTTTGGAATCCATGGCTCAGGAAAAATCTGTTGCTAAAAAGGGGCAGGGCAGGCAAAGTAAGCATAAGTTTCCACCAGTGGCAGAGGCTGGGAAAAAGTAGACAGAGAAAAAACAGAGCAGAGCAGAGAACACATCTGGGGCCCAACCAAGGAAGGAGAATGAAGAGGGGGAAAAACCCCGGTGGTACCGGTGGCCCAGCCACAGATTGGTGAGTATGAGGGAGATCAGGACAGCGATGTATCAATAGATTTAGTGTGGTCTGAATCTGATAGTGAAGAAGAACAATCCAGTGATAGCCTGGAATGGCTGCCATTGGAATCGACAACAGGGGAAGCAAGACATAAAAAAGGGAGAAAGAACCTTGAAGACATGGTCAAGGCCAAAAAGGTAAGAGAACGTGAATGGAAGAGCGCAGGGCGCATGGGGGACAGGATTGGGGGACGTGGTCAGAAAACGGTCGGTAAGAAATCACAAGGCAGCCAAGGGGGTCAAAAGGTAAGCAGCCAGTCAAGACACCGGGGGCTCCAGGGTTCAATCCCGGGCCGGTGATGCCAGGGCATCAAACATGGCAACATAACCCCTTCATGTGGCCATTTATGTATGGGGGACCAGGCAATATGCCCTTCACTTGGCCAGCGGTGAATCCTTGGGGCCCCTTCACCCCCAGTTTCCCAACAACCCTGCAGGGTGGAATGACCAACCCCATCGTGGGGCCTCAGGCACTTCCAGCTAATGAACCTGGTGAGGGTACCTCTCTGGGTGCAGCCAGAGCCTCTGGGTCAATAGAGGACTATGGCTTAGGGGCACACCACTGGACCGAATCTGCAATGACAGGAATGGATGCAGCCCAGGTAAGTCACACGGGAGGCATACAGCAGAACACCACGGAGTTTGAGGCTCATTTGATCCAATCTCCTCACTCCATTATCTCCCAAGGGGATGGGGGAAAGGGGTAATGCACAACGGGCGGCAGTTCAGGTATGGACAGGGGCTGGGCCTTCAACATTACAACCCCTCACAACTAACAAGGAAAACAGGACACCAAGCTCACAAGAGCAGGAGACGGTAGCCTCTAGAACTGATAACACTCCCAATACTGCAATGGGGGACAAGTCAACCAGTGCAGTATCGGGATCACCAGAGTGTTGGGCATATGCCGGGGTGAAAGACCCATTGGGGGATCACTTATCCGATGCTGTTCGGGAGAAAATCTGGAAAAGGGAATTTATAGACATGTTCTCGTTATTGCATAGGGAGATCCTGGAAGTGAGCGACAAGAAAAGGAATAAACAAGAGAGGCCACGGCGGCCAAAGTTACCTTTCACATTTAAGAATTAGGCAGCAGCTTTTGACATATTTATGTCAGTTTATGGGATGAAGCACCCTGATAAACTAATTGCTTTGCTAAAATACAGGATACCATAAAATTCACACATCTCCTTTGATGGATATGCATGATTAAAATACGATGAGCAGTTTCATCTAAAACTACCTAGGCAACCCAATCTCAAATGGGAAAACACACACATAGACCTGTGGGTTCACTATATGATGCATGGCCGGCCCAATGTGGTGACGTATACGGATAGTGGTCATGTTATTGCAAGACAAACAGGTGGAGAACACAGGAAAGAGCAGAGGAAAGGGGCAGGGAGGAAGGCTTGTTATGACTACAATAAAGGAAAATGTTTTTGTTCCTTTTGTAAGAACGGGCTCATCTGCAAGTTGTGCGGAGGAGAGCACAAGTTCTCTGAATGCACACGACAATCCTCCAAGACATCAAACATCGAGGGAGCAAGCAGCGAAAAAGGAAAGGGGTCTGGGAAATTTAGCTAACTCACCAGTACGATTAGACCGGATAGACCCCTGGCTCGACTGCTACCCAGAAAAAACAGCAGCAAAATATACACACGACGGTTTCAAGTATGGTTTTAGGATACCATACAAGGGGCCAAGGGTAGAAACCACAGATCACAATCTCAGGTCTGCAATTTTACTTCCTAACATCCTGGAGAGGAAAATTGCCAAGCAAGTGGAGGCAGGCAGGGTGGCGGGACCATTCGATTACCCCCCAGTGCACAAACTCAGAGTATCCCCATTGGGGCTGGTCCCCAAGAAGGAAGCAGGGGAATACAGGCTCATTCATCACCTGTCCTACCCGAAAGGCAATTCAGTAAATGACTTCATCAACCTGGAGGATTGCACAATGCAATATACAACGTTCGATGTGGCTCTGTGCCACATACAAGAGTTAGGCCGAGGGGCAATGATGGCAAAAAGCAACATCAAATCCGGCCTCGCCTGCTACCAGTACATCCAAGTGACCATGATTTATTGGGTTTCAAAGTGGGAGGCCGATGGTATATGGACAAGGCTATGCCCATGGGATGCTCCGTCAGCTGCTCAGCCTTCGAAGCATTCTCAACCTTCTTGGAGTGGGCCACCAGAGAACAAACGAAAAACATAGATGTAGTCCATTGTCTCGACGATTTCCTAATTGTGGGTCCCGGAAGGGGCCCACATGTGTGGAGATGCTGCAAAGTTTCACCTCATTAATGGGGTATTTCGGTGTCCTGCTAGCCCAGGAAAAAACCGAGGGACCTGCTACCTGCCTCTCATACCTGGGCATAGAAATAGACTCCGAGGCCATGGTTTCTGGCTACCGCAAGACAAGGTGGCACTTTTGAGCAAACTGTTGGGTGAGATGGACAAAGAAAGTGACCCTACAACAGCTGCAATCTGTTATAGGCCACTTGAATTTTGCATGCCGTGCAATCCGCCCAGGCAGGCCATTCCTTAGGTGGATGGCGTCAGCCACAGGGAGGCTCCAAAACCATATCATCACATCAGAATCATGCAGGACATAAAAGCGGACCTACAGGTTTGGGAACTCTTCTTAAAAGATTTCAATGGTATCACCATCTGGCAGACACCAGCAGACCAATTGTTGGATCTGCACATGGTGACCGATGCTTCGGGGGGCATTGGTTTTGGGGCATTCTGGCAGGAAGCATGGTTTGCAGGATGCTGGCCACAGGATTGGGTATTGAAGGGACTCACAAAAAACATCACCCTTCTCGAACTGTTCCCTATCATGGTAGCCGTAAGGGTGTTGGGGCACAAACTTCAGAATAAGAAAATGCTGTTTCACACAGACAACAGGGCGGTAGTGGACATATTGAACTCTCAGACATCTCGTTCTGAAGATGTGATGAAGGTCTTGAGGGTCTTTGTGTTATGCTGCTTACGGTACAACATCTCTTTTAAGGCACATCATTTGCCAGGAAAGGAAAATGTTGTAGCTGATGCCCTGTCTCAATTTCAGCTCGAGCAATTCAGGCAGTTAGCCTCTGCATGGACCAGTTCCCCACAAAATACCGAAGCAGTCTGGAGACTTGGGAACCAAGATTGCAGCAACTGGTACAACTCGCTGTGGCCCCCCAACATGGAGGAAGTATGTAGGTAGCTATGGATCTTTCCATCAATTCTGGTCACGAGGTAAGCGTGGAACTGCACAATACCCAAAGACAAGTTCAAAGCTACGTCCTACACTTAGAAAGCCTGGGGAAATCCCCAACAGCTATACGCCTCCAACTAGCGGGCATTGCCTTTCTTCGGAAGTACGAGGGTTTCCCTGACCCAACCAACAGTTTCATTATGAAGGAAATGATGCAGGGCATGTCTAGACTCGCAGGAAAAAAAGGTGGACACAAGGAAGCCCATAGGATTACCTGAATTGTCCAGCCTCCTGAAAGCACTGGCAGTCACTTGCAGCTTGGGCTATGAAACCAAGCTTTTCTGGGCTCTATACATATGTGCATTTTTTGGGGCTTTCCGGGTGTCTGAGTTGGTACCACAGTCTAACTCACCAAGTCAGAACACCAATCTACAGTTTAGTGATTTCGTCATCTGGCAAGACAGACTATGTCTTCAGCTGCAAAAATCAAAAACAGACCAGTGCGGCCCCCCCGCCATGATAACACTGTTTAAGGCCCCACCAGGGAATATTTGCCCATGGCTGGCAATGAAGGAGTATGTGGCAGGTCGTCCAACAGGAACAGGGCATTTGTTTGTGCATGGGGACGGAAAAGCGGTCACAAGGCAGCAGTTCACTGCGGTCCTACGAAAGGGTTTATGGATGGCAGGTAAAAACCCGACCTCATACAACACCCATTCATTCCAAATTGGAGCAGCCACTGAGGCAGCTAGGTGTGGGTTAAAAGAGGATCAGATAAAAGGGGTTGGCAGATGGGCTTCAAAGACATACATGGGGTACATAAGGCCTCAGCAAAAACAGCAGCAAGTGACGTTGGGGAACCCAGCACAAGCTGTGACTGATAGTTCAAATTAGGAGAATACTCACATGTTTCTATTTTTGTCTTACAGGCATGGCGGCAACATCCCCTCAGATATGGATCGTGGGTCATTTGCACATGAGGGAGGCATACACGAGGGTGAAAAAACCGCCATACACAAGTCAGCTGGACATTCCAAGAAGTCGAGCTGTGATTAAATGGGCAGGAAAAGGGGGGATGAGGTGGGGGGCATTGTGTAAAACAATCGTTACATTGGGCCTACTTCATCAACCACCGCTCGCGCTGGTTATTTACCTGGGAGGGAACGACTTGGTCACCCTAGGGGCACAGAGATTAATTGGGGATATGAAGAGGGATTTGTCCCACTTAAAACAGTTGTTGCCCCGCACCATTCTGGCATGGACAAGAATGATACCACGCCTGCACTGGCGAGGTGAGCGAAAGGCAGGAGCTATGGACAAAGCACGGAAGTCCATGAATAGGGAGGTGTCCCATTTCGCGGCCTCACTGGGCGTGGAGGTAATCAGGCACTTCTTGATTACTAAAACGGATACTGGATTTTATAGCTGGGATGGGGTTCATTTATTGGAGATGGGAAATGATGTTTTTAACAATACCCTCAATGATTTCTGTGAGACAGTGCTGTTTGGGAAAAGTAAGATCCCTTGGGCATTAGTGGGAGATACTTGTTGGCACAGTATAAAGTGGCGGTAAATTCATGGCTGACCCTGGGTAAGAGGCTCCGGACATAAGAAGAGCTGTGATTGGGTGTCACCGGGGAGAGGCATGACCCTAGGACGGGTATGCCTCGGAAGATCGGGAGAGGAAGGCACCCAGGCTGGGGCGTGCACTGAAACGCTGGGATCCAAGACTCTGAGATGGGGAGTGCGGCCCCAATGGGCATGCTCCTCGTCAATGGGCTAGGAGGCCCTAAATTCGGGTGGGAGGGAACTGTCTTGCGGAAAGGCATGGCCCTCAGTGGGTCTGTTGGACTAAAGGGCCAGAGTTCCCCTCAAAATAAGCGGATGAAGGAGCTGGGGTTTCAGCAATACATGAATTATGGCTGCCCAAGGGTCTTACGGATGGGATACGTAATGTACATATGTTACAATTTTCCGTATAGTGTTATGTGTATGTATATGATATATTGTAAAGTGCATATCTGTAAAATTGTGATGTACATATTAAACTTGTAAAAGGCTAAGTGTCCCATGTAATGTATTCAATTTTGATTAAGTAAAAGAGCTCGTGCCCTTTTTATACAAAACAGTGTGGTGTGTTAATTGAATTGGGGTCCATTTGGCAAGTTCATCCTCTAAACTAATCACTTCCTGGCAGGACAAGATCCAAGTCTCCCTATATACTAATGTAATTAAGGGCCAGCCCCTCCCTAAGGGAACATCTTTCTAAATGGCTGCAGCTGCTGAGATAGCAGCAGCAGAAACACAGACCCAGGAGCTTGAACTCCCAGCTTCCAGATACAAACTACCTTTAAAAGCATAGATTATTCTAGAGATGAACTCCACCTTTAACTGTTATGCTGCATGTACTTTTATAGTTTATACACATATCGTTTTCTAAAGCTATCAAATGCTTCCTTATATCATGTTTTGTTTCACAGAAATATAGTCTCAACTGTTTCCTAAAATCAGCAGCAGCCTGCAAACAGCATACTATTTAGCACAGGTATATTTGCCTGGATTTACTGCTCAGCACTTTGTTACACTTGTACTGGGGTGCATCCTCCCATTAAATAGCCAAACTGCCATGCTCAGAATTTCTACAGCAAGGAGAGCTTTATTCATTTGTTAGCTGGCAGATTACACCCCTTGGGCAGTTTCTTTTACTCTTATTTAAAAGCAAAGCCCTCATGTAATGCTTCTTATGGTGATCTCTATATAGCAGCATGCCACATTCTTTGGGGAATTGCAGAACACAAACTAGATTGAAGACTACCCTGATAGTGGCCAGCTAGCAGGGCTCAAAGATAAACAACAAAATATAAAGTGCAACAGACTTACATAGAGGAAGGAAAAGGTAACTACAACTTTATTTTACTTCCAGGGACTACTGCATGCTATACATATCCCTAATTTGGCATCATGAGGTAAACTTTGTTGAAGTTGAGCTGCTTTAGCCATCACTACAGTTTTCCAACTGGGGTAGGTCACCCACCCTATTACATATATCCCCCAGCTTAAAAGGAACCAGTTCTTGCAAAGGACTGGTTTCCATGCTTGACTTCAGAAGTTTTATTGATTTAACTAACCTGGTACTGACTCTCTTCCACTTCTATTTTATTTTCATCCCTTTCTTTAATAGAATCATTACCTTTCTTTACGCTCAGGTATGACAACTCAGTCATCTGACTGTACTATTAATAGAGAACTTCTACAACATGGTAATTCCTTTAACCACGTCTTCCTACTCTTGAGTCTAATACCCTTACATACCTTTACTTTTTTATCTAGAAGTACTCAATTTTGCTCATTTACATATCAAACACATTGTATGGCATAATTCATGTCCATGCACATGCCAACATGAAACATCAACACGCTTTTCAGAACACATCTAGGACTATTGTAGGTGTGTGTGTGTGTGTGGGGAATGAAGGATTACTTTTATTTGATAAGGGACTCGTGTAGTCTGCAGCCATGTCCCTGACCGATTGATAGAATTCCATTTCAACCGCCTGCACTATAAGCAGAAAACTCCATATATAAGCATTATTATAGTCTTAGCACATTGTCCACACCTTGACTGACACACTGTTGTACTATCCTGAGTTACACATTTTGGCTTAGTGCTTTGTATTTTAGTGATTGTCAAAATATGGGGACAGCAATCAGTTATTTACCATTTGAACAGTAAAGTTTGAAAAGTAAATAACAAATTGAACAGCAATTAGTTAGCGAGTGACAGGGGACATGCTTTTCAGTTAAAAAACTGATATTTGCCATGGAGCTGTAATATTATTAAAACAAGCATATAACTAAGTGTATCACTGAGATCTAAAATATAGGTGTTGTACTGTTCTTAGGGTGCAGTTATGTGCAACACTATTTTTTTTACTTTCTTATCTTTATTGATTTATAGGAAAATACACCCTCAAAATTTACAACCATGTTCTAATAACAAACAATGAACAAAGTAAAAGGCATAATCTAAATATCAAGACTCAAAAAAACAGTATGCAATACAACCCCCTCCCCCCCGTGTGTGATGCAAAGGGGGCTATGTACAATGCTTCATATGATGTTAAGATGTACCTAGGTAAAAAATGAAGCTGTACACAATCAAATATCATAAGAACATTAAATCAAGTATCTGGCAGAGGGAAAATAAAATCTTTAACCTTCCTTAAAAAGGGGCATATACATTAGCGTTCTCTTACTGCCTTGCTGACCAGATTTAAAGAAAGTATAAAATAGGGTTGAGAGATCAGGTAGTATGGAAGAGTAATAGTCACTACCATTGTGCCCTTATGGTACAGCAATAAGTTGAATAATTCAATTAGAGTATATTTTTAATTTATATTGCTTGATTAATATTATACATATTATTCATACTGCGGGGAATGCAACCAAAAAAGTTGATGTCAAATCAAAAGACATCAATCTGATTTTGTAATTTACCCCAACACTGTATAAAGTGGGTTTGCTTGTTAGGAAAGGAATTTTTCAGACGAATAAGGAGTAAGTTCTGTCATATACGAGAGGTCCATTCCTAAAAATAAGGGATGGAGTTATCTAACCAATGTTTAAGGATAAGTTGTTTAGTTGTGACTCCTATTAAAGAGAGAGCTGCTCTGTCATTAAAGAAAATGTTTTATTTATTTATTTATTTAGTTTTTGATGACCAGGTAAGTGCACTAGACAAATTCTGCCTATTTTTAGACATGACCAGTGGAAGGGGATACAGATGAATGCCAACTGATTTTGAACCAGATTAAGCTGTTGGTGGTATTTTAGTGAATGGGGGGGTGGAATTTTGGCCAGGGCACCGGGGAAATTCCCCTACTCTGCCAGCAGGTGGCTTGACTTCCTGAGAGCAGAGTGGAGGAGCTCAGTTTAGAGCCGGACAGCAGAGGAGGAGGAGGAAGTGCTGATGTGGCAGTGTCTTTGTTGGATGTTCAGTGTTTCTGCATGAGTGAGGACATGCGGGAGGCTGGGAGCAGGTCTCCACCCCAGCCTTTAACCCTAAAGGAGACAAGCACAGGAGAAACAGTCATGATGGAAGGAAAAACTGAATTTTTGGAAGGAGAAAGGGGCATTGCAGCGCAATGAGGAGGTTATATGTGAAGTTCCCTTGGACGATGTGATCTTGGAGCAAGAACAACAGTAAGTTGAATACCGTGAGTTTCAAAGCTGTTAAAAAGAAATTGGCTGGGATAGCGGGCAAGAAAATGCATACCGCAGGCAAAGGCAAGGGAATGAGAGAAGAGAAAAAAGCCTGTCAAAATCAGCTGTGTAACGATGATGTGGCAGAGGCTGCATGCTCAGAACTAGGCCCTTCTAAGACACAGTCTGCTAGTAGAAGAGATGTGAACCCTGATAGTGCTCTGAAAGGAATGGCGAAAGAAAGTCAAAAAAGACTAGGCTTAAGACGGGCAGGGGGGCAAGGAAAGTTTCAAAATGAAAAGAAAGATACATGTAAAATAAAAAGAAGAGGGTATTACAACAAATGATTTACAGGCAGAAGTAATGAATGTGAACCTCAGAAGTATAAAGATACACCTGAATGGGTGGCGGATGCTATGATCAAAGCAGGTTGGAGAAGATCAGCAGATGGAAGGGTTGGGAAACAAACAGGCCTGGTTCTCCTAAAGAGCATGTACACTCTTCAGGAGAAAATACTAAGGATGAAATGGAAAAAAAGGGTGCAGAGAATAAAGAACCCCCTGAGTCAGAACAAATAAATGAAGATAATAGTGGCGGAGACTCCTCTATGGAATTAGAGCAATATACAGTTCAAAATGAAAATCAAAATGATAAAGAGAAACACCAGAAAGAGAATGCCTGGGACGGGAATACCAGAGAGAGGTTATTTCCTGGAAATCAAGGCCCACAGCAAGCAAAACGAAAAACGCAGTCAGGTTAAGATATAGAGGTTCCCCTTCGGAGGCCCCAGACAGATTACACATTGGCAGAGAACTTTTGAAAAATTGCATGACATTGTATCCGTATGAAATATATGCATTAATTCACATTCCAGGAAGCCTTGAGTATGATATTAGCTTCAAACATCCTGGAGGCCAAGACAGATTTTGGAAACTGTTTCATCAGATTAAAAGAACACCACAATGATCTAATTTCTATGCAATTCTCCTGGCAAAATCTGCATTCTGGATTGTAACAATACTATTCAGAAACGAGGGGGTGAATGTGTCTGACATTTATTTCTGGTTACAACAAAGATGTGTGGTTCATGGCCCCCCAGAGCCAATTTGGGATGATGAGTGTTTATGGACAGGGGGATGGAAGTATAAAGTTACGTTAAAACAAACAGAAGGTGAAGTTCAGCATTTGGCCAACTGCTTTTTCCGGGGATAGATCATGGAGTTGTTTTCTACGCAGGCCAACCTAAGGCTTGTTATAAGTGTGGGGACAAGAGCCATCTAAGTAATGCCTGTGATCAATTAAAATGTGGATTCTGTGGGTCTCTGGGACATCAAGGTTCTGAATGTAAAAATAAACCCAGGTGCAGCCTATGTGAAGAATAGGATCATTTTATTTAAATTGTCCCTGAGCACATAATAGCTCAGATCAAATGAGATGGCTGAGCAGGATGTGGTATTAGCAAAAGCTCAAATGGAAAAAGGGAAGGAGGACAAAATAATTTATGAAGTAAGAAATGCAGAACGTCTAGAAATAAATAGGGGTGATGTTAATGAAGAACTTAACATACATGGCCCCTCCCCTTCCCTTCCCACTACGCTCTTGAATAAAAAACAAGAAGTGCAGGCCCTGGGGAGAGCAGCCACAAGCAAAGACAGCAGTAGCTCAAAAAAAAAAACCAAAAAAAAAAACAAGGCTGTAAACAGAAGAGGAAGAAATAAAGAAAAAAGGGGAAACAAAAAAAAAAAACAGAAACAGACTTTACTATTATAACAGGATCCAGAAGGGGGAGACATTGTGCACAAAGAGGGTCAAAAACAGTGGGGAAATAACATAGAAGGGATAATTTTATCTAATAGATTTGCTGCATTACAGGATAAAGACTGGGCGACTGTTGAAGAAGAAACTTGAACTTCAGACTTTGAGGTCTCGGTCAGAGACTCAGAAAGTGGGAATAATACAGACACACAAGTGTCAAAAGGAAAAATCAAGGACATAGGATAATAATATGTTGTCTTTTAGTTTTTCTTTTTCTGCTATTTAGGCATCATTCATCAGTTAACATGCCTTTCTGTCAATGTTAATAGTATTAAGCATTTTAAAAAAAGGAAGTTATGTTTGAAATCTTGAATGGTTTAAGAGCAGAGGTAGTTATTTTGCAGGATACCAGATTACATTCCTTGGAGGAGGTAAATCAGGCACAAAAGGATTGGAGTTTGGGTGCATCGATATGGTGTATAGGGGAAGAAAGATGTTCAGGGGTGGGTTTAGGTTTTCAACTGAAGAAGTTAAAGTTAGGAAGATTACAGATTTAGTTCCAGGTAGGATATTCATTTTGGATGTCAAGATAAAAGAAACAGAAATTAGGATAATCATTATTTATAATTCTCAAACTAAGGCAGATAGAAGTTGGTTAATGAAACTAGCAGAACCTTACATTCATACCTCTAAAATGGTATTATGGGGTTGGGATTTTAATTGTGGGTTGAGTAAAGAAGACTGGGGAGAAAACAGGAAAAGTCTTTTCAGACACCAACTGTTTTAGAGAAAGCATGAAAAAGGGGTTGGAAGATGCATATGTGCTGAAGGGGAAGAGTGGAGCATACATATTTCAGAGGAGGTGTATCTACAAGGATAGACTTGTGGTTAATTTCTAAATATATTGAAATTGATGAGATACAAGTTATTACTATCCATCTGGGGTAAAAATGGTCATTAATTTAGGAGGACAGCCTAAATTTGGGAAAGGGTTTTATTTATTTTATTTTATTTATTTCAATTCTAGGATTACAATTACCTTTGAGCCCAGGGCTCTTTTACAAAGGTTCCACGTCAAGACATTGGTATCACATTACAATAGACAAAATTGTTACACAAATAAGGGTAAAGGATATCAAATTACTTTTGAACAGACAGGGAGAGGGTAAAGTGCTAAGGAAGAGGACAAGGGGGGATGGTAGAAAGAAATAGGAGGGGCAAGGTGTGAGGTAAGAAAGTGAGAAGAGAGGAGAGGTGGGGGGTAGGTAAAGATATGGAGTGGGGGGGTGGAGTGAAGCAGCCAGGAAGGTGGCATTGTCAGGTGCTGTAGAGCGGATGGGGCAGAGGCCAAACTAGGGCAAGTGCATTGTGTTATATTAGGAGCTGGATATAGGAAGAGCGGTAGCAGAGTGGTGTTGCATAGACATTATCCATGACAGTCGCAGATGCTGGAAGCAACCAGGGTGTTTCAGAGCCTGGATTTAAAGGGCTCTAGCCCAGTGGTATTGACAGTATCATTGGCAAGACCGTTAAAACCAAGTGGGTGCCCTGTGGGTGAATGAGCGCTGGCCAATGGCTGTGCGGCAGTGAGGATTGGGGATTGGTGGCTTTGATCCTAGTAATTCTGGAGCTGGTTTTGTTTGAAGAAGTGAACAGACCCCGGAGGGCAGTTCCCAACTGTATTTTCTTAGCAGCCATGCAGGTTTGGTACTGGATTCTATTATCAAGTTGAAGCCAGTTAGCTTGTGAGTACAGGTCACAGGTGTATGTGAGCCGTTCGGCCCCAGTGATGAGTCGACAGGCCTTGTTTAGGGTGGTAGTAATCCTTTTGAGTGCAGTGGTAGTGGCAGTGCCATAGATGACAAGACCATAGTCAGTCTGGGAGATGATGGAGTTTTGAACTGCATCAAAGAGGGCCTCTTTAGTCAGGTGCTGATGAAGCCAGTAGAGTAAGCCTAGTCTAGTATTCACAGTTTTAGCGACATTGGTTATATGGGTTCCAAAGGACAGGTGTGGGTCTAAGGTGATTCCTAGGTATCTGAAGGAGCCAACCTGCTCCAGGGAGTCCTCAAGGCAGGTGTTTAAGGAGAGTTGGTGGTGTTTGTGCTTGTTTTGGTGGCTGGTGAAAATCATGGTCTTTGTTTTTTTCTGGTTAAGGATTAACTTATGTTCTTTGAACCAGCTTTCAACAGAGGTGAAGCCGTGTTGAAGGGTTTGTTGAAGGCGGCTTGGGTCATGATGAGAGGCAAAAATCCCTGCATCATCTACATAGAGTATGACTTGCTGAGAGGTGGAGTCGGGGAGGGAGTTGAGGAACAGGCTGAACAGCAATGGGCCCAGGATGGAGCCTTGGGGGACACTGGAGTGAACCTGTTTAGTGTCAGAGACCACGCCTGATATTTTTACACATTGGGACCTGTTGTCAAGATAGCTATTGAACCATTTCACTGATTCTGCACAGAGGCCAATGTTCAGCAGCTGATGAAGCAGGAGGTGGTGGTGGACAATGTCAAAAGCCTTTGACAGGTCAATGAATGTAGCTCCAGTTAGGTGACCCTGATCAAGGGAGATGTGTATGGCTCCTGTAAACTCAAGAAGTGCCGTGGCAGTGCTGTGTCCTTTTCTAAATCTGTGTTGCTGCCGGCAAAGGATATTGTACTTGTCCAGATGATCAGTGAGCTGGTCTGCTACTATCCCTTCCAGGGCCTTAGAGAGGGGTGGCAGGATAGAGATAGGTCGGTAGTTCACATGGGAGGTCCGTCACCACCTTTATGGATAGGTGTGACAGTTGCTGCCTTCCATTTGTCAGGGAATTGGCTGAGAGAGAGAGAGAGAGAGAGAGAGAGAGAGAGAGAGATTACAGATCCTAGTGAGAGGCCCTAGAACCTCGTCTAGAGTGAGGGACAGAAGTTTGAGGTCCAGTGTGTCAGCACTTGCTCTAGTGTTTTTGATGGCTTTGGAAATGTATTTCCTGATGGTATTTTTGTTTACTGCTCTGAAGTAGAAAGGGGGACAATTTTTTGATGATGACTGATGGGTGGGAAGAGGGGTGTCGCTGTTGTTGAAAAAGTCAGGGGGGAGGATGCTGCTGAGGTCAGTGAAGGCATCATTAAAGGTGTTGGCTATGACTTTTAGGTCCAGGATAGTATTCCCGGTTACTGTGATAGCAGTAGGGGGTGATTTGGACTCCTTCCTGGTAACATCTTTAATGTTATTCCAGAATGCTGTTGCATTTCCCATGTGTCTCGCGAGCAGTCTTGTAGTATTCAGATTTCTGTTGCCGTATGGATTTGGTGCAATCATTTCTAGCTGTTTTGAAATTTTGGATGTCCGCCTGTTTTCCTGTTTCTCTTGCTAGTTCCCAGAGGTGGTCCCTGTGTTTCAGCTTCTTTAAGAGGGAACCCATGAGCCAAGGATTGCAGAGAGTTTAATTTTTCCCTTTTTTGGCAGGGCAAAGATGTTACAAGCTTCATTGAAAATGCGTATGAATTGATCAAGGCCTGTATTTGCATCGGGGGCCAGGTTGATGGGGGACCAGTCTTGATTTAAGAGGTGTGATTTTAGGTGGATTAGCTTCCCATGGGGTAGGACTCTGCTCAGAATGACCTTTGGTGGAGATTTCCAGAATTAGTTTGACCAGGTGCAGCTGACAGGGGAATGGTCGCTGAGAGAGTCAGGCAATACGGTGAAGCTAGTGATCTGGGAGGGGTGAGGAGTCAGGATCCAGTCCAGTAAAGTGCTGGTGCCGGTTTTGTAGTTCATTCTAGTTGTGGAGCCCAATATCTGTGTGAGGTTTGCTGATGTGACCATGTCCCTGGTGTCGCCAGCATCAGATCCCAACCAGTTTATGTTGAAGTCACCCAGTGTGATGACTTTGAAGTTGGGTGGGAGTGATTTGATGTACTCCAGTACTGCATGGAGGCCCAGTCCCTGTTCTTTTGGGGGGGATATAAATGATGATGTCCAAGAGGGCTTTGTGCTGAGCTCCAAGCAGGATTTTGATATGCAATAGCTGGGCATTTGGTGTTGGTAGGTCAGTGTGGGCAGTGTGCCCCATCAGGTTGTCTTTTAGGTAAAGGGCGCAGCCTCCTCCTCATTTTGGAGATTGAATTTAGAAAGGTTAGAGAATGAAGAATGCAACATGAAAATTCTAGATTTATTTGAGGCTAAGAATTCAGTTAGAATTATATGATTCTTATAATTAGTGGCGGGAGGACACAAAATATGATATAAAACAACTTTTAACAGAGGAATCACAGAAAAAGGAAAGATCAAATTATATGGAATATTTAGGCTTAAGGGTGAAATTATATAAATTAATGACATATCAAGTCTTATACAAAATCAATGAGAGTGATGGTATTGAACAGATCAAAGAGAAAATGTAGAAGCTTCAATATAATAGATTAAAAACATTACATATGGAGCAGAAGAGTGGGACGCAAGGGAAAAAGTATCATACTAACCCATTTGATAGTAATAAAGATAGAGTAGAGAACAGAGTTATGAATGGACTAGTAGATAAGGAAGGGCATAGACAGTCAGATATAAGCAAGATTAAATACATAGTGCAATACATACGAGAAAAAAATATCAGAAACCGGAAGGGAAGGAAAAGAAAGATATAACAACAAAATCAAAATTGCCACAGTTAGACAAGGTGGAAACTGAAATTTTAAAAGAGAAAATTACAGAAGCAGAAGTCAGAGAGGCAATTTACTCCTTAACTCTGAATACAGCCCCTGGAACTGATGGGATATCAAATGCCTTTTATAGGAAATATATAGATAAAATAGATAAAATGTTAACTTTACTGTTTAATGAGATATTTGAGGGGGGTAAGTTAACAGAAAGCATGAGACAAGGAGTAACAGGTTTTTTTTTGCATAAAAAAGGGGATAAGTCAATTATTAAAAATTGGAGACCAATCACTTTATTGACATCAGACTACAAAGTTTTGGCAAAAATTATAAATAAAAGATTGTTGAATTTTGAGGTGAAATTAATCATGCAGACACAGGCGTGTTCGATTCCAGGAAGGAACGTAAGACAAAACTTGATATATATTAGGGAGATTTTGAATGCCGGACTAAGAAAAGAATTACAGGGTTACCTGTACTTAATAGATCAGGAGACAGCCTTTGATTCCATTAATCATAAATATATGTGGGATGTTCTAAAGGATATGGAATTCCAGATAAGTTGGTTGGATTAATAGAAACATTATATACTGAAGCTCAAGTGTCCCATGGTGAATGGGTATTTGGAATCCTGATGTACATTAAAATGGAGGAGAGGTAAGGCTTTCCATTGAGTCCACTCTATATGAATTATGTGTTGACCCAATCTTAAGGTGTATAGAAAATGATAAGGAAATGAAGTGCATATCATGGGAGGGAAATCGATCACGTAAAACTTGTGCATATGTGGATGATAGTGTTGTTCTAGTACAAAATCAAGAGTAGGGGGAGAAAATATTGGGATTCTTGGCAGGATATTATGAATATACTGGGATTAAAATAAATCTGGAGAAAAGTAAGATTTATCCTATAGGAGAAGTGAGTTGTGAGCAAAAAGGTAGCCTAAGAATATGTCAGGAAGAAATAGAAATTCTTGGGATTAGTTTTGGGGTGAAGAGGTAGAAAGAAAAAAACACATTTCAAATAGCAAGAGGAAAATAGAGACGTGGAAAACTGGTCTATGACTAAAGAAAAAGAATATACTTATTAAAAACATTTATCATCCCTATATTTTATATATTTTTATATTTTTCCAGTACCATTAAAAATGCAGTCTAAAATCTTGGGTGTGTTCTTTCAGTTATTATGAGGTTCTAGGCTGAATCCGTAAAGGGGTGGCATACCTATAGGCCAGTTAAGGAGGAGGTTTAAATATATTGCAACCAGTAGTCTTTTAATAAATAATTTAATTTATGCTAATTTGGTTTCATTTGAAAGGGAAGGGGTATATGGGGCTATTTGCTCAAAAATTGGTAGACACAGTAGTGAGGAATATAGGGATTAAAGGAAATATAAAGGGAAATCAATGATACCTCAGTATATGGAAGTATGTAGAAAATACATGAAGATGTGGGTATAACAACAAATTTAGTTCTTAGGAAAAATAGAAAGCAGGTGTATAAAGAAATAGTGGTAACACATTTTATGAAGAACCAGTTTTAAGGTGAATGAAGGTATTGATGTAAGCAACATTTTACAGATGACTTTAGAAAAAGAACTCCAAAGAAAATGAGAGAGACAGTATGGCTATGTAGTCACTCATGGCAAGCTTAAAGTAAGAGGAAATCACAAACATAAAAGTAAAGAGAGAGATTGTGTTTAGAAACTATGTGTGGTCTACAGGAAGAAAGCATGGAACATCTTTTTTTTGAATGTACATTTATTCAAAGTGTTTGGGATAATTTGGCTTCTTTTTGGGGGATGAGGACATTTAGGAATATGGATTACAATATTCTAGTATATGGGCAGCTAACAGAAGAGTGGGCAAATATTAATAAACACACAGCTTATGTGATTCTGTCTGTTATTAAATGGTGTATCTGGCAAGTTAGGTGTCAGAAAGTTTTGCAAAACAAAGTATGTACGTTACAGGATTACTATTTAAAATTCAGGATGAAATTGACATAATATATCAAAATGAATGTGATATTTGAAGGTTATGTGGAAAAATTATGGGAAAATACAATGGTCAGATAAGAATGTAATTAAGATGAATTTGGAAATACTTTTGTATGCATTAATGGATGAAGATTAAGGTATATGTTCTTGTAATGATTTGTTTTTGGTTCTTGAATAAAAATTCCCCTACTCTTTTTGAGAAGTGCCATGGGATCTTTAGCATCCACCTGAACTACCACCAGAACAGGCAGATCGGACCTCGGTTTAATGTCTCATCCGAAAGATGGCACCTCAGGAGTACAGCACCCCCCTCAGTACTGGGATATTAACCCAAGTGCCTCGTGTGGGGCTAGAACCCACTGCTTTCTATCTCCCAGCCTCAGAGGCGAGTGTGCTACCTGCTGAGCCACTGACATGAATGTCTTCCTGAAAATGACCTAAAATGACTGTAAGCATGTTGAATTCACACAGTTTAATTACATTATTGATTACTTTTATTTCCTTCCATAGCTTCTGAACATGTAAGCATGACCAGAACATATGCTTCGGGGAACCTATATCAGAATTACATTTTGGACACATATTAGTACCTTTAAACCCCATTTTATACATCTTTTGAGGGGGTCATATAAGCATTATGCAAAGCTTTGAACTCAATTAATCTTAAGTTATCTAGGGGGAATACATTTGTATATATGGGCCCAGATATTCAAACTGCGCCAGGCTGTGGTGCAAGCTTGGGCGCAGCTCAACTTGGCTGCGCAGGGGTGTGGACTAAGTGATATTCAAAGGAGCTGCGCCATGGCTCAGCAGCTTTGAATATCGCACCCTGGCCACCTCCAGTGTGCATGGCACAGTGGCACTGCACCAGCGCAAGTGGCCAGAGTGGAGCATGGAGATGCGCTAGCGCAAGTTCCATTGCTCCATGCACAACAACCGCAATATTCAAAACTTGACATGCAAATGGGGCCATAATGTATGCAAGGCACACATGGGGCCATTTGCATGTCATTATGGCTCCATTTTCATGCAGGTGTGCCGATCCCCGATGACTTGCTCTTGGCGCCCTGCCAGGCAGCAGACATCGGGGACCGATGCCCCCTGCAGCCCGATCGCAGGCATCTGTATCTAAAAATAGAAAACAGTCCTATATCCCTGGTGGCCCAGTGGACCACTATCTGCCTGATCATGGGCATTTGGAAAATCTAGAGAAGTCCAATATCCCTGGTGGTCCAGTGGACCTCTATCTGCCCGATCGCGGGCATCTGTAAAAAGAAAATAGGTACTATATCCCTGGTGGTCCAGTGGACTGCTATCTGCCCGATCAGAACATTACGCAACACCTCCATACTAGGTGGTGGAATTACCACTGATTCTCACCGCCTTCTTCCCACGTGAGCCGGTAGCATCTCCACCCACCTGCCTCACCCCGACCGGACACCACGGTAGCATGCACCATTGGTTTACAACGAGCCAATGGGTGTGGAGCTCTCTATTGTATTGAACATTCCAGATATGTGAATGATTCATTCACATATCTGAATGTGTAGTTGCACGCCCATTGGCTCATGCTATGAACCAATGGGCGGCAGCCCTACCATGGTGTCAGTCGGCGGGCGGTGGGCGGCAGGTGGTGGGTGCTGCCGCCGACCGACTGACCACGTGGGGAAGCAGGGCGGTGGGGCTCAGTGGGTGGTGGGGGTACCACTAGACCACCAGGGATATTGGAAGTGTTTTTTTGTAATGATGTCCGTGATCGGGCAAACAGCGGTTCACTGGATCACCAGGGATATTGGACTTTCTAGATTTTACAAATACCCACGATCGGGCAGATAGGGTCCACTGGACCACCAGGGCTATAGGACTGTTTTCTATTTTTGGACAGATGCCCGCGATTAGGCAGATAGTGGTCCACTGGACCACCAGAGATATAGAACCTATTTTCTTTTTACAGATGCCCGCGATCGGGCAGATTGCGGTCCACTGGACCACCAGGGATATCGGACTGTGTTCTATATTTGGACAGATGCCCGCCAATCGCAGTCCACTGGACCACCAGGGATGTTGTAATTTAATTTTTACAAATGCCCGTGATCGGGCATGGGGGCACCGCCAGGTGCAGCCAGAACTAGGCTACCCATAGCGGTAGCTGCCGTGTTGCACCCCTGCACGCGGCAGCTCACCTGTGGGTGGCCATCATGTTTTTTTTTTGGCTTAACTTTGTGCTGTCGCAGGTAGGGGTTATGATGCATGGCTTTGTACATCCCGGCTGAATATCGGGCTGTGCAGGTTATGCATGGGCATGCCTCCCACCTGTGCCTGCATACTATACTGATGTGCTCCGGCGCATCGGGTTTTGTGCCGCGGCACTTTTCCCTTTTGAATATCGCTACCAACATCAGTGGTTGCTCATGGCACAACACTGTTGCACCATGCACAACCCTTTTGAATATCTGGGCCAGTATTCTGCCACAAGTCTGTTCAGTTCACAGAGTGATCTTTAAGCATCTTTTGCCAAAATATATTTTGAGTAGGGAGCTCTGAAAATCTGTTTTTTAAAAAAAGTTGATAAATGTTAGATAAAGGATGAACTTTAGCTCTGGCCAACTGCAATTCTGGTACAAAGTCTGCAGCCTGACTGGACTATGGATAGGGACCAAAATTTGCCTTCAAAGCTATTTTCATAAGAAAGAAATTGAGATAGTATGTTTTTATTCAACCTTAGATCCTTTAAAATGTCATGAAGGGGACGAATCTGCCCCTTCTCTAGTAGCTGAGGCAACTGTAGAGTTGAAACCACACTGAAGAGCAAATGAAGTGAAATATTTCCCATTAATAATAAAGTTCGGATGATATAAAACAGGTTGATTAATATTCCGGTTAAGATTTATGTTAAGAAATTTACAAATTGGATTCTGATTTTGTAATATAGAATCGTCTTAGCTGCTATGTTATATTTTTTTATATTAATTGTTCTAAAAAAAACAATTTGGGACATATGAGTTGGGATGAACTGAATTATCTATCCATTTAAGGTATTTATTAGCCTGAGAAGCTATATAATAAACTATAGTGTCAGATTTGGTAATTTCATCCCTCCTTGATGCTTAGGAAGCATGAGTTCACCTAAGGCAAGTCTAGGAGATTTTTCTAACCATATGAATTTACTTATTATAGAATGAATTTTGGTAAACCAGTTTGACGGTAAAAAAATATTTAACACATTAAGAGGGAAAAAAACCTAGGAAAAATATTCATTTTTATTATATTCACTCTCCCAATAAAGGAGATGGGGAGTGAGTGCCATCGTTTTAAATCTTGGATGATTTTAACAACAATTCAATTCAGATTTTTTATTTATTTATTTTATATTTTATTTAGTTTTTGTTGACTGGGTAAGCGCACTAGAAATCTTGCCTATTTTCAGGCATGACCCGGGGAGGGGGATACAGATGAATGCCAACTGACTGTGAACCAGATTAAGCCGTTGGTGGTATTTTTTTTTCAGTGAGTGAGAGAAATTTGGCCAGGACACCGGGGAAATTCCCCTACTCTGGAAGGGGGCATTGTCCCATATGTGGCGCCTATGGAGGAGGACAGTTTGCTGTCAGCGATGGAGGAAGATGGTCTCACTCTAGACGTCGGAGAGGTGGACGCTGCTACCACACAGAATGTTCTGTTACTACCACCAGATTCTAATTTATGTTCTGTTGAAGCCCTTGCAAAATTGGAAAGAGTGGATGACGGTATTGAGGAAGGTACGGTGACCGCAATGGTACTGCAACGAGATGTTTTAAAAGATCAATTGTTGCAAACAGAGCTGGCTCTTACATCAGCAAGAGCTGAATTGTTGGAGAAAAAGAAGAGAAAACGCCTGTTAGGAGTTTCTCCTGATGTTGTTCACCGGACTTTCAAACTAGGTCCTGGTTCCACTGATGACGTAGTTTCCTCTGCGCCTGCATCTGTCTTGGCTGCTATCCCATGGATGATTCAATAGACCGAATGATGGAAGAACCTTGGTCCCCTGAAACTGCACTTTCAAAGGTGGGATGGAAACAGCTTGTGGACATTTCCTGGTGGCTGATCCGACTGCACAGACTGATGCTTTGGCCCATTCTGTTGACCCTGCTAGCATCACCGTCATTTCTAAGGAAACCAGACTTTGGACTCTGTTGAGACTGCTGCACAACTGACTGTTGATCCAGGTAGTGCTTTTTCTATCGCACTTGATCCCAACACTGTGAGCATAGCTGTGGATACCCCGTTATTTCTACTACTCCTTTACTGGACTCTCCCAAAACTAACTCTGCAGACTTATTTGCAAAACCTTTAGAATTAGCTAAAAGACGTAATGCTATCCGACTTCGCTACTTGGGAGGGATGGCTGAACTTCCAGATCGCTTCTATGTGGGCAGAATGTTGATTAAATAATCCTTGGGCTTTACACCCTCAGATATTTATGCCCTTATTCATGCCCCAGGAGAACATTCATTTGTTATTAGTTTCAGGACTCCTGCGAATTTAGAAACTTTTTGGTTAAGATATGCGTCTTTAAACACTAATCCTTTATGGTCCCCTTTTCAGGTGGTTCCACTAACGAAACAACCTTTCAGAGTAGCAACTGTGTTATTTCGTAACAAAGGGGTGAATTTAGTTGACATTCTCTATTGGTTAAAAAAGAGATGTGAAGTTCAAAGCACGCCAGACCCTATTTTGGATGGGGAAGGGTTTTGGAATGGGGGATGGAGATTTAAAATTAAGCTCTAAAGTGTTCATGATGAATATGTTCATCTCCCAATTGTTTTTTATAGGCTGCACTAAAGATTTTTGTTTTATCCTGGTCAACCCAGACAATGTTATAAATGTGGCTTCCAAGACATATTAGTACGCCTTGTGAAAACATTTTTTGTTTTCAATGTGGGAGGGTGGACATTCTGGCTATCAGTGTGAGAACACTGTGAAATGTAACTTTGTGAGGATTTAGGCATTTATTTCCAGATTGTCCGTGGGCAGCCCATAATACTGAGGACTCGGATTATGCTATGCAAGATTTAATTATTTTCAAAGCAGCTAGGTCTCTTTGGATGGTGTTAGGCCTTACTTCTACCCCAAAATCATATTCAGCTGCTCTAGCTACTAATCCCACCATAGCTCTTTCATGCCCAACTAGGCATGCTCCCCTCAGCCTGATGTTCGCCCAGAATTCTCCAGTCCAGCTGATTCAGTCCTTAAGATTAATGTACCCTTGGAGGTTCCACATAGTTCCTCGGGTATCTTTGATAAAATGTTGTGATACATTGTTTCCTGTCCCTGTTCAGAACGATGTAGAACAACGTTCAGTGCTGGATTGGGCTCAGTCTCCAGCCCTGTGTCAGTGTCTAATAAATTTGAGACTTTAGCCTCTGCAGATACTGAAGACCATGACTCTGATACGACCTCTCTGAATCCCTCCCAAGTGGACATTACTTCGGACCGGGAAACTGTTCTAGATCCACAGGTGGGGGCAAAATGTAAACTCAAAAAAACTAGTTGTATTGGATTGCATAAAAGTAATAGGAAGCTACACTCTCACTCCTAAATTACTTCTCGCTCTTTACATTCTGGATATGACATTTCTTTAGCTAGTCTTAATGCTAATAGTCTTAGATCATTGTATAAAAAAAGGGTCACTTTTGCTATCTTTGCTGATCTACATCATGATATTATATTTTTTCAGGATACTAGGTTGTATACGATTCAAGATTTTTCTGTTGCTACAGATTTATGGGTCTGGGGTCCTTGTTATTGGTTCGGGGGCACTGACTTATGTTCAGGAATTAGGATCTGTTTCACCTCCAATACCATAAAAGTTACGGATGTAGTACAAATTTCCCCTTGGAGAGTATTATTGTTAGATGTCAGTATTAATGCCATCCCATTTAGACTGATCAATATTTATGCTCCACAAAATAAATGGGATCATATTCAGCTATTGCACCTCATTCGGCCCCATTTATTTTCTAGCAGAAATATTTTATTTGGTGGTGATTTCAATATTTCACGGACCGCCAAATCTGTTACTTCCAAAACTTATTGTGACATGCATTGTCTGAATGACTTACTAAAGGTAACAGGACTATGTAATGTTTTTGAAGATATTCCTTCCTTCACATACTTACAAGAAAATAGGAAATCGAGAATTGATTATTGGTATGTCTCTTCCTCACTTCAAGTTTTCACCCCACGAGTTGCTTTGGTTGCCACATCTGGTCATTGCCTTCTTAGTTTTTCACTTTCCAATTATCAACACACTTCAAGGGCCCAGGGTATTGGAAGTTAAATTTATCTTTCTTAGATATTCGGAGTTAGGAAGAGTTCATGGATGTTTTGAAAGCATGCGAATCTATATTTTTTATATGAGTCCCAACAAGATTGGTAAGAGGATTCCCACTCATTTTTAAGGAATATTTTACAAAATTGGCCATTTATTGGGTGCTTCCATAAATCTTATCACCGATCTTTGCAAGATTTACTGACTAACTTTATTCTCATATTAATATGGAATTAAAGTGGATTTTCAAACCATGAATACGGTAAAAGTTGAATTGGCAAAATGCACAATTCTAAACAAATTCAACTAGAAAGGAACAACGATTTGGTACCCAGGGTTCATCAGCTTGTACTAATCTTATGATGATAATATGTCCCACGAACAAGAAGGATGTGCACAGTCTGTTGAATTCTGATGGTATTCGGTTACTGCTTGACAGGATCTTTTCAGATCATAGATGTTCATGTTCATTCGTTATTTACTGAGGATTTGAACATTACACAGCAATCAATTGCAGAATGGTTAAAATACAGTTCCTTGAGACGTATCCCTGACAAATTTTTGATCTCCCTGTTGACCCCTATTTCATTAATAGAACTCCGGACCGTTATTCAAAATCTTCAGAAAAATAAAACTCCTGGTAAAGATGGCCTTCCTAATGAAGTTTATGGCTTAATTAGTACAATTTTGGATCATCATCTGGTCACCATGTTCAATAATTGTCTCTCTCAATGTAATTTTCCTCCTAGTATGAATGAGGGACTTTTGATCTTTCTTCATAAATCTGGAGATAAAGGTGATTTACATAATTGGCATCCGATTACGCTTTTAAATTCCGATTGCAAAATTCTTACTAAAATTTTGAGTTTATGAATTTCATGTCTTTTAGACAACATCATTTCTCCCACGCAGTTTTGTTCGGTGCCTGGTCGTACTATTATGGATGCCCTAATTCTTATCAGGGAAATCGTTGAAAGGGGTAGTAGGGATGAACTAGTGGGAATTTGTGTTACTTTAGACCAAGCTAAAGCTTTTGATAAAGTGTCTCATCTTTATCTTTGGGAATGTATGATGGCAATGGGTTTTCCACCTAGTTTTATTAATTGGTTGAAACAGAATTATCTGCAGACCGAAGTTATTCCATACGTCAATGGCTGGTTTGGTTCTAGACAAAAATGTGGCAAAGGTGTATGTCAGGGGTGTCCTTTAAGCCCTATTCTTTACATTTTATCACTAGAACCATTACTTTCTGCCATCTCAGGTATGGATGTTATTAGAGGTCCTTCTTTGGGCTCTGATGATCTGGAAATTAAAGTTGTGGCTTATGCGGATGACTTCACGACTTTTTAGCAGATGTTCCTTCCTGTGCTGCTACGAAGCATTGACTAAAGCTATATGAAAGGAACTGGGGCTTCATTTAATTTATCCAAAAGTAAGTGTTGTTTTTTGTAGCCATTCTTCTATACATTCCGTAATCATGGGGATTCCTGTTACCAATCAGGTTTGTAAAATTTGGGAATTTATTTTTTGTGGAATGGACACAGCCACGTACAATTGGGATAAACTAATTCAAACTGCAATTGGAAAATTACACTTTGGAACAAATGGAACATGTTCTAAAAGAAAAGAATATACATGATCAATACTTTTCTTATTGGTTTATTTTTACATTTGAGTGCAGTTTATGCTTGAACGATTTCTAAAGAAACAGCACTATATGGTGTGTTTTGTTCAGACAATTTGTGGTAGTCGATTGAACCTGATAAAAAGCAATATCTTATATAATCCGATAAAGACAGGTGGCTTAAATATGATTAATCCCATTTTTTTTTCAGTATATTTTTCTATAAAAATATTTCTCCACTTGTACTTGGTAAACCTAAAATATGGACTTTATAGCTGTTGGATCATATCTCGCCATGGTTGGATGGGTGGTCTAGAGACGGAGTCATCAACAAACAAAAGCCTATTTCTCAATTGCCTATTTATTTTCATTCCTGTTTTAGTAAAGTTAAAAAATGGAACATTTCTTATGCATCCATTACTAGATATTCTAGAAAAGTATGTATTATTTTTATTAGATCAATATTTTAAGAACACTTGGTGTTTTGAGATATGTTGATTCGGATTTGCTTCAAGTTTCTTCCATGCTTACCTCTGCTACCATTCCAATTATATGTGGGATGTTACGTGGCTTACTGCGCATGGGAAATTAAATGTTAAGGATAATTTAAAACACAAAGGTAAAGAGGAGAGGTACTGTCTGAGAACTATTACTTGCCCGAACCAATTTGAAACCATGTTTCATTTATTTTTTGACTGTCCTTATATTTTGCAATTCTGGTAGATATTTTCTGTTAAATGGGCTCATTTTCACTTTCCAAGTATCGGACCTAAATGTTTATTTTTTGGAGTGTTGTCCTTGGACTGGGACTCCTTTAATGCAGATACTGTTAGATTGATTTTTGGGGGCATAAAATATCATGTTTGGCAGGTTCAGTGCACATGGCCCTTGAGGGCTTTATTTGTTTCGCTGACCAATTATTTTGGAGAATTCATGATTGGCTATTGGAAATTTGGAACAAGGATTCTCATACTTTATCAAAACAAAATTTTCAACTAAGTGGAAGGAGATACAGTGGTTGGACACTGGTTGATTTTATAGACTTTTTTATGATGATTTTTCTTTCCTGTTTGATGTCCTCTTTCTGGTTTTGATTTTTAGTTTCTTTCTACCGTATTATATCTTGCTTGATTTCCTTATAAACTTAAACGGTTCTCTTCTTATATTTTTTTGTAGAAATGCTATAGGGGTTTTGTATGACTGGGGTTTATTATGTTGCGATAGTTTTTTGTTTTTGAGTTCCCAGGAATGTTCCTTTTTTTTCTTTAGTTTGCAGTTTTGGTTTTCAGCTTTGAATACAATATTCCCCTACTCTTTTGGGGGGGTCTTTTTTTTGTCTTAGGATTTAAATTGAGTTCCACTTCTGTATTAGACAGTCTGTTTGGATCTGTATGACTGCAATACTTATTTGTTTTTGTTATGATTTGTACATTTCTTTTGTGTGAAGCAACACTGTTTTGTATTGTTATGATTTTATTATTCTAATAAAAATTCCCCATCTCTTTTCAATAAGTGCCATGGGATGTTTAACATCCACCTGAACTACCAACAATCCAGGCAGATGGGACCTCGGCTTAACTTCTCATCCGAAAGACGGCACCTCAGAAGTGCAGCACCCCTCTCATGCTGCACTACAGTGTCAGTACTGGGATATTAACCCAAGTGCCAGATGTGGGAACTGAACCCACAGCCCTCTGATCTCCCGGCCTCAGAGGCTAGTGTGCTACCTACTGAGCCACTGACACTGACATTTAGTTTAAGCAGTCAAGACTTGTCAATCGATAGTAACATACCTAAGTATTTGATAGCAAAGGGCCTCCAGAAAAGACCCAGATTACTGATTTTCTCTTTAAAAAAGAAATGGTTTATCTGGCCTGGTGGCACTGAGGGTTGTGGCACTGGACGCCACACCTTGCACCATGCTGGTGACCCAGGTTCTGGAATGAGCCTGGGCCATCAGGGGGTTGGCAGGGGAGAGGGAGGAGCGAGTGTCTGGAGGACAGCTCTCCTCCCTGGGGGGGTTCCAGAGGTATGCCTGGAACTGCAGTGGCCTCCAGTGGAGACCAGAGGTACTGCTACACATAGAGCACACATAGAGGGTTGCAGAGCAGCAACAGATGTCCCCTGGCATCATGGCACATTCAGGCTTCACCTGGGGAGTGGAGTGAGGGCATAACCAAGCAGGAAAAATCCCTGCCCCCAGGGATAGGTGACAGCACCACCTACCTCAGCCACACTCCACTGGCCAGACTCTCTCTGCTCTTGGGCCAAGCTGAGCCAAGTCTGGCCTAAATTCTAGATAGAGCACTCTAGGAGGACAGGGCAGCCCCACCTCAGAGGGCTCAGAGCCCAGGGGTAGCCAGGGTGGTACCAGGAATCATGGAGGAGTTTCAGGCCTGGAGGTAGAGCCGAGATCAGGTGGATGCCAAAGAGAGTTCCCTGGGGTGTCAGAGCAGAAAAAGAATTGTAAAAAAAAATAAATGGTTTAAAGGCAAGGAGGCAGTATAGCATAGTGGTTTAAGGCTCTGAGCTGCAAACCTGGAAACCTAGGTTTGAATCTTACAGCCCCCACTTGCATACTGTGTGACCCTGCGCAAGTCACTTAACTTTCTTGTGCTCCCAGGTTGCACCTGTAAACAAGCTTTCAGCTTAGTGTATCTTTCCTGGTAAAAAAAAGGGCATAATTTCTGTTTTATCCATATTATGTTTATAGTTAGAAACGTGACTGAATTCTTCAGTAGGCTGCTTAATAGAAGAAATAGGGTTAGGGACATGAAGTAAGATGTCATTTACAAATGCTGATAGTTTTTAAATGTGTCTTTGATATTGTAATGCCCTTAATAGAATCATTTGTGTTCAAAAAGTAAAGCAGGGGTTCTAAATAAAAAATTAAATAGAATTGGAGAAAGGGAGCCCTGGAATGTTCCTTAAAATAATCGGGGGGGGGGAATTTATTACAGCTGATTCTAGCAGTAGAGTGTGAATATAATTTTCTTAGCCAATCAGTGAAAGCTGGTGGAAATCCCAATTTAGCTAAAGTAGCAGAAAGGAAGTTGTGATTAACTCTGTCAAATGCTTTTGCCACATCCAGGGAGGCCAGTGCCATAGGTTGCCGGGACACACTGGATGTAGAAAATATATGAGAAAGCTTCCCTCATATGATCTAAAGCTTGTCGAGAAGAAATAAAACCAACCTGATCTTTGCATTTCAGTGGGTACC
This sequence comes from Neoceratodus forsteri, assembly GCA_016271365.2. Taxonomy (NCBI): domain Eukaryota; kingdom Metazoa; phylum Chordata; order Ceratodontiformes; family Ceratodontidae; genus Neoceratodus; species Neoceratodus forsteri. Next base: position 651,628,695 of record CM028135.1, read on the forward strand.
AAATATTTGTAACTCTTTGGGTTAAAATATGAGTTAATATTTAAATGTCATAATCAATCAGGGAAATGGGGTGATAGTGACCTTATTTTTAGGTTTGTTGGGCTTTGGTAAAAGAATTATAAATGCCTCCAACAAATAAGTTTCATTAAAACCTCTTGATAAACTATAAGAGAAAACTTCCTTTAAAATGGGAATTAGAGAGTTTTTAAAAGTTTTATAAAAGTTGACTTTTAGGTCATCCAGCCTTGGGGCCTTATTAATAGTAAAATTAGTCATGGTTTCACTGATTTCTTGCGTACTTACAGGAGAAATTATGTTAAGAGCTTGTGTAGCAGTCACAGAAACATGGTACACAGAGAATCGTGACTGGGATGTTAACATACCAGGGTACATAACCTACAGGAGAGGCAGGCAGGGGAGAAGAGGGAGAGGAGTTGCTCTCAATGTATAGGAAGGGATAAAAGCAACTGAACAAAAGAGTAAACCGGGAGGAGAGGAGGCACTGTGGGTCACCTTGGAGACTGGAAAGGGCACCACAATCCGCACAGGGATTGTGTACAGACCCCCATGTCAGGGGGAGGGAATGGACAAGGATATGATAGAAGGCATTCTTAGGATGGCAGAGAAAGGGGGAGATACTGTTGATGGGAGACCTGAATATGCCAGATGTTAACTGGAGCACATTTGCTGCAGCCACATCCAAGAGCAGGGCCATTCTCAATGCCCTACAGGTGGCAGGCCTCAGACAGCTAGTTTCAGAACCCACTCATGAGGGAGCAATCTTAGACCTCATACTCTCAAATGGGGGCAGTGAGAGGATCTTAGATCTAGAAGTGGGTTGCCATCTGGGAACAAGTGACCATCAAACAGTGTGGTTCACATTAAACTCAGCTACAGAGTCAAGCCATACAAAAGTGAAGGTACTGGACTTCAGGAGGGCTAATTTTGGCAAGATGGGAGAGTGCCTCAGAAAAGCACTAGCAAACAGACGAGAAGGAGGGGTGGAGCAACAATGTGAATCATCAAAACTGCCATCACAGAGGCAACAAGCCTTTGTGTGAAGCAAATAAACAAATCAAAACAAAAGAAAAAGCCACTATGGTTCTCAAAAGAGGTGGCTGGGAAAGTCAGGGAGAAAAAGATAGCATTCCGGAAGTATAAGGAAACAAAGAAGGAGCAGGACAGAGAGCTGTACCAGTTAAGGCAGCGAGCGTAGAAAGACAAAAGGAGGGATAGTGAGGCTGAATAGAATGAACGGTGGGTGGGCAAAGGGGGACAGTGAAAAAGCAGGGATACTGAATGAATATTTCTGCTCAGTATTCACAAAAGAGGAGGGGGAAGTGCCTAATCCAATTAACAGAAGCACTCTTGATAGGGGAGTCGATCCCAGTCCTTTCACAGAAGAAAGGGTTCTGCAAGAACTCCTAAAACTGAAGGTGGACAAAGCAATGGGGCCTGATGGAATTCACCCCAGAATTCTAAAAGAATTAAGGGGGGAACTAGTGAAACCACTAGCTACTCTTTTTAATAAATCATGGGAGGATGGTATGGTACCTGAGGACTAGAGGAAGGCGGATGTGATTCCTCTTCACAAAAGTGGGACCAAGACAGAGGCAGGAAACTACAGACCTGTCAGTTTGACCTCTGTGGTAGGGAAAGTGATGGAGTCACTTCTGAAGGAAAGAATTGTTGAGTACCTAGAGGCCAGTGGGACACAGGACCCAAGGCAGCATGGGTTCAAAGCGGGAAGGTCATGTCAGACGAATCTAATAGATTTCTTTGACTGGGTGACCAAAGTAGTAGACCAGGAGGGCTGACATGGCCTACCTAGACTTTAGCAGGGCATTTGACACAGTCCCACACAAAGATTAATAGTCAAATTAACCAGCCTGGGAGTGGGTCCCAGGGTGGTAGCCTGGGTAAAACATTGGCTCGACAACAGGACACAGAAGGTATAAAATCCAGTCCACTCTGAAGAAAGAGGGTTACTAGTGGGGTACAACAGGGTTCAGTGCTGGGTTCAGTCCTTTTTAATGTCTTTATAAGTGACATTGCAGAGGGACTGGAAGGAAAAGTATGTCTCTTTGCAGATGACATAAAAATCTGCAACAGGGTTGATACACAAGGAGGCGTGGAAAGGATAAGAAGGGACTTGGCAAGGTTGGAGGAATGATCAGAAGTATGGCAGCTAGGATTCAATGCAAAGAAGTGCAAAATAATGCACCTGGGAAACAAGAACCCAGGGGAAGAATACACAATGGGGGGGAGGTAGTAACAACAACAAAAAAGGAAAGGGACCTGGAGTAATCATATCAGATGACCTTAAGGTTAGCAAGCAATGTGAGAAGGCGGTAGGGAGGGCTGGGGTATACTGGGATGCATAGGGAGAGGCATCACCAGCAGAAAACAGGAAGTTGTTATCCTGCTGTACAGACAGTTGGTGAGACCCCATCTGGAGTACTGCGTCCAGTTCTGGAGACCCGATCTCTGCAAGGACATAGACAGGATAGAGGCAGTCCAGAGGAGGGCAACTAAAAGGTACAGGGTCTGCAAGAGAAGCCGTATGAGGAGAGACTTAAGGAGTTAATATGTATGCCCTTGAGAAAAGAAGAGAGAGGGGGGACATAATGGAAACTTTTAAGTACCTCAGTGAAATCAACAAAGTCCAAGAGGGTAGCATCTTTCAGAAAAAGAGACGTGCAAGAACAAGGGGACACAATTTAAAGATGGGGGGGCTGTTCTGTGGCAATGTGAGGAAGTATTTTTCACAGAGAGGGTAGTGGATGCATGGAACAGCCTTCCTGAGGAGGTTGTGGGGTCTAAAACTGTGGGAGAATTCTAGAATGCATGGGACAGACATAAGGCAATTCTTGTGGGAGGTAGAAAGAAATAGGCTGTTGGTTAACTAGGATCTGCAGCCTATCCTGTAGGTAGGGAAAAGGGGAGGCTAGACGGGCCAAGCAGTCCTTATCTGCCATCAAAGTCTATGTTTCTATGTTTCTATAATATGGGAGCAATTAAAATTCTGTAAATATTTTCAAGCATCACTGGTATAGGTGGATCTGGAACAGGACCATATAATTTCATATAATAATAAAAAAAATTCAGTTTGAATATCATTATAGTCTGTTAGCACTTTATCGTTATTAACTGAAATAATAGACTCAATATGTTTGGATTGTTCTAATGTTTTTAGTCTATTAGGTGATAACTTTGGTTTTTCTCCTAAGTCTGCATAAGAAGCCCTCAACTGGCTAATAAAACATTCAGCTTGTTCTTTCGTTAAAAGAAAAAAATTGCCCTTAAGTGGTTGAATTTCATGGTATTCCTGCTGTGTAAGCACATTTGAATTTCTGATTCTAACTGACATATTTTAAAGATTAAATGTTGCATCCTTTCTATTCTTTGATGTTTCAACTTGGCACCGAATCTAATGAATTCTCCTGTTAAAAACATTTGCAGGTAGTTCAAATTAAGTCTGGTTTATCCAAAGAATGTGAATTCTGCCTCCCCCCCAAAAAAATTAATAGCTTTACTGATATAGGATACTATATATTCTTGACTCAATAAACTGTTGTTAAGTCTCCATGTAAAATGTTTTATATATGGGGAACCTATTTTTAATTTAAGGTGAAACACTATTTTTAAAATTATTAGAGAAACAAGATGGCCGAACTCATGACCAGTATTTTCTCTGAGAATCCAATAGTAAATTAACCTTTGGAATGGTTATTTACCGTTCGAACAGTTTTTCATAGACCTGCCTGTCCTGCGGCTATTACGAAAGTTGTTATAATTTAAAAATTATTATATATCTTTTCACCAGACCATCCAAAGGCACACCCTTGGCACACACCCCATCTGCCATGAGAATTACAGAGAAATATTTAATTCTGTGTGGTCTGTAGATGAGGCCAAAAACCCCATAATATCCTATGGGAAAAATTTCATTTTTGCCCTTTTTGACCACTTTATATCTCAACAACCATACAGGCTGCCATCACAAAACTGCAGATCTTGTGACACTGCCAAAATGACAATGCATCACAATTTTTGGGCTATTTCATCTAAAAATGGCAAAGTTATTAAGGTGCAAACATTGAGATTTAACATTAAAGTGCTCCTATAATGTCTGTATGTATATATATCTATATCTGTATGTATATATTATAGTAACACAGTCACACCAGTATAGTTAGGGTAAAGCAGGCTCTGTAATGCTAAACCCCAATTTTTGCACTTTAATAACTTCACAGTCATTCAATGGATTTCCACAACATTTTGTATGTGCATTTGGAAACCAAAGGACTCTTGATATGTCAAGTTTGGTTCCAATCAGATGTGCAGAGTTTGAGAACCAGATAGTGCAAAATGTGATAAAGTGAGGGTTTCTGCTGTTTGTTTGTTGGACCCTATCACCCAGATGGTCTAGAAGTTTGGTCCAAAATTTTCTGGACATATAGGGCTTGGCCCAGAGTAATGCCTTTTACTGGTTTGGTGAAAATATAATAATCCACTCTGGAGTTATAAGGATTTGAAATTTTGATTCTGAGCATGTCAGTAGGCACTTTAGGATAGATGTTTGAAATGAAAAAATAATTTGACCATATGAAAAAGATCCTTTTTCATATGGGGCCAGTCCTTTTTCATTGAGAAAAAAATTGTTTTTTGTATGGCTGCCATTTTCTTTTTACTATTTAAACTTACAAACATTTAAAGTACATAAAAATAATTGTCTTTTAAAAAACAAACACTTAAACCTAGGCAAACGTTACCCATTTAGCTAGATTCTGATTTTTTTTTACAGTTGGCAGAAATATATGTTTTCTGGACACCCAAAATCTAGGTTGCCCAGCTTAACAAGAGGAGCCATTTACCCATGTTCTGTGTATAAGAACAGGAGAACTTTCTTGACTTCTGCAGCCACAGCTGGTACTCATGCTGCAGGCTACAGTGAGAGCAGTGAGCTGCCATTTTCATAGTGTCTAATGGCACTCCCCCCATTGTCATCCTTTTATGAATGTAATGTTGCCCTGGTGTCTAGTGACACCCCCAACCTCCAATCACCATCCCCATATTTATTTACTGTTTCCAAGATATCTAGTGACACCTCCTACCTTCCAATTTCTTTCCTGTAATATATTTGTTTTTCCCTGGTGTCTAGTGGCACCCCTGCCCTCTGATTGACACTCTTGTAGTGTATTTGTCTTTCTCTGGAGTCTATTGGTACCCCCTAACCTCTGATCACCATCCCCATAATATGTTTGTCTTTCCCTGGTGTCTAGTGGCACCCCCATCCTCCAATTGCTGTCCCTATAATATGTTTGTTTTTCTCTGATGTCTAGTGGTACCCCCACCCTCCAATCACCATCCCCATATTTATTTACTGTTTCCCAGATATCTAGTGACACCTCCTACCTTCCAATTTCTTTCCTGTAATATATTTGTTTTTCCCTGGTGTTTAGTGGCACCCCCGCCCTCTGATTGACACTCTTGTAGTGTATTTGTCTTTCTCTGGAGTCTATTGGTACCCCCTACCCTCTGATCACCATCCCCATAATATGTTTGTCTTTCCCTGGTGTCTAGTGGCACCCCCCATCCTCCAATTGCTGTCCCTATAATATGTTTGTTTTTCTCTGATGTCTAGTGGTACCCCACCCTCCAATCACCATCCCCATAAAGTTTTTGCCTTTCCTGGTTTCTAGTGGCACCCACACCCTCCAATCACCCTTCCAATCTGAAATAAAGAAAACCATCCCTCAATGTTTTTTTAACCTACAAAAAAGAAACCTACAAAAAAAGAAAATGTCCTTTCACTGATCTGACCTCCCCACCCCCACCTCCCACTCAGCATCCACCAACCCACACCCACAGTACACCCCCAAACACCCTCACTCACCTGAACAGGTCACAGGGCAAAGATTCACTCTCTGATCAAAGACACTTTTTGCTGCTGGAACCGCCAACTGCAATATGAGAAACTAAGGTAAGTGTGGTTCAGTGTATAGCTACAGCCACAGATACATTCAGATATTTCTAGATATTTTTTGATAGATCTAAGTGATTCTATCTGGTGGCCCATGGTGGTACTGCAGACAGGCAGAGAATTTCTCTACAGATATCACAGCAATTTCAGAAATTATCTAACCATGCCTATGGCTGCAACTGTATTTCAATGCATTTTGAACTTTGATGCATAACTTTGTCATTTTTGCATATGTTGACCCCAGATTTTCAACATGGCCTTTCTGCAACCCCACCTCATGACTAGTGGTGGTGGAATTAAGCAAATCAAGCCTGAAAGGCAATTTCGTGGTTGCTTGTAAAATCACCTGATGGGTGGAATTTGAAACTTTGCACCACCCTTGTTCATGAGGTAGGGTCTTAAGACAAATATGTTGAAAATTTGGGCTCAAAATATGTAAAAATGGCAAAGTTATGTGCCCATGTTGAAATGTTATTATGCTTGCTCGTAAGATTGGTAATTTTAAATATTTTGACCCCAAATTAGACAGCCATTTTTCCCACCACCTCAAGAACGTGATTGCTGTCATTTTTCAAATCCTGCCTAAAATGCGTTTTTGTACCTGTGGCTTGGAATGATGTTTTGATGCCATGGAATTACATTTTGGCCGGGATTTGAAAATTTTCGCTACCAATTTCATGAGGTGGGGTAATAAGAAGGCCATGCTGACAATTTGGTGCATAAATACAGTAAAACACCCAGGTTATGAGTGAATATTGTAGTATTTCAACATTCACTCATAACTTCACCTATTTTCACTATTTTGACTCTAAACTTACAACATAGCCATTTTTCCACACCACCTCATAAATGTGATGTGTCATTTTTGAAATCCTGGATGAGATGTGTTTTCACACTTCTGATGTGAAATTACATTTTGACAAGTATACTATAAATGGTACATGTTGTGTTTATAAGACAAATCATAAAATTAATATCTTGAAAATTTGGGGTCAAAATTGAAAAGCCCAATATATAATTAATAACAAACTTTGTATGTAGTGCCACTCTTGGCCCCAATGGGTATGCTTTGTGATCTCATGCTGGTGAGCTAAGTTCAGGGGTGAGCTCAGTGACCCAACTGGGTGGGCTGAGGGTGAAGAGATGGCATTGTTATACAACTCCCCAACCCCCTGCCAGGGAATGAAAGGTGCAGGGTTGTTCACACAAGCCTGGGTATCATGTAGTGAAGACAACTGTCCTCTTGGCATAGGGCCGTGCACCTTTCCTGCCTTGGATGGCAGAGAGCCCTGTGAATTGGCTGACAGATGATCTCTTTGTCCTGTACATCTGCAGCTGGGGCCACATAGAAGTGCAGGGGCCATTGGGCCCTGCACTTCCACAGTCCACCAAACAGCCCTATGAATTCTTCACATCTGTCATTGCACTGAACTGCAGGGCCCACAATTTGCTGGCCCTGCACTTCTGTAGAAGAACATAGTCTTCTCTTCATGCAGGTCATTTGCATCGGTTCACACAAGTCCCATAAATGAGGATACAGTTCAACTATCTCAAAAAGAAACAACGTTCTTTGAAAAAAAAACTTAGTTATTGCACCAATTAGGGTAACTTAACACCACAAAAGTAGGGAAATGTGGCATTAGGGTTTCCAACCTTAATACCCCACTCCCACTCTCCAAGCAGCAAAAGGAACAAAAACATTAGGGTTTTGGGTTTCCAAAGTCTTGGAGAATCAGTAGTGAGGTCTTCCTTGGGAGCTAGCAACCCTAATGCTCACCCCTTCCCCTTCCCAGTCCATAGCCTCCAATCCAAAACACAAGATACAGCTCCAAGCCACTGCCTCATGATGATACACTCTTCAAAGGTAGAGAAGTATGTCATGCCCCAGGTTGCCAACACAATTTGCTGTACCCATGGGCCCTGCATGAAGAAAGGACATCATATGTGATATTGTTTGTTCATGGAATGGGGTGGGCATTAGGGCTGACAGTTCTCAAGGAAGACCCCACCATTGATGTGCCGAGACTCCAGAGACCCCAAGCCCTAATGTTTTTTCCTTTTGCTGTTTGGGGGTTAGGGGGTGTGATGTTAAGGTTGGGAACCCTAATGCTACATTTCCATACTTTTGTGGCATTAAGTTACCCTAACTGGTGCACTAATGATGTTTTGTGTAAAGACTATATATACAGTATATATCTACACTGCATAAAGACACAAGAACACAGCAGGCACACAGTATGATCAAACGTAAATAAAACCATGTTAATGCGTAAGGCCCGCCAACATATATATCAAGTATAAGAAATAACATAGATACTGTATATAACTATATGCACAGGAAGCACACATGCATCTGAAGGAAGGGAAAGGCAGTTGTCAGTTAAAATTTTGTAATGGGTCTTGAAACTATGGTCTACATTTAGTTCATTATATGGCCTGTATGAAGACACTTCTTGCACTGGATATAATAGACAACATTCATGCTACCCAAGATCTATAAACCTGGGAATCCATGGAGAACTATAATATCTGGCAATGGCACCCTGACAAAAAGAATCTGTGGATTTATAGACACTATCTTGAAATCACTTGTTATAGAAACAGACAGCTATATTCAGGACACTATACTCTTCTATAAACTTTCTGTTTTTAGAGACTTACAACCTAATATCATCATAGCCATGATGGATCCTGCTGGCAATATCCCATGCCTTGTGGCAACCATAGTGATGCGCCAAACAGAGGGCGCACCTGGACAGGTTGCCGCAAGCTATGGGCAGCCATATGACAGTGTCCCTAAGCATTCCCTGGTGGTCTAACAGACTGCCCCCCAAGTCAGGATACCCCATTATGTAGTATTATATTATCGCTGGTGATCTAGAAGACTCCCCAAAGCCCCGATCCCCTGTAATGTATTAATACATTATACTTGGTAATCTAGTGCCCCCCAAGCCACTATCCCCCATAATATATTAATAAAGTATCCCTTATGGTTTAGTGGTCCCCAAGCCCCTGTAATGTATTAATAAATCATCCCTAGTAGTAGAGTATGTGAGGAATGGGAAAATTCTGAATCCATGGAATGTTGGCGAAGTTTCACAAAATTCCGTGAAATTTCACAGAATTTTGTTGGAATTTTGTGGAATTTTTAAAATTTCATAACTTGCTTAAGCTACTGCTCTGAAATATAGAATATATACTCTTTGGGTCAATGGCCACAAATATGCCAAATATCTTGAAATTTGGATGGATAGTTTCAAAATTATAGGTGCTCAAATGTTGTCATTCTATTGTTTGTGTGAAATTTCATGAACATTTTTATCTGCATATATCTTAACCATCTATTCAGTCAGGAATCTTAACTTTGGCATGGTTTCTTAATGATAGGTGTTCTAACAATGTGCCAGATTTCATGACAATATGATACACCGTCTCAAAATTATATGTGCTCAAAATCTGTCATTTTATTTTTTTAGGAAACTTCATGAAAAAAAATCATCTGCATATAACTCAGGCACCTTTGGAGCTAGACATGTGTAAATTAGTACAGATAACCCTTTCATAATGCTCATAGAATGGTCTAAATATGTAGAGAATTAAATAAAACATTTTTTTTAATTACTGGGGTTTTAAAACTTTACTGTGTAAATATTTGCAGAACTTTGTGAAAACTATCAAAAATATGGATGTTTGTAACTTCTCTACTCTTGCTTACATAGCATTAACGTTTGACATGCATATCCATAGTCCATGTATCCTAATATCTAACACAACTGAATAACTTCGTTAAGCAGTTTTAATTTTGCAGAAGAAAACAATAATTGGTAATATTTTCTCACACATTTATGACAGCATGAACTGTGGATGAAGATTCAGAATTTTTTGTGGAATTTAACATTAACAATGCACATATCACTACTTCATTTGATAAGCTGGGCTGAGCTTTTGCAGTCCTGCTGTTCCTCTCTGGTGACTATAACCCCCCCTTCTCTTTTGGCATAGCCAGATTGACTCAGTAAAACTGCTGATCCCACTGATATCCTCTTTGTTCTTTACAGTGACAAACTCTCCTAAAATATGAATCATTTACTCCTTTTCCTATCAGCCTACCCTGTTGGAATAGTCAGATTTCTTTCTTCTTGCTGCCCAAGACATTGTCTTCCCCCGCTACATCTTTTTGAGTACCTCTAAGTCCTAGACTTGCATGTATACCAGGCTCCCCAGATCATAAATTTACTGGATGTGATCCTTAAATATGCTGCATTCAAGTTGGAATTGTTGACACTTTGTGCTTTCTTGCTTCAACCTGGTGGTCTACCACTGTTGTGCTACCCAGCTCAGCTGTCCTTTTTTTGGTGAAACTGTGCATCTAACTCCAGAACCTGGTGACCCCCCATGCTACCTGACTTTTATACCCCTATCCTTTAATTATATTCCCCCAGATAAGGCTGAGTGAAATTAGAAAATTCCAGTTTTATGAAACTTTTCATCAAATTCTACAATTTTCACAAAGACTCATGAGATTTGACTTTAAGTACAGATGTTGTTTTGCAGTTTCTCACAGCAAGCAATTAATAAAATTGGTACAAAAAGTTTCCTTGTAAGGTCTAAGAACAGGCCAGATTTTATGGTATTGCATTCTATAGTTTTCAGTTTCAGGGGTTTATAAATGTTTAGTTTACGTTCTTGCAAAATTAAATTTTAAATGTTGTGAAAGTTTTACTACTTTTAATTCAATCCCATTTAAAGCTGCAAATATGAACTTTTTCAGAAATGACCATGTGGTTAAATTTGGATATGTAATTTTTAAATTAGAGGGAACTAACCAAAATTTAAATTTTGGCAACATGTTTGGCAGCTATAACTCTGTCCCATTTAAAACTAGAAATCTGAAACTATGTGCATATACAAATGTAGTAACAACCTGTATACCTGTCAATTTTTGTAACATTTCAATGAATACTATCGAAATTATACTAAACTTACAGAATTCCAAAGTTTGGCAAAATATTTGGCTGCCTATAACTCAGCTCTCATTGAAGCTTGAAACTTAAAGCATGGTGCATATATGCATTCTATGCACTTCTCTAAATACTATTTGTGGAGAAATTTGGATTAGAAATTTTAAAATTATCTCAAAATAACTAAAAATTCAATTTTAATGAAATGTATGTTCACAAATATCTCTGCCTCCTTTAAATCTGCAACTCTGAGATTTGGTACACTCTTGTAAGCAATGAGGTATGGTATACTTACAAAAGCTTGTAAAATTTGGACATATACTTTTCAATTTATAGCTAAATAACTGAAATTTAAAATTTTGCAACATACCACTGAATTTTTGTGACATTTCTGCAGAATTCTGTGGAATCAGAATGGTCATTCCACGGGCATCCCAAGGGCATCATTTTATATTCTGCACAGCTCTACCTGGTAGTCTAGTGGTCCCCCAGTTCTGATCCCAAATAATATATTAATGAATTATCTCTGGTGGTCTAGTGGTCCCCCAAGTTCCGATCCCTTGTACTGTATTAATGAATTATCCCTGGTAGTCTAGTGCCTCCCCAGCCCCAATCCCCCATAATGTACATCGGCATACAGTTCATAACCCTCCCAGAGGATTTCTAATAACTTAGACCAGCCCTTAGCTAGTCTAGCAGTACTTAGACCTTTCTTAATAGGAGGTTTTTGTAAATGCCAAATTAGAGGATATGGCAGCCTGTGTCTGCCACAGCCCACCTAGTGCCATGCCATAGCCCATTTTGTGGTGCAAGACTGGAACAAGCCCCCTTCAGTGCATATGCAGGCTGCTTTTCAGACTAGCTCAGGGCACAATTTTTTATGTAAGGTGCCACTTGTGTCATTTATGTTTGATGCAGGCACCTTGTATAGATATAAGGCTTTGAGAATTTGGCCCATTGTCTACAGTACTGCTCCTAAGTCTACTCTGACCACACTGGACTCCCTCTTCAACTCCTTCTGTCACTGTGCTTTGCACTGCCTGCCCTGCACCTACCATTGCTTCCTATATACATCCCTCTCCCTTCCCTCCCTTGAAGGAGTACAAAGTGAGAATGGTCCAGAAATGGACACAAGTCCTTTACACGAGAAGGGTCCTGAAGGAACTGGAAATAATAAGAGTTGATAAAGCAATGGGGCCAGATGGGGTGCACCCCAGGGTCCTTAAAGAACTAAGAGGGTGGTGGCTGAACCTCTGGCTATCCTGTTTAGCCAATCACTGGAAACAGAGGTACCCAAAGACTGGAGGACAGCAGATGTAGTCCCCTTATACAAAAATGGGAACAAAGAGGAAGCAGGAACTACAGACCAGTCAGCCTCACCTCGGTAGTGGGAAGATCATGGAAGCACTACTGAAGGAGAGATTGGTGGAACATCTAGTTGTCAATGGACTACAGGACCCAAGGCAGCATGGTTTCACCAGGGAGGTCATGTCAGACCAACCTGATTGAATTTTTTGACTGGGTGACTAGGGAGGTGGATCGGGGAGGGCAGTGGACATGGCCTATCTGGACTTCAGCAAGGCCTTTGACACTGTGCCACATAGAAGACTATTACACAAACTGGGGAATATTGGTGTGGCAGGACAGTAGTGTGGTGGGTAGGTAACTGGCTGGGTGGCAGGACACAGAGGGTGGTGGTAAATGGCTGTCACTCCACAGAGGGAAGAGTGACCAGTGGGGTACCACAGGGATCAGTGCTGGGACCAGTCCTATTCAACATCTTCATCAGTGACATTGTGCAGGACCTAGAAGGCACATTTTCACTGTTCGCTGATGACACAAAGCTCTGTAACAGAGTAGACACCAGAGGTGTAGACAGAATGAGAAGCGACCTGCAGAAACTTGAAGAATGGTCAGGGTTTGGCAGTTGAAATTCAATGCAAAAAGTGCAAGATAATGCATATGGGCACAAAAACCCTGGCACAATATATCAGTTGGGGGTGAGGATACAGCATGCACCAAGCAGGAAAGGGATCTTGGGGTTGTCATCTCTGATGACCTCAAGGTAGGAAACAGTGTGACAAGGCAGCAGGTAAAGCAAATAGGATGCTGGGATGTATAGGCAGGGCATCACCAGCAGGAAAAGGAGGTCATAATTCCGCTATACAAGACACTAGTGAGGCCCCACCTGGAGTACAGTGTACAGCTCTGGAGACCATACCTACGTAAGGACATAGACAGGGTAGAGAAGGTTCAGAGGAGGCAACAAAGATGGTGCATGGATTGCATCACAAGTCCTATGAAGACAGGTTGAAGGAACTGAACATGTACTCCCTGGAGGAGAGGAGGGAGAGGGATATAATAGAGACATACAAGTATCTTACAGGGAGGAACAGGGTGCAGGAAAACACTATTTTAAGCAAAAGATGTTCCAGAACTAGAGGGCATGGGATGAAGTTGGAGGAGGACGATTCAGAGGAAACATGAGAAAGAATTTCTTCACAGAACAGGTGGTGGACAAGTGGAACACACCTGCCAGAGGAAGTGGTGCGGGCTGAAACAATCACGGGATTTAAGAACGCATGGGATAGACATAAAGGAATTCTGGAGGTCGGGGGGGGGCAACAGACTTCTAGGAAAACAAACTGAACTTACAAGCTCAAATGGGCAGACTGGGTGGGCCATAGGCCCTTATCTGCCGACACTGTCTATGTATCTATGTATCTATGTAAGGCAGGTGCCTCACTCATTGTAACTCCTTTATTGCTAATTCTGGCTTGTCTCTCTTCCCTCCTATCTCACTTCTCTCTTCCCCCACTTCCCACTACACCCTTCGTAACTCTGGCTTCTGCTCCATAGCACTCCCTATTAGGTCATCTTAAGCTGGTCAGGCTGCCTTCTCCTACCACTTCCCCAACCTATGGAATTCTCTCCCCCTCTCCATTTGCTCTGTCTCTTCCCTATACTCTCTCTTCTATCTTCTACTCAAATTCTCTTCTCACTCCTGCAATTGCACCTGACCCCACTCTGGTACCTCTCTTCCCCTCCTTCCACCTCTTCTCTGCCTCATCTCCTTCCCCCTTTTACTGTTACTCCTCACCCTATCTTCTGCTGCTAACTCCTGTTCCCCCCTTCTAACAGATTCTTTTTTAATATCTACTGGTTAGCTTCACTACCACCTGCCTGAATAATCTGCACTTTGCACTTAATTTGCATCCTCTTGTTTTCCTCAGGATGCATCATTTTACATCCAATATACCTATTTTGTTTTAATGCCTTCAACCTTGCTAGTTTATTGATACTTAGTTATTGTAACCCCTAGGTGGTGCTATCGCAAGGGCTTCTACCCCTGCTTGCTTGGTTAGTTGCAGGTTAAGGGGCCTAGGTTCTGATACGGATGCCTCCACCCAGAGGTCAGGGTTGGTAGTGGTCAAGCTGACCTGGACACAGCCCTCTGAGATACTCTAACCCACCTTTTCTCCTTCTAGTGGCCTGAACAGTACACAATAATCACTTTCACAATGACCCCTATTCATCAGGCAATTACCCATACTGTTTGCACTTACCACCAGGGCTGGTTTCTTTAGCTTGACCCCGGGGACCCCCTGTAAAATAAGGTTAAGCACAGTAAATAGCAACAGTACAATACTCTTGGCATAAACTAGAACCACAGTCAGGTTAAATGCAAACAAAGTTAAATCTGATTTATTTGGGGGACTTGAACAAGGGAGGGGTGTAATCAGGTTGATTTGCTTAAAGCTATAGTAATCAGACAGTTATGCATGCAATTCAGAGTCCCTACATAGTCACACACTCTGGATACCCAGGTAGGAAAATGTTGGGCTAGCTAGGAATGTTGCAGCTGGTTGGGGCCCTGTGATGGAAGAAAGCAACATGTACTACACACTATTTATAATCTGGAGCTGGATGGCTCAGTTCATGAAAGAAAAGGCAACAAGTCAATCAGATGACAACACTTTTAGATTTAGCTGTTGTTGCAGGGAGCTACCCTGATGTTTACTCATGATACCCAATACTGGACGCAGGCAGGATGAAATTGAGACTGCAGGCTGTTGTGCTGCAGTGGCCGGAGAAGCAGGGCCCACACAAATCACTGAGGCATCATTCCTGTTCAAGGCATTGAGCAGGGGGCTAATCCCCAGGCCAGTCTTTCATCGATGACTTTCTCTGCGTAGCAGGTATTCTGGCTGGGCCAGTGTAGCAGGGCCCAGGGGAATGGAAATGGATATGGATTCAGTCCGTGGAGCTGGATACAGCCTCCAGTAAGCAAAACACAGTTCAGACACACAGTGGGGAACCAAATCACGACCCCCTTAAGCACACAGCACATTCACATGTAAGGAAATTCCGCTGTACCAGGCAAATGGCTCTTGGGTCATAATTACAGAGTCTCTGCTCAATCTGGGAGTTCAGAGGTAGCTATAAGTCCTGACAGGCCAATCGCATTCAGCCAATCTTTGGTCTACTTCAGGTTAAAGCCTGGTCACAATTCAGTGGCTTAATTCGCTCTCCAAGTTTGGATTCAGTATGAAAAAAGTACACGTTCCTCTCAGGAACAGCAGGCCAAAGTTAGGCCATTTCACAGTTCTCCCACGAGAATCCACTGTGGATTGCTGCTCGAACTGTCTTGAGCTGTTACTTCTTCACTTCCCAACTCAGATCTAACTGAAACTGCAAGCAGTGTGGGACTTTCCCCAAGATCCAAAAGGTTCAGTTGGCTGATCTGTCTGTCAGTCACAACAAGGGCTCCCCCTCCAGGTTATTTTGGGCACCAAAAGCCCAAAACTACAATTCTTACAAGTTTTGGCCCAACCAAGCCCCTGTAGGCAGGCTCCATTCTAGAGTCCCAAATGTACTGATTGGCCCATTCTGCAGTCCAGGAAGAAGATGATGGAAACAAACATAACTGCCCATGCTGCAAAGAAGACAGGTTAGAACAACTGCAATATTATTACTGCTCTAACAAATGATCAGCAAACAAGTACATCTTCTAACAGAGTTCCCTCTCAGATTAATTATGACTGCAATCCAGGCAGCTCTTAAAGAGACAGTACACAGAGGCTATACAGGCACTTTCTGGCAGTCACATTTAAACTGTTAAAATGCAGGACACCAGCCTGTCAGTGAACATTTAGGCAAGCTCAAAGAAGACTTTTGGGAACCTCCATTTGTAGGGGGGGTTACACCGTTCCCTGCCTGGAGAAAACTTGGCATCTGTGTCAAGTCTGTACCATCACAATACAGAAATGCAATATAAATGAGACATATATATAGATACATAGATACATAGACAGTATCGGCAGATAAGGCCTATAGGCCCACCCAGTCTGCCCATTTGAACTTGTAAGTTCAGTTTGTTTTCCTAAGTCTGTTCCCCACCCCTGACCTCCAGAATTCCTTTATGTCTATCCCATGCATTCTTAAATCCCGTGATTGTTTCAGCCCCCCACCACTTCCTCTGGCAGGGTGTTCCACTTGTCCACCACCGTTCTGTGAAGAAATTCTTTCTATGTTTCCTCTGATACGTCCTCCCTCCAACTTCATCCCATACCCTCTAGTCCTGGAACATCTTTTCGCTTAAAATAGTGTTTTCCTGCACCCTGTTCCTCCCTGTAAGATACTTGTATGTCTCTATCATATCCCCTCTCTCCCTTCTCTCCTCCAGGGAGTACATGTTCAGTTCCTTCAACCTGTCTTCATAGGACTTGTGATGCAATCCATGCACCATCTTTGTTGCCCTCCTCTGAACCTTCTCTACCCTGTCTATGTCCTTACGTAGGTATGGTCTCCAGAACTGTACACTGTACTCCAGGTGGGGCCTCACTAGTGACTTGTATAGCGGAATTATGACCTCCCTTTTCCTGCTGGTGATGCCCCTGCCTATACATCCCAGCATCCTATTTGCTTTACCTGCTGCCTTGTCACACTGTTTCCCTACCTTGAGGTCATCAGAGATGACAACCCCAAGATCCCTTTCCTGCTTGGTGCATGCTATATCCTCACCCCCAACTGATATATTGTGCCAGGGTTTTTGTGCCCCATAGGCATTGTCTTGCACTTCTTGCATTGAATTTCAACTGCCAAACCCTGACCATTCTTCAAGTTTCTGCAGGTGCTTCTCATTCTGTCTACACCCTCTGGTGTGTCTACTCTGTTACAGAGCTTTGTGTCATCAGTGAACAGTGAAATTCTGCCTTCTAGGTCCTGCGCTAATGTCACTGATGAGAGATGTTGAATAGGACTGGTCCCAGCACTGATCCCTGTGGTACCCCACTGGTCACTCTTCCCTCTGTGGAGTGACAGCATTTACCACCACCCTCTGTGTCCCTGCCACCAGCCAGTTACCTACCCACCACACTACTGTCCTGCCCACACCCATATTCCCCAGTTTGTGTAATAGTCTTCTATGTGGCACAGTGTCAAAGGCCTTGCTGAAGTTCAGATGGGCCATGTCCACTGCCCTCCCTGATCCACCTCCCTAGTCACCCAGTCAAAAATTCAACGAGGTTGGTCTGACATGACCTCCCCTGGTGAAACCATGCTGCCTTGGGTCCTGTAGTCCATTGACAACCAGATGTTCCACCAATCTCTCCTTCAGTAGTGCTTCCATGATCTTCCCCACTACCGAGGTGAGGCTGACTGGTCTGTGGTTCCCTGCTTCCTCTTTGTTCCCACTTTTGTATAAGGGGACTACATCTGCTGTCCTCCAGTCTTTGGGTACCTCCCCTGTTTCCAGTGATCAGCTAAACAGGGTAGCCAGAGGTTCAGCCACCACCTCTCTTAGTTCTTTAAGGACCCTGGGGTGCACCCCATCTGGTCCCATTGCTTTATCAACTCTTATTACTTCCAGTTCCTTCAGGACCCTTTCTCTTGTAAAAGGACTTGTGTCCATTTCTGCACCATTCTCACCCTTGTACTCCTTCAGACCCATTACCCTCCTCTTCCTCAGTAAAGACTGAGCAGAAATACCTGTTCAATATGTCAGCTTTACTGTTGTCATCCTCACTGACCCCCATCCTCCCCTTCAGTCTTACTATCCCTTCCTTTGTTCTTTCTTTTTTCACTTATGTACCTGTAAAGGTTTTGTCCCTCTACCCACTGATTTTGCAATGTGTTCTTCTGTCTGAGCTTTGGCTTCCTTACTGACCTCCCTGCCTCCTTTGCTTCTCCTGGTACTTCTCCCTATCCCCTTCTGCCTGTGTCTTTTTGTATTGCCTGAATGCAATCTTTTTGGCTTTCACTTTCTTTGCTACCTCTTTGGAAAACCATAATGGTCTCCTCTTCCTTTTCCTCTTGCTAACCTGCTTAATGCATAATTCTGTTGTTCTTGTAATCCCCATTTTAAATACTGCCCACTGTTCCTCAACCCCTGATTTCTGTCCCATTCCCCTTAATGCCTCTTTCAAGTATCTCCTCATTTTCCCAAAGTCTGCCCCCTAAAATCCAGGATATCGTGTTTTGTGTGGTTTGGTTCTGCTCTTTCTGTGATTTCAAACCACAATGACTGGTGGTCACTGTTTCCAGGTGCTCCCGACTGTTACCCCATCACACTGTCCCTGTTTGTGAGCACAGGTCCAGTATTGCCTTCTGCCAAGTTGGTTCCATGACCAGTTGCTTGAGGAAGGCACCTGAAGGAGTCCAGGATAAATCTGCTTCTAGTTGATGCTGCTGCTGGGATGCTCCAGTCACGTCTGGAATATTGAAGTCTCCAACCAGTACTACCTCACCCTTGTCTGCCATCCTTGGATGACTAGCATCAGCTCCTATCCATTTCTTCCTCCTGGGCTGGTGGTCTATAGACCACACCTTCGCGGATGGCTGTCCCCATTTTCCTTTCAACTTAACCCACAGTATCTCTCCCATTTTGTTCCTCCTGGATCTCTGTGGCCCTTATGTCATTTTCACATACAGTGCCACTCTTCCTCCCTTCCTGCCTGCTCTGTCTCTTCTGAATATGTTGTAGCCAGGTATGGTCATCTCCAGTCATGGTTATCATTACACCAGGTTTCAGTGATGGCCACAATGTCCAGGTCTGACTGTACCATGACAGCCTCCAGATCTTCCATCTTGTTGCTAAGGCTCCTGGCATTTGCACACATGGCTTTCCATGATTTGACCTCCCTAGACTGTTTCACTGTTCTAATCCAGCCCCTTCCTTGGTTGTCATTTATCCCTGGTTCTCCTTGCTGTCTGCCCTTCTGCTGAATTTTGCCTCTTTTCTGCTTATCCACCTCTTGGGCACTAATCTCCATCTTTTGCACACTGCTTTGCAGAGATAGCCACTCCTCTGGTTCACTGGTTCTACTGCTAGCTGTGGGGGGTGAGCAAGTAGGTACCCTCCTTGCTGGCCTGTCACCACCCCCCGCTAGTTTAAATGCTTGTCAATGTAGCATTTAAACTTATCATTGAGTGTTTGGATTCCCCTCCAGGATGGATGCAGGCCGTCAGGCTTGAACAAACCTCCATCCCTCCAGGTGGGTCCCCAGACACCAATGAATCCAAACCTTCCTCACAGCACCAGTTCTTCAACCATGAGTTAAAGTTCCTGGTGCATGCACTCCTATGCTCTCCCTTGCCTCTCAGGTAGTACCTCGAGAAAGTGACAGAAGTATCTACTGCTTGAGACCCTCCCAGTTTCCTAAACTCTTCCTGAACTTCCCTTTGGCTCCCCATTTGCCAGGTCATTAGTACCTAGGTGGATAATGACATCCAGCTCACCCTCCCATCTTGCCTTCCCAGTGATCCCCAGGATCTTCCTTCCATCCCTCCATGCCGTGGCACCTGGTAGGCACCTCACCTCCCTGTCCTCCCCCTCCTGTGTTCCTAGCTGGATCCCTCTTATGATGGAGTCCCCCACCAGGATTTGCTTCCTCCTCCTCTGGGGTCCACTGCTTTCCCCGCTGAGGTCACCTCCTTGGCTAACCTCCACATCCTTTCCTTCCAATTCTCTGGGTACCTCCATTTGGTTGTCCTCATTTGCCAGTGTGGCATATGAGTTCTTGAGTGGAATAGGATCTGGGATCTGCCTCTGCCTGACTGCTCTAACCCTCCCTGAGCCCACTGTCATCTAAGTGCTCCTCGTTCTCGGCATCCTTTGAGGCAGTTGCATTGGACTGGGTGGTACCTGGATAGGGGTGATGGTACTCCTGACCCAGTTTACTTCTGCTCTGAGTCTGGCTACCTCATCCCGCAGTCCACAGAGATGCATGCAGATAGGGCAGCACCTCAATGTCCAGAAGGTCTGCCTGAATATGAGCTGCCCCACAGCCACTGCATTGCACCACTCCCCACATTATAATGCAATTCCACTACTTGTCTGCTACTGAAGCTCTCCTAGTTCCCTTTTTATTAATTTACAGTACTAAAAATCCTACCACTGATCCGCAGATAATTTTTTTTTTTAAGAAAAAGAAACCAATAAATAAATATATGAGTCAAAACACTTGTCGTGCTGAGGGTGGGCTTCTTCCCCCTTATGCCCCTCCTACTTCACACCCCTTACTATACCCTGTGTTTAGCTCCTGTCAATCAGATTTAACAGGGCATATAATTAAGAGTTGGGGGGGCCAAAATTTGCAGCAATTAAAGACAGTACAGAATTACACCACCACTATGTTTTAAATTTTCAACAGCCCAAAAACAATTATAAGTAAAGACAACAAAGAAAGTATAGTGCCACTAAAAGCCCACAATCTACATTTAAAAAAAATAGCAATTACCAGTTACTCTAAAGCACTGAATTGAATATGTTTCCTTCCTTCCCCTTCTGGCTTCTTCTGAGAAATTAAAACTCTGCTTGCTAGTTTAACTCTGACTAAGCCCCACCTCCAGTTATCACGTAGCTGAGGTCAGAGGCCAGACAATTAACACCCTTCACCCAACTACAGGGCAGTCAGACAAGCCAAGATAAAATTTGCAGCAATTAAAGACATCACAGAATTACACCACCACTATGTTTTAAATTTTCAACAGCCCAAAAACAATTATAAGTAAAGACAACAAATTAAGTATAGTGTCACTAAAAGCCCACAATCTAAGTTTAAAAGAAAAATAGCAATTACCAGTTACTCTAAAGCACTGAATTGAATATGTTTCCTTCCTTCCTTCCCCTTCTGGCTTCAGAATATCATGGCTATATCATTAGCTTGTTGCATCACTGTGCCTTTCAATATGTTTCACATTACTACATCCATATTGACAGTACTTATTCATGTTTCATACAGGTAATGCTGATTCCACTATGATTAACACATTAGTAACATCACAATACTGCTTCAGGTAATAACTTCTTGCACATTAAGCAATGTAAGAGGAGGTGCTTCAATATCAGCTAAATTATTAGCTTTGTTTCCCTTATCTTCTTTGTCTGTCTAATTGTCTTGATCCAGGGTCATATCTGCTGCATGTCTATCTTTTTTAATTTTTGCCCATTGTATCTTTCATTTAGATCTATTCCTTGTATTTTGTAATCCACATGGTCTTGCTCTACCACAAATATGCCTCATCCCTATGTAATAACTGTAAAATATGCTCTGTACCCTACTCTCAACACCTTGTTTCTTATTTATGATGCATAACCTGCTGTGTATTACTATTGTTTATATCTTGCTGTAGCCACCTTTTGTTGTATATCTGTAATGTTTATCCTGTAACCTCCTGGGTCATGCCTGAAAATAGTCATCTGTATGGCTAGTGCACCTACCCTGTAAACAAAAACTAACTAAATAAATAAATAAAAACTTGGGGCAGGATGGGGCAGGGGCACCATAGTGAGAGGGAAAAATAATTAACCTGGAATTGGCTGTCAAGCTCAATTTGGGCAGTGAGCTTGGGAGACATAAACCCCTTTGCGAACCACATTGGGTGACAAATCCACTGGCCTCCCTGGGGAATCATAACTAAAGTATAATAATGTCTTGACAGCTCGGCCAATCTTTTTTAAGGGGAGCAGCCACAGTCTCTGTACTTTCAGAACTAACTTTGGAGATTACGTCACCTGTGAAGGGTGCTTCTGCATGGATGGGAATGTCCAAACCGGGAGCACCATCAGCTCCTTGCTCTGTAGACTCTGTTTCTACAACACTTTGCTCATTATTATCCTCTGACAAAGGCCCAGGTTGCTTATTTTTAGGAGGCTGTAGTACAATTAGGCTTTGCGGCACTGAAAGGGGGCTGTCAACACTCTCACACTGTTCTTCAGGTTCTGGTGTGTCACCAGGGAGACTCAGACCATCAGCCCCTTCTTCGGGAAATTCACACAGTTCCACAAAACACAGAGTCTGCAATCTCAGATGTGATGCTTTGCACCTCACTTTCAGGGAGTATCGGCTCCAAAGACGAAGCTGGGGTGTTAGGCAGTCCAGAAGGCCCAACTTCATCCCCACGATTAGTCATAGGGTTACCTTGAAACAGCTGACTTAATTCATAGCAGGGGTAATAAGCATTGTCACACTCACTATCATCAGAGGTGGACTGACAGTCACTATCATTCTGGGCCTGCTGCGGGGGAAACCTTAACTCTGTAACTGCTGGGGTAGGTTGACTCTGTCTCATTTTTGCAGCAGCATGAGTCACCGGCCCAGGGGAGGCAGTGTTTTGCTGGCTCAGCTTCAAAAATAACTTGGCCAAGAGGCAGAAAGTGGTTACCGTGCATGGTCTTGACAGCTTTGGAGTTATTCTCTGGGTGTACCTTGTATACTGGTAGATCATCCAACTTTCCAACTACTACATGAGGAAGATGTTGTCACCTATCAGGAATTTTGTGCTTGCCATGTAGTCCCAAATTGTGTAACAACACATGGTCTCCAGGCCGTAGCTCTTGAGCCTTTACTTTCTTGTTGTGCCTCTCTTTGTTGGCGAGATTTCTTTTAGCAGCCATTGTCTGGGCCAGTTGATATGCATGGTTCAATTGAGCTTTCAGTTCCAGTACATACTGCAGGTAGTTTTCAACTCGGACCCCATCTGGAGAGACCCCAAAACAAACATCAGCTGGCAGGCGGGCCTCCCTCCCAAACATGAGGCGGAAGGGGGAGAACCCAGTAGCGTAACTTTTGGTACAATTGTATGTATGTACCAAGGTGCTAATCTGCTGGCTCCACTTATGCTTGTCTTTTGGGTGAAGGGTGCCCAGCATGTCTAGAAGGGTGCAGTTAAAATGTTCTGGTTGAGGGTCCCCCTGTGGGTGATAGGGGGTTGTTCTTGACTTCTGCACCCCCCTCAGAGAGAGCATTTCTTTGATTAGCCGACTTTCAAAGTCTCTGCCTTGGTCACAGCGGATCCACTGGGGGGCACCATAGTGGACAAAGAAATTTTCCACTGGCACCTTGGCCATGGTAGAGTCCTTTTCATCTTTAGTTGGAAAAGCTTGTGCATACCATGTGAAATGATTTGTAACCACTAACACATTGCCAATATTCCGCTGACCAGATTCTAAACACAAAAAGTCTATGAAGACCAGTTCCATGGAGGTGCTGGTAGGACTATTGACAAGGGGGGAGCCCTCTGAGGCAGGGCTTTCCTTTGCAGGCAATGACTACAGGTCTTTACATGGTGCTCAACACCGGCCCCCATCTTGGGCTAGTAGAATCAAGATCGTACCAGGTCGAGAGTTCTGTCAATACAGTGGTGCCCCATGTGGTTGTGGAGGGACCTCAGTACCAAATCTTTAAAGGTCGTAGGCAGGACCAATTGCTGCTTGTCTACTCAACCACTGCGATCCACTGTCTCTCTGTATAACAACTGATTGTGTAACTTCAACCTGGGGCCTTCTTTAAACAATAGGGCAGTTTGCAAGTCAGGGGAACGTAACTGGGACACATTTTTCCAGGCACGCAGGGCATCAAGTGCTGGCTGAATCATAGGATCTTGTGATTGAGCCCACTGGATGCTGTCATTGTCAAATGGAGGTAGTACACTAATATCTAGAGCAGAGAAATGGCAAAAGGCAGCCAGTATGCAGGTATCAGGAGGGCACAAGCAATCTACTAAACAGTCCACTGTGTCTGTAGACATCTGTTCATCTCTATCAAACTTTTGGCACAATGCTCAGATGTCAGGTTCAGACAACCTGAGCCAATCACTCTTGGATTTTGACCTTCATGACAGGGCGTCAGCATCAATATGGTTCAGTCCTGGCCTGTATTCGACAGCATAATCATAGGTTGATAAAGCAAGTGCCACAGGTGCCCAGTGGTGTCAACATAGCTGAAGTCTGTACATAGATTAATGGGTTGTTGGTCGGTCTTCACCAATATTTTGCCCCATAGAGGTACTCATGAAACTGGTCAATAATGGCTCATTTTAGGACCAGGAACTCCGGCTTGTGCACAGGATAGTTTTGTTCTGACAGGGTCAAGCTCCTGCTGGTAAAAGCCACTGGTCTCAAACCATCCTCATGTTCTTGATACAGCACAGCTCCTAGGCCCTGCAGGCTAGCATCTGTATGCAGCATATAGGGCTTGGTAAGGTCAGCAATGGCTAGGATGGGGCCATGGGTGAGCTGGTATAAGATCTCGTGGAAGGCTGCTTCACATTCGTGTGTCCAGCAGGGCCCAAAAGGTACACCTGTTCAGAAGTATACTTTCACTGGTTCTTTGACAGCCCCTTTCTTGTATTTACAGTTGGCATGGGGGTATTCTTGGGTGAGATTCAGGAGCAGGTGAATCACCTTGGAATAGTCTTTTATGAACCTGTGGTAGTAGCCACAGAACCCCAGGAAATGTTGTAGTTCTTTCAAGTTATGGGGCTGGGGCCAAGTAGTCAGTGATTTGACCTTACTGGGATTGGTCTCTATCCCTTCTGTAGATACTATGTGCCCCACATACTTCATGGAGGTTTGAAAAAACTGGCACTTGTCAATGGACAGCTTGAGACTGAAGTCTTCCAATCAGTCTAGGACTTTAAACAGTCAGCTCTCATGCTCCTGTACTGTGTGTCCAAACACAGTGACATCATCTAGGTACACTAGGCATTCCAGCAAGTTCATTTCTCCCACCACACGTTCCATCAGTCACTGAAAGGTGGCCAGGGCACGCGAAATCCCTGTGTCATTCTCAGGAATTCGTTGAACCCCAAAGGACTGATGAAGGTGGTTTTCTCATGGTCCTCCATGGCCATTGAAATCTTAATATCCACTGTGAAGATCAATACTGAGAACCATTTGCTCCCATTCAAGCAATTCAGGGCATCTTGTATATGGGGCATGGTGTATTGATCTGGGATGGTCTGCCGGTTCAGGGCTCAATAATCAACACACATTCTAACTGACCCATTCTTCTTATGCACAGCCACAATGGGAGAGACATATGGGCTCCTAGATTCCTGTATCATGCCATCAGCAAGCATTTCCTGCAGGTGTCTCCTCACATCATCTATGTCCGCTGGGGCAAGGCGTCGGGATCTCTCTCGAAATGGCCAGTCATCATGCAGGTGTATATGATGCTCTGCATCCTGGACACACCCCACGTCCCATTCTTTTAACGAAAACACTTGGTCTGTCTGGGCAAGTTTCTTGCTAATTCTAGCCTTCCATTCAGCTGGCAGCAGGGAAACACCAAAGTCAAATAAGTCCGGGGTCACTCTCTCCTTTTGGCCAGAGTACTTGTTATTGGGTAATACTGCAATGTCTGCACAGTGTACTGTGGCTAGAGTGCACTCTCTGTTCACCTGGACCTCCCAATCTGACACATTTGATCTGGACCATCACTTTCATCGTGCATAGGCATGGGCATAGGCAGGCTAGATGCAGGGTTTAACCATTAATCCTTCTGGCAATGTTTCATCACCTGGTGCATCCAGCATTAATATTTTGTTCTTTACATTTCTCTTTAGGTGGACTTCTCCATGGATTGTGCACAGGGTGTTGGGGGCCAATACCAAGGAGTCAGATTCCTTTTTCCACACTACCCCCACTGGCTCATCTGGGTCCTCATCACTGGGTTTCTGTTGTAAGTCATATGCCTTTTTTACTATGGCTGGAATTCTTAGGGCCCGTCCAGTCAGTTGCCCTTGTTTCTCATGGCAGAGTTGTGCTAGTCTCCCAAACATGTGGACGTTTCTTCCAATTAATAGGGGAACCCCATCATACAGTCCGGTGGGGGGACACACTAGGGCCAGTGTCTCTACTTACTCCTCTACAGTTACAGTTGCAGGAAAAGACAACCAGAGGTGGACATATCCTAGGTAAGGATAAGACTTGTCACTCAGCCCCCACACATGTAGCCCTTCCAAGGACTGTAATGGCACATCATATGTGTTTGTCACACCAGTCCTGCAATACAATGGTCACTTGCTACCCACTGTCAAGCACAGCCCAAGTAGGAATACCATGCACAGCCACAGTAGTCTTTATTGAAGGGCCCCTATTTTGGACCAGTCTGGAGGGACAACAGCAGAGGCCTGGACAGATGATTTAGCCACAGGGGTTTGAGTTAGGATGGCGAAGCCTTCACTGCAATCATTCGTGCACACCTAGACCACTGACTCACTTTCCAAAGCTCTCCTTGAGCGGTTCACCATTTCTCTAAGTCCTTCTGAGACCGGCATTCCCTCTTCATATGGCCATCCTTTCTGCAATTGTGACAAATGACAGGCTCTTGGGGCATCCCTGGGGAGAACATACCAGGGGATGCTGGAGCATCGATGGGAGATTGTGATCTGACTTCTGCTGGTAGTGTATCATGTCTCAAAAGATCCTTAGGGTGACAGTCAATTCCTTGAGCTCAGCCTTGAAGTCACCCTTAGTAGAGGATGCTTGGGGGTGCACCCCCCCACCCCATAACAGTCATGTCCTGACAGGAGCCAGGGTCTCTGTCAACAGGGGATACCTCACGAATGCACCCAGTTGTACTTTTCTGACTTCCTTCAGCAACTCCTCCCCCCACTGTTTAGCCCACTGTGGGACACTCGTAGTAGTCTCCATTTTGGAAGGGCCTTCTGGTGCCATGATCACTTGGGCTGCACTCGCCCCATAATTACAATCTCCCTCTTCACCTTCTACCTCCTGGCGTTATTTTAAAAAGTCACAGTAGTCAGGTGGGTTACCTCTCCTATCCTGGAGCCTTAACTGGATGATCTGCAGTTTAGAATGCTTGGCATGTTGCAGTATGTGCCCAGTCTCACATGGTTCAAATCATTGGTGGCTACCCCACCTTTCCTGTAAGCTTTCTGCAGAGCTCTTTCTAGGTGAGTAATATACACAGACAAACCTTCCCCCTTCCATTGTTTGGTACCTTGGAATTTCCACATCAAAGTCTCCCCTGACTCAATGCTCCCAAAATTGCCTTCACTTACAGATAGGTACTTCTGAGCAAATGCATCAGGGTTCGTGGACCTCAAAAATTTAATGGCCTCAAGGGCGGGGCCCCTCAAACTTTCTATGATTCTTTTCCACTTATCAGCCTCAGGACACTGCCACTCGGGTACCAAGAGGGCAACAGAGTCGATCCAGGTCTCCCAGTCATCCTCCCCGGGGGGGTGGGGAGGGTGCCTGAGAAGATTCTCAGCCTTTGGTAGGAGTCGTGACTAATGGCGGGTACAGATATAGGGGCCAGCATAGGCATGGATACAGAAGGTGGGGCAGTAACAGGTGCTGGAGTGGGAGGGGGTGTTGGGAAAGGAACACCCCAGGTGGCAGGAATAGTTTCTTAAAAGTCCTCTATGGTTTTCCTTCCTCCAGCAACAGCTTAACAAATTTTTTTCAAAGTCTCAGATAATGGTGGGAGCTCATCCTCCCAGGGTCTTTACTGTCTTTTGTTATCACTCTCCTGGCGGCTAGGACCCTTCTGAGGCAATAGTCTGTGGCACTTTAGAGCTGTCCACGAGGTCACTACACTCTACCAAGGCTATGGAAATTTGGGTGATCAAATCAGCCTGTCGACCCGCCACTACTGGGTTTTTTAAACATTCAACTTTGGAGAGTGCCCCCTCTACAGTGTCCTTACTGGTACCCAGGGGATATCCAGTATAAGCAGAGCATTTTGGGGGTCGATCTCCTGCCCAGTACACCACCCCATCAACTGGTATACAGCCATTTCTACTGGGGTAGCCATTAATCTTTAACAATAATTCATAATTTTTGGCCATTAGAAGGCACAAAATCCCAGCGGTGTGCCTCCAAGTTGTAACCACTAGGTGGCACTATCCCAAGGTCTACTATCCCAGCCTGCTTGGCTAGTTGCAGGTTAAGGGACCTAAGTTCTGAT
The DNA here is from genome assembly GCA_016271365.2 of Neoceratodus forsteri. Classification (NCBI taxonomy): domain Eukaryota; kingdom Metazoa; phylum Chordata; order Ceratodontiformes; family Ceratodontidae; genus Neoceratodus; species Neoceratodus forsteri. Next base: position 651,656,864 of record CM028135.1, read on the forward strand.
ACGGGTGCCTCCACCTGGAGGTCAGGGTTGGCAGTGGTCAAGCTGACCTGGACACAGCCCTCTGGGACACTGTAACTCCCCTTTTCTTCTTCTAGTGGCCTGAACAGTACACAATATTTACGTTCACAATGACCCCTGTTTATCAGGCAATTACCCACACTGTTTGCACTTACCACCAGGGCTGGTTCCTCTAGCTTGACTCTGGGGACTCCCTGTAAAACAAGGTTAAGAACAGCAAATAACAACAGTACAATACTCTTGGCACAAACTGGAACCACAGTCAGGTTAAATACAAACAAAGTTAAATCTGATTTATTCAGGGGATTTGAACAAGGGAGGGGTGTAACCAGGTTGATTTGCTTAAAAGCTATAGTAATCAGACAGTCATGCATGCAGTTCAGAGTCACTACACAATCACACACTCTGGGTACCCAGGTAGGAAAATGGTGGGCTAACCAGGAACATTGCAGGTGGTTGGGGCCCTGTGATGGAAGAAAGCAACATGCACAACACACACTATTTATAATCTGGAGCCAGAGGGCTCAGTTTGTGAAAGAAAAGGCAACAAGTCAATCAGATGACAACACTTTTAGATTTAGCTGTTGTTGCAGAGAGCTACCCTGATGTTTACTCATGATACCAAACACTGGATGCAGGCAGGATGAAATCGAGACTGAAGACTGTTCAGCTGGAGTGCCCGGAGAAGCAGGGCCCACAAGAATCACTGAGGCATCATTCCTGTTCAAGGCATTGAGCAGGGGACTGATCTCCAGGCCGGTCTCTCTTTGATGACTTTCTCTGCGTAGGAAGTATTCTGGCTGGGCCAGTGTAGTAGGGCCCAGGCAAATGGATATGGATACTGATTCAGTCCATGGAGCCGAATACAGCCTCCAGCAAGCAAAACACAGTTCAGACACACAGTGGGGAACCAAATCACGACCCACTATAAGCACACAGCACATTCACATGTAAGGAAATTCCACTGTACCAGGCAAATGGCTCTTTGGTCAAAATTACAAAGTCTCTGCACAATCCGGGAGTTCAGAGGTAACTGGAAGTCCTGACGGGCCGATTGCATTCAACAAATCTTCAGTCTTCTTCAGGTTAAAGCCTGGTCACAATTCAGTGACTTAATTCGCTCTCCAAGTTCAGATTCAGTCCGAAAAAAGCACAAGTTTCCTCTCAGAAACAGCAGGGAGGCATGCACGCCAAACTCAGTCCTTTCCACAGTTCTCTCACGTGAATCCACTATGGATTGCTGCTCAAACTATCTCAAGCTGTTACTTCTGCACTTCTCGACTCAGATCTAACTGAAACTGCAAGCAGTGTGGGACTTTCCCCAAGATCCCAAAGGTTTGGGTGGCTGATCTGTCTGTCAGTTACAACAAGGGCTCCCCCTCCAGGTTATTTCAGGCACCAAAAGCCCAAAACTACAATTCCTATAAGTTTTGGCCCTACTGAGCCCATCTAGGCAGGCTCCATTTTAGAGTCCCAAATGTACTGATTGGCCCATTCTGCAGTCTAGGACCAAGATGATGGAAACAAACAGAACTGTCCATGCTGCAAAGAAGGCAGGTAAGAACAAACTGCAATATTATTACTGCTCTAACAAATGATCACGGAACAAATACATCTTCTAACAGAGTTCCCTCTTAGATAAATAATGACTGCAATCCAGGCAGCTCTTAAAGAGACAGTACACAGGGGAAATACAGGCAGTCTCTGGCAAACACATTTAAACTGCTAAAACGCAGGACACCAGCCTGGCAGTGAGCATTTAGGCAAGCTCAAAGCAGACTTTTTGGGAACCCCCATTTGTAGGGGGTTACATTATGTTTTTACCTGCTATGTAAATACTGTTCTAATTGTTGTTCATGACCCTCCTCTACCCTCCCACAGAACGTATCTGGAAATGAGCTTGTTACCAGCTAAGCATGTCTTGCTTGGCAAATCTTTTGAAATAAATAAATGTAATATAAATGAGTGCTTTTGGGCTCACTAAAAAACACACACACACACACACACACACACCACACTCCTCCATCTTTAGGAGACTTTTATTCTTAGACCATAAGCATTTAACAATTTATAGGCCTCCTGCTATCACATTCCATCCATGGAGAGGAGCCAACATCTGATTTATAACCACCTAGATTTCAAAGACAGTTTTTGTTTCTGCACATATCCAGTTATTTACTTCCTTATCAACAGCACTCTCTCAATCATGTGTACAAGTTTATTAATCAGTTCTACCCAATGTATTTAAATTTGCTTTCTGAAGAAATTGCCATTGCCTGATGAAGGGCTCTGTGAGCCTGGAAAGCTTGTGTTTGTAAATCTCTTGTTGGTTCTATAAAGGTATCAAGTCACCAACTTTGTTCATTTTTCTTTTTTTAATTTATATTTTCTGCGTTTTTTGCCCTGTTTTGTCCCTCTTCCTGGGGCCCCAGCACATGGGCACCGTGCATGAGAGGTACACGCACACCCTGTGATGCTGGCTCAGCGCCTTCTGCCTTTCCCTGTGTCTATCACCAGATTTCCCTCAGGTCGGTGTCACCATCCATCCTGAACTGGGTGGTGGCCAGTGGCTGGGGAGTCTCCAGTCCCTCCCAGGAGGAGAGAGCTGCCTTGTGGCAGCTTGCAGTTGCTCCTCCCCCTTCCCCTGGCTGACCCCCGACAACCTGTGCTTGTTCCCGAACCTGAGTCGCTGACACAGCATGAGGTGTGGCTTCCAGTGCCTCAACCCTCAGCGCTACCGGGCCAGCCTAACTTTGTTAATTTTTCAAAGATACAGTCATTAATGTAAGTCCTACTGAAGAATGTTAATGTATTTTCATATTTTTCAAACTTTTGCTTCAAATACAGTATTTCCAAAAAGATCTTCCCTCAATATTTTATTTACTAATTTATGCATTTGTCTAGTGTACCAAATGGGCTGACTGGGATTGAAATCCTCTTTACAGGAGCGACCAAGACGTCATTCGCACTCTGTTTTTGAGAACATTAGGATACGTTGTGCTCAACATAGACTTCATGGCATCAGTTCTTTTGTGGTGCGTAGCGGATAAAATTATGGACTGACTAATTTCACAGGAATGCCATACACTATGGATATGGAAATCCATACATTCATTTTATCATTTGCTTCCATTTTTGGTACATAACCTGATTAAGGACTCTGATGATGGCACATTAACTTGTGTCTACTTTCATGTTTATATGTGACATGGCAAATGGTTATAAAAGTAAGAACTGACAAGCTGACAGTTCATCTTTTCACTAACTACTACTTGGAGACATAACTTTACAGTTGTACCCTGATCTATCAAGTTAGTAAAAGGGGAGAGAAGTAACCAAACCAGTTTCAGAATACTGTGCTCCTGCAGAGTCACTATGATATTTTAACTAGGACTCTAGAATGGCATGAAATTAGTTCAAAAGCCAGGGCTATTCAATGTGAAGGACAAAGTCTTTAATTTTGAAACAATGAATTTGAATGTGTGCCCTCTTGTAAAACTAGGTTCTGCACCTAGATATGGCTGTTGCAGTATGTTGTTAAATAATAAAAACAGAATAATAGGCGAGTGTGTGTTACAAGGGATTAATACCATCAAGAGATTCCCATGTTCCCAGAACCTTGAGATGGTTTTACTCTTTGTGATGCACTCACCTATCTGTTATTTTTATGTGATATATGGATCCAAGTCAAAATACTGCTGCTGTGAGTTCTTTTAGAGCAATTCTATAATAATGGCTACCTGACTGCTGCACTGAATACTCACTCTCACTTACTCTATGAACTTCTCCTTTAGAAGTGCCTGCGGTCATCAACTTCAGTAGCCGGTGTTGCCTGTTAGTTTCCAGAGCTTAGTGAAAGCAGGATCAACCAGTTAAGACTTTAAATGTAAACATTTTTTTTTAAATCACACTGCCAAAAGTAATATTGTTACAAATTAGTCTCGCTAAGTGAGACACAGCAGCCATGTTTTCAGAACTGTTCTACCCTCCCACAGAAAAAAGTGACCAACCACACTTGGAAAATCACATTTCGTGTGTCTAGCAACTGCACATGGTGCCATAGCAACCAGCTCTACAGTTTGAGACAGTTCTGCACTTGTGCTGTTCTGGTTCTCTGATAATGCTATTGTTCAGAGCTCAGAACGATAGTTTAGGGCTCACAGATGATGGTGTTATCATTTTTCAGAAGTGGTATTACAGACATTTTTTTAATGCTTTTTTTAACATATTGTTTTGACTTATCCTTATATTACATAAAAATATAATGTATATGTAAGCCACCTTTCCCAGTCATGGGGATTTTTGAGTGGTGATGGCTCTTGATGAGGGCAGGCACACTACAAGCAAATTTACATTTTATAGATGGAATCTTGGGTTTAGCGGTGGACGGTAATGTAATGATCAACCAGTCACAATTAGTTATAATGTGATATGGAAGTTAATGTCTGCATCATCTACAGACATTAGATGTTCCTTTATTAAACAAATGGATGGCTGCAGGTGTAAACCATTGCAGATACTCAACTCCAACTTAACAGCTTTTGGTAATAAAGTCTCAATATTTTCTTAACTCCTCCAAGGAAGATGAGAATGACTGTGCAGCTTGTAGGTAAATTCTAACTTCCATGCAAAATACCATTTTTGTAGAAAGGCACTTTAGTACTCAGTTTGGATCTCTGTCTTTTTACATCCCAGTGGATATTTAAAGGCTTTTGCCTACAGTTCAGAGGAGCAGCGGGCAATACATGCCACTCCCCTCCAAGCAGTATATTACCGCACATGTTGGATGCTCTTATTTTATATTGCCACTGTGCAGCCTTCCCCCCATGCATTCCATCTCAGCTGTGCAGCTGCAGCTCTCTGGCATCCTTTCATCTCTCCCCTCTGCTGCTTTGCCCATCACTCTGTCTTTTCTCTCCACAACCACAGCTGATCCTGTCTGCCTCTGTTGTCCCTTGGTCTTTGACTTCTGCATTTTGCTTGACACCCAGCTGCCTTCTGTGAGCACTTCCTCTCTACCAAGGTCTTTGGTGCCTCAAGGTCAGCATCAGTCTTCTGTCTCCACTGAACTAGCCGGTATTTCCTTGCAGCCTCCAAGCTATTTCTATACTCTACCAGGGAGGAGGAAGAGGAGACTACTGGGTCTTAGAAGTAACCACCTCCTTGCCTCCTGTGCATGCTGACCAGCCTAGGAGGTGGAACCTGCAAGGGCTTAGAGGTTGCCCTTGCTCTGTACTCCAAGGTTGTCTGTACTGCCATATTGCTTGATGTTCACTATAACTTATGTTGTTTCATTTGAACAAGAAGCTTCAAGGTTTAAATATTTTATTTGCCAAACAAAGCACAACACTAGATTGGCAGTTGCAAAATAGGCAAAGCACAGGATAGTTTATTTGGAAAATGTGCAAACACAGGATTGGCAGTTTGTTGGCAAACAGGGCACAACACAGGACTGGCAGTTTCTTTGCAAAATGGGCAAAACACAGTTTTTAAATGAAACAAAAAAACAAAACAAATACCAGAATATAATGCTTAGAAAAGGAAAATACAATGCTGTTGCTTCTGCAAAAAAAATCCCTTTACTGCACAACAATGACCCACTTCCCAAAGTCCACCAACATTTCATGCAATACCTGTGCGATTTTCAGTGTGTACAGTGCCACATAGTGGAGGCTGTCATATAGCCAAAATATCTTAAAGTGACAGTGCTCATCTGTTTTACAGCCTCAGTGATTTCATATTGGTGTAAAACATATAGATACATAGAATGCAATGGCAGATAATTTCCGCTGGGTCCACCCAGTCTGCCCAACTGTGTTTTTTTTTTCCCTTTTTTCCTAATTTCACAGACCCTGCTTAATCCGTGTCACAATCTTTGCTCCCCTCTAACCTACCCTGATGATTCCCTTTTGCCTATTTCAGGCATTTTTGAACCCAGTTACTAGTTTTGCCCCTCTACTTCCTCTAGAAGGCTATTCCAAGTATCCACCACCCTTTCTGTGAAAATGTACTTCCTCACATCCCTCCTGAAATTAGACCTCCCTTCAGCTTCATATCATTCCCCCTTGTTATACATTACATTTTTCTCTGAAAGATACTCTACTCCTGTACCTTATTAACCCAAATATGGCATTTGAAGGTTTATATCATATCTCCCCCTCCCTTCCTCCTCTCCTTCAGGGTGTACATATTTAGCTCCTTTAGCCTTTCCTCATAGGGCTTCTGATGCAGACCCTGAACCATTTTAGTTTCCATCCTCTGGACAACCTCCACACTGTCTAAGTCCATTCTGAGATGTGGTCTCCAAAACTGTACATTGTTCTCAAGCTGGGATCTAACCAGTGATTTGTATAGAGACAGAACCACCTTTCCATTCCTGCTGGAGATACCCCTACCTATACACACCAACATCTCACTAACTTTTTTGACTGCCTTATCACACTGCCTGGCCACCTTTAGGTCATCCAATATGATTACCCCTAGGCCTCTTTCCTATTTGGTCTTTGTCAGTATCACTCCACCCATCTTGTACACCACTCCCAAGTTCTAATGGCATAGGTGCATTATTTTGCACTTTTTTGCATTAAAACTCAGCTGCCATACCCTTGACTATTATTCCAGTCTCTTTAGATCCATGCACATTCTATCTTCCACCTCAGGTGTGTCCACTCTGTTACAGATCTTGGTGTCATCTGCAAAGAGGCAGACCTTCCCTTCCAGTTCTTCTGCTATGTTGCTTATAAAAATATTGAAGAGGACTGGTCCAAACGCTAATCCCTGAGGTACCCTACTAGTGTCCCTCCTTCCTGGGAGCACACCTCCATTCACCAGTACCTCTATGTCCTTTTCACTAACCAGTTTCTGATTCAGGTTACCACCTATTATCTACCTCAAGTTACTCAAATTGCTTACTAGTCTCCTGTGTGGAATGGTGTTGAAAGCCTTGCTGAAATCCAAGTAAACCACATCTACCGCTCCTCCCTGATCTAGCTCCTTGGCCACCCAGTCAAAGAATCCTATCAGATTTGTTTGGCATGACCTTCCTGCTGTGAAATCAAGCTGCCTTGGGTCCTGCTGTCTGCTGAATACAAGATATTCCACAATCCTTTCCTTCAATAGTGTTTCCATCAACTTACTCATCACTGATGTCAGGCTAGAAAGCCTATAATTGCTTGCCTCTTCCTTGCTACCACTTTTGTGAAATGGGACTACATCTGCCCTTCTCTAGTCCTCTGGTACAACACCAGTCTCCAGTGATCTGTTAAAAAGGTCTGTCAGAGATCCAGCCAGTACCTCTCTAAGTTCCCTCAGTACCCTTGGATGTACACCTTCTGGCTCCATAGCTTTGTCTGCTTTCAGGTTGTTACATGCTTTCTGGTCTCTCCCCACCAAAAGTGGACTACTACTTATTTCTCTCTCTTCAAAGCTTCTGGTGCCTTTTTAAGGTCTCTCCCATTACTCTTCTGCTGTAGGAACTGAGCAGAAGTATTTGTTCAAAATGTTTGCCTTTTATTGATTCTCCTCAATGCAGTCCCCCCCCCCCCGCTTAATCATACGGTCCCTCCCTTTGTCTTCCTTTTTTTGCTAACATTCCTAAAAAAGTCTTATCCCCTTTTGATACTCCCTGAGCTATTCTTTGCTCAGTTTGCACTTTTGCTCTCTTTACTGCTTTGCTTGCCTCTCTCTGTTTTCCCTGATACACTTCCCTATCTTCTGTCTGGGCCACCTTCATCCTTCTGAATGCTACTCTTTGAGCCTTTACCTTTTCTGCTACCTCTTTTGAGAACCATAGTGGTCTTCTCTTTCTTTTGCTCTTGCTTACTTGCTTAAAACATGGGCTTGTTAGCTGGCCCAGTGGCACTGCGGGTTGAGGCGCTGGATGCCATACCTCGTGCCTTGCTGGCGACCCGGATTCGTAAATGACCGTGGGTTACCATGGAGCCAACACAGGGGGTAAGGAGGAGTTGGATTGAGCCGCCTAATGGCAGCTCTCCTCTCCTGAGGTGGTTGTTGCCCTCCACTGTAGTTTCATCACCACTGGGTGGAGGTCTGGTGATGGTGCAGGTGGAGGGGTGATATGAAGGAGATGCTCAAGCATGATGTGCGTGCCTCCACACATGTACATTCATGCTGAGATGGGTCTGGGAGAAAACTGGGGCACAAAAAGCAAAACTGCTACTAAAAAAAAGCATGGGTTTGTTGCCTTCACTATGCCATCTTTTAGTCTGGCACACTTTTCTTCCACCCCCAGTCCTCACCCCCGGGCAGTGTTAATGAGGCATTCACATCTTATTAAATCAGCCCTTCTAAAGTCCAAGTCTCTCACCTTTGTATGACTGGGTTCTACAGTTGTTCTAATATTGAACCACACTGTACGATGATCACTGGTCCCCAGATGGCTCCCCACCCTGACGTGAGCAACACTGTCCCAGTTTGTAAGCACCAAGTCTAGTACTGCCCCATCACAAGTGTGTTCCCTAGCTAGATGCCTAAAGAACATGATGATAAACACATAAAAGTCAATAAATACAGAATAAATATCAGTGACAAAGTACCATGGACCAGACATTAATTATATAATTTATATAATCTTATCTATAAGTGATAAGCCTCTGTTTTTAACAGACTGTAGTGGGGTTTAGAGTGCAGAGAATAATATGGTTAGATAAGACCATGATTAACTATGAAATTAATCTTGGGTAACAACTGTGCCACCTGGTACTCTCAAGAAATTTTTTTTAATTCTTTTGGCAGTCAGCACCTGCCCAGTGGTGCTGTCACTGACTCGCCCCCCCCCCAACTCTATGTGAAGCACTTTGGGGTGGTAGCTGATGTATTCTGGTACTAGTGCTGGATGTGGAAGGGTTTGCAACTCTGTGAGTGATCTGGGAGGTGGAATTATGCTGTTCCACTCCACACTCTATTGTGTCACTGCCTCTGCCTCATTATTGCACTACTGCTTCCTCTCAGCTCTGCCTCACCACCACCACCCAGATACTAGCTACCACAAATGATGGACCACTTTAACTTCTAAAATAAAAAAATTAAAATGGGACTGTACAGAGCCCACACCACAGCTGCTTCTCTTAACCTCTGATCCTCTTCGCCTGAACCACTGCACTACACTAACTGGGTGGGGACTGCTGATAGCTGCTTCACTACCACTTTCATGCTGCTGAACTCTTCTTCCTCATGGCCATTGCTGCTGCTGCTTCAAGAACTCAAAAGCACACAGGGAGACCACAGCACTGGATAGTGCACAGGAGGGGCAGACAGGAATCAATGGACCCTCTTCAACCTCTGGCCTACAGGTTAGCCTAGGTCATTATTGCTCCTCTGTGTGCTTCCTCCCAATCCCTGTACAACCCCATTGGTAATTTTGGATGGACCTTCAAGGCTTGGGTTACTGCCTGAACCCTGGGCTTGAGCCTCTAACAGTTGTGGATTTGTAATTAGCTTATGTGCTGGGCTGATCCTCCGAAGGTCAAGCATGCAGCTGGAGTCCCCATACATTGCCAGTCTCAAACTGGTGGGTGCTGAAGAGCTGGCAGTGAGAACAGAGAAGACAAACATGTTTAACACAGCCCTATTTTGACCTATTAGGGCACTGCCTGCTGTGCTGGGATTTGGCTGCAGGGGAGTTTACTGGGCAGACTGCTGGGTTACTTGGCTGCTGAGGGGATTTGCAGTGGGCAAAGTGCCCTAAGAAACACTTAATTGTCCTCATTCTATATCCTGGGACCCCTGGCACGCGCGCACACACACACACACACACACACACACTCCCTAAGGCTTCCTAAGGGATCCCCTGAGCACCTAATATGTTCCCTAATGTTTTCCCTGGAGTATTTTCTGTAGGGCCCCTAGTTCTGTGGAACTACACTTTGAGCCAGCAACCATCTGGTAGAAGAAAGAAAAAGGAAATTAGACTGCACAAAGCTACCAATGTAATATGTGCCATTTATTTATTTTTATTTATTTATTGCATTTTGGTAAATGGGTAGGCTCACTGAGATGAATTGTCCCTTTTTCAGGAGCGACCCAGAATTAATTACAGACATTAATACAGGCAAACTTTATACAGTGAATACACAGGATCTGCAATAAACAAGAACATGTGCTTTGGTCAGGTATTAGTTACAAGCAGAGTACAACATCTCTGATGAAGCCCACATTGAGGTAGGTGAAACTGCAGGCTGCAGCCAGCACATGCTGCAAAGAAATCAACTTAACTAAAGCAGCAGCCTGTGAGTCTTTTGTGGTGGTGATGGTGAGTGCATTACCCCTTGTACTTCCTAGACAATTGTCATATTGATTAGCTAGACAACGAACAGAACCAGTGGGAGTCTGGGAGAAACACAAGGTGGGAGCAGTAAATCGCTAAGTGTAGCAGTCACAAGGACTATTCCTGTATACAAGCTCCCTGAAAGATGATTTAAAGGATAATAAGGTCTGGCATTCCAGGGCTTCATGGGAGAGATCATTGCACAGTGTGGATGCCTTTGCAGCAAAATATCGCTGACCAACAGTAGTGAGTGACAGTGGCACCACGGCTAGTTTTAGTGCACAGTGTTTTATCCATTATACTGTTTCTTTATGTTTGTATGTTGAAATGTGTTTATACTGTAAATGAGCCTTGCTCAATGGTTACAACCCTAAATAAAATCAAAATGAATGTACAGTGGATCAGAGTCCTTCTCTGTGACTTGAAACCCATTAGCCCACACAGATTGTTTTTGGGGGGAAGAGTACAGGAGTATGTAGACCATGCACAGTGCAGGATAATGTAGCCTTCTAACACCAGGAATCCCTCACTTAATATTTACATTCCGTGCATCTATCTCCATGGTGACAGATTCCCCCCCCAGAGATGTCACCTATTCTAATTCTGGAACTTAGAATACTGGTCTCAAACTCTGTAGCTGTACTCTGGGAGTTGACCAGATTTGTTTCTCCACCTGGAGAGAGGCGTCACCCCCCCCCCAAAGTTAGCTCCAGTATCACTGGATCTCCAGTCAGTTTATTTATTTTAAAAGTTTATTAATTTGTTTATTACTGCATAGTTAGTTACTCGACTAACTCTGCGTTAGGGTGTACAATTTTACTGTAAGGTCTCTCTGGTTCCCATTTTGATTCTGAACAACTGGAGACCACCCTTCTGGCTTCTGCTTTTCTTTTTTGGCTACTTTTTAAATATTTTAATCACTAACCTGTTTATTTTACAGTGGTTTTTGATTTTCCTCATTTTACATTGCAGGAAATGGTGTGCTTTCAGTTTCCATTTCTGCCTGAGGCCCCCCCCACCCCCACACACACCTTAATTAACTGGTTCCTGCTACAGGAAACCATGATTTGACCATTGGCAAAGTTTTTGAGGGTAAGAGACATGTTATACTATTGGAATTTTACTCTATTGTATTGTTTGGGAATTGTTTTTAATATTTTACTGGGATCGCTCTATTTTGGTATGTCATAGAGACCTGGGGAACTTAAAGGCTCAAATGAAATGTTTAAATTGTTTCCAGCTCCTGGCAAATAATTTAACCTTAAAGAAAAGGGTAAAAGAGATTAGAAACAAATATAACTTCTCAATCTGCCTCCTTGTCACCAAAAATAGTAAAAAAATGCTCTGAAGACGTTCCCAATGATAGTGGTAAGTACGCATCAGAAGGGTCAGTCTGCTCATGTGGAACAGCAACAACTTAAGTAAAAGGTGACAAGAAGAAAAGCATAGCTGCTCAGCCATCTGAAAGGCATGGTAACGATGGATCAGATACCAGGTGTTTGAAAGGGGAACCTAAATCTAGTGCTGGTAAAAATAAACATAAAGGACCCTCAGTGCAGACATTGCAAATGGTGCTTGCTAAAAATAAACTTAGAGAAAAACAAACATTTGTCAATGCCAGAGTTCTTCATTGGGATTGCTGTTGGTACGCACCAACTGGCAGGACTACAGTTCCCAGCAGGCAGAACAAGTTATGCCACCAAGCTCACATTCCCATTGATATACAGTGAAGTGCATACCTGTTTCCTCAATTTGTGATCTGGCTTTGAAGAGTAACGATGTGTCTGCGGTTCAGAGAAGATGAGGGCACTGGAGCCCCACCATGGGATGGGGGGGGCGTTATGGTTAGAAACCCTAATGTCCCAGGCATTTGTTGGTATTTGCTCTACAAATTTTCAACATGGCCTTTTGTGACCCCCACCTCATGAAAGCATTTGGGACCTCTGCTCATGAACAGTGGCACTGTGATTTTGTTAATCTGTCCCGAACATTGATTTCTCATAGCGACCACACCATTCTGCACCAGATGTGCGAAAACGCAGTTTGGGCAGGATGTGAAAAATTATAGCTGTACCATTCATAGGGAGGTGTGAAGAGATGGCAGTATTGAACATCTGGAGTGAAAACAAAAAATGCTTGAACGCGTACGTGGAAACTGCACAATGCATGCTCGTAACAGTCATTTAGTGGAATAATTTCACCAAAATTTCAACATAGGCATTTTGTGACCTCTGCTGATGAACACTGTCACTGTAATTTTCTTACTTTGTCCCAAACATTGATTTCCCACAGTGACCGTGCCATTGTGCACCAGATGTGCGAAAATACATTTCGGGCAGGATGTGAACAATGACAGCTGTACTGTTCATAAGGAGCTGTGCAAAACTGACAATGTTGAAACTAATGAGTAGAAATATTACAAATCCTCGATGTTACGAGTGTGTGTGGAAACTGCGCATCGCACACTCATACCATAGTCATTTTATGGATTTTTGTCACCAGCTTTTCAACATAGGCATTTTGGGACCTCTGCTCATGAACAGTGTCACTGTGATTTTCTTAATCTGTCCCTAACACTGATTTCCCACAGCGATGGTGCTATTCTGCACTGGAAGTGGTAAAACACATTTCAGCCAGAATGTGAAAAATGACAGCTGTACTGTTCATGAGGAGGTGTAAAAAATGCCAATGTTGAAAATCTGGAGTGAAAATATTACATACTCGCGACGTTACAAGTGTGTGTTGAAACTGCACAATGCACGCTTGTAACACAGTAATTTTTTGGAATTTTTTCACCAAATTTTCAACATAGGCTATTTGGGAGCCCACCTCATGAACAGTGACACTGTTGTTTCATTAATTGGTCCCGAAAGGTGATTCCATGCAGTGAATGCAAAATCACCTTTCAAGACTGAATAACCACATGACAGTGACTGAATTCATGAGGTGGGATCCTAAGAACCTTATGTTGAAAATTTGGTGCCAAAATTCACAAAAATGGTCGAGATATGCATCAAACTTGAAAAAAACACCATTTATGCCATTATACAGCTTACTGGCATTTCTTCAGTTCATGATCGGCTTTGAAGAGTGCAGATGTGTTCCTGGTCCACCGAAGATAGTCGCGCCAGGCTCCGGAGGTATGTATGGTATGAGGGGTGCATGTGGGGAGGTGGGGTATGCAGAGGGTGGGCACAGGTTGAGGGAGGGGTCACCACACTCAATGAGGGACTGTTTTCTTGTTTACAGGTTTTTAAAAAAATTAAAAACATCGCGGGAAGGTTTTCTTTCTTATAGGGAGATTTGGCATGATGGGGTGGGCTCCCAGTGTGCCACCTGAGTGTCTGCGGGAGGGCTGTAGCCAATGGGGATTGTGCACCTCATCAGCACATGCTGAGTGTTAGGGGGAGGACAAGAGCCAAGGGGGATCAGGCATTCCCCCTTGGCACACAACAAATTGGGGGGGAGGGACATTATTCTGATGGGGAGTGGGCTCCCCGACGGCAAAAGAACTGGGAGGGGGCATGCTGACAGAGGGATTGGGCACCCCCATCAGTTTGTTTGTATTTTAATGGTGGGTGAGGGGACATGCCGACAATCTGTGCTGAGCGCTTTCACACTGCTGTAAGCTACAGCAGTGTGAACGCACAACCAGGAATGCAATGCAGGAATTCAACATCAAAGGACTGAGCCACACCACTATTGGTGCAGCTCTGTTCTTTGAAAAGTTGCCTAACTCTGCCCCAGCAGCTGAAAGGAAGTCATTGCCAGCCTGCTGACTGATTCACCTGCTGCTGACCTGCCCCTAGAAATGGAGCTCTCCATTGGGCACACCCCTGTAAAGCGCCTTTTATAGCAATGAGTTTGTCTGTGTCTGTATGCCATGGTGAACTTAAAATTCACTGCTACTCCACCTGAATGGAGAAATGAGCAGACAGATGACACAGAAAAAAAATGCCCTCATCTGAGGACATATCAAATATGTGGCAGTTTTTCCAGACTGTCCAGGTCATGTAAAATGTTAATAATGTGACTGCCACTGCCCTCCCCAGGCTCAGGTTCCAACCTGCCTGCGGAAGAGGAGGAACAAGAATGCAATGTAAATGGGTGGAGATTGGAACATAATTCTCAATAGAGAAATAGATACTACATCTCAAATACCCAGACCGGAATTTAATAGAGCTAAAGCATTTAAATTACTGACCCAACAACTGCGCATGGTAGATATATAGAGGGAGAGATATCCCATCAGTAAAGAGTTCACATGCTGTTCCCCGAGGTTTCACATCTACTTGAGGCTAGACATGTTTTTTACTTTTACAAGGGACCTCCCTTCCTTCTTCTCGTTGTGGGTGGGAACCACAGTTTTGTTGGACCACAGCCCGCTCTTTTTGGAAATCAGTCTGGGCCTACCCAAAAGAAAAACCCTCTGGAGATTGAACACCTCTCTTCTTCAGGATAAAGAGACTGCTAAAGAGCTTAAACAATTTCTTAAAAGATCATTTGAAGAAAATAGCACAGTGGGAATCTCTCCTTAGACAATATGGGACTCTCTTAAGGCAATTGTCAGAGGTAAACTGATCCAGATAGCCACCCATAAGAAAAAGATGTTAACCCAAAAACAGCAAGAGCTAACTTCCCAGATCAAAGAATGGGAAAGGAGCCAGAAAACTAAGTGGGACCCTGAAAGAGAGAAGAATTTAATAGAAAGCAAGCAACAATTGCAAAAAATACAAAAACTAGAAGTAGAGAAAGCCTTATTTTATTTGAAACAAAAATATTATGAAGGGGGTCCTAGGGGACTAAAATATTAGCCTGTAGCGAGGGCGACTATTGCCAAAATAATCTCCCCTGATAATAATCAGAAGACCACCCAGGCCTCGTAAAAAGCGAAGGCCTTCGTGGCTTACTATACTAAATCATATTCACCTCAGGAAGTAACCTCCCCTCAAGAGAAAAAGAAATACCTGGATTCTGTCCCCCTCCCTCCCTTGCTCCGACTTGCAGCAAAAACCCTTACCAACCCTATTACGATACAAGAACTCAAATACACAATAAAAAACTTAAAAACAGCTAAATGCCCAGGACCAGATGGATTTGGTGCAGAATTTTATGAAACTTTGAAGTGGAGATCTCCCCTGTCCTCCTGGAGGTGTTTGCAGCTGTATGGACTGGGGCCGATCCTATTCCCCCTCATGGCAATATGCCACCATTTTGGTCATCCATAAGGAAGGGAAGGGAAGGATCCAACATATTATGAATCTTACCGCCCCATATCCCTATTAAACACTGACTACAAGATCTTCACAGAGATAATAGCTTCCAGACTAAATCATATATTGCCTAAGTTAATACATATAGACCAAACAGGCTTTGTCTCAGGCCACCAAGCCCCTGACAGTGTTAGATCAGCGATAAATGTAATAGATGCTATTCAGAGATCTGGTGCGCCAACATGTCTAATGAGCTTGGACGCTGAAAAAGCCTTTGATAAAGTCTCTTGGAGCTTCCTATTTGTCGTTCTAGAACATAGAGGTTCCCCCCTTCCATTTATTAATGTCATCCGAGCGATTTACTCTAATCCACAGGCCAATGTCAGAGTGAATGGCAGCATTTCAGAAAGGTTTAGTCTGGGCAGAGGCACACGCCAGGGATGTCCCCTGTCCCCACTATTATTTGCTCTGTATATTTAGCCATTAGCAGAGGCAGTGAGGAGAGCAGAGGAAGTAAGAGGTGTGGTAGTGGGTGACCTCCAAAGAAAATTTCACTTTATGCAGATGATGTCCTTTTGAGCCTTACACAACCTCATCGGTCCATAAAACAAGTATGGACAATATTTACGAAATTTGGTAGGCATGCAGGGTATTCCCTCAATAAAAACAAGACAGAGGTACTTACCTTCTTTTATAAACCTAGTGTAGAGCTATGTAACCTCTTCCCATTAAACTGGAAGGTGTGTAAAATGAAATATATGGGGGCATACATCACAAAACAATACTCCCAACTTTTTGAGGCAAACTACCTTCCCTTAATAAATAACTTACAAAAAGACTTTGAAAGATGGTCCCTTTTAAACTTTCCAATGTATTCCAAGATACACATCATGAGAATGAATGTACTCCCTAGGTTTTTATATTTGTTTCAGTGCATCCCGCTTTATATACACAAATCGATCTTTCAAACCTGGAACAAAATGCTAACTAAATTTATCTGTAGCTCCAAGAAACCCAGAATAAACTTAAGAATCCTCCAAATGCACTGAGAAAGAGGTGGTCAGTCCCTTCCGGATCTTGAGAACTATTTCCTGGTGGCCCAACTAAAAAATGCCATGATGTGGTCCAATCCCAATGCCTCTACGGGTTGGAAGCTCATGAAGGGTGGAAAGGAGAGGGGACGGGGTCACAACCCCTTGGATGTCGGACTGCTGGTCGCCAACATAATTAGAGGCTCACACCCGAAATTGACCTCAATTAGAGACACAATTAGATCTGTCCACAGAATATGGCAGAAATATAAACTCAAAAATTCTGTTTGGCCATTGAGGAGACTGGTGTGGGACCCAGATTTTCAACTGGGACTCCTAGATAATAGGTTTCACATATGGGAGGGGAAAAGCCTGAGATATCTTTCGCAGTTCTGGCAGGGAGAGACTTTCCTAGACTTTGGTTCCCTTAAAAACAAATATGGCTTGCAAAATTCAGACCACTTCAGATACCTACAGGCCAGAAATTATATTCTCGCACTAAAGAAAAAAGACATGGATTCAGGTAGGGCCCAGCAGTTCCTTGGCGCCATACAGGAAAGTAGTAGAGCTGGGAGCCAGAAAGGGATGATTTCCTTCCTTTATAAAGCTTTATCAACATTGAAGGGGGATCCACCTAAAATAAAAAACAAAATGGAGTGAAGAGGCCCCCCAAGGTTTAGGGGAACCTGAATGGGACGAATATTTTCCCTTACTAAAAAACGACTCTAGTCACCGTACTGACAGGAATTCTGTCGTGAGTTAAGGTCCGTTATTTCTTAACCCCTCAAATAACTAGTAAAAGAAATCCAGATGCCTCTGCTCAATGTTGGAGGGGTGTGGCTCATTAGAAGCGTGACCACCTACACATCTTTTGGTCTGTGACGCCTGATGCCACCTTTGGGGTGATATCACTAGAGCACTTAAAGAAATATTTTTAGTGCAGAGGCTCTAGGTGGCCTACAATGATTTTAGGGCTCCCACCCATACAGATACAAAGTATGTGACTCATATACCTTTGGTCTAATATTAATAACAGCAGCACCCAAGGCCATTCTGAAGAAGTGGCTGTCTCCCAGTCCCCCCGCTACTCGAGAGTGGATAAAAATAGTAACCACCATAGCAGAACTTGAAGAGCTTACTTATAAAATCAATAATAGAACCCTATATACCTGAGAAGGTGGACTAGGTGGGAGATTTGGCGATCCTCCAGGGGGTCAGGAGCTGGGTGACCAACACTCAGTTAAAGAGCGGAGGAGGAGAGATCCATTATTGAAGAGGGAAATATTAGAGTGGCCGGGAGGCTGCAGTTGGTTTGGTGGGGACGGGTTGTGATCTGACTTATGTTCAAGGGAGCCTGTGATTAATATATGCGAGGCTTGAAAAATAAAGAAGTCCTTGCTGCTATAGATAATAATAATATAGTACTTAATGTTGTACTGAGATGACTGAGACAAACTGTGTAGAATAATGTAAGAAGCACTTTTTATCAAAGGATATGAATGTATATTAATTCAATGTGTAAAAAGGATATACCTGAGAGATGTTAGTAAACTTGAATTAAAAAAAAGAATACAATGTACAGGAGCAGGAAGGTGATCCCATCATCCCATGGAATTAGAGGGTGCACCTGAGCGAGACTTTGACTCTTCTCCGTGGCATTCAATGGTCTCAGAATTGACATCGCCTCAGTGCCAAAGCTTGGTCTGTGCAAATCCAGTCTCCATCACATCCTGTCTGCATCTAGCTCCTGTGACTGTCCTTCCTAATTGTTCTCCCCTCTCCTCTTTGCTCTTTCCATCTAGCACTTAACCCTCTCCCCCTCAACTCGCTCTCCCATACACCCTCTCATCCTCCCCTCCTCCCACCCACCTTCCCTACCCCCTTGTAGCACTTTAACTGATATTTGACAAGTGTCTATGGCCGCACTCCACTCATTTATTTCTCTTCCATACCATGTTAACCCTGTTACAAGACCTCTTCCTGGCATCTTTGCCACTGTATTGAATGTATAAAACCGTATATAACTGGCTGTAATCCACTGTTATACTGTTATTCAATGTCTCGTTTGAGTTGTACCTCATCCGGTGTGGACCCTTTGTAAAAGAGCCTTGGCTCAAAGGTACTTGTAATCCTAGATTCCTCAGTTGTCAGAAAAATGCTTGATACCCTCAATGTTTCCCCTCAAGAAACAGGAGGATGCTGAATTTATGGATATAAAGGTGATGACACCTGCAAGGAGGTTGCTAGTTCCCATACATAAATCACATTAGAAGGCCATATCCAAAATAACATCTGCACCTACTTCAGCTGCAGCCATTGATAGAAAAAGTAAAAGAAAATAGGTGGACAGACAGGGTGTAGAATACCTGCATGTTCACCCTGATCATCAAGGTGTAGTCTAGGCTGCTGCTTGTGAGAGGGCAAAAGTCTTCCTGTCTGCACAACTCCCTGAAAAGGATCCCCCCAAAATTGGATGCTATAGCCAGAAAGGTTTCTGCACCTCAGCTTCCTCTCTGCCTAATTCCTTTGTTGAATTTTCACTTAAACATCTCCTTTTTCTCCCTCAGGCTTCCCGTAGCCCTGGATCGGGCTCCTGCATGGTTTGAGAACCACTTCAGTGGTTCACTGAGCATGCCACCCACCCACCCACCTGCCCATCCCTGGAGCCACTGAATGTACAGGATCATCTGTTGAGAACAGATACCAAGCTGAGTATGGTGCAGATTTGAATTCTGGTGCCTTTTTGGGATTGAATATCTATTTTATCTTGCACCTGCTCTCTCTCTCTCTCTCTCTCTCGTAGCTGGTTTTCCAGCTTGTATTTCTGGCTGTCTTGGCAGCTCTAACTTCCCGCCCATGCTGTACGCTGGCTCCTCCCTCCCTATCTGGAGCATCACTTTTATAGCTACTGTGGATCACATGACAACAGCTTTTTCAGTGGCTAAAGTGTCCAATTTCCCATTTGCTCGTTATACTGTCTGGCCAGTGGCCACCAGAAGCATCATAACGTTCCCTTAAATCTAATGATTACTTGTTTAATTCCAGTCACTTTTCTGAGTTAGCCCAGTACTCTGGTCAACACCTTTTAGGGCTGTTTATCTAGTCCCACACTTGACCTGTCTCCCACTACTTGTCCCTTTTATTTAGCTTGTCTTAGATTTCTGTTTCGTAACCAATTCCTGCCCATTCCTTTCTGTCCCCCCACCATGTTTCACAATCCTTCTTGCCACCCTTCATCTCCTTGCTCTTCCACCTTAATCCTATGCCTCCTTCCCAGACTCTCCTCCACGTCAGCCCTCGTTCCCCCAGCAGGCCCCTGTCCACCTTCTGAACATTACATCTCCTTCCCTCCTTCCCATTGTATCCAGTCTTTTCCCTCTTTCCTCTCCTCCTGCTCACTCCACCAGCCTCCCTCCCCAGTCTCCCCCCTCCTCTTCTCTTCTCTTCTCCCCTCATACACCCTGGGCCACCTCCTTTTTATGTCAACTAAACCTTGAGGCCTTGTTTTGCTGCACTTCCCCACTTATGTATTCATCACATCATAACCGAGAGGTGCAGGAACCCCCCTCACCTCCTCCTTTTCTACTCTTTACTTCTTTCCGGGCATGTCCATCCAAACCCAGGTCCTATCTCTAACCCCTCCCCCACTCAGGCACTGCTCTGAACCACTCTTCTCTGCCTAATTGTCTCATACCTTTCATTTAAATGCCCACAGCCTCCTCTCCAAACTGGATGCTCTGAAGTCTGGTCACACAACACTTGCCAGACATTCTCTGTTACAGAAACCAGGCTATCAGCCAGAATCTCTGACTCTGCCCTCTCTGTCCTGGAGTTCAACATATTCCATCAAGACTGAGGCAAACAAGGTGGCGGTGTTGGCCTATATATTAAACAATCTCTTTCTTACTGCATTACTTTCAAAGAGTTCCACACTTCCGCCCATAAAGTAATCCTTGCACATATATCTCTGCCCTCCTCTGCCCCTCTCTATATAGGTGCACTTTATGCTCCACCCCAAATGACAACTGATACCCTAGTCTCCATTGTCACAGCCATCACCTCCCACATGGCAAAGGGTGAGTTGCTGCTTCTAGGTAATTTCAACCTAGATTGGCTCTTCTCCTCCTCCTCTTAGCCCACCCTACTTAAATTGGAAGCTCTCAACATTACATAACTGATCCACGAACCCACCTGCATAAACCCCCACTCCCAAAACCACTCATTGTTTGACTGGGTGTTATCCTCCCATCTCCACCATGCCACTGCAGCAGAGACACTTCCTGATGCCCTCAATGATCATTGCATTACATTCTGCATTCGAAAGATTCACCTTCCCCATTCAGCCCCCAAATACATATGGTCCCGACCCCTCTACAACCTAGATGTCACTACCCTTCAACCAGAACTCTCTGAGGCAGACTGGCAACCTATCTTTTCTGCCAATGATGATTTATTTATTTATTTCAATTTTGTTAACCGGGTAAGCCCACTGGGCTCAAATGGTCCTT
The DNA here is from genome assembly GCA_016271365.2 of Neoceratodus forsteri. NCBI lineage: Eukaryota > Metazoa > Chordata > Ceratodontiformes > Ceratodontidae > Neoceratodus > Neoceratodus forsteri. The sequence continues at coordinate 651,677,919 of CM028135.1, forward strand.
TTTTCCGGGGGCAACCCAGAATTAGTTGCATAGAGACTTATTGGATCGTTGGCAATTTACGGAGAAAGAAGGCAATTACAGGAACAGACAATGTTTTATGAAGTGCTTTACATTTCATGGGTACTGTACATGCCATTATTGAAACATATTATTAACACATGACACTAGACAGGAGGTGATTACAGATGACAGATTGTGACACAGCAACTACAGTATGAGGAAACAAGCTGTTGACCCCAATGGAGCATTTTGGCACAGTTTATCTTACAAAGTGGTTAATTCAGGCAGAGGGCACTTTTGCCCAGGCAGGCAAGACAGCTTAGTGTCTATTGACTATTGCGTACACGTGCAGAGTCTGTTTTCCAGCAGATGTGCTTTGAGCCCTTTCCTGAACACATTGGAGAGCTGGGTTGGTAGGATGATCAGGTAAGGCATTCCATAGGTTTGGAGCAGTGTGGGAGAATGACTTGCTACTTGTTACCGTCCTAGCCCTACGAACTTTCAAGAGCTTCCTGTTGCACTACAGAGCAGTCTACCTGGACATTTGGGCATTAGCAGACTGACTAGGCCTGTTGGGGGAGAGGCCTTTGTGAGTTTGTATGCTGTGCACAAGGAGAGGGTGCTGGAGCCTGAGTATAAGGGAAGGCCAGTGTAGTGAATCCAGTGCCTCGTAGTGGTGGTGCCTTGGGGAGGAGTTAGTTGTAAAATGGGCCACCTTATTGTAAAGTAGTTGCATCCTCCTGAGTTCCACACTTGAGAATGACTACAGGACAGGGCAAGCGTAGAGTAGGTTGGGCAGGAGTATGTTATTTGCAATTGTTATCTTGGTTTCTGGAATAAGTTGTACAGTCAGCCTGTAAAGAAGGCCCAGCTTTTGGTGAGTAATTCAGGTAACCTGGTCAATGTGTTGCTTAAAGGTAAGACCTTGAGTCGAGGATCAAGCTTAGATACCCTGATGGAGCTCGCAGTCTCAATAGGTACGCCAGACGAGGAGATGAGGGGGAGCAGCAGGCTTCTGTCTGGGCCAAGAGTTTTACACCCAAACAGGATGGCATTTGTTTTCTTGGCATTCAGCAGCAGCTTATTCACCAATAGCCACCTTTCAATTGTCACAAAGTCCTCCTGGACTTGGGCTTCAAGGTCAGATATGTTCTTCGAGGACCTGTACAGTACTACATTGTCTGCATATTGGATAACAGCACTGCCACCACAGTTATTGCACAGGTCGCTCACAAACGGAGAGAACAGGAGGAGCCCCAAAATGGAGCTTTGGGGTACCCCTTCCTCTATGTGAAGCAGGCCAGATATGGACCCCCTCCATCTGACCTGTTGTGAGTGGTGGGACAGGTAACTCACAAACCAGCTTAGGGAATAGGAGGGCATGTTGACACTGCCCTATCTCTCTTCTCCAGCCTCTTCTTCCGCATTTGGAATCACCACGCCCAGTTAAAGCTGTCCAGAGTGAAGAGACATCATCACTCCTGGATAATTGCTGACCTGCTGGCCAAATGTAGAGCCAAGGACAAAGCTGATACCACTACTAAAAGCTCCTATCCCAAGCGAGACCTGCAAACTTACAAAGCCCTAAGGAATAATTGCACAAAGGCCATCCGCCTCTCCAAGGCCGAATACTTCAGGCAACACCTGCAGCAAGGCCAACACTCACCCACTTCTTTTGGGAAATTTCTCCACTCTCTCCTTGACCTGCCTGCTAAACAAGCCTCCCCTGTCCCCAAAGTTGATGGTTTCCCTGTCTGACCCTGCATCAGTTGCAGATATTTTCAATAAATTCTTTACCACTTACAATCTCCCTGACGAACACTCATTCATACCCTCCAAACCCCCTTTGGTCCCTTTGGACACTCCAGGTCTACCTCCCAAATTCAATTTCCCCCTTTTCTCCCCCCTTGAGGTCTACACAGCCGTTCTCACCCTTAACCCCACCAAGTCCAGCCCTGATGGTCTCCACCCCAGGCTTCTCCACATATCTGCCCTGCTCACCACATTCTCAACCTCTTTCTCTCCATCTCTTCAGTCCTGAAGGCCTGGAAATCTGCCAAGGTCATACCCCTCTACAAGGGAGGTGACCCTTCTGCTCCCGGTAACTACAGGCTTATTTCCCTTGTCCCCTCTCTCTCCAAACATCAAGAATCCCTCATTCACTCCAGGCTCTCTGAATTTCTGGCCTCTACAAATACTGTACCCTCTCACCAGTGCAGTCCGGCATTAGAAAACAACATTCAACTATCTCCTCATTATTGCGAGTTACAGACTCGATTTTTTCAGCTATGGACCAGAGCTATATCACTGCTGTCATTTTCATATGCCTGGCTAAGGCATTTGACTCAGTCTCCCATCCCATCCTGCTACAAAATCTTAGCTCTGTCAGCCTTACCAAACCTGCCATTAACTGGTTCTGCTCTTATCTTCATGACAGGCATCAATCAGTTAAAATAGGTGATACCCTCTCCTCCCCGTTCTCTATTCTCTCCTTTGCCACCCAAGGCTCCATCCTTGGCCCTGTTCTTTTCTCATTTTTTGTAAACAACCTCCTCTCTGTCTGCAGATTTTCTAACATGCATATGTACGCTGATGATACAATCATTTTCATCTCTGGCCCTCTGCCATCAGTGTGCAGTCCTCTCTCCAGGAAGACTTTAATAGTGTCCAGGCTTGGTTCCAGAAAAGCCAACTCAAACTAAATGAAAAAACAAAACAAAACAGTGGCCATGACCTTTGGCTCCAGACAAAAACTGGCCACCCTCCGGTCTTCTCTCATCTTCACAACCTTGGATGGCTCTCCCCTTGAGACTGTCCCAGCCTTCAAATACTTGAGGGTATGGTTGGATTGCCACATGAATTTCTCTACCCACATCGACACCATCTGCATTAAACTACATCCCAAACTGGTGGTCCTCTATCATCATAAGAACAGTCTACCCCCATGCACCCACCCATGAAAATTGGTATCCAAAATTAGCCTATTTGTTTTATACTATGCTGATGTGATGTACGGCACAGCCTCTCAAACCTCACTTGCCAGATTAGACACCCTTTGAACTCTTTCTGCCTTCGCTACCACCTCCCCCTTAGTCATCACTGTCTCCCTTTACTCAGCCTCTCCTTGTGCCTCTGTCTCACAGGAGAATGGTTCACTGTACCTCCTTTGTTGCAAAATTCTGGTTTGGAACCCTCCTCACCTACTGTACCTCTCTTCCGCCCTCTCCCAAGCAGACTCCTCAGCCTACTCCCTTTGCCACAGAGATCCATGTACCTTTTCCATCCCTCGCCCCAACTCAGTATATGGTCAGTCTGCTTTCTCCTCTCATTTTCCTTCTCTCTGGAACAAACTCCCCTCTGATCTTTGACTATCTTCCTCTTCCTATTCACCCAAAAGGCTCAGTCAGACTTCTACCTCCTCCACCATGCTCTCAGTGCTCCTAACTCCCACCTCCTTAAACACATGAGGTCTCTCCCTTAGTCCCCTACACCTTGTAGTAAACTCCCCCCTCTTATCAGAAGGCAAGGCAAAGTTTATTTCTAGTGCGCCCAATCCTGGAGGCTCTGGGCACCTTATATTAAAACAAGCAAGGGATATAAAACAATAAACATCATAAATCACTAAAATAAATACAGCCAAAAAGATAAAACTAAAATACAGCAGCATATCTTATTTAGGTGAATCTTAACAGCCAGATCCAATATTCTAGTCCAGGAAGGCCAGAAAAAATAAATGGGCCTTGAGACCGCCCTTAAACACCTCGACTGATGGGATCTCCCTGACAGATGGCAGCAACATATTCCACAGCACCGTGCTGGCAACACGAAATGCCCTGTCATCTGCAGTTCTAAGCCTAGTTCTGGGAATTTCAAGGAGGCCCCTGGACGAGGAGCGAAGGGAGCGGACTGAGGTGGATGTTGTCAGAGGATCAGTCAGGTAGCCAGGGTCTGGTCCATGTAGGGCCTTATAGGTGAGTAAACATACCTAGAAGATAACCCTCCACCTGAGCAGCAGCCAGTGCAATTCCCACAGCACTGGGATCACATGACAGGACCCTGAAAAACCCCATCAGCAACATGGCAGCTGCATTCCACTCCAGCTGCAGTCAGCAGATGGTACCTCCAGAGACCCCGAAGTAGAACATATTACAGTAATCAAGCCTAGATGTCACAAAGTCTTGAGTCAATGTTGGCAGGTCCTCAGGCAGAACTAGGGGTTTTATCCTAGCAATGTTTCTCAAGTGGTAAAAAACACTTTGGATGACACCTGAGATTCAAATGTCAACCTATCATCCAGGAGCACACCAAGATCTCACAATCAAGGGGAGGCCATCAATGGTGCAGTCCCAAGGAAGAGACATGAAGCCACACTGGAGGCACACCCATCGCACCCTCTGACTGACTCAAGCACAAGGACCTCCATCTTGTCAGGGTTTAGTCAAAACCAGCTGGAGGACATCCAGTCATTGATCTCAGCCAGGCACGTGTTAAGCACTTTCACAGCGTCTGATGTTTCAGGGACAAATGACAGATACAATTTGGTATCTTCTACATAGCAGTGAAAACCCACATTGTATCACCTAATGAGCTCTCCTGGGGCAGCAAACAAACACATTGCAAACAACATCAGCAACAAGATTGATCCCTGAGGTATTCCACATGGCAGGGACCTCGGGGAGGAGGAGAAATTCCCCATCATCACCCGCTGTATCCTGCCAGAGAGGTAGGACTCAAACAAGCTGATGACAGTGCCGGTGAGTCCAACAGTACTCTTGAGATGATCAAGAAGCACAATGTGGTCTACAGTGTCAAAGGCTGAAGAGAGATCAAGGAGCACAGGAATTGGCCTGTCTCCTCTATCTCTGGCCCTGAGGAGGTCATTATGCACCCTAACTAATGCTGTTTCGGTACTATGTCTGGCTCTCGAAACCAGACTGAAGTGGCTAATCGATGTCAAAGCCACAAGGTGCTCCTCACACTGTTTGCCACAATCTTCTCAACAACCTTTCCCAAAAATAGGAGGTGAAGATTGGTCAATAATTCACCAGGATGTCTTCAGCAAAGCTTTCGATACTGTTCCATATAGAAGATTGATTAATAAGCTGGGTAGACTCGAGGTGGGACAGAAATTGTTCAACTAGGTGGCAAACTGGTTGATGGGCAGAAAACAGAGAGTGGTGGTAAACGGTATACAGTCAGAAGAGATGCAAGTCACAAGTGGGGTATCTCAGGGATCAGTCTCAGGGGCTGTCCTCTTCAATATCTTCATCAGTGACATTGCAGATGGACTGTAGGGTAAGGTTTGTCTGTTTGCAGATGACACCAAGATCTGCAACAGAGTAGATGATCCAGATGGGGTAGGCAGAATGAGAATAGATCTGGATAAACTAGCAAAATGGTTGAAAGAGTGACAACTAGAGTTTAATGCAAAGAAGTGCAAGATCATGCACATAGGGAAGAGAAACCCTGAAGTCACCCATAGGCTGGGAGGGGAGTTGTTGGCAGTCACAAGGGAAGAAAGAGACTTGGGTGTCATCACCACCGATGACCTGAAATCATCCAAGCAGACCACTAAAGCTGTAGGTAAGGCTAGAGGGATGTTGGGGTGTATTAGTAGGGGTATCACAAGTTGGAAGAGGGAGATAGTAATCCCTCTTTACAAGACACTGGTTAGGCCCCATCTGGAGTACTGCGTACAGTACTGGAGGCCACACCTTCACAAGGACATTAACCAAATTGAGGCAGTCCAGAGAAGGGCAACCAAAATGGTGCAGGGACTGCATCAGAAAACATATGAGGACAGATTAATGGAGCTCAATATGTATACCCTAGAGCAAAGGAGGGAGAGAGGTGATAAATGATCGAAAATTCAAACATGTTAAGGGCATTAACAGTGTGAAAGAGTCTAACATGTTTCAATATAAGAAAAATAGCAGGACAAGAGGACACAGCATAAGATTAGAGGGAGGCCGATTAAGGGGTAATGTAAGGAAGTTATTTTTTTAAAGAAAGGGTGGTGGATGCATGGAACGGCCTTCCTCAGGAAGTGGTGGATATGAATACAGTGCAGGACTTCAAACAGGCATGGGATAGGCATAATGGAGCAATACAGATGAGTATGAATAGATAGGCCATTGACAGAGCAAAGGCCGATGGCACATTTATAAGGCAGAAAAAGAAATGGGCAGACTGGATGGGTCTTGCGGTCCTTATCTGCCATCAGCTTCTATGTTTCTGTGTTTCTATATTTCTATGTCTGGGTTGAGAGATGGTTTCTTCAGAAGGGGCCTCACCAGAGCCTCTTTCAAGGAATCCGGAAAGACCCCCTCCAATAATGAACACTGGACAAAGTGATTCCATCATTTTCCCTATCACTGAGGTTAAACTAACAGGTCTGTAGTTTCCTGCTTCTGCCCTGCTCCCACTTTTTGAAGGGGAATCACATCTGCCCTCCTCCAGTCCTCGGTACCACCTCATCGTCCCCATGATTTGTTAAAGAGGGTAGTCAGTGGTGTCACTAGTTCTACCCTTAGTTCTTTTAGAATTCTGGGATGAATCCCATCAGGCCCATTGCTTTGTCCACCTTCAGTTTTAAGAGTTCTTTCAGAACCCTTTCTTCTGTAAATGGGCTGGTATCAACTTCTGTATCCAGAGTGTTTCTATTGTTTGTTTTAGGTACCTCCCTCTCTTCATTTGTAAATACTGAGCAAAAATATTTGTTTAGTATCTCTGCCTTTTCACAGTCACCCTCTGCCTACTCCCTCCCTTTATTAAGCCTCACTATCCCTCCCTTAGTCTTCCTTCGCTCCCTGATGTACCTAAAAAAGGTTTTATCCCCTTCTTAACTGAGTTGGCTATCTTTTCCTCAGTTCGGGCCTTTGCTGTTCTGACTGCCTTCCCAGCTTCCTTTTGCTTTAACTGATACAATTCTCTGTCCTGCTCCTTCTGTGATTCCTTGTACTTTCTGAATGCTTTCTTTTTCTCTTGAACCTTCACTGCCACCTCCTTTGAGAACCATAGTGGTTTCTTACATCATTTTGTTTTGTTTATTTGCTTCACACAAAGGCTTGTTACCTCTGTGATGGCAGTTTTTATTATTCCCCATTGTTCTTCCACACCTCCTTCCAACCGATCGCCCAAAAGACTTGTTCCCTTCCTGGACAGATGCAGACCATCCTGCCAGTATAGGCTGGTGTCCCTCCAGGTGGAACCCCAGTCCCCAATGAAGCCAAACCCCTGTGCTCCACACCATTTTTTCAACCATTTGTTAAACTGCATGGTGCAAAGTACCCTCGCCTCACCCATGCCACTGACAGGCAGCACCTCTGAGAAGGATACTGTGTGTGCTACTTGTCTTAAGGCCCTCCCCAACTCTACAAAGTCATTCTGCACTGCTCTAATCTCATGATGAGCCAAGTCATTTGTCCCTAGGTGGATAATGACGTCCAGCTCAGACTCCCGTACAACTCTTCTCGTGATCCTAAGGATGTGCTTCCTGTCCTTCCAAGCCATGGCACCAGGCAGGCACCTTACTTCAATTTTCCTGCTCCCCAGTTCTATCTGGTCCTTGGTTTCAGGTGGTATATAGACTATAGTGAGCAACAGTGTTTTCTTTGATGTCCTATTATAAGCTTGATGGATAACATCTGTACCTCTTTTGTATTGATACTGTTAGACAGTACCTGGCCTTTGATTTTATTTCTCAGATATGGCAGGCATCCATCCGTTCATTTGGACAGTCTGTCCAAACAGAAGGTGTTATAGCCATCAATAGATACTGTGGCATCCGGTATCTTAAGGGAGAGCCAAGTTTCAGTGAGTGTGATTATGTCCAGATTGTGTTGTACAACCTAGTGCCTGGGGTGAGAGTGGTAATAGGCTAAGTTATGATGTAGTTTTGAGATGACTTTGGAATTTATTGGATGCTGGACTAGGTGTGGCTCAGGGTTAGGGGTGTGTGGTTTTGCATGGTAGTAGGTAGAAGATGATACTAGTTTGTTTAGATATTGTTTGTTTTTTCTTTTTTGTTTTGGTGGTTTTATGGGATTTTCTTTCTATGTTTTTAGAGGTATTTTGACTTTCTTTCTATTGCTAGGTGTTTCTAATTTTCATTTCTAAATACTTGGAGTTTTACTAGGGAGGTAGTTTTTCTTTGTGGTTTTGTTTTTCTTTCTTCTTCCGTGGAGGTTTTTACTTATTTTTGTTTTGGGAAGTTTTTGTGGGGTTTTCAATTTGGTGACAGTGTAGGAGTATTAAAGGGATTGTTGGGGATGTTTTGTTCTACTTTTTGCATTTTTTCATTGTGGTTCAGGTAAATCTACTTTTCTTGGGTATTTTTGTGTTGGGGCTTGTATATGGTGACTTTTGGGGGAGTAAGGTTTCTTGGGTTCGTGGGTTGGGGAGCAGGCTTTCTCAGTAGAGAGGTGCTGTAGATGGGGTTGTAGGTATGATTTAATGTTTTTTGCATGTTGTGTTTTGCATGTATTGCATTGCTTTGCCTTTTGTATTTTTTTGTTTTGTTGTTGATTATGTTTGCCATTTACTTGGATTTTTCTTGGCTTGGTTTATAATTTCTATTGTGTAGTTTTCTTTACTTTTTTTACTATTTTGTTTTATATGTTTTCTCACGTTTTATATGAGTGGTAATGCCTTGGCTGAGGGAGGGTGTATTATTCATGGGATTTAAATTTTATAGGTGGGGAGGAGTTCCTGTGTGGGTTGGGTGAGGGGTGGGAGGTGGGAGTCTTTTGGATTGCAGTAATTGTTGAGGTTTTTGTTTGTGTTTTTCTGCTGTTTAGTGGTGATGTGGTATAGTTTAATGTTAGTTTAGCTGTTTTTTACTTTGTTGGAGTTTGCTGGTTGTTTTTGTGAGTTGTGTTTAAAGCTTACTGGTCTTGTTCAAACTTGATGCTCTTGCAGTTCCTCTCTCTTGATTGGCTCATTAAGCATTAATGCTAGAGAGGAATTGCAAATGGATATGTGTAAAATTAGCAAAACGAATAAAACAGCTAAAGGACAAATTTTATCAGCAGTGAAAACAAAATAAACAAAATGAATCTATAATCAAAGATAACTGCAACCACACTACACACTAACAAAGTTGACCCCTCCCAACGCACCTCTGGGGAAGTGACTAGATGTTTAGATTAGCCTTTCCATTTAGATAGTACAGTATGTAGCCAGCAGTAAATGTCTGACAATTTGGAAAATATTACAAGAACCTTTTACCCCTCAGTAATACAGTTAAAATAAACCTGTGAGGTCTCAGCCTTCAGACACTAGCCCCACTCGGTCTTGCCATGCTCCCCTCGGTGCAGCATTTAGCGATCCTCCCTGCTCCTTTTATTGCCAGCCTGATCACAGCCAAGTCCCCTCGCTCAGCCTGTGGCTCCTTTTCCCCGCTTGTCTATGAGTAATACAGGCTATTCAGTGTTAGCCTGCCTGCTTCCCTCTCCATCGGAGGACAAAATCTTTCCTTCAATTTCTTGTGCTTCATGTTTCCTTTAAACTCTCAAAATTCCATAGCAGCAAAGCATTTCCCATTGTGTCTCTTTTTTTAATCCAAATTCTGGTTTGGCATTGTTCCCTGTTATCTCAAATCCCTTCTTCCTCCTCCTTCTTTTCTCCTACCCTTCCACAACAATACTTTCATTCTCTCACTATTCCTCCTAGAAAATCTATTGTTGGCCACTCTGCTTTTTCTATTGCTTTCCAAAACTTTGATCCTCCCTTTCCTTCCCTTCCCTTCCTATTTGTTCTGCCTCTTCTCCTTTCTCCTAAAGTCTCTTCTTTCTGACTTTTGTCACCCTACCTGCAACTGCCTGTAACCTTTCTCTTTTTTCTCTCCATTGTCTAGTCTTGCCTTCTTCTTACTGCTCCACTGTTTTTCCCTTTTGTGTATATATTACAGTCTGTGTTATTTTCTATTTGCCTTCATTTACTTTTCTACCTATAAAACTTCTGATTCTGTTTGTAATACTATATTATTGTATTTTACTTTGTTTTTCTTTTATTGTTAGCTATCTCCTTCTCGCCTCTCCCCCAGGACTCATCTGGAAACGAGCTGTTTTCAGCTCAGTGTGTATTTCCTGGTTAATCTTTTCAGTAAACAAATAAAAGTAATGTCACATCCTATGTCTTTTTATTGATTCTGGTATTCCTGAGATATGATAAAACTAGCTGATGTTGACTAGAAGGGCTCAGATTAAATTCAAAATCTGGCCAGAATGCTGTGGTAAGAAAAAGGTGCTTCGTAAGTATTCATGAAAAGAGCAAGCCCAGAGAACCATTCCCATACAAGCAGGTCCTAATTCTCATGCCAGAACCAGTGGGCGAATCCAACCCCAAACCACCGGAACCCAGCCTTTTGTTGACCGAGTCAAACAAGGACCAATGTGTGAAAACATAAATATACTCTGAGAAAACAGGGGATTGGATTTAGCACATCTAATCTCCAGTGCATCAGCCTGGTATTGTTCTGCTTGAGAGCTTAATTTTATTCCCCACCGTATCTGGAAGAACAGACTATAAAGCCTGGTCTCCACAGATGCTGGGAAACACATATAGCTAATATACAAAACAGGACTAACAAAGTCTTAAACCAACCCACATTTGTTTTGAGAAGTACCATGATTTCCATTTACCCACTAAGTGGCCCCACTGTTATGTTTCAGTACCCAGTTTAATACAGCCTGATCAATTTGTGAAAAATAATAACCCAATTTTGTGTCTGGTCAGTATTTAATGTTATGCCAGCCACTGTCTGTGGCTGATTCTGCCCAAGTCCCATACCAGCACTTTTCCCATAGTTGATAGAAGCCCCATTAAGTACAGAATATACATGTGCAAGAGAAGACTAAGGGGGCAACCCTGTCATAGTACTGGGGCAGATATGCCTAACCAACCATTAAAATTTAGACATATAGTAGCTGCAGTATACAATATACAGATCCAAGAAATTAATTGATCTTGAAATTGCATAATACCGTAACACCTGAAACACATAGGAAAGCCATAGCTTATCAAATGTCTTTTTTTGATTTAATGACAAAACATTCCCATCAAAGAGTACCCCATGTCCTCTGTTGAACACGTTCTAATACAGAAAGGATTATCTTGTATCTAACTATTAGCAGTAGAACAGGACTGACACTGTGCTAAATCATATGTTGCATGACTTTAATCTAACAAAGAGAATTTTGGCTAAAATTTTGTAATTATTCTTTAAAAGGCTAGTAGACCACCAATTTGTTATGTTCATCATCGATCCTTATTTCAACAGAAAAAAATGCATAGACTCACACATGCTTTTCGACATTTGTGATTTTTCTAACATAGAGTTATATGGGACTGTCAAGTCTGAAAACAAGTCATTACATAACTAGAAAAATTCAGCCATCATCCCATCTCTGCCTGATGATGTATTTGCATAAAATAACCAGCCAGCCATTATTTACTAATGAAAAGCCGTGTGTAATTTTCCATTACAACAAGCTGGTTATAATGGCAGTCGCATGCCACAGACTGTTTTGAGACACCACATTCCCAACTCCATATATAGCTCCCTATCTTGGCACTGTCATGAGCCATGAAATGTCTGCGAGTGGGAGCTGCTAACAGCACTGGTCCAGCATGAGAGTGGTCACATCCAGGTGCCGTAGTTCCTCACTGCAGTACCTTTTCTATTTAAGGAGGTCCCTTAGCAGTCTTGGGAGCTCTCCAGTACCTCAGCTGTCCATCTGCTGGAGCACTACAGTAAATTGGTCAGTGGGTGCTCAATGTAATATAATTTGTCCTACGTTGCGGTCAGCAATTATAGCAAATAAAACTTGGGAGTAGTGTGTAAGTCAAGTTTTTACACATCTTTGTTGTGTGATGCTTTTTTGTTAATGTTTCTTTATAAAAAATTTTCCAAGAGCAAAATTCCATCTGTAGTACAGTATCAAGTACATTCAGCATTTCATGACATAACATCACTGTCTGTTACCATGAAGTGTGAAATCGCTATTGTAGCAAAAAAAATTAAAACTATTTGTCTTATAACCAAACATGGTCACAGAGTGTCTTCTTATTTAGTACAATAAAGTCTGACTATGAAATATCTTGCAGTCCTGCATTCTTTGAACATTTTGTTTCTCCAACCAGCTTATTCAGTTTTGGTGTCACAGTGTGGAGTGCAGTTGTTGTTCTGAACACCTTAACAGTTAGAAGAGATCAATTACACGTTATCAGTCAGATTCCTCCTCATCTGACCTGAACATTTCCCATAGCATCTAGTGACTGGAGAATGCTGGCAGTCTATGTTGTACTATAAAATGTTATTTGTTCAAAAGTCTGGATTTGGGAGACCACTTCTATCCATTCTGCTAATGTGGGAGGTTCCAGCTGTAACCATTTCCTGCTAACAGTCTTTGCAGCTGCTGCAGTAAAGATATTCCATTTGGAAATGCTAGAGATGTACGAAATTGAGATAACTTGGCTTCGACAGAACTTCATGAAGTTGCCCAACTTCACAAAGTTCAAAGTGCCGACTTTGCAATGTTTTTTTGCCAGGCATAGTGGCATTTTTTCCCACAAAGTGACCAAACTTCATGGGAAAATGTGCCACTTCACCTGAAAAAATGTTGTGAAGTTGGTGAAGTTGACGCTGGGGATGACAATAGAAATTTCGTTAAGCTTCACAAAGTTGGAAGTTTTGCAGCTTCGCAGCAACTTTGCTGTCAAAGGTTAACTTCGCTGCATCTCTTGTAAATACCTTCCCTCCCTTTCAAGTATTTGGGTTTAATTTCTAGCAGCAAGTATTCACTATTAAGTGGGTCATGCCGTGCCAAAATGCAGCATATACACCGTTATATGGCCTCCCAGTACCCCTGCAAATTGGTGCAGTTCCAGAATATGTGAGTGTATGAGGTAACTGTCTCACCACACTAGGCGCTTTTACACACAGGTTTTTAAAACGAAATGAGTGTTACCTGTGGCGCCGTTGTGCTCTGTTGCGTTTTTAGGATCCCCTTACACTCCGCAAGTTTTCCATCAGCTCCCACCTCACATTTGTGTTTTGCCACCCCCACAGAGCTTGCTGCTCTATTGCTGTTTGTGCACCGCTTCAGAATGGCTGTTTTACACAGCCCGACGAAACAGAACACAACGGTGCAAACCATGAAAAGCAGAGATTGAGGTTTGGACGAACGTTCACCTATGGAACGAAACAGATGCACTTTACACACAAGGGATGTAACAGAATACTGTTTCTGTAACAGTTATTCCGTTACAAAAACCTGTGTGTGAAAGCACCTATAGTCTTCAGTACTCAGGCATGCTAGCTGGGTCCCATTTGCATTGGAGCTGTGGCACTAGGAAGTATTGCACTCTCACTTTCCATGCAAGTTCCCCCCCATCTTGGAGAGGATGAGGTGCACCATACGCCCTCCCATATGTTATCCCACTAAGATTCTGACTGGGATGTAGGTCTTGCTCCCATCTTACCCTTATCTAATCAGTCGTATGCCCCAGGTCCTGTAGATGTCTAGAAGAGATAGTATTTGTGGCCTGTTTTCCTATACAAGAGTCCCAGATTGTGGAGAAAGCAGCAGCTAGTGTGATGTCACAGGATTCTGCTAGGAGGGCCCTAATTTTTTGTGTATATAATGTCTAAGCTAAAAGTCGAAAGTTTCTTGTATTTCTCCAGCCAAAGCACTTGGTGCAGTCCTAAAGGATTGGACAGGCTCATTCTGTATCAACTGCCAGGTAGCCTGTAGGCCTCTTAGTGCTTATCTACTTAAACCACAAAACCATGGGTCAGTTGTGCAAGAGGTAAAGTTTCATTCCATGCCCACCATTGATATAACCAGATGGAGTCTTTAATAAGCATTCCCTTTATACCTGTACTCCAGCCATCTAGAACTGTGGCTATTCCCTGAAGACAGCATTGGATTCATTTTCAGGCATTTAGGGTTAAGTAATACTGCTTGGCATGGGGTGTTGGGCTCCTCAATAGATTTCCAGTGAGCTGTGTAATGTGGATTGCCCCATAGCAGGGTTGCCTACTTTTGTGCTGCTATCCAGCATCCTGTCAGAAGTGGAACTGCCCACCCGGTACTTCAGGTTTAGGCAAGTGTAGTCTGGCTTGTCTAACTTGAAGCCGTGTGCCCTGCCATATAAAGGACTGTACTTGCCTCTGCCATAGTACAGTCAGATATTGTCCAATTTAAATTACAGAGAGCATTTGAAGGGTTACATATGTTCTTTAGTGCTTATAAATTTAAGTGGAATGCAGGAAAAACAAATAATAAGTTCTTTGGCCCACGGTTGAAGTTAAAAAAATACTCCGTTTCCATAATTGCCATCGAGAACTGTGGAAGGTCAGATTATTAAACAAGTGCAAGGGTGTAAATATAGGGTTGCTTCCTGTCTGATTTTAGACTGGATAGTCTGTTTTTTATGATCCTTATCTGGTCTTCCAATTTTGCCCAGAGGTAGTCCAGTTGTTGGGCCATTTTGGGTGCTCACATACTCATAAAACTGAGTACGTATATAAATGCAGTCACTGTTTTGGCTGCATGTCTAGGTTCCAAGGAAGTTCTAATGTCATACATCTGGGAGGTGTAAAGTATCGCCATTAAGACCATTAACAGTAAATTAAACTAATCTTTTCCACTTAGAGTTTTAAGTATGGTCTTTTACTGCTGTGATAGGAAACCATTCTATACCTTTATATGCTCTTCTGTTCTCCTTTTTGTCTGTCCTATATTCTGATGTGTCTTAGACCCATGTTTGTTAAATTAATAATCTAATTTTATTGCTTTTATCACTGCACTGAATCCCTCTCTGCCGAGTCCTCAGCAGCTACTGCTCTCATTTTTTTCACACTACCTGGATATTCCATTACATCAGTTACACAGTTCTAGCCCATTCAGATGAATAACATGCTATGATGCATCTGAAGTTGTGGAATGCCTTAGCAACATGAAAAGAGACAGCAGTAGCTGTTGAGGGTGAAGGAAACATACTGCAGATTGAGGGGACACCACAGACCTAGATAATTAATTTATCAGAAATTGCTGAAAGCATATCAGAATACATAACTGATATGGAAATTAAAATGAGAAGGTAATTAACAGTATAAAATGATTTCCTATCACTTTTAAAGTCTTCTCTGACATTACAAATGGTTTTGGAAGAGAACGATATGCTGCACTCTACCTCTCAAACTCCTGCCTGTCAAACCAGGGACAGGGCTTTAACAAATCGGGGATCAGTGACCAAAATCAGGGACACAGTTTATAAAATGGAACTAACAGTTCAAGAAGCTTGCTATATTGTGGGGATTAGTGTGAAAAGCATTTTCTGAAGGAGAAAAAAGACTAGTATTAATGTCTGGCAGTATTTTAAGTTTTAGATCCCTATGTTTCAGTGATGGAAAGGCCAGATTTAAAAGGACAGGGGACATTTCTGAGCTAAAATTCGGGACGTCACGTCCCTGAAAATTAGGGACAGTTGAGACATTATACTCATCAGTCATGAAAAAGAGACGGTTCTAGGGACAGAGTTTGAGTGTGGTTTAGTATATGGTTTTCACCTCATCCAAAGGTGGCAACCCCACATAAATACCTTAGTTATTGGATGGAGCCCCTAGGAACAGGGAATGTTCATGTTGAAAACCAAATTAAAAAACTGGGGAAAAAAAGTAGGACTCCTGTATCATTATAGGGATTGTTTGGATCCTGATATTAAGCTGAACATTATTCAAACCCAGGCGTTACCTATCCTAGACTACACAAATATTATTTATGAGTAGTGTACTATGGAAAACTTGCATGAACTAGAAATCTTGTATAAAACATTGACAAGATCAGTACTTGAATGTCCAAGGCATACACACCGAGTAATGTATAAAATACTGGGATGGATTTCCCTACCTGAATGTAGATTACTGCATAAAATTATGTTTGCTTTGTAATGTCTTAAAGCAGCAGCAGTACAGCAAAACTGGGCAAAAAATTGGACCCTACCTTGTTTTTGCTAAATAGGCTCCAAGTACCTTCCAGTTTTATCTGGTGGTAAAATTTCCCAGTTCCACTAAAATGTGCGTATTTTATAAATGTTTGCATTAATTTTTTTTCTCAAGTAAAAAAAAATATAACTATCACATTTGACTAAGAAAGTACAGTTACGTAAGAACTCGCTGTAACAATAGATCTTCGAGAGGAGCTTTTGCAGCGGGCAACACCGGTAGGACTGAAACTGTCAGGTGTCAGGATCACATGGAAGACTTCTAGCTAGCAGTCTACAGCGGGGGAGCACACCCTCCGACGTCAGCACACTGACGGTCACCTATCCTATAAAAATGGCAGTCCCCCAGACCGAACTCAGTTCTCCTGCCACAGACCCTGGTGCAAAAAGCGCAGATGGAGAACTGAGACAGTTCCTCAGGGCCAAGGAAAAAGCATTGTAGCTGTGAAGGAGAAGAAACAATTGGGGAAGGGTGAAGGGAAAGCAGCGCCTGCTGCAAGAGCTCCTCTCGAAGACCTACTGTTACGCTAAGTTCTTACGTAATTGTACTATCTTGCTTCGATGGGACTTTTGCAGCAGGCAATACTGGTAAGACTGAGTCCCAAGCAGAACTGGAACTGACTGTAAGTCAGCTGGGAGGGGGCAAAGACAGAGAGCAGGAGGCCGTTCATGAGAAGGCCCTGGAGGATGGCTAGTCTGAAAATTAGCTGGGCATCTAGCAGCAATGTCTAAACTGTAGTGCCGGATAAAGGTGTGAACTGAACTCCAAGTGGTAGCTGCACAAATGTCCACAGCAGACACATTTCTGAAGCAGGTGGTAGAGGATGCCACACCCATAGCAGAATGGCCCTTAACCACCCCAGGCAAGAGCTTGTCGTACTTACGGTAACAGTACACAATGCAATTTGCCAACCATTAAGACAAACACTGTTTTGAAACTGGTACCCCTTCCCTGTTAGGGGCAAACAAAACAAACAGCTGATCAGTCTTACAAACATGCTGGCTGGGTTTAGTGTAATAATGTAGCACCCTGTGAACATCAAAAGTATGCCACAAGGCCTTCCCCTGATTAGAATACTCAGGGAAATAAACAGGTAGGTGGATGGATTGGTTTAGTGTGAAGTGAGACACCACCTTAGGCAGAAGCTGAGGGTTAGTACATAAAGACACCCTGTCTTTGAGAAAAAACAAGTAAGGCTCTTTACACGTCAGAGCCTGAAGCTCGGAAATCCTTTAAGCAGAAGTAACAGCAACTAAAAACACCGCTTTCCATAACAGAAAGCGTAGCTCGTAACTTGCGGCTGGCTCAAAGGGAGGCAAAGTGAGCTTTTCCAAAATGAAAAGAAGGTCTCATGGCATGATTGGGTCCCGAATGGGAGGTTTCAAATGAAGAATGCCCTGCAAGAATGTGTGGGAGAGGTCCAGTTTGGCAGCAGCTTTGCTCTCAATAGGTGCATGGTATGCAGAGATGGCAGAAAGATGCACTTTTACCTCAGACCGGAGTCCAAAAGGGAGAGGAGGTACTCCAAAATCAGGTTCACTGGGCAGGTGAAGGGATCCAAGTGGCGAGCTGTAGACCAGAGGGAGAAGCGCTTCCACTTCATAGCATAGGTGGCCCTCATGGAAGGTTTCCTGGCAGCCACCAGGACATCAGCAACCCTGGAAGATACCCCAGAGCAGGCGATAGCTAACTGTGGAGGAGCCACGCATGGAGATGCAGGGACTTGAGATCTTAATGGACCAGGGTGCTCTGATCCTGGGAGAGAAAGTTGGTGCAGAAGGGCAAGGGAGCAGGAAGTTCCACTGCCAGCTGCTGAAGTAAAGAGCACCAAATCTGAGGTGGCCAGTAGGTGGCTATGAGAATCATCTTTGCCCCCTCTGACTGGAGCTTTAGAAGCACTCTCTGCAGGACCAGGAAGGGAGCAAGTAGTTTTGCGTTGCATGCGGACGCAAAAAGGTCCAACTCTGGGCATCCCCACCTGTCAAAGAGATCTTCGACCACCGAGGGCAGGAGTTTCCATTCATTAGCCCTCAACCTGGCCTGGCTTACACTGTCGGCCAGGGTGTTTTGGACGCCTGGAACATGGATGGCTGAGAGTTCCAGGTCATGATTGAATGCCCAGTACCAGACTTTCATGGCTTCCCGACAAAGGAGATAAGAGTGAGTACCCCCCTTTGATATAAAAGACTACCAACATGTTGTCTATCTATACCAGTAGCGGGCCTGGTAGAATTTGGGTCTGGAAGGCCTGCAGAGCATAAAGAACTGCCCGCATCTCCAGCATGTTGATGTGGAGATGCTGTTCTGACTCAGACTAAACTCCCTGGGTCTGGTGGTCTCCTAGGTGAGCTCCCCAGCCCAGCCCTGAAGCATCCATGGTTAGAATCTGCTGAGAGGGTACCATGCATAAAAGAACCACTATGAGGAGGCTGGCAGGGTTCTGCCACCACTCCAAGGTCCTTCTCACTTGGTCAGAAACCAGCACCGGCTGTTCCAAATCATCAGTGCATTGGTCTCTTTGGGCTCAAAGTGTCCACTGGAGAATTCCTATATGCAGGCGGGCCAGAGGAACCATGGTTATGGCTGCCGCCATATGCCCGAGGAGATGAAGAAACACTCTGGCTGGAACCTGGTGACTGGGAGAGACCAGCTGGGCCTGCATTCTCAAGCGTTCTGCCCTGTCTTCTGGCAAGAAGGCCTTGCCCCGGGATGAATCCAAGATTGCTTCTTATATACAAGAGGTGTTGGCTTGGGGAGAGACCAGACTGTGGCAGGTTGCTAGTTGTCCCCAAGAGCTGGAAGAACTGAATGGTGCCTTCCAGGGTCTGCAGCAAATGATCCCTGGAGGGGGCCATCAGTAGCCAATCATCCAGGTAAGGGAACACATAAAATTCCTGTCTCCACAGAGCTGCTGCCACCACTGCTAGGCACTTGGTAAAGACCTGCGGTGCTGAGGAAAGGACAAAGGGGAGGGCCCAAAACTGAAAGTGGTTCCCCAGAAAGCAGAAATGGAGGAAGTGGCATTGGGCCGGGAAAACCAGGATATGGAGATAAGCATCCTGCATGTCCAGGGAACAGAGCCAGTCCCCCTGGTGAATGAGGGGTAACAGTCCCTGAAGAGTCACCATCCTAAAGCACTTGTACTCTATGTAGAAGTTCAGGTGACTTAGATACAGGATTGGACGCAGATCCCCTGTTTTCTTGAGGACTAGAAAGAAGTGGGAGTCAAATCCCTTTCCCCTTTGACCTTTGGGGATGGGTTCTGTGGCTCTCTTATGCAGGAGTGCCTGAATCTCAGCCTGGTTGAGGGAGATGTGGGCCTTTGGCTAATGGAAGAGTGAGGGAGGGTTTTCCAGGGGGGGGTATCTAGAAACTTGAGGGTGTGACCCCTTTCGATGATCTGAAGCACCCATTGATCTGAGGTTACAGTGTGCCACCTCTGTCTAGGTATAGGGAGAACCGACCCCGACTTCCTCCCCCAAGGCCTCTGCTGGGGGGGGCCAGCAAGGAGTTAGGCAGTGGAGTCAGGGGTGGGCAGAGTGACTGCGGGTTCTTTCAGGAACCTAGGGGTGATAGTTCTGGAAGGCGGGGTGGCTGCCTTACGCGTAAGGAATCCCTTCGACTGCCGGCCCTTGGAAGGCTGGTGGGAGGACCAGCAAAAGGGCTGACACTGGGAGGACCATGGCTGGGAACGGTACATAGAATGTACCAACCACAGGGTCTTACCCAATTCTAGAGGTGGGAGATGATATCCTGACATCTACCCCAAACAAGACTGAGCCGAAAAAGGGGAATCCATTATCTTGGCCTGAACATTAAGTGCAGACCCAGACACCTGGAGCCAGGAATGGCGGCAGAATGCAGACTCCTTCCACACCCCATGACCAGCAGCATCAACTGTGTCATAGGCTGCTCTGAGATCATGAGTGCCCACTTCAGGCTCAGACATAAGAAGCTGGGTCAACTGGATTTTGGTGGAATCATTAGGGAGGGCTGCCACCAAATCTCTTGCCTGATCCCAAATGGCATTCTGGTACTGCAACATGTGGGCTAAACAGTTCTCGGCTCGAATGGCCAGGGTAGTGGAAGAGTATCCTCCTGATGAAGCTCATTGGAGCGAAGCGCCCAAGGATGCTGGGTAATGGTATCCACATTGCTGTAGTCCTGACTTTCTATGGAGCTGCAGTAATAAATGTTGCCAATTGAACTGCCATATTATCTTTGTATTGCTTTTATTTGGACACTTCTCCATAACATTCACTTCTGTAGTGCTGGGCAGTGTCCTGTGTTTGCTAGTGGAAGAGTATGCCCACTTGCCCATCTGGTCCAGCTGGTGGAATTCCTTGTCCAGAGGGTTTGTGCTCAAATGTTTAGGTTTCTTTGTATAGTCGTGGGCAGCATTCATGACCACCGAATCTGCCGTGGGTTGTTCACCATAGAAGGGCTTGCCCACTGGTGCATGGTAGAAGAGAACTGCATTCTTAGCCAAGGCTGGGGTGGAAGAAGGGTGATTCCACATTGCCTTGGTCACATCATCATATGCCTCGATCAAGGAGGGACCGCCAAAAGAAGAGTCTGCGGCTTTCTCAAGTAATTTGCCAGGTGATGGCCTTCTGGGTCAAGTTTCTCTGTATCCCATCCTGTGAGGGATTGGATATGGTGTATCATGTCCATGAAGGAAGGATCTTTAAGGGGAGACTTGGGGGTCCCATTAGCCCACCCTTGAGTATCAGAGGCATCTCTGAAACCCTCCGACAACTCTGATGAGAAAGAGGAGTCATCTCTCAAAGGGTCACTCTCTGGGACCAGCGTCAGTGGGTGGCATTCCTCCATGCATGGAAGGGAGGTGCCTGTGTTACCCCCAGAAGTCCCTGTAGTATGGGAGTTGCTGAGTTCATCCTGGCCCGGGTCTCTAGGAGGGGGTCCTGGGGGGGTGGAGAGGGAGGCCTCCTAGGAGTGTCTTTGTCCTTCATAAAGGCTGATCAGACTGTGAACAAGGCATTGTAATCAACTGGAGAAGGAGGATTGTATGGCGGATAACGGTAATGAGGTGGACGGTACAGGTATGTCGCTGGGGGAACCGGCGTAGGGTACCCTGGCATTGGTCCGGCAGGCGTCAGCTGGGGGTCCATTGGAGGGCCAGCAAGTGACAGCTGAGGTGCAGGCTGTGGTGGAGGTGATGACAGTTGAGGTATCATCGGTGTAGGTATCAGCAAAGCCGGTGCCAGCCAAGAAGGCAAAGGTTGGTGCCGGTCCAGAGAAGGAGCTGACATAAGCCCTAGAGGAGAGGCTGGTGCCTGTGAGGGGGAGTTCCTCTGAGACAAGGGCAGAGACATCACCTGCATTGAGGAAGAGGCGAGCACTTGCTCCAGGCAATGCCTGGCTGGCCCTGGAGTCGGGGACCAGCAAAGGAAACACCTTGACCCGGGGGGGGGGTGATGGGCAAAACTCTGCTGCTGGAGGAGCCAACTCCAGACAAGCTGGCTGACTAAGGACCTTTGGGGATTAAGTGCCTGAGCATCAGGGGCTGGGAGGCAGGAAAAGAATTCTGCTGCTCTGAAGAGCTGCCACCCATGACAGAGATGAGGGTGGGCAGCAGACCCACAGGCAACCTGGAGGGCATGAGAGCTGCTGGGGCTGGAGGGGCTGACTTCCCATGGGAGGAAGACCCCGAAGCAGAGGCCAATTTATGCGACAACTGTGAGTGAGAGACCAACCAAGGATGGTCCCAGTGCTTGTGCTTTCAGCTAGACTTCTTCTCCTTCTAGGAAAAAGATGAAGATGAAGCTCTGGAGGCAATGGAGGTAGAAGAACTTTTAGCCTGAAGCTCCTTCTCCATCATGGCTAACTTTTGCTGAACCAAGTGGCTTTGAAAGGTCTTCAGGTGGTGTCTTCATGTGACCTGGTTGAAGTCCTGGCAGTGCTTGTTGGCCTCGGTGTTGTGGTTAGGGCATAAGCAGAGGAGGCAGGAAGAGTGGCTGTCCTTTTCAGGAATCTGCCTGCTGCAGGCACACTTTGTAGGCTATTCAGAAGACGAAGCTGGAGAAGAAGACATAAACGAGGAGAAAAACACTGAAATTCAGTGTGAAAGACACTGAAAGAAAAACAATTGTGGGTGAAATGCAAAGAAAATGGTTGTTGACTGAAGCAGGCATCCATAGAGGTCCGATGTGTGCTGGCCGACGGCGGGAGGAGACCTGGGTTGATCTGGGGGACTGCCCCTTTTATAGGATAGGCGAATGTCAGCATGCTGATGTCGGTGGGGATAGTCCCCCACTGTAGACTGCTAGCTAGAAGTTTTCCGTGTAGTCCTGACACCTGATTGCTTCAGTCCTACTGGTGTTGCATGATGCAAGAGCCCCATCAAAGCAAGATATAGCATTGTAGACCTGGCAAGGGTTAGGACTGAGAAAATCAAAAATGTGTATTTCTCTATTTGTAGTCCTTAATTGCCCATTCAACTTCTGATGCTGTTATAGGATTCACTGGGTCATCAAGTTCAGCCTGTGGGATCCTTGGGATCTCAATGCTCTCCATAAACTACAAACCCAGTCATATCAGGCTGCCAACTCCTAAAAGTGGCCTTATAGTATCTATGAATAAAAGCCATAATGCTCTCTTGTGATTAACTGTATCCCCAGCTTCATTCGCAACACTTCTCATTTATTTACATTTAATACAGTCACAGCAGCGCTTGAATGGACTCATCGATAGCTGCTGGCCTTATGTCTCTTATTGTTGCTCAGCTGCTAGAGATATAACTCTAACATATTACTCTTTTCATGTCTTCTATCAAAATAGCAATCTGATGCAATTTTTTTGACTTTGTGACCATTTATTGTAGTCAGTTCACTATGGAATTGCGCACTAAACTGTAAATACAAATGATAAAAATCCTTATTACAGTGGAATAACGTTTTACACACACAAAAAAAAATTAAAGTACCACAGGTACTGAAAGGCATCAAGGTACAGAAAGTGAGTTTTTATTGTGTATTAGTGGACAGTATGAATAGGGGGGGGGTGAATACCCCTGAGCCAGGATGCCAGACACAGAACTTGGACAGGAATAAGTACCTGTATTATACCATAATACAAAAATGGACACAGCATGTTTACTTGTAGCATGTTCACTTGTAGTGGACTTGAGGCACTATCTGTTAACCTTTAGTTTAGTTATTTATTTGTTTTTGGTAACCGGGTAAGTGCACTAGGCAAAAATCCTGCCTATTTTCAGGCATGACCCGGGAGAGTACAATATAACAATACAGCATTGACAAACAATCAGTTTCAGAGGGCTGGAGAACTATCTGCACAAATACAAATGCAGAGGCAGCCACAGTAGATTATATACCACATGCATAACAGCAACAGTAGTGAAATTATTGCAGCATACAATTTTTACAGAAAGCAAGGTTGACAAATCATCAGGCCTAGCTGAGGAAGAAAAACAGGCAGGTAGGAACACTTACAATTGATACATAATAGTACAGTAGACAACACATTAGGCCCAGCTAGAGGAGAAACAGACAGTTAGAGACACTTCAGCAGAAGGCAAATCCGAAAATGGGCAAGGCCACAAACTAAGGACTAAATAGAGAGACAGAACAGAAGTTATGTGCAGTCACAGTTATCAAGAACGGTGAGGTGGGAAAACAGAGCATGCTTAAATGTAAGATGAGATGAGAAATTCTTGACATGGATGGGGTGAGTTCCAAAACCTTGGGGCAAAGTAGGAGAAGGCTTGCTCGCCTGCCAGAGAGCAAGGTAGAATAGAGAGTAAGGGGAGGTAGAGGACCTAAGGGAGTGAGAGTGAGAGGGTAAGCATGTCCCCCAGTGAGAAGGGACGAGGAGATCTGGTTAAGGAGTCAACAAAACACCCTAGTGAGTATGAACGGAGGGCAACAGGAGACAGCCAGTTTAAGGCAGAACAGAGTAGACAGTGATGGGTTAGACGAGGAGCAGATAGGGCAAATCTACTGATATTGTTGTAAGATGTGTCCTATTTGCAAAGAACCCCCGCATTGGCATGAGAGATTACTGAGAGGGCATATAGCAGTTGTGGGAGTAAAACACCTCTCTCTACTGAGATCCTAGCAGCCGGAGTGAGTGAGTGATGCACCCTGTAGGCCGCACCAATTTTGGCATTCACCGAACGACAAACCTCGTTAACGTGCACAGAAAAGTCAAGTGCCGGGTCCAGCGTATCCCCTAGATACCTGAAGGCTAAAGTGTTGGAGACAGCTGTCCCATTGCAGCAGCGCACCGGGAGCTTAGTGGACTCAGCTGGCATCTTTCTAGAGGACCCAAAGAGCATGGCCTGTGTCTTAGATATGTTTAGGACTTGGTGGTTGGATGAGAACCAGAATTGGAGGGTCTGAAATGCGAGGGAGAAATGTAGATTGATGTCGACAATAGACTTGGAAGCTGAGTAAAGCACCAGGTTATCAGCATATATGAGAATATTGCAATAAGAAGGAGTAGGGATGTCATTGACAAAGAGGGAGAAAAGTAGGGGACTAAGGATCAAATCTTGTGGAACACCATAGGTGATAGGGGTGGGGGAGGAGAGAGACTTACAGAAAGAGACAGCCTGAGAACGATTTTCTAAGTAGCTGCCAAACCAGGAAAGGGTAGAGTGAGAGACACCGAGAGTATGCAGCTTGGCCAGTAGAAGGGGGTGATTTACCATGTCAAATGCTTTAGAGAGATCAATGAACACAGCCCCAGTAAGTAAACCCTTGTCCATGTTGCTTTTGACGTCACTGGTAAACTGAGTAAGAGCTGTAGTTGTGCTGTGGCCAGTCCTAAAACCATGTTGAACCAGGGATAGAAGGTTAAAGTTGAGAAGGTGCGCAGAGACCTGTCGATGAAAAAAGTTTCTCAAGCAGCTTACTGAATGTGGGCAGGAGAGAAATGGGCCTGTAGTTCGACATGATTCTGTCGTCCCCTTTCTTAAAGACAGGAATGGTTCTGGCAACTTTCCAGACCAAGGGCACAGAGGCAGAGCAGATGGAGAGGTTGATGAGCCTGGTTACATGTACTGCAAGGCAAGAGACAAACTGCCTTAGAATCTTAGGATGGATACCATCAGGGCCAGTGCTTCTGTTAGCAGGAATAGACCTTAGTAGCTTAAGTACTTCTTGACACAGGACCGATGACAGCTCAAGTGCAGGGGGAGCAGTAACTAGCGGGGAAGGGGACACATGGGAAGTGACAGTAGAAGAAGGCGAGCTGATGGGTAGAGTGGAAAATAGGAGTTAAAGGCATTAGCTATGGTGAGAGGGTTATTGCAGTGTGTATCATTTATTAGCATTTCATTTGGAGTCATAGGCTGTTCCCCAGGATCTCCTTAACTTGTGACCAGTAATGTTTAGGGTTTGAGGCGGAGGAACTGAGATGGTTCTGGTAGTAAATGCTCTTGGCCAAGCAAATCTCCCTTTTACAGGTGTTACGTGAGGACCTGTAGGCCTTGAAGTCAGCTTGAGCTGAGCGGACTTCAAACTGACAAGTTTATCCCTATGTTTAGCAGCTGGAGTGGGGGCGCTTAAGCCATTTAGTGACTTTGCCTTTTACCCTGCTTGTGGTGACCAAAATATGAAGGTTCTGAAGAGGAGGGTATCATTGAAGTATTCTGCTGCTATGTTAATGTCATTGGTTATGTAGAGGGGGACCAGTCAACCATGTTAAGATTATGCAGAAATGCAGCAGGGTTGAGTTTAGAGATGTTTGAGAAAGATAAGACTTTAGACAGGAAAGGGGGGGTGTCCCAAATGCAGTAGACTGGATGGTGATCACTTATGGAAATAGGTAGAACTCCTGCGGTGGTGAAGTTCTCCTTCCTATTTGTCAGGATCCAGTCTACGAGGGTGGTACAGGAACCATGACGGGAGATCCTGGTTGAGGCCTGGATATGTTGAGAGAGGTTTGCCTTACTAGTGATAGAAGATAGGAGGGAGTAACTGGGCCCAGCCCAGTCCTGGTTAAAGTCTCCCAAGCAGATTACTTCACTTTTCTCCGACACAGTGGGCACATGTTTGATGAATTCTTCCAGACCCAGGCTAGAGTTTCTAGGAGGTATGTACATGCAGAAGATGTGGATTTTTTAATACCCCCTGTCACAAACCTACTCAGCAGGTCTAGCCTCTGCTCCCACAGTGCCAACCTCGAGCGCAGTCTTGTGAACAGGTAACAGAAACAGGGTAACCCTCCTGTCCGTTTTGTGAGTTGAATCAACCTTTGGTCTCAAGTTTTGGAGGGATTCAAACTGTGAACCTCTTGCTAGCGTACCAAATGTACAGGCTCAGATAATTCTGCTCTTCGGGGGGGGGGGCAGATATCTTTTGCCTACAGGCACCTATCCAGGTGTACAAAATGAACCCTTAAAAACTCTATGAAACACCTCAGATAAACGCTTACCTTTTCCCAGTTTGGTATTACCATTAAGCTATGCACCGTTAACTTTAACCATATATGCTTCACTTGCTCTACTATCGTGCAGACTGGCTAACCCTAGAAGGGAGGCTTAAGTACCAAACCTGTCTCCAAGCCAAAAAGATCCTTATGAAACAAACACCAATTGGACTCCACCATCTCATCCGCCCAGCCCATCATAGGGGCACCACTAGATGACTTGCTGGTACCTCCTACACAGTCCCCCATTGTAGGACATCTCTAGGGCAAAGATCCTTCTGCTATCGAGCTCCGCTCTGGCTTAACAATCTACCTTCCTCTATCTTACTTGCCCCTAATCTAAGTCTATTCAAAGCTGGGATCAAGAAGGTTCTGCTTAACTCTGAGACCTGTACCTGTTCTCCCTCTTTCCCCTTAGGTGGTCGGTCACCGGGGTCTCCTCGCCGTTAGGAGCATCTCTATTCTCAGATATTTGCTGAGCCTAGGCAATACCTGTTACGGTGAATCTTTGAACCATTGTAATGTCCTGTTTTGAAACTTCAATACAACCGGTTTCCCTGTGTACTCTCTAGTACAACTGATGTGTAGCCTTACTTATGCTATGATATTAAATTTTTTGTCGTAATGTAATATCTCTGTTTGCTCTATGTAATGTTGTATTGAAACTGACATGTAGCCTTGCTTATGCTATGATCTTGAACATTTGTGTCAAAATGTAATGTCTCTGTCTTGAAAACTTTTGTACAAACAGTCTTGTCCTAATATTCTGGCGTGATTGACGTGGAGCCTTTGCAAAGGAGTCCTTGACTCAAAGGTTGTAATTCCGAAATTTTCAATAAACAATAAATAAACAATAAACTTGTCAAAGAAAGAATTTTGAAGGCACAACAAGCAGTCTCTTTAAAATAGAGGTTTACTTTAAAATAGGTAAAAATGTAAAGTGTAAGTACAGAACAATATATCACAAAACATACAATCACTTAAAAGAAAAAAGTTTAAAGTGCAAACTCCTACCAACCATACACTTAGACATGTCTATCTAATGTATTCTTATCTTCTTACAGTGCTGACAGATGTTGTAGCTTAGAGAGTCCAAACAGGAATATCTCTAAAGGTCAGTCACAGCATAATTAAAAAACTGTCTTGAACCTGCCTTCTCCATGATGTCACCCAGCTCCTCCTCTGTTTATTAAAAATTATACAACCAGGATGTCTTATCAGGATATGAATTAAATAAGGTGACATCAGCAAAAAAAAAACTTGTTTCTCCATATGACCCTTTGATCTAGTGTGTCGTCCTGCCCTTCACAGACATCAAAGAACTTTTTATGACTCTCTCTGCTAGATCTCACTGAGGTGTAATATGCTTTTTGACAGCAGGTACAATTAACTGACCTTCCTGAGGATGTCATAAAATGGTATTTCACAGTTCAACAACAAGCCCATAAAATGTGATTTTTTTTGGGAAGTTAATCACATTTCAAAGATCTGCTGTTTAACATATCCTGTCCTGTTAGAACTGAAACCTGGGGAGGTTATCCCAGGAGCACAGCATTTCTCATGATGAACAATCACACTGCATTTTTATATTACAAAAATCATAGAGTAATCAGAACCAGCTGTCCAAGTGTCTCACCCCAAGTAACAGAAGCGAATGAAGTACCTCACAATTAACTAGAGGGGACATTGTATGATAGTTACATTGAGATCGACTTGATGTACAGTGCAGGCCCCTCCTCCCTTTTGGAGTTGGAGCAATCAGCCTGAAGCAAATTATATCTTGGCATAGAGTAGAGGGAGTCAGCAATTGAGGGTTTCAGCCAGGTTTCAGCCAGGGCTAGGATGTCAGGGTTATTAGAGCTAACCCAGGCCTCGAGCTCAGGAAGATTAGCATTAAGGCTCCTAATGTTTAGGTGAGCAAAGGTGATACAGGATGATTGAGGCCAACAATTGGAGGGGTGAGACTGGGATGCGGTAGTAGAACTAGTGGGACCCGGATTGGTCTCAACATCTCCCGCAAGGGTAAGGGATATGGTAATTATCCAGAAGGAGGCAATCACGACAGCATGAGAGACACTCCATGGAGACAGCATACCTCCACAAGATATTCTAAGTAATACCCCAAAGGAGTTTATTATTGAGCCCCGACATAGATATAGGATTGGGGGTGGGGGTCAGAAAGAGTAAGTGGAATAACAGAAGTTATCAGTATATAGTAAAATGGCAGAAGAGGATACTCAGTAGGGCCAGTTACTACTGCTAGAAAAAACATGGCCCCTAGTACTGGCAGGAGGGGTAAATATTCCTGTAATACATGGTAAGAAAGGATAATGGGCAAGTGGGGGTAGGAAGGAGAGAACAGAAAGAGAGGAGAGGAGAGGAGAGGAAAGGGAGAGATGGAGAACAGATAGGCTGAAGGGAAGTATAGCTAGAGAATAAGGGACTAAAAGGGTGAAAGTAGTGAGAGGCAGAACAACACACAAAAATGAGAAAAAGAAAAGGAGAAAGAAGTAGAAAGACAGCCAGTTAGCAGAGGAGATGAGGAAGACAAATCTCCCAACAGAAGAAGATAAGCAAGGACAAGCACTGGGAACCCGAGGCGATGTGTACGTCTACCTGATGTCCAGGCGCCTTCTAGTGGAGATCTAAAATAATGAGCAAATGAGAATCAAGGAGATAGTAAAAAAACAGCAATTGAACTAGCGCGAACATATGGTATACATTAAACACCAGTTAAGGTGGGAGGACATTGGGGGTGGGCGGGGCAGTCCTGGCGACTACTGAGAGTACAACGCAGCAGCACCAACTAAGCCGGCAGCCTGTAATTACCCTATTAGCAGAAGAGATTCCAGCCGCTGGCTCAGTAATAAAATCACACTGTGTGCTCTGATGTAGATTTTAAGACAGCTATAAAATTTATCACTGCAGAGATTACAGCAGCTGGTACAGTAAAAAAATCATAACTGTGAACTCCGATTTGAATTTTTTTTTTTGAATTGTGTTTATGCTCCACTCACCTCTGAACTCTCTCCGGCTACCTCCTGATCACAGTCTCTACCTCCCCATGTGACTCGGGAATCAAAGACTCCGCTCCGGCTCCAGGCATCCCCCGAGACTACCCTCCGGGGAAGGTCCGCCTCCGCCCAGGGCACTCTTTCCCATAGTGTTGAGACACCGGGCTGGAGAGGAGGGGGATAGCCCAAGAACCGAGCCTGTGATTGGAAGTGTGGTCCGTAAGGTAGGAGCTTTTGCCTGTCAGAGGTGAGGTTTTTTCTCCTTGTACTACTCGTCTACGCCCCTGTGGAGCCCGCCATCTCAGGCAACGCATGCCGTGGCTCCACCTCCCGGTATACGCCAGCGACGCCACGCTTGGCAACCCCCAGCCTCCACCAGAGAGCTTTGTTGAGCTAATCACTTACCCTAACCTCTCGGGAAGAGAGCAGTCCTCCGGATGCTCAATCTCCCTCCCTGCCGACCCCCTGGCCACCTGGGGCCATTCCCGAACCCGGGTTGCCAGCGTGACGCAAGGTGTGGCGTCCAGCTCCTCAACCCTCAGCGCCACCGGGCCAGTTCCGATTTGGAATTAAAGGCAGCTATAAAATTTAGGAGCAGCCAGCAGAGCTCCAGATGAGCTGTGGTAAGAGGCTAGCACAGTTAAGGAATAGCAGAGGCTCCCCCCAATGGCTGAAATTCAGTTAAATCTCTGGGGAAATTACTAAAAAAATACTTTCAAATTCTAACAAGGGTCCTATTTTAAAGAGTCCTGGGTTGAAATTCAGCAATAAAAATGCTCAGTCTTAGCCGGATTCCAATCCTAGATGCCCCACAGGCAACTTGAAGGCCGAACTAAAAAAGGTGCCAAGTTTGAAATTCTGAACAAAGGAAATATGAGCACGGCATCCAAGGGTGTACCTGAACAGGGATAGCAGGGTGGACGGGAGCAGCTCCGTGTGCAGTACTGCCAGGGGGTCAAGCTGGAAGAGAAAAGTAGGGTAGGTCAAATAAATATACTGCAGGGGAGGGGGCAAGAAAACAGGATTAGCAGATAGGTGAAGTCAGGGAAGGAGAGAGAAAGGGAAAAGGTGAGGATTAAAATCTGAGAGAATGAGCTAAGGAGAAAGGTAGAGGAGGAAGCAGAGGGACAGAAGCTAAATAAAATCAGTCCAGGAACAAACAGCTATTTCACAAGGAATCACAAGCTAGCCCACAGCTGTTCCCCTGACAATATTTCAAGCAGGCACTGTGTTGAAAGAACTGGAAAATCATGAACTCAAACACAATATATCAAGTAATTATAGGCAAACATTAATCACATCAGCCTGGCAGCACACCTGTAATTACCGTATTAGCAGCAGAGATTCCAGCTGCTGGCTCTTCCAGCTGCTGGCTCAGTAATAAAATCACACTGTGTGCTCCGATATAGATTTAAAGGCAGCTATAAAATTTATCACTGCAGAGATTACAGCAGCTGGCACAGTAAAAAATCACAACTGTGAGCTCCGATTTGGAATTAAAGGCAGCTATAAAATTTAGGAGCAGCCAGCAGAGCTCCGGATGAACTGTGGTAAGAGGCTAGCACAGTTGAGGAATAGCAGAGGCTCCCCCCGATGGCTGAAATTCAGTTAAATCTCCGGGGGCAATTACTCAAAAAAAAACTTTTAAATTCTAACAAGGTTCCTATTTTAACGAGTCCTGGGTTGAAATTCAGCAGTAAAAATGCTCAGTCTTAGCTGGATTCCAATCCTAGATGCCCCACGGGCAACTTGGTGGCTGAACTAAAAAGCTCCCAAGTTTGAAATTCTGAACAAAGGAAAGATGACACGGCATCCAAGGGCATACCTGAACAGGGATGGCAGGGTGGGCCGAGGAACAGCTCTGAGGCAGTCTGACCCAGGGGTCAAGCTGAACAGGGACAGCAGGGCAGACGGGAGCAGCTCTGTGGGCAGTCCGCCAAGGGGTCAAGCTGAACAGGGACGGCAAGGCAGATGGGAGCAGCTCCATGGGCAATCTGGCCTGGGGTCAAGCTGAACAGGGATGGCAGGGCGGACGGGAGCAGCTCCGGGCAGTCCGGCCCAGTGGTCAAGCTGAACAGGGTTGGCAGGGCAGATGGGAGCAGCTCCACGGGCAGTCTGGCCCAGGGGTCAAGCTGAACAGGGATGGTAGGGTGGACGGAGAGCTCTGCGGGCAGTTTGGCCCAGTGGTCAAGCTGAATAGGGACGACAGAGGCGGACAGGAGAAGCTCCGTGGGCAGTCCGGCCCAGGGTCCAAGCTGAACAGGGACTGCAGGGCAGACGGGAGCAGCTTCGTGGGCAGTCCGGCCCAGGGATCAAGCTGTGTAGGCTTTGAAACAGATTAGAGAATAATGGTTATGCAACTGTGGTTATGGATTTTTTTAGACACCCAAGGTGTGTGGTGACCCATAAATATCGAGAGTTAAGCTTGAGAGGTTTATGAGGTTCTCACACACCGAGGGTGTGTAAAAAAAGTCTTTTAACAACACAGTTGCGTAGCCATTATTTTTATAATTACTGGCGCAGGGAGTGAATGTCACCCTTAGTGAGCAGAGATACACACACACACACACACACACACACACACACACACACACACACACACACACACACTGTCTGTCTCTCTCTCTCTAGTACAGACATGTTTTTCTTTTATAAGTTACACTGTGGAACCGTCCCGGGAACTGCAGTAAGAATCCATGAGAACTAGTCAGTCAGCCATGGTCCATTCGTGCTCAGTGTCATTGTCTCCCGAAGCTCCGACTGAAGCATATGGACAGCAGGATCAACCAGTTAGAATTTTTATGTTGAAAAGGCAGGATCAACCAGATAAATACTGTAAAAAAGTAATAAGTTATGTGTAAGGAGAGTGACAGGCACGCCATCACTGCGGCCCCTCGGTAATGGAGAAACAGAGCTGCCATGTTTGTTAAGGTGTCCGGCCCACTCACACACAGAGTAAGAGCCAATGAGGTGGCGCGCAGACTGAGATTGACAAATAACGCCGTAATAACCGGGTAACCCAATTATTATGGCATTTGAAACACAAATTGATGTGTAATTATGGGGTCACCAGTAATTATACTGACTTTCCATTTTTTGCAAAACACTGATAGTTCACATCAGTAGATTCAAAACTCACAACATTCCACAAGATTTTGAAGTTCAGGACATTCTTTTTCTATGCTATTTTGACATTTGCAGGAAATCAGGCCTTTGTCCTGGAGACTTACCTGCCCCTGTTGCTTTCTGCCTTTAACTCATAATCTTCCACAGAGAGTGAAAAACATATCTACAGTATATAGAAGGGTCATTATGTGACTTTGTTGTTTTGTGTCTTTCACTTCTGTAATGTTAAAGCTAGGGAATAACTGCATATGGCAAACGAGTACCCCAAAAATACCATGTGGTGTCCCCTCTAGTGTTACATATATAGGATCTCTATAACTCATTTGCTGTGACATCACAGCCTGTTAATATGGAAATAATTATGATGCCACAGAGGACTGAGTCTTTAAAGAGCAACTCTGAACTTCAGCATGTGCCGTCATAAATTAGATGTTTCGGCTAATATTACACTTTACTAGAAAATAAATTATTTTCATTTTCTGTGCTCCTTTCCAAGATTTACAATACATCTTGGCAGTCCATCTAAAATGTCTGTATAGAACACATTAGAAAAAATGTGTCTGTCCCGTTAACCTCACACTGCCTTTGTTTATGACATCATAGTGCTCACTATGACAACAGACTGATGTCACAAACAGCAGTTGTGTGGTTAGCAGGGGAGAGTCAGATACATTTTGAAAGACTCAGTGAAATAAGTGCTTCATTATCTGCAATGTCTAGTAGATCAATAGCATTACAAATAACTAGAAAACCATGAAGTTAGAACATAATTGACGTAAACCTAGTGTTTCTAAGCTTTTTATTATAATAGAGAGTTGCTCTTTTAAGGAAGAAAAAGCAGTAGGAACAGAAAGTCTGAGGAGCTTCATTTTATGTAACATGTCTTCAGGAATAAAAAACTGAAGGTGCACAAATTGAAATTTATGTGGAATGTTTTGTGTTACCAAGTTCTGCTGATGCAGATGATGACTTTTGCTGGAAATCAGAAATTCACTTTTAGAATGGTGCACTGAAACCTTGTGCTACGTAGTGAAAACTTTCAAGTACTGTTTGACTTGAACAAAAATAAAGCCATTTATGCAAACAGTTGACTTCTTTTATAACTGCTCAGCTATGTGATGGGGTTTATTAAGCTGGCTTTACACAACAGTAATTGCATCTTGCACCTGCTTTATGACAGGTATCACGTCAACACAGAGACATAATAATGCAAGCACTTTCAGCGAATGTGGTATTACATTGCATACACATTTCTGCTAAGCCAAGGAAACATGAAATATGAGTAACGCATTATGTCTTCTTATCTTGTGAAGTCTGGAGTCTACTATTTCTGTTAAAATCCTTTATTTAATAATTAAAATCCATGGTGAAGTCTGGAGTCTACTAATTCTGATAAAATCCTGTTATTTAATAAATAAAATCACAATTGAATGAAACAAATAAAAAGCCACTGGTTCCATGCAGCAAAAGCGACCTGCTGTCTCCTCCTCGACTCATACTTGAAGTTGAAAATTTTGCGCCACTCCTCGTAGGTAATCAATAATGGAGCAGGTGCCATAACTTTCCACAACCACACACAGCCTTCGTGCAGTATCTCTATATTGTTTACACTGTATAGGTGGTTCATGTCCTGCGAGATACTGCTCGATTCTTAATTCATTCATGTTCTGCTCCGTTTTCAGTGCTCTTATAAATTTCCAAATGGTCGGGTGGCTGGCACCTAGCATGCTACTAAAACTACAGTGCCAACCCTCCACCACATTGTATGTGCACAGCAAACCATCAGAGACAGCAGAATGGCAGTTTCAGAAGTGGATTGGGAATAGTGGGTGCCTGCGACAATGACATCCCACTGACCTCCTGATCCAAGTGTCCTCGAAATAATCGAGGTATGGTGTTAGCACCTCCTCATTGTCTACATAAAATGTAGAGTTTCTCAGGCTTTCAAATGCCTCAAGCACATCGTTTACTGGTACATATGCAAGGGGTGCTGTCATGTGTATATTAAGTGCATAGTTCTCATCAACTGTAGTTTTTCAAAATGTCTGGACATTCCTACACTTTTCGCCATAACGACTGACACAGATGAAAAAAACAACCCCTAGCTTCAGCATCAGATACTGGTTTGAAAAAGCCTGGACTGCTGCTTGTTCAAAGTATGTCATCCCCAAATTTGGGGAAAGCTCTGGACATAGGGCCTTCAAAGCAGACAGAAGAGCAATGTAAGCTGAAGTAGAACATGATGACATGGGGGGGAGTGCCAAAAACAGTTGGTATTGCAGCATTAAATCTAACCCTGCAGATAGTATACAGTTGTGTGAACAATGGGGGAGTGACCTTGAATGTACCATCTGCATACCAGTGAGCTGTGGTTGCCATATATTCCAGATTGTTTTGTGTAATAAAAACTATAAATTTTTCTGTCTTGGCAACCACTGTCATATAGAAGCAATGGAGCTCCACTATCAGAAATGCAGTATTCTGGGGATATTTGTAATTCAGCCAAACTTGCCGGCAGTGCAGGAGCAACACATGCATTTTGCCTTGCACGCTGTGCTGTTCTTTTTAGGCAGGTATCAGAAGGCAATTTACCTGCAACAGCCCGATCTACATCACCAGTTGCTCCAGCCACAGTTTGCTGTGTTGCCCTCAAGGGGAAGTAATCGCCTTCTCTTTCATCACAGCAATAGCCTTTTTCACACCTATTTCACCAGCATCAGGCACATGATTGTGTGAGTTGACATATGAAACAGTTTCTTCACCGATAGTATGGCACCTGGCAGTGCACTTCTGTCTGTCATAAGCGACACACTTCCAGTATGTTTTGCCAGAGTGCACTCTTTATGGTACAGATATCCCTTGTCCGTAAGCTGCTGCTGCCCATGCTGGCTAAGCACAAATGACACAGGCATCATAGCGAGAAAAAAAAAAAGCATGCGGGTAGATTGTATCAACTTAAATAGTTTTAATTGATTAATTAACTAGTTAACTGACAGCTGTGCCTAATTATGCAGGTTCTGTGGATGACCACCAATAACTGTGAAGCAGCTTGTATAACCAGAAGCAGCATTGGTGTAATTGAATGAAAGGGAGCATGTTGAACGATACGACGAGATGACTATTCAGCGATATAGCTATTAGCGTGATTGGTATGCAATTAATTTACTGCGCGCTAAATGCATACACTGAAAAATTTTGCGCTGAGTTGACATGGAACCCTTTAAGACTACTTGACTCCCAGTATCAGTAATATTCTCTGGGACTCAAATGGTTTCACAGGTGATGCAAAATTGCAAATGAATGAGATTGTCAGATTGTTGTACACCTACAAGTTTATATGATTCCTGAGTAGAATTTGTGCTGGCATCTTGAACATCAAGCATGTCAGCAGAAACGGCTACCTGCCTACATAGTCTGCCCAGATGGTCCTGCTTAGTCTGCCTCAACAGACCTGAACTAGTCTCTGGCGAACCTCCCTTCTCCCTGCCTGTTCACTAATATTCCCTTACGTCTGTCCCATGCATGCTTGAAACTCCTTACTGTTGTTGACTCAAGCACTTCCGCTGGCAGATTATTCCAGGCATCTACCACTCCTTTCAGTGAAGTAGTACATCCTCTCATCCCTCTTAACCCTCCCCGCCCCCCAAACTTCATCACATGTCCACTGGTCCTGGTGTTCTTTCTCATTTGAAAGAGACTCCTCTCCTGCACCTTGTTCACCCCTGTGAGGTACTTGTAAGTCTCTACCATGTCCCATCTCACTCTCCTCTCTGTTAGGGTGTACATGTTGAGATCCCTCAGTCTCTCCTCATAATGCTTTTGGTGCAGCCCCTGTATCAGTTTTCTAAACAATGATGCTGTAAACGCATGTTGGAAATTGGATGCAGTTCCCAAGTCTTTAGAGGAACCCAATCCCAGATATTGTTATTTAGCAAATAATTGGCTGAAATAAAGCCAAAGGGACATGAGAACATTGGAACTGCTTGATGGGAACAGATCAAATACTCAAGTCTACCTCTGCTCTTTTTATTACCTGAAACCAAAGAAATGAGTTTCTCTATCATGACAAAAACAGACGTGTTTCATCTGTGAAGTGATTGAAGTTATCTGTTCCTATTACACGTTGCATTCTGCTCCTCTTATCGGAATTCTGTAATGGGAACTTTTGAGCCATGTTTGATCCAGAATACAGCTGTAACACCACCCCCAGCCCCTCTGGCCCAGCCACAGTGTCTCCCAGTCTGACTACCCCAGCCATAATACCCTCCCCATCAGGTCAGACTGGGGATCGATCAGGGTACTCACCTGGAAATTGTGTCAAGGACCCACTGTTAATGCTCAGAAACTGTATGCACCAGCATACTAACTATAATGTTGGCACATGAGATATTTATTTACCATACCATAATATTTATGAAATGGGTATGTTTTATCTTGTAAGCTTATTGGCTGAGGCAGACTGGCACACATATCATAATCTCAGTATAGATGCCCCTAACAGACAGAACCAGTGTCAACCTGCCTCGTCATGACCAAACATATCCCTGCTCCTTCAGAATTTTCCACACACACCCCCACCACACACACACACACACACACACACACCAGATAACCCATTTTGTGTAGCTGCTTAACTTATTGTGTCCTGCCTACTCTCTTGGCAGCTTTTATTTAAAGAAAAGTGAAACCGTGGAGAACAATGGTCATACCAGGTGTACAGATATGCAAGCCCCACATGTGCTATGCATACTAGATATTGCTTAAATTGTTAGAATAGCAATGTGAACACAGAAACACTCAGGAAAGAAAGACTCACTATTTGCAGCTGAGTCAGCAGTAGTCAGATACGGACTCAAGAAAGATCAAGACTCTTTGGCAGGGGTGACTGCCTATCTTGTCTTAGTGGCACCAAGTCCATGAACTGGCAGAAAAGCATTAATGGCCCTGCGGATGGTGGATGGAAGGGAAGTGAACAACACAAAACTCTGAGGGTAGAAATTGAAGAAGGAAGGAGGGCCACTGACAAGCTCTGTGACTGGCAACATACATTAGGGTAACTCACCTTGTTTAAGCTTTATGTATTTAGGTAATAAAACCTTTAGTAAAATATGCATTCATTTTCAGGCTAGTCAAAATCTGGACCCATCTGCAAACTGATTTCATAAAACGATCATAATATATAGGTCAGAGACATTAGCGCAACAGTTTTTTCTTCAAATTGTTTTTATGCCCCCTTCTGTCTGGTGCCTCCCTCTTCCCCGGGTTGGGTCCTACACTGTCCTCCTGAATCACTAGCACTTACCCCCTCCTCGCCATAGCTTACTCCTCGAGACAGAGGAAGGGCACAGCCAGGCAGTATTGCCTGCTCCACTCAGTTGTGGGACGCGCGAACCCCATGGTAGAGGGGGCTAGTAGCAGGATTTGGACACAGAGCGCACAGTGGAACATCCTGCATGCAGTAAGGTATTTTCTGGTTCCCCACTTTCTCAGGCACATGTGAAGCCCCATGCATGTGTACACAAGTGTGCCCTGCGGAGTCCGTCCAACATCCTCCCATCATTTTATTTCGTGCCTGTGGAGTTTGTATTTTTGTGATCACCAAATTTGTATTGTTGACATCTGATCCTAATTAGGAAGGCCCAGAGAGAAACTGTTACACACATTTTGATTGACAAAATACTAAAGTATTTTGTAGTTATGTTTTCTTGAAAGCTACCCATTGAGAAACAGCCCCAAAGCCTCTGTAACTCTGGCTTATATCAAATAGCTACAGTATATTGGCTTGTGTGACTAAATAAGGAGCTAACATGGTGGACACCTGTTTATCCTCTTGTTTCAGTTTTTTTAACAAATACAGGCTTTTTCCGTGGTTTTTTTAAAACTAAAACAAAAGGTGAACTATTGCCAGGCTAGCTCTTGTTTGATCACACAGCTGACACTTTTGCACACTAAAAGCAGTTTTTCACATTGCGTAGTTAACATGGTCACATCATCTGCTGTCATTTTCCTGTCAAATGTGTACCAACTACGAGTTTGTGCAGAAGATGCTTCTATCTGTATTATTGTTGATATCTTCCGTAATAAAATTGAGTTTTAACATGGTTGTAGTCAGCACACAAACCAGGTGTGGCTTATTGCAAGCATCGCTTAAGTGTAACTTTGAACCACATTTGTGGCACAGTTTCAGCTGGCCTGGGTAAAAACAAACCCCCCTCTTGGGACTTAAAAATAAACTGCCTAGTAAGTGCTGAATACCTTTCTCTTTCTGTCATAACTTCACACAAAACTTTCACCCCCCACCTGCTCTGTGTGAAAAATGAGGTCAGATTGGCTCATGATCTCACACTTCTTAGTCAAGCAAAGCTTAATATCAGCTACCTTAACCCTTTATTCTTAAACAGCACAGTAACTACATTATTAGTAGGTTTAGCTGGGAATTGCAACACAGGGGTTCATAAGAGGGTGTCTCTAACTTCTCTGCATTTTGACCAAACCTCTCCTAGGATGCTGGAGTTTTTAATCTTGCATCATATATTACATCTTCCACAGTATTAATTACAGCATAAATTAAACATGCATAAAACTTTATGGAGTCTTTCAGTAAAGTCCTGTTAATGAAGATTCAGTCTGGAGAGTCATACAGAACCCTCCCACCAACAGTTTTTGTCTGACTGCATTATATATCTGTGCAGGCTCTGAACTGGTAGTAAATAAATCATTTAATTCCCAATTGTTGTTGTAGATCCCCCTTTGCTTCATCCTGAGTAGTCCCATGGCTTGAAAGAGTCTCAAGTCCAGTACCCGCTATTGAGTTCTACAAATCAGTAGAATTAAAGGCAACAGTATTTACAGTTTCTCTAGGTTTGGCGGGGGGTGGTGGTGGTCAGGACTCATCGTGGGACTTCATCTGGTGGGAAGCAAGGTTTTGTGCAAATTTCTCCTCCCAGCATGGCTTCCTCTGGGTTGGAGCTTCTCACCAGCACTGGTAAAGACTTCCCAAGTAGACAACCTTTGCCTTGCTTGCCACACCCAGTATGCACAACTGCTGACCGTGATGGGGTTAGGAAAGGCTCCAGGCGTCACTGTACTGCACCTTCTGACCTGCCATGTTGTTGCTGTGGACTCAAATTCTGCTTTCAGATGTCTTCTCCCTGGTGGGGTTGCTGTTAGGCTCTGGGCACTGCACTGCACTGTGGCAGCTGCCCTTCCAGGACATATACTGGAGCAGAAACATCCTCTCGGGCCTGTGTGGGCTGATGCTGCTGTGCCACTGCCAACACGTCTTCTAACCATCCTGCTGTCAGCAAAGCCTGTGCAGGAGAGAGATCTGTCAAAAAAGGCAGGCAGACTTGCCAGGGGGCAGAGAACCTCAAGAACCCATTCCAACTTGTCTAGGCTTTGAGAGTCCTACTTCCCAGGGGAACAGTCAGGGCTGACTTCCTCCACATCCTCTGCAGGGCCACCCACCTCTTCCTCTGGCCCTCTCAGAACAAAAATTGTTCCTTGCAAAGGAAAACCTTGTGTTTCTCTAGGTAGGGTTCACACTCATGAGCCAGGTGAGCCTGATCCTCTACCAGCAGGCTGAGGAGGTAACATCATTGTTCCTCCATTCACTCCTGCAGGTGAGACTCCCCTGTCTTGAAGGCCTGCAGGGCATGCTGATCCTCCGCCAAGTGTAGTGCCTTAAGACCTTACACTTAGAGGGGGCACACCCACACTCCTGTGCCTGCACTGCTACTACTACAGACTCCATCAAACTGTCTAAAACAGATTTCATGGCCTCCAAAAGCTCCGATTACAAAGGCGCACTCCTGAAGGATCCTGCTTTGACTACTGTTCCCATACCTGCTACTGTTTCCAGTGTCACCTCTGCTGACCTGATGGCGCAGAGCTTGTGGCCGTCCCAGAGGTAATTCCTATACTGTTGAAAAAATCACCACCTGAAACACCTGAACCACCGTCATCACTTCCTGAGTAGATGGTCTCCTGCAAGCCATCTAAACCCACACCTAAATCTGGGGCAGACCTTTCATAAACCAGAGAAGTGAGTGCCCCTTAACCTGTAAGAACAGGAGATTTCCACCAGTGACCTAGTTAACATTATCCTTTGAGGACTTTTTACACACAGTGGTCTATATCGGAATAACCGATACAGACACACTTTAAAGGCATTTTCAGTGTGTACAAGCATTCACATACCAGTACAAAAGTAAGCACTTCCTGAAATGTGGTCCTGCTCCTCCTGGGTTCACCGGCTTCTGTTCCATTCTGCCCTGCCATGTAAAATCATCATTCCATTCATTTGGGCAAACTGCAGTTGAGCTATAGCGAAAAGTAACATAATTCTGTACATTAGGCCACAGGAAAAAACCCAACATAAACATGATATGTTTAGTGCAGAATTCGTTTAATAAAGATTTTCTCTAATGAATTCTGCTGAAAACATTAACTAAACTTGTCCATTTTAGGTGTAGTAACTTGGAGGCATGTGCTATGGTAACTCTGGACAACTTTTGTGATGTTTTCAGCACAATTCATTAGGGAAACTCTGCCCTAAACGAATTCTGCCATGCAGTCACATTTTTTGGGGGGGTTCGTGAGGCAGAACAGCTGCCCAAAGTACACTTGCCTTGCCAAGATGCCACCGGGCCCCCGATGGCAGGAAACACTGCCGAAACACCGGAAGATGTCACGTGCCGAATTGGGGGTCTGGTGTACAAGCAGCATGCGAGCGCAGCGGGAGGAGTGAAACAGGACAGGAACAAAACTGAACGGCAGAAGTAAGTGCCATGTAAAAGTGCCTTTAAATAATACAGGTCAATATAACCCACCCCACAGAACCCACCTGGAAACAAGCTATCGCAGCTCACTGTGACCTTCTGGCAAAAACAATTACAAATAAAAAATTGCATATTAACTAAACTGGGCTTATCACGCATGTTTTATTTGTTTTATTGTTGTTTTTATTATGGAAGTATTTCCTCTTTGCTTTACTAGTACACTGTAATTTTTTTATTGTTACAGTTCTAAAAATGAAACATTTTTAGTAGGGCAGGGAGAACTCTGACGTTTATTAAATAAGAACCAGAACATGGTGAAGTTCTGATTAGTTCTGATTTATTGACAAATATTTGAAAAAATGCGGGAAAAATGGCATGAAAGTGGCCAAAGCCAGTCACATTTGACACAAAGGCCCTAAGGAAATAATTTAATGGATTGTTTGTATAAACATTAATGTAAAACTGCTAAATAAAAAAGCAGTCACTTACTACTAGCCCCCCTTCATGGCTGGCCTATAATGGTGGCATATCCTGCGCTTGGGTCCATGACATGAGTGTGCTGGGAGAGACAGAGAAAGATGGAGAGAGACAGACAGATGCAAATACCTATATCATAGCACCACCAAGCACTGCAGGCACTGCCAGGCAGCTAAGATTTTTTTTTATTAATGGTGTTGTATGGGTATTATTTTGATGGATGTTCTAGTGAGAGCTGAACAGGCCAAAGAAATGGATATGAATGATCAAATGAGCAGCACAAAGACAGCCCACCCACCCTACCCATGTGAATGACGAGCTGCTTTGTATGCCCCAGTGTACTGTGGTATATGGTACACTACCTGGTCCAAGAGGTGGTAATGTTTCTAATACTACGACTACTTCTACTGAATCTGATCAACATGCTGAATCCTTGAAGAAGAAAAACGGAAGACATAGTGATCACCACCACCCAGGCACACAGCCAGCCACACATCGCATCGGTCAAGTGCAGTGCGGTCATAAAAAAGTTTGCCACTGCCACCTGAAGACCTAATGACACACAACACAATTACATCCTTCCTAGTTCCACAGTTGCTGCCAGCCACTGGCAAGTAATTTAAGTATCAAAAATAAAATATAGTAATAATCTTTGCCCAGTTACTGTAAATGAGATGTAACCTGGCTAGCATACCCCCCCCACACACACACACACACAAACAATAAGACAATTATGTGAGTTTAGTAGCAGTTTTTTCTGTGAAGTAATCACAGCCAAATATGGGAGATGTGAGAAATATACAAAGAGTATTCAGTTTCTGGTTTTCTGGCATCTGCTAAGCCATGCACTGTACGAAAATTAAAGCAGTACAGTCAGGATCAGTTGCTGAGGGCGAAAAAAGTGACTAGAAGTAAGGACTGGAGTAAGGACAAAAGTGACGAGCAGTAATTGTGTTCGTGAGGGCAAAAAGTGATAATAGTACAATAGTAGTAGTAGTAGTAGTGAGACAGCAGTACCCTACCTTTCAGATCAGACAGTGGTACCTGGTACCACAAATAAGTTGTGACATGAAATGCAGTTGCTTGCTGTATTTGGACTCTGAACCCACTGATGTTATTTTTTTCTATTCTGTGCTGCTCATGTGATCATTCAAGTAATAGTGGCCTGGCCTAGTCTGTCCTGACCTGACTTGTTACAATTAATTGCTACTGCATGTAGTAGACCCTGTTCACAAAAGATTTTCACCACAGGCACGGCTTCCTGAAAGTGTTATGTGGATAGGGCCTGCTCAGAGCAGTCAATGTTTTATTCAGGTATCATATTTGAAATTTAAGTGAGGATGAGGAATGTTGACTTTCAGAAATGTGAGGTGCTCAGCATTTTCTGGAGCCAAACAGGATTGTGTGTCAGTAATAATGTTACCACCTGAACTAAACAATTGTTCTGAACAGACGCTAGTTGGAGGGCAATGCATGTACTTAATTGCAATTTTTACTAAAGCAGGCCACATACTCTGTTTGGATGTCCAGTATTTCAGAGGATCAGCATTCCAGCTGATATTTGGCTCTGCCAGGTCAACAATGGTCTGTGCTGAGTCTGTGTTATAAAAGGTAGATGAAGAATATGTTACAGTTACATCTTCTACGTGACTCCAAAGACATGAAGCTGAACCAAGAGACTGTGGGACAGTGCTATGTTTGGCTGGTGGTGTAGAAGAAAATTTGGCTGCAGTGGCTGAAAAGGAAGAGCGAGAAAATGCCACAACACTACAAGA
The DNA here is from genome assembly GCA_016271365.2 of Neoceratodus forsteri. Lineage (NCBI taxonomy): Eukaryota > Metazoa > Chordata > Ceratodontiformes > Ceratodontidae > Neoceratodus > Neoceratodus forsteri. The sequence goes on from CM028135.1 coordinate 651,721,516, forward strand.
TGGGCCACCTGATGCAGTGCTGTGTCGTAAAGAATATTCTGAATGTGGTGCTGCTGTTGTACTGTGTTCCATGACAGCACTCACCTTGTCAATTATTTCTTGTTTATCTTGAAACAAGTGTCGTCATAATCATCACTCAATAGTTGCTTCAATTTGTATCATGGCTCCAAGATTGTTGCTTTAATGTAGAACTCAGAATGAAGCATTTTACATACTGTAGTTTGTCATCTTCAACTTTTTTGATCATACATCTCATTAGATCTTGTTGTATTCTGGGGGGCAACTTGCATGTGTCAGCAGCACCACTGGCAGCCTGTGTGATCATGTAACTGTCTTGCTTCTCTAACTTTTCCTAATCAGATTCAATCTGAATTGAAACATTTTATTAGGGGTATCTCCTGGCTGAGAGTTGCTGTGTTTGCGCTTAACCTCCTGGTTATTTCCTCAAATGGCTGGAGCAGTACAATAACAAATGCCAGCATGGCCCACTGTGGTGGGGTAATATAGACGTTTGTATCACCAACTTTATTTTCCAAGGTGTATTGCCTGACAGCTTTCTTGTGTTCCAGCAACCTTTAGAACATATAAAAGGTCAAATTCCATCGAGTAGAAATGTCTTGGATCAGTCTGTGCAAACGTAAAGTGTGCTTCTGCTGTATTTTTTCAAACAAGTGATGGGCTTTGCTTGAGTGACTGAAATGAGTGCATATTGTTTTAGCAGTGCTAGCCTTAATCTCCTGTTGTCATCAAAAAAGCATGAACTATTAAATTTAAGCAATGTGAAGCGGATGTGAACAAAGCCTCCCTCCTCAAGGTCTTTCTTATGTTGGACCCATTATCTGCAACTAGAAAGCCAACAGACAGTCCCTGTGAAGTGAGCCATTGCTGTATTGGTTTTGGAGCTCTTCGTTGATGTTGTATGAGGTATGTTAAAATGGACAATAAAATATTCTTAGAATAGCAAACTGTGATGCTTCACTGTCCCAGTCCCACATGAATTATTGAAACATGCCTAATGTGCCATGACAGACATGAAGGTTCAAGCTGACAGCTTATCCAGATATCTGTTGTGGGATGCACCAACCTCCCCACAGCACTGCACAAAACGTGTTTTAATCTTTTTACATACGACATCGTAAAGATCTGGAATCCCTGTTGTCGAGAAGTATTTCCACGATGGTATACTACATCGAGGTTCAAGGTACTCAAGCAGCCGCCTGAATCCTATATGTTCAACCACGTTATATTGTAGCAAATCAACAGCTATCATTTCTGAAATTTTTTTTGGTTATTATAACAGCAACAGGGTGAGTCGCAGCATATTTGGCTTTACGCTCATATGTTTCTGAGATGGTAAGCTGTCTCCCTTGAAGGAGGAGGGCTTTTGAACTCATGGTCTCTTTCAGTAACAGTAGGAAGAGTCCTTCAAATGGGAGGAAGTGGTGGTGGAGGTGTTTAAGTAGTGCTGTGGGGGCTGCCACTGCTTTCATCTGTGGGAGTTACCCCTGAGTGTAGTTAGCTATCACTGTCGCTTTCTCTTCAAGACTCACAACTAGAGTTCTCAGTAATGTTATGACCTGTCTAGGTGCCTTTTCAGTGCTGAAGTTCCCAATGCTCCTTTCTTTTTAACCCTGCTGATTGCTCGTTTACAAATATCGCATGTTGCCACCAACTCATTGGAAGCACTAATGGAGAAGTATGACCAAACAAAAGATGATATTTTTAAATTTTTTCTCCCAGGAAGCCACGGCATCTCAGTCACCTTTTCAAGGTCCCCCCCAGGATTTTTCTTGGACCTGTTCCTCTTGTGGTGTAATCCCACTGCCCCCCTCCTCAACCAGAACATTTCTGTCTGTTTCTTCCTCAACTGCAAATTCCATCCCCTCCAGTGAACCTTGTGCTGCTTGATCATTCTCTTCATTATATTATTACCCTCATCGAGTTCAACCTCAGAAGAATTGGATGAGGACTTGCTGACTATAGTATGCAATTGTTCCATACCTTGTGTGTCTTCTACGGGTGGTACCCACCAAGCCTTTGTTTTTTTTTTCATATAGGTGTTTATTGCATATTCTCCTCACAGCTGCACTACTCTATCCGACCTCCCCAGCCCCATCACCCCAGTCTCGCCTGGACTTACCCAGAGTTCACCTGGTCACTGGGTGTGGAGCCTGCGAGGGTTCAGTCACCATCCTGCAGCTGGGAGGTGTTTTTCCTCCATTTTCATCCCTTTCCTGTTGCTGAGGTGCACATGCAGGACGTGCACATGCGGAGGCATGTGCGCGCCCGTGGAAGTCCCGCCGCACCCTCCTGTCCATGGCACCCACAGTCCCACACTTCCACAAGGCCTCCACCTGGTGACAATCATTTGGCAGGAGCACCAGTCCTCCCTCTCTGGGAGAGGAGCAAGGACAGCTCGATCCTCTCCTCCCCTGCCAACCCCTGGTAGCCCGTGCTCGTTCCCAAACATGGTTAGCCGACGTGGCGCGAGGTGTGGTGTTCAGCGCCTCAACCTTCATTGCCACTGGGCCAACTGCCTTTGTTTTTTTTAACTACATAACTTTATTTTTTAACTTGGGATTGATGATGATCCGAGACATTCACCTTTTTTGGATTCAGGCATTCGCTGGGAAGACAAAACCTTAGCTGTGAAAAAATCACTTTTTGGGGTTTGATTTTGGTTTTCCTTTTTAGGCTGATTGCTGTCTTTTTCAGTGCCGCTGCCCACCTGAGAAATAGAATGCGCCTCATCAGCACTTTGATCCATTTTTTCTTAGTATTCTAACCTGTAAAAAAAGATCCCTCTAACTAATGTGATGTCCTTATGATAACTCCCACTCACACCCACAGGTTAGAGACAAATTTACTGTCGTGACTCGTGACTGTACACAGCACACCAGCAGCACAGCAGTCCAGCACCGCTTCCTTCCAAGATTTCCTGACTGACTCCCACAGTTACTGTTCAGTGACCAAATTCAGCAACTGTTAAGTGTGCCTCAGAATTTGAATTAAAGATGAAGACACATCTGGTGCATAACCGTATGCAGCACTGTTCCAGACGGGTTGGTTAATGTTTATATGTAATGTAACATAATATACTAAAAAACTAATGATAAGGAGGAATAATGGGGGATGAGTGGTGATGATGGCACTTGTGTGTACTTTACTTGTGTTGTAGTGTAAACAGACTGCTATGAGTCACAGAGTCAGATTATCCCATGGGTCACCTACAGCCAGCATCACAGGCACATCAACTTGTATGTTGTTAGTCCAAACAGTATTTTTTTTAATACATGAAATAGTGAATGCACATTAACAGGTGATTGTGATTGGATGGCATAAGTTAAAGATTTATTTTGCCAGCCCGGCCCTGCCCTGTACACACAGACACATGGAAGCCAGGAAAAAAAAAGAAACTTTTATTTGGGATTTCTGGGACTTAAATTTCTCATGCCCCCCCCCCCGCAGTCTCTCTCTCTCTCTCCTCTCTGGATAGCAAAAGTCAAAGATTTATTTTGCCAGCCTGCCCTTGCCCTGTACACACAGCCACACTGCAGCCAGGAAAAAGAAACTTTTATTTGGGATTTTGGGATTTCTGGGACTGTTAAATTTTTCAATGCCCCATAGTGATTTCTGGAACTGGCATAATCTTTTTCTGTTGCTCCTCGTAGTCTCTATTCTGGATCTGGATGGCACAAGTCAAAGATTATATTGCCAGCCTGCCCTTGCCCTGGCCTGTACTACACAGCCACATCGAGGCCAAGAAAAGAAAAAAAACTTTTATCGATTTCTGGCACTGTAAAATTTCTCTTGGGGCCCCCAGTAGTCTCTCCCTCTCTCCTCTGGATCTGGAATGACACAAGTCAAAGATTTTGCCAGCCTGCCCTTGCTCATGTACATACAGCCACACTGTCTGAGGCCAAGAAAAGAAAAAAAAAAACTTTATTTGGGATTTTCTGTAACTGTAAAATTTCTCTATGGCGCCCAGTAGTCTCTCACTCTCTCTGTCATCTAGAGGATCTTCTGGATTCAATTTCTGGATGGCTCAAGTCAAAGATTTATTTTGCCAGCCTGTTCTTGTCCTGTAGCACACTACCACATTGCCTTTTTTATTTGCCTTGCTTGCCTCTCCCCCCGGCCCCAGCAGCCACCCACCACTATCTCTTCTCTCTCCCAGTCCCTCCTTGGATTCCTCTCCAGTCCTCCCCTCCACCAATGATAACCCCCACCCCAGTAACTCTCCTTTGTCTCTCCTCTCATTCTTTCCTCCCCTCTGGCTCCGCTACAAAAATAAATATTTTTTGTATTTTATATTTATTTAGTTTCTTTCTTTCCTCTCTCTCTCTCTTTCTCTCTGTGGTGCACAACTTCTGTCTGCTCTGCAGCAGCCTAACTCCTGCAACTGTCCCCAACTCGCCTGGGCCAGCAATGCGCACTCACCATGGTTATATATCATGACTGTGTCACGTGACTGACTGTCCTGATCTGTTGCCTGACTGGATGCTGCCAACCGCCTGTATGTGGGGTGAGCATGCCAATGGCATTCACATGGCAACATTACACTAAGTGCACTCCACAGACCCAGAACTGGACTTCTGCAACAAAGTCCGTATTTATCGGGTCCATAGTTGCGGGTTCAATCCGGGGTTTGGATCTCAGGTGGAACAGTCCGCCCAGCCCTAATTTTTATGTCGAGTGTCAGACAAAATATGTTCTTACTCACAGGTTGTACTAAGAAATGTGCTTCTTTAGAAGCAGAGACATAAGTCTTAGCTCATTTTTTGTTTGTTTGAAGGGCAGAAATGGATATTTCACTGAAAATTATTTGAACATGCAATTCATTTTTGTTGTTGTTTTACAATTTTTTTACCCAGGATAGCTAGCTGAGATGCAGTTTCTCATTTCCAGCGGGTCCTACTTCTACCATTTCCATAGCTGGCTGGACTGAGGTGCTAGGAGGTTAAGTGACTTGTTCAAAGTTACACGAATGAAAATTAGTCTCTAGTGTGGTTTGAACCAGTGATCTTGTGGTTCCTGAGACAGTGATCTAACCACTAGACCTGTCTGTTTCACAAATTCAGTAATGCAGTAATTTCTTAGTTGTCTCATCACTGCATAAAATAATGGCAGTATAAGTATAGTAGTTAATAGTGATCTATATTTAACAAGGAATTTAAAATCTTTGTGACACGCATCTCATTTACTAAGGTGTCATAGGGCGTGTGACAAAATAGCATGAGGCAGGTGACCTTGGCAGAGTCGGAAACACCCAATGATGAGGTCTTCACTAGATTTCAGTGTTCAAACACAAATGGCTTTTATTCAGTAGCTTTAAAAGTTTCATCATGAAACGGCTTCTCTTCAGCAGATAAACAAAGGGAAAAAAAGGTCTTACATCAGCATGTAAACAAAAGAAAAACAACTGTTTATTTATATAGTCTCTGGGTTCTTAGTTCTCCAGCATTCTCCAATAGGTTTATCAGCTCTGCCTGCCTGCTCATTATAAGTTCTGCAGTGTTCATTCTCACATTAGAGGATTTGGCGTATTCTTCTCACTGGGGTAATCAGTGTTACTGCACTGTAAGTGAAATTGGTGGAATAGATGAACTCCCACTAGAGCCATCCACAGTTTGAATAAAAAGGTCTCTAAGGTAGGTGTACAAATGGGGAAGATGTAGATATCAGGTGTGGGTTGGGAAGTCAGAGAGGGAAAGCTCACTGGCACATTTATGACTTTATGAATGGATAGACTAGGTTTGCTGGCAAAGGCACCTAGCTTCACATGAGCTCTTTTCTTCTAGGTTGCTTGTAAGGACAGAGCAAAGAACCTTACCAGAACAAGGAAAAGGACTAAAGCTTCTTTTGGCTGAGCAGATTTACTGTGTGTTATTATTTTCCTTTGTACTCATGGGTTTTACTGTTTGTTGCTAACATTTATTGCTTTATTTTTTCTGATTCAAATTGTTGTTGCTGGGTATACCTTCTGCTGCATTAGTACAGGGTGCACCTACAGTACAAGTGTGTGTTTACAGATTACTGCTGTAATCTTCTGATTCAAATTGTCTTTTGCAATGTATATCTTCTGTTACTGCTTTATTTTTCTCTGTAGCAAAGTGTTCTTACAGGGTTTATATTCTCTGAAATTATTACAGGTGGTGCTTTACAGGTTTTACAGTTTTTATCTATCATTAGAATAAACTTTCAGGGCTACTGCATTTGTTGCTGGCTGATTGTTTCTGCTCTTACCTCTTTGTTTCTTTTATCCGGGGTTCTTCTTTTTCAGCAGGGGAGGGGCCCAGCCACGCACCCACATAGCCAACCACCCCACGCTACACTCCTTTTATAGGGTAGCACAGTCGTGAGATTTCCTGTAGCAAAGTAGGACGGGATGGATAAAAAGGGTATCCACACAGTGACTCATTTATAGGGGCACAAGTTATACAAAAACAATCAAACAAAACACAAAATCAAACTTTTGCTTTCATTTTCATCCTTCTGATTACTCTGACCAGGTTATAAACCCAGCAACTTATCTGGAATGGATATTATTAACTGCAGGTACTGCAGGATACTTTTCAAAAGGGCAGTTATACAGGATTTAGGACACTGTCCTATATGCTGGGCCATTGTAGTTCTAAGGGCTCAGCTTCGGGCAGCATGGGCAGAGATTGCATGCCTCAAATCACATATTCAGGAGGAAATACTGTATATAAGAACCCCACCATTTCCCCAACATACAACAGAAGCACCTCGACTGCAGAGGGTAGTTGGTTCAGGAGGTTGGCAGGTGGTTAGGAGGGCAAAATCAGGTGCCCCATCACTCGGTGCTCTCCAACATATCACCTCCACAAACCATATAAAACTACAAACAGGTATCTGCCTCTATCTCCGAAATCAAACAAAGGGTAGAAGGCGGCTGCAGAAACAGGACACTGCAGCACAGGCTCTAGCACAACAAAACTTGCCCAAAACAGGAACCAAAATCAAAAAAGCAAAAAGGAAATCCCCAAAACTTCTGATCATAGGAGACTCCATGATTCAGGGAGTTGATGCCTGTCTCCAGCCAGGGGTAATGGTCAGATGTCTCCCTGGTACATCAGTGTGGAGAGACACTGACTATGCATTGCTAAAATTGTACAGGAAGCAGGAGAAAACACTGACATCCTGGTACACATAGGGACTAACAATCTCGCCAGCCGGTCAGTTGAGGAGACCAAGGAACACCTGACCAGGCTGGGGGACAAACTATCATCCATTTAATTCAGCATCTCCTTCTCTGAGATCCTGCCAGTCTGGGAAAGGGGGGGATCAGTGGGTGGGTGGGTGGGAGGGGGGTCTAGTGGCCCACCAGGGATAATAGGCCTTCAAAGCAAATTGGACCCTTTAGAATTTGGTAGACCAAGAGAGTTTTGATTTAATAGGGGTTTCTGAGGCATTGCTATCTAGAAAGAAAAAAAAACATTGTGAAATACTAATGGATGGCTACATATACTTTTGATAAGACAGACCTACAAGGGTTGGGGGGGGGTACTACTCTATGTAAAGAGTGACTTTGGACATGTTGAACTGATTTTCTCTGACAACATTGGCAGCATAGAACGTGTCCTATTAAACTTGATTAGATCCCAAACTTGTGTAGGAATCATTTACCCTTCATGTAAAGGTAGTGTGCATTTTTCTGATCAACCGGCATCCTTACTTTAAAATGTGGTTCAGGATCCTTTTAGGCGACTTCAATGCTGTGTGGGGCAGACCCAGGGGAGGCAGGCTTGCGGGTGGTGGGGATCAGTGGGTGGTGAGGGGGGGTCACTGACCACCAGGGTTAATAGGCTTCTGATTTTATTACTTCAGCCTGTGATTGGGCAGACAGCGGTCCACTGGACCACCAGAGATATTGGACAGAAGTCTTTCTGTTTTTTACAAATGCCCGCAAACGGGCAGACAGCGGTCCACTGGACCACCAGGGATGTTAGACAGAAGTCTTTCTATTTTTTTACAAATGCCCACGATCGGGCAGACAGTGGTCCACTGGACCACCAGGGATGATAGGGGTTCTTTTATGTTACAAATGCCCATGATCGGGAATGGGGGGGGGCGCCGCCAGGTGCAGCCGGAGCTCGGGTGGCCACCCACAGGTGGCAGCTGCCGTGTTGTGCCCTGCAGTTCTGTAGCTCATCCGTGGCTGGCCATCCGTTGTTCCTTTTTTTTTTTTTGGATCAACTTTGTGCTGGCACAGGTTGGGGTTGCGCATGCATGGCTCTGCACATCCTGGGCTGAATATCGGGCTTTGCAGGGTATGCATGGGCCCCCCCCCCCACCTGCACCTGCATACATTACTGATGCGCTCCGGCACATCGGGATTTGTGCTGCGCACATTTCCCTTTTGAATATCACACCGGGGCACATGTGCAACCCTTTTGAATATCTGGGCCAAAATGTTTGCAAAAAAGATTTTGAAAATCTGCAAGCTGCATGAAATTTTTGAAGATGACCATTGTCAGAAAATGTAAAAGTCCTACACAAACAAAATGTGTAAAGCTGAGAAACAAACAAAAAAAAAAGGGTTACACTTTTTTTTTTAAGTGTCCGTTAACTACAGTGTAGTTACAGTGTAACTACACTGGTCAGGAAGACAAGTGACAAAAAAACAAACAAACATTGGTTGCATTTTGTACAGCAACTTACTGTCATACATAAACAAAATAGTAAGAAAGTAATGTCTCATTTTAGGGTTGTGCAGGGCCTGCAGAGCCATGTGCAAAGAAAATCAAGACTTGTGTGCAGGAATCAAAATGCCCAGCATATCTTACTAACATATTCAAAATTTGTAAATAGCAACCTTAATCCCTACCATCTCTCCCATTCTTTACTCACATATTGCTAAGCAGTATATGTAACCATCCAGTTGTAACTTGTTTCACACAGCTTCAGCAAGCCGCTGCATAAAATAGTGAACAAGCCCCAGACATGTAACTTGCCTTTAGCAGTTTTAAGTACTGTATGTGTCCTAAAGATATTTATTTATTGAAAAGTTTCACCAGGAAAGGTGCACTGAGCAGCAATTTGCTCATCTCATGGCAAGTTCTGGGGGCAGGGGAGTTGGAAAATACAGAATCAAGTACAATTTCAAGAGCATTACAGAGTCTCACAGTGATAACAAAGTCATATTACAGAACAAGCAACATCAAGTATCACAGAGCCAGACAACAGAATATGAGACAGTACTGTGAACATGGGCAAACAGAGATTAGAGGAGCAGCGACAGGAAAGGGTACAGAGCGAGAACAACTAACAGGAATACCAATGGCTAACAAAAACTTAATTGAGGTAACACATTTTTAACAAGTGCCCAAGTGGGCTAAGGTGGCTTTTAGGTGCCAGCAGTGCTAGGGGCTAGAAGTGCTTGAAAGGGCTTAGTGGGGCAGGCGAATGGAGAGGGACGGCTGATTCTGAAGACCAGATGGCCATATATGCCATGAAGATAGCTAGTGACGGGGGGGTCATTTGCACACACAGTTGTTGATTAGGTGGTTTGAAAAGGCTGATGTAAGAGAACCTAGAGTAGAAGAGTGCCGGATTTGTGGGGAGGAGTGCATTCCATAGTTTTGGCAGTCGATAGGAGAAGGCATTTTGTCCGATGAGGCTGAGCGGCTTGAGATTGCCAGGGTCCTTGGGTCACTGGATCTGAGAGAGTATTGGGAAGGAGGAAAGGTGGATAAGGAGGAGCTGTAAGAAGGGAGCGAGCCAAGCCAGAATTTGGAGATGAACTTGGCGCCATGAAGAGCACGTTTGTTAGAGAGAGTAAGAAAGTTCAGAGAGCGGTAGAGCTCGCAGTGGTAGGTAAAAGGAGGGGCACCCAGGGCAAAGTGGCAAAAGGAGTTGAAGAGAGTGTCCAGTCTGGCTAGGGAGGACTGTGGGGCAGCACTGTAGACTATGTCACAGTAGTCAAATATGGGTAGGATCGTCTTCTGTGCTAACTCACGCCAGGCTGTAAGTGGGATGCAGCAATGGTTTCTGTAGTGAGCGCCAAGTTTGGGCCGCAGTTTTTTCAGAATGGCATCAGTATGTACTGAGAAGCTTAGGCACCTGTTGAGCCAGACACCGAGGTATTTGAACAAGGTGGTGTCCTCCAATACAGTCCTGTCGATGGTATGGAAAATGGGAAGGTGGTTTAGCCTAGCAAGTCTCTGCCTTGAGCAGAAGGTCATGGAGACTGTTTTCTTGGCATTAAGGAAAAGTTGATGAGAACTAAGCCAGAGATGGACATTTGTGAAGTTGAACTGAAGTTTGGTAGTAACATTGGAGACAGATTTAGCAGTTGTATATATAACTGTATTGAACCAGCTTGTGGCAGAGGGGGAGAGACCAGCAGTTGTGAGGCTGCTCAGTAGAAAAGGGTGCGAGACCATGTTGAAGGCTTAGGCCAAATTGACAAAGATGGCAGAGGTAATTTGGCCATTATCTATTCTTGAAGAGAGATGGCATCGGTTAACCTTTGAAGTGAGGTGGTGATGGAGTGGTTTTTCCTAAAATCAGACTGGAAGAGAGTGAAGAAGGCAGAGTCAGTGAGGAAGGAAGAGAGTTGTTGAAGGACAAGATGTTCTTGAAGTTTAATTAAGGTAGGAAGCAGAGAGCTAGGATGGTAGTTACTGGGCAGGTGGAGTCATCACCCTTGGGTAAGAGGAGTACCACTGCATGCTTCCCCTCAGAAGGAACCATAGTAGTTGTGAAGGAAAGGTTTAGAATGAGAGATAGAAAGTAGGCGATAGCTGGAGCAGAAAGTGAGAGAAGCTTAGAGTCCAGTCCATCTGGCAAGGAGCCTTTAGAGGGATTTATGGACTGGAGGGTCTGCAAGGTGTCAGCTGGAGTAACTGGTGTGAAGGAGAAGGAGACTGAGGGTAAAGAGACTGGGGAAGGTGAAGAGAGGGGGGGAGAGGGGGGAAGGAGGTGGAAAAAATGGGTGAGGAGAAGGGGAAGGCAATGATGGTGGCAGGGGTGATGTATATCATAGAAGATGGAGTGGGAATAGAAGGAGGGGCAGTAGGGGCTGACAGGAGTGATGAGGCAAAGGTTGTAAAGTGAACATTAAAGCATTCAGCAATGACCTTGGGTTCAGAGATAACAGAATGGTTATGCTTGAGGATGGGGGTAGGGGGTTTAGCGGCGGGGGAGAAGAGGGAATGGACTACCTTCCAGAATTTGGAAGAGTCATTTGTGTTAGATAGGAAGCTTGAGTGGAAGTGTTCAGATTTGGCTAGCTAGATTGCTTTAGTACATGCATTACAGAGCTCTCTGTAATGCTGGTAATCGCTGGGGCAGTGAGAAGCTTTTGATTGGTGCCACGTGAGGTCACAAGCTCTTTGGTAAGCCAAAAGCTCAGGGGTCACCCAGGGAAGGTGGTTACCACATACTCTTGTCTTATGTAAAGGGGCATGACAGTTCCATATGTGCAGGAACTTATCACTGAAAGAATGTAGGGCGTCATCAACTGTGAAGGCAGAGGAGAGAGAGGACCAGTCCGAGTGTATTTTATTTAGTTTTTGTTGACCGAGTAAGTGCACTAGACAAATCCTGCCTATTTTCAGGCACGACCTGGGGGAGGGGGATACAGATGAATGCCAACTGACCTTGAACCAGATGAAGCTGTTGGTGGTATTTTTAGTGAATGAGGGAAATTTGGCCAGGACACCGGGGAAATTCCCTTACTCTTTTCGATAAGCGCCATGGGATCTTTAACATCTACCTGAACTACCACCAATCCAGGCAGATGGAGGTATGAGGTCATGGTGCAGAGGAAGAAGATCGAGCGAGGAGTAAGATCGAGTTAAGAAGATTTTATGAGGGGTCTGAGGCTTATGTATCTTATGTACCACATAAATCATATGGTGATTGCTTATAGCATCTGGTAGGAGACCGGAGGAAACTACCCTATGGGGTGAGATGTGAGGGCCAGATCCAGGAGGGAATGGTTTTGCATTTTGTTATTTAGGGGAAATTGTTCAACCAGGAAAGGCACACTAAGCCGGAGCTTGTTTCCAGGTGCAACCTGGGAGCACAAGGAAGTTAAGTGACCTGCTCAGGGTTGCATAGTATGAAAGTGGGAGCTAATGAGATTCAAACCCAGGTTTGCAGCTCAGTGCTTTTAACCACTCTGCTATATTTAACTGGGTTGGGTCCCATATTAGTTGGGAAAGGTTTAGGGATTCAGTATCAGAGCGGGCTTCGGACAGTGACAGGGCAAGCCAGTTGATGTTTAGGTCGCCCCAAGATGTAAAGTTCACCAGCATAGTATGTTAGTTATGTTAGTTTAGTGATAAGTTCAGTAACTATAGAAGGATGTTGCCCTGGGCGACAATATATCCCGGGTATGAAAATGGAAGCAGTAAAAGGCAGCAAAAGTTTCAAAAGGATTGCTTCATGAGAGAAGGGCACAGAGGTTGTAAGCATGGTAGTAGACAAGAGGGAGGAGGAGGTGTATATGGTCACACCGCCACAACTACCATTCCTGTCTTGGTGGGTGATTGTGTAACCAGGGATAGTAACAGACTGAAGTGTGATCTGTCAGCCAGGTTTCAGAGATAATGATTCTGTCCGGGACATAGGCGTGGAACATAGTCTGTAGCAAAGGGAGCTTGAGCGCAAGGCTGTGGCTGTTATGGTGAATAATTTTTAAGTCATTTGGGAGGGCTAGGGGGTGTAGTGGGTGATAGAGCTGGGGTGGTTAAGTGGGCCACAGGCAGACCAGGGTTAGGGTGTACATCCCCTGCAGACAGGAGAAGCAGTAGTATAATGAAGTTATGAATCTTGCAAGCTTTATATGGCTTACTGGTGAAGCAGTCGGCATGCCTGGGCAGTAGTATTAGTTGCGGAGGAGTTGCGGCAAGTTGTAAGAGAGAGATGATCAGGTCTGACATGGAGGTAAGAGAAGCACAGTAGAGCAAAGGGTAATGGAGATGAGGCAGGACCCGGTGAGGAGGTGGATGTTCCAGTGAAGGGAGTTGAGTAAACATCAGCTTGCAAGCTAGGCCACTTGTGAGGTGTCATCTTAAGGAAGTAGCAACTGGGGAGGGATAGCAGGAGTAAGGATGTTATTGATAGAAGGTGCAGAAGTGGATGACATAGTATTAACTGGATGTTTAGAGCTATAGATTGAGATGGAGATAGAGTTTCAGGTATGAACTGGTGTAACAAGGGAAGGTAGTAGTACTGACATGTGCAACAGAGCCCAGCCAGAGGAACCTTCTAGTGGTGGAACTCTCTATTGGTGGATTCTATAAGAAGCCAATGGGGAATCGAGCTATTGGAAAAATTATGGTCATGTGGTGCTTTATAGCTATAAATAAAAATGTCCAGATAGGGCAGGTGTGGAAGGGGTGGGTGGAAAGCCAGCACATAGTGCCAGCGGATCAAGCTTCTGGTAGCAGGCAGTGGCTGAGGAAGAGCCAACCATCCAGGGTCTGCGTCTTCAGCTGCGGCGAAGCTTGAGAGCCCTGATCAGAGGCAGCTCGGCTGGGGAAGAGAGAACAGGAGGTAATTAAATACAGTGTGCAAAGAGAGGAGACAGCTGCAGCAGGGGGTGATGGCTGAGCAGGGAAGAATTAAGCAAGACAAAGATGGGCTTAGGCACCAAAGTGGCTGAGGAGACTGAGGAAATAGCTTAAACTGTAGGCTGTAATTATTTCACTAAAGAGCTGTAAACATCAAACTTAGCTGAATGAATTGCAATATAACAACAAGTTCCTTAACAGTTTTTATACAGGAAGGTCAAACTTAGCTAAATAAAGTTAAAAAAAAAGTGCCAAGTGGCTCAGAGTTCAGAGTCAGAGAATTGAGCCAATCGGGCGAGTCTCAAGATTAGCACTCATGATCTGATTAGGTGGCTTAGGAGCTATACCTTGCTGGATTTGGAGCTGAGCTTCTGGTCACTGGTGGTGCTGAGGAGAGCCATCCATCCGGGGGCCACGTCTTCAGCCGCGGCAAAGCTTGTGAGCCCTGGTTAGGGGCAGCTTGGCTGGGGGCAGAGAACAGGAGGTGATTAAATACAGTATGCAGACAGAGAGGAGACAACAGCAGCAGGGGGTGATGGCTGAGCAAGGAAGAATTAGCAAGACAAAGAAGGGTTTAGGCATCAAAGAGGCGGTGGCTAGATAGAAAGTTACACATGTGTAATGTGTATATAACTTACAAATCTGTAACAAGTATGCTGCTATCCACAGTATCGTGTACAAAGTAAGCCACATCATAAATGGATGTAAGACTATTTAACTGTGCCCTGCTAGTCTTTTAATTATAGAGCTAGAATGGGTAGGATCTATATGAAGCACCAATCATGTGTGTCATGATTCCAGACCTGCAACTTGGCCTTGAGTCATGAGGGGAAGGATGGGTGAGGGGCATGGATTAGGGATGCAGTTTACAAATGTTGAATATGTTGGCCCTGTATGAGGTACCACACCATTGATGCATGGCCCCATACCTGTAGCTTGACATTGTGTAAGGCGGGAGAGGAGGAGGGGGTGGGAGTTAGACTTGCCTACCCTAACAGCACATTTCCATACTTTGTGGGCATTGGAATGCATCATTCTGTTCCTAAGGTCTAGTAATGTGGGAAGTTTTGTAGCAATTGTTTGGTCATTTTAGAATTATAGTGTGTTTTTATTATTGTCTATTTTTAGCAACATTTGTGTGCCTCTGGGTAGAGGAAAAAGCACAAAAAACTAAATTGTGAAAGTTGCATGTTCATTAGATGTTACGGAAGAAAAGGGTATTTTGGTGGTTGGATGACAATATTCAATTTTTAATTATTAACAACTAATTGGTCTTGCATGCTAAGGTAACCACAAAAATTACTGGAAAAAATCCATAGATTTTGTTTTGGGTGTTAAAGTTCTACATGAACAAAACCTTATTTTTTCATACTGTTTTTTTCCCTTCTGCTGACTCGGGCAGGGCTGCTTGGTTATGTTCTTGTCTCTTCCTTCGGTTGGCCTCCTCCCCCCCCCCAATACTCACCCTGATTCAGTGACCCCCATGGCTTTCCCCCAGTGGTGGGGCCAGGAAGGGGGAGGGCCATTCTCCCCCCACCTGGACATACATATCCATTGTGGACTGCTGAAACAAACTAAAGTGTGCACTGGGCAGTGGTGCTCACAAAAAACTTTTAAATCATTTCCAACAATTCAGGCACAACACCGACCTATAAACTTGACTCCACCAGGTAAAGTTTATAAATCTTTATTATAGAATAAAAACCACCACCTCAGCACACACTTGACGCATTTCTGAACCTCCTGGTTCCTTTCTCAAAAGCTGATGTGCTGCTCCAAAACCCACATTCAAATACTTAATAAAATATGACATCACAAAGTGTTTGAATCATTTAATTGGTGCAAATCTATCACATGTTGAGAACATGAGGCTGTGTATTGTAGCGTGAGCCCTGTGTTGTTTGCAATACAAGAAGTGAGCTGGAAATTGTAGTTTTTGAAGGCTGAGCTGGGAACTACTTGCTTTCCCAAACCAGACATCAGGGGTTATTATCTGTCTTGTGGGGATTTACAGTGCATTTTAACATTCTACCAGGCCTTTCAAGGCTTTTGTTAAAGTTTGGTGCAGGAATTGTAGGTTTTGGTGATACAGCCCGTGTCTTGGTGGTCACATGACTGTGATCACTTCCTGGGGGACCAAGTATAAATTTAGACCCGCCAGCAAGCGGGACGAGCGCACGCCGAGACAAGTGTGCCCTAGTACGTCAGTATGTCTGCATGGGAAAAGTGGGAAGGGGGCCCCACTCTTACCTCACCTATTTTAAGGTAGGTCATGATTTAGTCCTTATAGATCTAGTTTGATAGTACAGGTAACATTATTTATCAACAAACTTTGCACTTTTCTGCTGTCTATCCTTTTTCAATATCACTACCATGGCAGACACCATTATGACCCTCAAGGGTGAAGTGAGCATTAAGTGCACTGTATGCTCTATGCATCTAATGATTAGGGGGAATTTGCAGAAGCATGCTTTTGTATGTGATAAGTGCAAACAAAATGAGGAGTTGCTTAGGGAAATGTCATTGTTAAATAGCAGACTTGAGTTACTTGAAAACAATCAAAAAGAAATGGCTGCAAGGTTGAATACTTTTGCTAACCTTGTTACACTCCATACCACTTCGGCCCCTAATACAACTTCATTATGTGTTGGGCCAAAACTGCATTCAGAGACTCAGATATCACTGGCTAATATGTCTGCTGGTAACACTGGTTTTATACCTCATAATGCCCTCAGTAAGAAACGGACTAGGGTGGATGATAATTATGAAGATCCTGATGATCATAGGTTTAACTGATTGAGTCCTGGTGGCCATTTTGGGTCAGGTTCTGTAATGGATGGTTCCGACGCCATATGGCATCTACTGGACCCAATGAGATAAGGTGCATAGTAGAAGGATTTATAAAAAAGGGCGAAAGGCCGACACTTTTAGTTTACAGCTTAATAACAGATTTGACCCCCTTATCCCAGTCTCATCTAGGAAAACAAGTGGTGGCCCCTTTGCCTATTTGCCAAGCACTCCAATCATTCAAAGTGATATGTCTGGCCTAACTGCTCCTGCTCCAAGCACTTCTAGTGCATCACATATTCATGCTCCCAATAACAGCCATGTTGTAAATGCAAGCCAAGGAACCATTTCTTCTCTTCCCCCTAGCACTTATGATACAGTTCTTTTGAGTAATACTGGTCTTGGCAATACATCTAGTCTCTCACAAAAACCCTTGATATCTCATCTTGATTCTAGCACTCATCCCCCTCTCTCTTTGAGACAGGTTTATGTTTTGGGTGACTCAATTGTTAAACACATTGATGAGGCCATCTGTAATTCAGATACAACTAATCAAACCTGTTGTAGCTTCCGAGGGGCAACAATAAGAGATATAACTGCAACGATTGTTAACATTTTAAGGGATTCTGGTGATAACCCCCTTGGTTATTTTTCATGTAGGGGCAAATGATATGGCTCACGATTCTGTTATAAATATCAAACAAGATATAGTGGCACTATCAAATAAACTTGTTGAACTGGGATCTGAAATTGGGTTTTCAGAAATAATTCCCATACCTAGAGCATCTGTTATAATAAACCAGAAAATCAAATCAGTAAATGAATGGTTGAGAAAATGGTGTATTAAGCAAGAACATACTTGTATCACCCATTGGGAGGAGTTTGTATTCAGGCATGAATTATTTTGTGGGGATGGGCTACATTTGAGTAGATGGGGGAATGCCCTCTTGGGTAAACAGTTGATTTCTGTTGTTAATTGCATTTTAAACTAAATACCTTGGAGGAGAAGTGGGATGCCCCCACTGCTATTAACCATACTGATGGGCACCATAATACCATTGTATCCACTGAGTTAAGCTCTATGTTGTTCAACGCTAGATGTTTACATAATGAATTGGACGAATGTACCATAAATCTTAATCTTAGGAATGTGGACATAGTATCAGTCATAGAAACTAGGGCTGATGAAAGAGCCTCATGGGATTACAAACTCCTGGGTTATAAGTCTTATGAATTCAACCATCCACATAGAAAGGGAGGTGGAGTTGCCCTCTTAGCTAACAGTTATCTTAACACAGTAGATATTATGGATAGCATCAAGGCACATGGATTATTAACCAAATCTATCTGGATTAAGCTGTTTTCTAATAAATCCGATGCTCTTATAATTGGAACATGTTACCAGCCACTGAATTCATCAGCTGATGTGCTTGAAGCCTTAATGTCTGAGGTGGAATACACATGTGATATGGAAGATGTTATAATCATGGAGGATTTCAATTTAGTTGACATCTGTTGAAATGATCTTAACACGTCAGCTAGTAATGGCACAAAGTTACTCTCCATCTGTGAGCAGCTTCTACCAAACCAATATATCCTCTCCCCCACGAGAGGTGATAGGATATTGAATGTGATATTGTGTAATGAACGCTTGCTTATAAATAATTTACTTGTTGCACTACCCATAGGTAATAGTGATCATAACACCATCCTCTTTAGCATATAAAAAATGTATATGCATAATACAAACTCAAAAAAAATATTTATGTATAACAAAGCCAACACTGCAGAGGTTAAACAAATACTCAGAGATATTGATTGGGATACTATGTTTTCCAGTTATCCAATTCAGAATTATGGAGAAGTATTTGTAAATACTTTATCATACATCAGAGATACTTATATACCTTCTAAACAAAAAAGCAGTAAATCTAATATTTGCCCCAAGCAGACAGACAGACCACTAAAATGATTGGTTAAACAAAAAATACTCAGATTATCTAAAAGCTAAAACTTCCACTAATTGGGCTGCCTACTTAAAATTTAAAAAAACATGTAAAACAAGAATTAAGAAAGCTAAGTCAAAGTTGGAGCACAGGCTGGCTTCTATATCTAATAAAACCAACAATAAATACTTCTTCTCCTACATTAAATCATTAAAAATGCATCTCTTGAGATTGGCCCTCTTATTTATAACGATCACTTGTTCCATGAACCTTCAAAGATGGCTAATATATTTAATAAATAATTTAGTGAAATCTTTGATTCTCGCCAGCCAAATATATGTAATAGCTTAAAGCCTAATAGCAGTCATATCTCAATCTCAGGACAAAAATTATATAAAATACTCCTGAACCAAAAGGGCAAAACAAGTGTTGGTCCAGACAAAGTAGCTGGCCATCTCCTTTATTTATTAGCTGATGGAATAGTTAAGACCACTTAAGTTACTATTTGAAGGTTGTTTATCTAGCAATTTTGTACCTACAGAATGGAAAACAGCTTACATTATCCCAATTCATAAAAAGGGCACCAAAAATATCTGGGAATATGATAGGCGTATAAGCCTTACCTCATCCATCTGTAAAGTTTTAGAATGTCTCCTAAAAGACTTTATTACGGTCTTAAATAGTTTTGATTTTGAACAAGATGGTTTTACTAAAGGGAGAAGCTGTTTAGCTAATTTTATGTGTTTTTGTAAACATGTCAGCTCACATCTTGATATGAAAATTCCCTTTGATATAATATATATAGATTTTAGCAAGGCATTCGATATTATGACTTACTGGGCCCTTATTACTAAACTTCAGAATCTTGGTATCCATAAGAACATTATTAATTGGATATACAACTTGCCCCAGGGCAGAACGCAAAGAGGGTTAATCTCTAGTCATCTTTCAGATTATGGTAGAGTACCTAGTGTGGTTCCACAGGGTTCTGTTCTGGGGCCATGCCTATTTCAAGTCTTCATATCAGACTTAACTGGAAATTGTGCTTCTATCACAACCAAGTGTGCTGGTGATGTAAAAATAGGTAGTCCCTGTTCTAATACCGAGTAAATACAAGTAATACAAAATGATTTAGACAAACTTTCTAATTGGGTTAATCTATGGGGGATTACATTAAATCTAAGTAAATGTAAGGTAATGCATTTAGGCCCCCATAATCCAAATGCCACCCATTCCTTAGGTGATTCCCAGCAGACTATAACCTTTGATGAAAGGCATTTGGGAATTACTATTTCTTACAGCTTTAGTCCTTCTAAACAGATTAACGCAGCAGTTAATAAATCCAACCACGTTATTTGGTCTGTCAAAAGGAATATTAAATCTCATGATTCTAAAGTTATGTTGCCTCTCTATAGAGCTTATGTGAGACCTCACCTTGAATATGCATCACAGTGCTGGTGCCCCTATAAGAAGTTAGACCGTCAAACCCTCGAAAAAGTCCAGAGAAAATATACAAAAGATATTCATGGCCTTAAAAATGATTCATATGAGGACAGACTAATGTCTCTAAATCTCATGCCTTTAACAACTCGTAGACTTAGGGATTATTTATTGTTTATGTTTGATATCACGCAAGACCCATAATTAATAAGTGAACTAGGATTCCAATTCAAAAATGATACCTACTTCACTGGAGGCCACCTGCTTCAACTAACTAGGAAAACACATAATTTTATAAGCCAAAAATATTTCTTTACACATAGCATCATAAACCATTGGAACAAACTACCATTACACATAGTAATTAGTAAAACAACATAAGAATTTAAAAGAAAACTTGATAACTTAATCCTAAGTGGTTATCAGTTTGCTTATTACACATCATGATTGATATGGAGCAATAATGGGCATCACATGCCTTCTAGCTCCGTAACTGCCTTACTATGAACATCTTAACTATCAATTCCTTAAATAGATGCCTCATTAAACCAGTGCTCACAACACCACACCCTAAATTTCACCTTAAAAAGCATGCTATGGCTAAAGGCACACAAGGCCAAATTGGGGTAGGGTGGAACAAGATAGGGGAAGACAGTAATATTAAAATACATGCAATCTATATAACAACATATAAATAATCAGTATAGCAATGAAAAAGGAGGAAATGCACAGATCAATATACCATCACTAAAAGCGCAAAAAGTATCCTCCATCATTCTGTGCTCTAAATAAGGTTTCAGATTAAATCCAGCATTTAACCCCAAACTTTTTGTGGCTTTTAATTTGATAATCCAGTAACTCTCACTTCTTAGTAACAGATTCTCAAAGTCTCCTCCCCTTTGGTTTCTGCTCACTTTATGTATTATTGTGAACATCATTCTATGATTTTCTCTAGCTGTCACTGAATTTAAGTGTGCTGCTGTTGCATATAGTGGGTCATTCCTTTATATTGCCTGCATATGTTCTCCCAGCCTTTGTTTAAAAGGGCATTTTGTTTTCCCAATGTAAAAAGCATTGCAAGAACATTGTGCCAAATAAATGACGCCACTTGTATTGCACGTCACAAATTGCCTGATCTCAAACTCTTTTTCCAGATTTACACTTGAAAAAGTGCTGCAGCTTCTTACTGCTTCACAATACATACAATTTTTTCAGCGAAAGCACCCTTCCTTGTCATCAAGCCAAGTTCGCTCTTTTTTCTCAATAAAGTGGCTATGCACCAACCTGTCCTTCAAAGTGGGGGCTTTTCTAAAGGACATTCTTGGGGCCACTTTAACTATTTTAATACTGGTTCACTCCCCAGAACATTCCAGTGTTTTTTGATAATGTTCTTACTTCAGTAGCCTGGGATCAATGCGTAGTAGCAAAATTAAAACTTACATTTTTAGTTGCATCTTTATCTTTTGTTTTTGGTAACAGCAAACTTTCTCTATCACGTCCTTCTGCTACAACTTGTGCTGTTTCAAAATTCCTCAGACTATAGCCCCTTTCACTTGGACTTTCCTCCAGGACTGCCACTTCCTGTTGAAACCCCTCCTCTGTTTTGCAGTTTCGGCGGGTCCTGAGGAACTGACTTTTTGGGATGTTACAACGAACATTGGGTGGATGGCAACTTGATGAAATAAGCAATGCATTGCCATCCACAGGTTTTCTATATAACCTGGTATCTATCCCTCCCTTATAATTCTTTCTTAAAGTGACATCCAAGTAATTCACTTCTAACTCATTGCTAGTATGACTAAATCTCAAATGTTCAGTAGTACTATGTAGGTAGTCAGTAAAGGCACCTAGCTCTTCTCTATCACCTCTCCATAACAACAATATGTCATCTATATAATGGTTCCAAAAGAACCATTTATTTTTGTATGGGTTGGCCCCGTGATATATGACATTCTTTTACCATATTCCTTCAAAAAGATTACCAACAGAGGGGACACACATGGCCCCCATTGCTATCCCCATTATCTGTAAAAAAAGCTCTTTATTAAACGCAAAACAGTTATATTTAAGCACAAATTCTCGAAGTTTTAAAACCAACTCTACTGCAATGTCTCTGGAAGTGTCCTTAGAATTCAGAAAAGCAGCAACTGCATCCAGCACCTCCTCATGCAGAACATTGGTATATAAAGAATATATGTCTAACATCACAAACAAGATGTCATTCTCCATTTGGATGGTATAAATGTTCAAAAGATGTTTTGTGTCCCGTATAAATGATAGCAACTTCTCCATATTATCAAAAAACACTGGAATATTCTGAGGAGTGAACCAGTATTAAAATAGTTAAAGTGTCCCCAAGAAAGGCCCCCTCTTTGGGGGATAGATTGGTGCATAGCCATGTTGTTGAGAAAAAAGGGCGAACTTGGCTTGATGACAATGAAGAGTGCTTTCGCTGTAAAAATTGTATCTATTGTGAAGCAGTAAGAAGCTGCAGCACTTTTTCAAGTGTAAATGTGGAAAAAGAGTTTGAGATCAGGCAATTTGTGATGTGCAATACAAATGGCGCCATTTATTTGGCACAATGTTCTTGCAATGTTTTTTACATTGGGAAAACAAAATGCCTTTTTAAACAAGGCTGGGAGAACATATGCAGGCAATAGAAAGGGATGGCCCACTATATGCAACAGCAGCACACTTAAAGCAGCAGTGCAACACGACCAGGAAATGATTACCAAAATTCTTTTTTTTGGTTGTAAGCATGCAGCCATAGATGAGGTTTCCATATCTGTAAATGTTTTTTCTAGCGATCTTTAGCTTTTTAGGTATTTAAAATTTATTGCAATTGTTGTGGCACCAGAATAAATATGGCAGCTGCCTAATTTTCAGCTGCTCTCCCCCTTCTTGTCGCATCACGTCTTTTGGTTACTGCAGTGGGACCTTGTGCTGAACATTCCTGATGACCCTGTGTACTTCTGCCAGTCATACACATGTGCTGTTGGCAGCAGAGGGGGTTCCAGTTCAACATGGCTGGTGGCAGAACTGTAAACAAAACAAAGGGAAACTGAGCAAATTACTCGATGATAGTACAGTGCTGGCAGGAAAGAGTACCAGGTAAGTGCTCAGCATAGCACAGGGAATAAAATGTCAAAAAAGCGCAATTTTGTTTTACATTACACTGCTGCTTTAAATTCAGTGACAGTTAGAGAAAATCATAGAATGATGTTCACAATAACAGATAAAGTGAGCAGAAACCGGAGGGGAGGAGGCTTTAAGGATCTGTTACTAAGAAGGGAGTTTTACTGGATAATCAAATTAAAAGCTTCAGAAGGTTTGGGGTTAAATGTTGGATTTAATTTGAAACCCTATTTAGAACATAGATAGAGGATGATTTTTGCCCTTTTAGTGATGGTATATTGATCTGCATATTTCCTCCGTTTTCATTGCTATACTGATTATTTATATGTCGTTTTATAGAATTTATGTATTTTAATATTATTGTGTCTTCCCTTATCTTATTTCTTTTCCCTTCCCCCCTTATCTCCACCCCCCCCCCAGTTTGGCCATATGTGCCTTTAGCCGTAGCATGCCTTTTAAGGTGAAATTTAGGGTGTGGTGTTGTTGTGAGCACTGTTTTAATGAAGCATTTATTTAAGCAATTGATAGTTTAAGATGTTCTCTACATGTGTAGATTTGCACCAATGAAATGATTCAAGCACTTTGTGATGTCATATTTTATTAAGTATTTGAATGTGGGTTTTGGAATGTCACGTTAACTTTCGAGAAAGGAACCAGGAGGTTCAGAAACGCATCAAGTGTGTGCCTAGGTGGTGGTTTTTATTCTATAATAAAGAGGTTTAAACTTTACCTGGTGGAGTCAAGTTTATAGGTTAGTGTTGTGCCCGAATTGTTGGAATTGATATCCATTGTGGATCTGGTGGCCTGGGCAGTGGTGCAGATTGGGGTGGGTGGGTGGTACTTCATGGACCCTGAATCTGTCTGCTTCCTCTTTTCTCCCTGGGTCTCCTGCCATTCCTGCATGTGAGTGTGCATGTGTGGAGGCATGTGCGTGCCACAGAACTGCGTCCCCTCCTTGCTTGTTGCTCGGTTGTCCGCATTACCCCCAGGCCTCCACCTGGGCAACTCAGGGCCAAGTCGGTATGTCTCCCCACCCTAGAAGAGGAGAGCAGTCCTTCAGATGCTCAGTTCTCTCTCCTCTGGCTGACTCCTGGTGGCCTGAGTTCGTTTCCAAACTTGGGTTGCTGACATGGCAGGAGAAAAGGCCTTAGCCTTCTATGCCAGCGGGCCAGCCATGAACAAAAACTTTTTTTTATACAGCTGTTTGCTCTGCCACCTTGCACCTTCTTTTCTTCAGGCCCTGTGCCCAATTTCCTCCAGTCCCTTCAGGTGCTCCCTCACCATCCATCTGGTGGGGATCCACACAGTGCAGGACCCGAGAGCGTCAGCAGCCATCATGGTTGGTGGCAGGGAGACATGTTTTTTTCCCCAGTTTTCAGCCCTGGTCCTGGAGCTGTGGTGGTGCAGAGGGTGCATGCATGCGGAGGTGTGCATGCGCTGCTGGAACTGTAGCTCCTTCCACCCTCCCAACATCATGTCAGCCACCTACCATCTGCTCTGACACCCGGCTTACACCTGGTGGCAGCCTAAGTGGGGAGAACTCACCACCTTAGTCCAGAAGAGGAAAGCTGCCTGGCAGCTGCTCAGTCCTCTCCCAGCCACCCCAGTGACCCCTGGCAACCCAAGCTCATTCCCGAACTCAGGTCACTATTATGATGTGAGGTAAGGCACTTTGCAGATCATCAGCCCTCTGCGACACTGGGCCAGGCCATGAACAGAAACTAATGTTTTATAACTAGTAGTGAGCAATTTGTTCTATGGGCTCAACCAGTTGATATTCACCATAATAACCTAAGGGTTTTTACAGTATTTACGTGCTCAGTCAGTTAAAATCAAGTGCTCCCTCATTGGTTCTTGTTCTGCTTGTGGGCAGGCAGAACAGTTCCGTAAACATGTCAGCTCTGTATCTCTGGTAGTGAGGAGCCACCAGAGCAAGAGCCCTCTCCTTGTCATTGGTTCTTTTCTTTCTTTCTTTTTTGTGATATAAACTATCTGGTTGTTCCTATTTACAATTTAAAAAGAAAAAGTTATATCTGGTTGATCCTGCTGGTCGCCTGCTTCAAGGGAACATAGCCATGGCTGACTACATACAGAACAAGGTGAGTGCGATTGTGATCATGAATCCAAACTGCAACCTTGGAAATAAAATAAAAAAAAACAAAATGCTAACTGTAAAAGGAGGCAGAGGGAGACTGTGTTTGTATGTGTGCCTGTGCCTGTGTGTGTGTGTGTGTACCTGTGTGACACAGAGAGACACAGGAGTCAGGTTGGAAAAAATTGCTCACCAGCAATTATATAAAATAAAAGGTGGGGAAGTGTGTAACACTTGAACTTAATGCACACACTTGGTGTGGGATGCTTTAATAAACTCCTTGGGCTTCACCCAAGGAGTTTATTAAAGCATCCCACACCAAGGGTGTGCATTAACTAGAGAATAATGGATAGGCAAGTATGTGTTATGGATTTTTTGTTTAGACACCCAAGGTGTGTGTTGCCCCATACCCCTTGAAAGTGAAGCTCGAGAGGTTTATGAGGTCATCACACACTGATGGTCTGTAAAAAAAATCCATAAACACACACTTGCTTATCCTTTATTTTTTATAATTGCCGGTGCAGGGAGTCAATGCCAACATTAGGTAAAGCAGTTGTTTCACACACACACACACACACACACACACACACACACACACACACACAGTCCCTGTCCAGTAAGGACATAAGTTTATCTTTTTTTTTCTTTTTAAAAAATGCTACTGTTGCCCAAGAGGCAGAGTTGAGATTGTGCTGGGTCGGACCGAAGCCCCGACAAAAGCGCAACTACAACAGGATCAACCAAATAGATGTTTTTGGTTGTGATGGCAGGATCAGCCAGATAAATAGTGGTAAAAAAAGTACAACTTACATGGGAGGATGGAGCCAGGCAGACGATTAGTGTGGGTGGGTGGGTGGGACACCGTTACTGCGGTTACATGGAAATGGAGCCACCATGTTTTTAATTGTTAAAACCACCCACTCTCAGACTAGGAGCCAGTCAGCTATTGCGAGTACGAATGATTGGCATTGATAGTTAAGAAAGATTTTTGGAACGCCGTAATAACCCGTACACGTAATCTGGTTGATAAATAGGGTCACCAGTAATTATATTCTTGTATCACACACTTCACCATCCTTTATTCTATAAATAACTTATTAAATACTTAAATTTTAAGGGTGACACTTTACTGTTTGCGAAGGAGGGGGTATAACAAGAAAAAATGATTAGCAGATAGATACTTCTAATTAAACACGTAACGTTTGCACAGAAATCCTTCATAAAGGTTTTGAAAAGCTACATGCCTCATGAAATTTTTGATTATATATACCATGGTTTTCAAGAACTATGTGCTGCATGAACAAAGTATTAAGTGCTGTCAAGATGATTTTTAAAACCTACATGCTACAGAAAGGGTTTTATGTGATGTTTTTCCTCTTAAAAACTTAAATGTTAAGGGTGATACGTATTTTGAGGGAAAGGTATAATGTGGAACACAATTATTGTTAGTTAATTTGCAATTAGATATTCTTGAGCACAAAGGTGGGTGATTTCAAAGATATGGACACAGCACCAGTGTCTGTATTTTGGATACGTGCTGCATCCAGGTAAATGTGTTGGGATGCTTGTGGCATATATCCCAACACATTTACAGCAACAAAAAACAACAACAATGGTGCGGCATCAGATTTAGATGAATGCGTAATTTTCGGGGTACACCCAGAAGTTAGTCCACCTTGTAGGTGATCTAACTGTCTGGGCGGATGTTGTGTAGTCACACCCATTTCTGTCTGAAAATGTATTTATTATTTATTAAATTTTGATAACTGAGTAAGCCCGCTGGGTCCTGAAGGTCCAAGAAATCCTTCACGAAGGTTTTGAAAATGTACACACTGCAGGAAGATTTTAAACATAACTGTCATAAAAAATGTCTATGTCATACACAAACAAAATGTTTAAAGCTCAGAAACCAGAACACATTCTAAAATATGACCTTAAAAAACCATTGTATGCATTTTTTTACTACAATTAATGACATACGGAAACACAATAATAAGAAAGTTATGTTCATCTCTTTCTTTGTGCAGGATCTGAAGTGCCTCTGTAAAGTAAGTCATGACTCCATTTTCTCATAAACAAAGGAAATCCATTACAAAAAAAATAAATAAGTTACATTAATTATGACTTAGGGTTGTGCCTAGAACTAATTATGGAAATGTGTGCTGTTAGGGTTATCAGCCCTAACTCCCACTCAAATCCGTATCTCTGACTCTCATGTCCCAAGGCCAAGCTGCAGGTCTGGAGTCACGATTTAACAGTCTGGTACATCATACATGACCAATACATTCAAAATGTGTAAATATAAACCCTAAATTTCACCCCCTCCCCATCCGCTATCCTCATGACCCACTGGCAAGCTACAGGTCTAGAGTCATGCATCAGTGGTCTGGGAGTCAATGATAAGGCCGCTAAAAAAATGCAGTACAGACAATAACCACGCAGACAAAATGCCGACAGCAAAAACCGCACCTTTGAAAGACAGTGAAACAGAAGAATAGCTTGGCAGTTTGCAGTGACAACACCAGGGGAGGGAAGCAACTCGGGAGGGGGGCGATTTACAATTACAACTCTGGGACGGGCAACTTTGGGGGCATTTACGACATAACTTGGGGGCAATTTGCAATTCTCAGCTGGGGGGGGGTCACTGTAATACTGTAATATCATCATGCTGTTCTCTCCAGGTCACTATTTTCACCAATGCTATTTCCTCAGTGCAGATTTCACTAAGCCGTTATTCTGACACAGTTTTGTCGGTATACCATGGTCTGGTACCTCATACAGGGCCAACACATTAACTAACATTTTGTAAATAACAGACTTCCTGAGTTGAACTATGGAGGTGTATATTAGTGGCTTGATTTGCGTAAGGTACTGTGATCCTTGTGCAAAGAAACAGACTTGTTACAGATTTGTAACTAACTTAACATGCTGTGACATTACTGTATGTAGTCCAAAGTCCAAAAATCCAAGGGAAATTCAAGCTGAGTAGAAAATCCTTAAGTGTGGAACTGGTTGTGTGGCATGATTTCTTGAAATAAAAAAAAATTTTGGTTCATCTGTTCTTGGTAAACACCAAACACGTACACATTCTTAATTTCTTATATTTCTTATTTATTTAATAGATGCCCCAAAGTTTCGCCAAACAATGGCTTCTTCTGGGGGACTGTAAAAAAATAATAAATCAGTTTCAGAATCACAGTAATCAACTCATATTTTACAAATAGTTTCTGTGTTATCGAATGTATTATTACCGCTGATTCAATACCAGAAAGTGAATATATTAATCTCTAGTGCCATTTTTCTCATGATCATTTGCAGTAATGTGCCATGAATAATAAATATCAATCCAAAAGTGTTCTAGGCCCCAAATTGTGCCTTGTGCCTTTAAGGTTACCTACTAGTCGCTAATGCAATCGAGTGTCCCTGCCACCACAATGTAACTTTTCAATCTCATATTGTAAGTATTTCAACCAAAGAATACCTTCATTTCTGCTTATAATGTAATCTTGTTAACTTCTTTGGTTTTAAAATGCAGACTCCAGTTTTAATCCAAGCTAAAGACCATAATCATAATTTCAGTCTTCACCATATATCACTGCTGTGCATAATCATGTGGTTCAGGTTATACTTAGTAAACATTCTATATACCATATAGGTAAAATACTTCAAGCCCTTCTAGCCTATGGCTGTATATCACTACTGTACAAAATCATGTAGTTCATATTATATTTATAAATCTTTAGTAAACATGCCATGTGTCATATACATAAAGCACTTCGAGCCCTTCTAGACCATAATTATGTCTAATGGGGTAAACATGTTCACTCCTTTTATCCTTACTTCATAGCTATTAGAATTTATGAAGTTCCATATTCATACCTATTGCAGCGCGTGCTGCCCGTGTGCTGTTTATTTCGCAAACTTGCTTCCGGGTACAAAACTTTAGACTATATAAAGTCTGCAAGTATCCCAAAACATAACTCTTGCCACATTGTTTTTTTTTGACCTGCGAGTCACATTACAAACATTGTGCATTGCTCGCTTAATGCTTTTCAACTGAAAACATTATTATTGAGGCTGGATTAACATATGTACCTGTTTCCACGTCTGTTGTTTTATCTGTTTGCTTAACAAACATTACTAGGTTTTTAGACACTGAAACAGGAAGACATGAGTTAAACTTTGCTCATTTTAACTATCATCAGTTAGTTCATGCCGATAGTGTCCTCATATTTGTAAATTTATTGTTTAATTTGCTTTTACCAGGTACCTTCCCTGTAGCTTCCTGTTCGCATTGTGGCAGCAAGAGACTCGCTGCATATCTTTGCCTCTTATACCCCTGTGTGCGCTGATGTCACCATCAGTCGACAGTGATGATGTGCCATCGTCTCCTGGCAACCAGTGCCTGGAAACCGCTCTTACACGCGGGTATACTGAGGTCTGGCTTACTCTGATTGACTTCTTTTTAAAAAAAATCCCTTTTAGGGTTAGCGCAGTTTGCAATCTTAATAATATTTTGATGTTATTCACTTGCATTGAGGCAATGCTGCCGCCTAACATTCATTATTCTCAAGTAGAATCTGATTCAAATAAATAAAAAATGAAAAGATAGAGATAAAGACAAAAGCTCTACCCATGGAAAAGGAGGTTAGGGGTAATTATCATCATATCTGAAGTATTGCTTTAAAGTGTAAGGGGGAAGGGGGGAAGGAGAAAGGGGAATGACTTCACAGAAGATTTCTATCTCTCAGCTATTCAGAAGGGGTACTACCCAGCATTGCTAATATGGTTGGGAGGGAGGGGTGGAGGGTGTAAGGAAAAGAAAGAATGATTCTGATGTTACTTGGCTATTTAATGCTTAATATCTCTGACACACTTGCCAGCTGTTTACTTCTGGGTAGTACCCCTTCTGAATAGCTGAGAGATAGAAATCTTCTGTGAAATCATTCTCCTTTCTCCTTCCCCCCTTCCCCTTACACTTTAAAGCAATACTTCAGATTTGATGACAATTACCCCACCCTCCTTTTCCATGGGTAGAGCTTTTGTCTTTATCTTTATCTTTTCATTTTTTATTTATTTGAATCAGATTCTACTTGAGAATAATGAATGTTAGACGGCAGCATTTGCCTCCAATGCAGAAGTGAATAGCATCAAAATGACTGTTAAGATTGAAAACTGCACTAACCCTAAATGGGATTTTTTTAAAAAGACGTCAATCAGAGAGAGCCAGGCCTCGGTATACCCCGCGTGTAAGAGCAGTTTCCAGGTACTGGTTGCCAGGATATGACGGCACGTTATCCCCTTCGACTGATGGTGACATCAGCGCACACACTGGTGTAAGAGACACAGACATGCAGCGAGTCTCTTGTTGCCACAATGCAAATAGGAAGCTACAGGGAAGGTACCTGGTAAGAGCAAATTAAACAATTAATTTACAAATATGAGGACACTATCGGAATGAACTAACTGATGATAGTTAAAAGGAGCAAAGTTTAACTCATGTCTTCCTGTTTCGGTGTCTAAAAGCTGAGTAATAAGTTTGTTAAGCAAACAGATAAAACAACAGACATGGAAACAGGTACATATATTAATCCAGCCTCAATAATAATGTTTTCAGTTGAAAAGCACTAGGTGAGCAATGCACAATGTTTGTCATGTGATTTGCAGGTCCAAAAAAAAACAATGTGGCAAGAGTTATGTTTTGGGATACTTGCAGACTTTATACAGTCTAGAGCTTTGTACCCGGAAGCAAGTTTGCGAGATAAGCAGCACACTGGCAGCACACACTGCAGTAGGTATGAATATGGAACTTCATTTCACCTTTTCACACAAATTCTAATAGCTATGAAGTGAGGATAAAAGGAGTGTACATGTTTACCCCATTAGACATAATCATGGTCTAGAAGGGTCGAAGTACTTTATGTATATAACACATGGAATGTTTACTAAAGATTTATAAATATAATATGAATTACATGATTTTGCACAGTAGTGATATACAGCCATAGGCTAGAAGGGCTCGAAGTATTTTACCTATATGGTATATAGAATGTTTACTAACTATAACCTGAATCACATGATTATGCACAGCAGTGATAGATGGTGGAGACTGAAAATTATTTTTATGGTCTTTAGGTTGGATTAAAACTGGAGTCTGCTTTTTAAAATCAAAGAAGTTAGCACGATTACACTATAAGTAGAATTGAAGGTATTCTTTGGTTGAAATACTTACAATATGAGATTGAAAAGTTACATTGTGGTGTTAGGGGCCCTCGATTGCATTAGTAACTAGTAGGTAACTTTAAAGGCACAAGGCACAATTTGGGGCCTAGAACACTCTTGAACTGATGTTTATTATTCATGGCGCATTATTGCAAATGATCATGAGAAAAATGGCACTAGAGATTAATATATTCACTTTCTGGTATTGAATCATCAGTAATAATACATTTGATAATGCAGAAACTATTTGTAAAATATGAGTTGATTACTGTGATTCTGAAACTGATTTATTATTTTTTTACAGTCTCCCAGAAGAAGCCATTGTACGGCGAAACGTTAGGGCATCTGTTAAATAAATAAGAAATACAAGAAATTAAGAATTTGTACACGTTTGTGGTACATGGTGTTTACCAAGAGCGGTTAAACCACATTTGTTTTGAATTACTGTATGTGGCCCAAACAACAATCAATAAAAACTATATATATGTGTATGCTGTTTACTAC
Organism: Neoceratodus forsteri; assembly: GCA_016271365.2. Taxonomy (NCBI): domain Eukaryota; kingdom Metazoa; phylum Chordata; order Ceratodontiformes; family Ceratodontidae; genus Neoceratodus; species Neoceratodus forsteri. Next base: position 651,753,189 of record CM028135.1, read on the forward strand.
ACGCTCTGTTTTGTAATACACATGCTATATATTTTTTATATCTAGCTTTCATACTGTACAAGAACAGTACAGAACATGTAGTGTAAACGTGTACTTCTCATGAGGCAGTGCTGCAGTTACATGCATGACAAAAGCAGGGCATGACATTTGGAGACACAATTACCTGCCCAGTGGGATACCTAAATTTAAAAAATATGCCCTTAAACAGATTTACATGCTGCCCTAAATTTTGTAATCCAGCACTTTTTTTGTCTTCAGTGGACCAAACATTAGCTGCTGCCCCCACCAAGTCCTTCATTGCGTTTTTATATGCTCACTCCCAGCTACAGCCTTTGCCCTCTAACAAGCCTCATAAAACTTTTAATTTCCTTATAAACCTTAAACTATAAATCTGTATTAAAGCCCTTTTATAGGCTGTGGGGAAACCCAGTTTGTGTTATGCAAGTAACTTTGTTGATATTACCCAGCCAGATAATAGACAGTAATACGTAGTAGATTGTAGGGTCAGAGCTTTCTAGACAGACCTTTTTTTCTGCCTTTAATTATTTCTGTGTTTTGGTGATATTGTACAAATGCAAGTACAGCATTGATAACATTTTTGTATAATGCCAGGGACTCTTGTGTGAAACAGAAGTAGCAGAGGAGGTGGGCAGAGGATAAGTGCTGGCTGCTGTCGGGGGGGGGGGGGTGTTGCATGGGTTAATGAATATGTTCAACAATTTTTTCAACTATTACTCATTGCAAAAAAAAGCCACATGATAGTGCCTACTAAATACTGTCATGTGACTTGGTTTTGACCAATCATATGACAGTATTGAGAACCAAGTTTTAATAATTTGTGCTACAGGCTTGTTGCAATGGTAGCCCATGACATGGGCATCAGCGATTGAGCACTTGCAATAACGGCAACTCAATCTCAGCGCATGTCATTGGGGCTACCGACTGGGTAGGGCGACCAGATGGGGAGGTCGGCAAATATAGCAACGAGATGTCGCCAGGTACACGCTGGGAGGGGGGGGAGGAGCACCACTGGTGAAGGGTAGAGGATTGTGAGGATGGTGCCACAGTGGGTTGCCGAAGCTAGCCCCGTGGTATGGTGGGTGGGTTGGTGGCTTCGGTGGGCAGGGTGCTGGGTTCGTGCGCTGGTGGGATTTTGTTGCACCTGGCCCAAATTATTTTTTTCAAATATTTTTGCACCCCCCGACATTCACCCCCCCCCCCCGGAGTTGAGAATCCTTAAGTAGGGGGTATGGGGGGTGCTGCCACTGTATAAAACATTTAAAATACAAGTCCCCGGTGCCGTTTTGCTGTACGCCAGGGAGTCAAAGTACCGAAACTGATTTTCAGCACTCTGGCTTCGCAATACCGCTGATCACCTTTAGGCTTTCACCATTATCACATAAGTCTGTTGCAGTGATAGCAGCCAGTAATCTCCCAACTGTTGCTCTCAAACTGTCAGTTGTGTTCTGAACATTAGCAGCAGTGTGTTCCTCAGCTTGCTAAACATAAAGCTGTTGTTGCTAAGTAAAGCTGCTACACAGTAGTTCAGCTGCCTGTTAGAAGATGCTGCTGCTTGTTTAAGTATGGCTGCTGCTCATTAAATGTAGTGCCAGCTTATATACAGAAATAGAAAACTATACATGCATAGATGTCAGCGTGGCTCAGTTGGTAGCACATCCGCCTCTGGACCAGATGGTTGTGGGTTCTCGTCCCACACTGGGATTGGACTTGCACTTAAAAATCGCTGCCATCTGAGTGCAGTATTGGGGGATGCTATACTGCTGGGGTGTGCCATCGTTTGGATGAGACGTTAAACCGAGGTCCCTTCTGCCCATCCTGGTGGGTGTCCAGGTGGAAGTAAAAGAACCCAGGGCACTCTTCGCAAAGAGCAGGGAGCATTCCCGGTGTCCTGGCCAACATTCCACTTCCCATAAACCAGTTCATGCAATTATCCAGGCTGTGTGTGGGTGATGATGTGCAATATGGCCGCCACCACACATTCAGTCACTTCACTACCAGTCTACCATTGTTTGTAAAGTGCTTTGGGATGCTGTGTATGAAAAGCGCTGTATAAATTCTGATTCTTCTTCTTCTTCTTCCTTATATACTTGCATATAAGTCTAGTTTCTAATGCTAACCATAAGCCCCTAAGAAAGGGGACTCCACTTATCTGCGAGGTCGCCCTATCTGCAGAGTTTTGCAATGGTAAACAAAATTTGTGACTGTGTAACCTAATTTTGTTTTCAGTTCTGGCCACAAAGACATAGTTTATGACTAATATTAGTCACACAATTGATTTTTTGTCCAATCTGGACAGCAGAATAATATCTGTAATTTTTCAGAAATTGAAGAAGTAAAGGGGGGTAGACTTACAGTGGCGTCCCCCAGGATGAACCCCAATTCTGCAGCATTTTGCCGCACTCTGCAGAGTGCTGCAGCAGACCTACTGAATAAAGCAATGCAATTTCAATGGCAATTAGTCCCTTTTATCATTTAGGAAAATGTGATACTGCCAGGATGAAGTGAATGCCACAGTTTCCTGCAGCAGCATGCTGCAGACTGCTTTAAAAGTGGGTTTCACGCTGGGAGACGCCACTGTATAGGTGAGGTTTGACTTACGACCTTGCCCTTTACCCTATCCCACCCTCCTTTGAAGTAGTCACTGTCTCCATGGAGACCACCTCCTCAGGGAGTTCATTACATAAGTGAGTATATACAGTAAGTAGAAACAGAAAGCTTCCATCAGTCTGCACAAATAGCTGTGCAAATGTCATCTAAAATGACATTTTAGAACAAATAAGGACTGGAGATATTGGCTAGTAGTGGAAATTTACTGTCCCACAGGTTGCAAAAGTGACCATTAATGGCAGTAATGCCCTCAGCCTGCAGTTTCAGGCATTATAATCCACTGTCAGTCACTTCTTCACCCTCAGGCAATGGTTTTTCACTATAAACCTCACCTACAGTCTATAGTTTTATAATGTACTCACTCTGGGTCACATGGCAAACAAATGGTTCATTTTAACTTCTAACTCATGGTTTCTTTAAACAGGTTATCCTTAGGCACTGCCACAATTTATTTTACCTGTATTTGTTACGGATCTAGTATATACTATGGTCTTATGTGTACCTTGAATCATAACTGTAATTTGTTGTTCAGTACCATTGTCCAGTCACAAACTTGTAACCTATTTGTTGTGTCCTATTTGTAAACTCTGTTCACCCTAGGTCATACCTGAAGGTAGGCACTTTGTTGCCTAGTTTAATTAACTGGTTACCAAAAACTGAATAAATAAGTATTTTCACAGTGGGGTCCTCAGACTAGAAACCTGACATTTAATTCTGGTACTTGATTATACTCAGAAAGTTCTACTTAAAGCACTTTAACTGCAGCTTCTAGGGCCTGCTCCTGGGCCATACACACTGTTACGTACCTGACCAGATTGGGATTGGTCAAGGGAGCAGGGTGTGCCTACACCTGATTCTGGATGCGTTTACTGGCACAAACCCATGCCATTGCATAAATCAAACATGGCCTGCATAATAGACGTATGCCTAATATTATACTTGAAACCTGTGACTGCTGAGGCATCACTTAAGAATTCACTATTTGTGGTGTCATGGGGTCATACACCACTTGTAAAAAATCAGGTATTTTTTTTAGGTTTATGTTACTATGAAATATAAATAATATATGGTTTTACAGTGCACTTAGATAAGCCACCAAACAAAGATTTAATAGAGACATTGTAAATTCATATTTCTAAAATGATTGCATATTTTCTTATTATTGCACTGCTGTATTGAGCCTTGACAGTAATGATTTGCTGTTAACGTTTCAGATGAAGAGATCAATGACATGTTCAGTCAGCAGCAGCTAGAAATCCCTCTTTGTAGTGGAATCCATTTTGTATGATTGCTAGATCTCGGCAACCATCTCTATCAGTCAATCAATTAATCAAGTTTATTTTATACTGGAAAAGTATGTGAGCAAAAATGCTCATTTTCACAAACATCCAGTTGGATAAGAGGTTACAAAGATAAAAAATAAACAGTTAACAGAATACATAGTACGTAAAAGTTGTGGTGTATTATCTAAGCGTAGCCTAGTGAAAACAAGGGATCTAATAAAACTAAACATATTTGCACCTCCTTTATAGTTTTGTTGGCGTATAGCTTGGTCTATAAACCAAAGAGTTCTTCTTGTAGCAAGATACAGAACATGGAGAGTGAAAACACTGGAATTAACATTTTGGGCAGTACGAAGAAAATTGATCTTCTTTAAAAATTGCATGCTAGTTTATTTAAAGATTGCTTCCACTGGTTGGTTTGCCAAGGCGACAGCTCCTCCTTCACAGGAACATCTTGTAAAGGAACCAGTACCGCATTAGAGTATCAGACGATCCACTTGCTGAGTCTCCGCTCTACAAGTACTTACACAGTGACTCAGGGCACCTGCAGTACACAGAAATCCCACTTGTTATCAGCAGAACTCAGTTACACAGCATTTAAACAAATAGGATTTTCATGTAGACTTGGGCAAATACTATTGGCAGGATTTTCAGGATGTCTGAGACCCACCAGTCACTGTTTTCAAAAGGCTTAGCTGTCCAAACTATTAGATGGTCTAACCACGTCTTAATTCTGCATCCAAAAAAGAAACAAATTGCAGCAACAACAAAAAAAAAAAGATGAATCAGAATTGTGACAATTTTTATTGAATGCTGTGACCTTTTATTGCAAACGGATGCATCTTTTGAAAATAGCAGCAAAGCTGCTTAGATGCAATTTGGTGGATGCAAATGCAGGCACAGCACGTGTTTGTGTCCACATCTGACCTTTTGAAAATGTGTCTCTATGTGTCAGTTTTAAGATATGTTGAATAGTATCAACTGACTGGGCAAACAAAGTAGTCAGTGCATATACTGAAAAATTATCCAAGCGAACGAGGTTGGATACACCTTGATAGTGCAAAACGGGGCTCAAAATTGGCACTGGCCCGCAAGCCCAGTACAGTACTGGTAGACTTTGTATCAGGCTAGTAAAATTTTCCTTTAACTAGCCCTGTGGCCTTGTACTGGAGAAAGTAATATTTCAATAAGTACATCAGCTGGGCCAGTGGAAAAGTCAGTGGGGCTAGTGGATTTTCCCAATCACTACCCTGCTGGCTAGAGGCTGCAAAACTTATTTTGACCCCTGGCAAAACCCAAGTCTGTGGATAATCTAGTAAATTAGATTGTGCACCATACACCAAAATTAAAGCTCATGCCATTCTTTATGAAAGAGGGCATTGATATGAATGTTTTTTCCCTTCAGAGTCACCTGCTGTTGTTGATTATTTCATACAGTAGATATGTGGTACATGGTTATACTCCCCTGCTTGTTATAACATCAGAGTGTGGTACAGTGGAAATGTCTCTTTTTTCACAAGTTGAGCTAGTTATTCAATTCAGTTTTTTATTTTACCAGGAAAGACACCATTGAGAAACTCCTTACAAGGTGGTCCTGGACGGACTTAAACAAAGAGAGTCAAGGAACAGTTCACAACACATAGTTAATATATATCAGTGACAAATCAATGCTAAGAAATAAAGATCCTGTTTACATAAATACCCATGGCATTAAAGAAAGTAATGGCTTGACACTTATATTTTTGAATCATATAAATCTGAGTTCTGCTAATGCCAACTAAGAATTATTTGCTGGTGGTAGGGGTCCCTCTTTAGAGGATTAAGGAAGATCAATTTTCTGGTGGGCGGATTTAGTTTATTTGAACCTTGGTTATCCTGTGCTCAGGCTGCCACTCAAGGCCTCTCAGTTCCACCAGGGCTGACTTGCTTCATGACTTGCCCACCCCCCTCCCACTCTGGTGTACTTGGGTTGGAGATGCCTTCCCCCAGATCTGCAGGATCTGAGGAGGAGGTGGGTCATGTCCTGAGAATGTCAGTCCTGTTTTCATCCCAGTGACCTTGGGCAATTTCTCCCAGCTGGCCCCTTCTACCTTGCTACTTCCTCCCTGCCATCTCTGGGGCTTACTGCCTTGCCACCTTGCAGTGCTTCATGGATTCGCCCCTGTGGCATTAGCCTCCTGTGTTTCCTAAGCTCAAGAAGAAACTAGTTGTGCTTGCAGCAGTGTGTGGCCCTGTAGGCAGTGCAGAGCATGCGAGGGAGCACGGTGTCATCCCACATCAGCTGAGGCATATTCTGGCCATTTTTCTACCCTCCTCTTGGGTGCCTCATGAACTCAGATTGTGCGAACACATGTATGCATGTATGTCCCACTCTGGAGGCAGCTGCCCACCCCTTGTGGCTCCACCTGTACTGCCACCTGTGGTCACCTAGGTGGGGGTACTGCAAAGAGCTAGCAGATCTCCCTCCCTGGAAGAGGAGAGCATCCTGTGGAATGTTCACTCCTCTTCCCCCCCAGCTGGCTTCTAAGCGACCCTGATCTGTTCATGAACACAGGTTGTGGTGTGAATGCAGGTGAGTTTCAATTGCCTCAGTCCTCCATGCCACTGTGCTGTCTGACCTTTGGTAATTTCAAGTGGAATCCTCTCACTGGTGATGGATCATTGTGTTCCTTGATCTTCTTTCCTTCCCCAAGCTCTGCTTCTGATGTCCTCCAGCACAGCAATGGCATTCACCGCCCCCCCCCCCCACGAAGGAGAAGGTTCTGTGGGCTATCAAGAGGTATTGCTGCTGTTATGGGCATCAACACAAACCTACCAAAGTTGGTACATGTTGCCATGAGCAGCACTTCTCCCAGGCAAACCACCTGCCTCCAGTAATCTATGTCCACTCACAAAGCTGAATCACTGCCGTGGAAGTGCAGCATGTTTCTGTTGGACTGTCTAGTAGCCTTGAAGCTGAGTTTTTATTCCCCCCCCGATGGTGTTTATTCCTCCTGACACCTTGTCAACCCCTATCTGAATGATGCCCTCCAGCTCAGTCTCCCTCCGTCTCAGGGACATACCCCCACTGACCCCTCATGAAGGGGTCAGTGTGGCTTGCCCATACCCCTCCAAGTCAGGATCCAGTTGGGAGCTGAGGTGATTGTTCCAGGCCTGCTGGGGCCATGCTTCGTCCCACCTGGCAAGGAGTTCTTCTTCCACATTTCTGCCCCTGGGATGTCAACATGCAGTGACGCAAAGCATCCATCAGCATACCACACCCTTGTGGGCCTACTGACTGCCTTGATACCCAGCCTCTGCTAGGCGATAGGCACATTGTGGGAGGCATGATCTACCAACCCCATGAGAGGAGAGCAGTACCTCAGATGCCCAGTCCTCTCCCATGCCCCCAGCTGATCCCCAGTCACACGAGTCTGCCCATAAACCTGAGTTGCCAGCAGAGCAGGCGGTAGTACTACAGCCATGCTACCGCATGGTTGGGTTTTCTAATCAATTTATTATTAGATGGTCATATTGGATGCAATTAAAGTTGTCACTATCTTTTTTCCTTACTGTTTTCTCTATTTCCAAACTTGTAAACAGTTTTTTTTTCTGTTTGTACTCTGTGTTAGATATATGTCACTGCTTAGTGTGCCTACCAGTTTTATTATGTAGTTCATGTATATTATCTCATCACACTATTCATGGCCCTGTTCCAGTTACAAACAAAAAGCAATGAGTATCCACTGAAAAGTAAATGAAACAAGTCAGCATTAAACCTCCTCCGCAGTTTAAGTCACTTTCCTTCTCCTTAGGCAGGATTTTCCGGAGCTACAGATGCTCAAATGGTGACAGTTACTCTGCCACTGCTGTGTCACTGCAAATACGCCAAAATATTTACAAAGAATTTTCAAACATTTTGATGGATTTGCAACACTTCACACGCTGTTTGGCAGGAAAATGACATATGCATTGTATTTATGATGCATTCACCATATTTTTGTCACATGCGTCATTTTTACTGCACAACCTGTAGTACTTGCAACATGAAGTTAGACCAGTTTTCATTCTTTGAAAATCAAGCCCGTCATGTCTCCTTAAATTGCAACCCCTCTAAAAATTTACATACTCCTTGCTGAAAAATGTGCCCTCATATTTACTGAAATATTATATTCCTTGAACCCTAGCCCCAAATTTTGCTACCCTGCCGCCTATCAAAATCTGCATCCCTCTTCAGCCTCCTGAAATAGATTCACCTGTACACCTGCTGGTTTTTGCTTCCCTTTCTGAACTTTGCCGCCTTTTTGAATTTTGCAGCACCACATCTCTACTGAATTTTGCATCCCCACACTCATCTCTGATGTTGTGCTTCTTTGACATGGATAAAAATATATCTCTCAAGATGTGTATCCATCTCAGTATTTGTGCTCCCACAATCTTGCCGTAAGTTGAAACTCTGCACCCTGCTTCAAATATGCACCTCTGTGTCCCTCTCCAGCTTCATGTCCCTGCACCGTTCCTGAAATTTGCTGCCTTCGGCACTCTTCCCAAGATTCGCATCCCTGCCATAATATGTGCTTCATACAGTTCCTAAAATGTATGCCGCACACCCCTCCCAAAATTTATGCTTCTGCTCCCTTCCCCAGAAATCTGTGCCCTAACACCCTTCCTGAAATTCACAACCTGCAGTCCCCAGTATGCTTCTTGCTCTCTGTCTCTGGCTTTTCCTCTTAGACCATCTGGACCAGCATTGCTACTGTCCCTATTTGGCAAAAGCCCAGACCCCGGTGCTCTAATACCCTTGTTATCCACCACCTTCTGCCCTTCAGACTCTCCATAATGATGGTCTCTTTAGTAGGTAGGCACACTTTGCTAACTCTGAGATTCTACCCTGCACACCTTATCCAGTTGCTTTTCCCTCAGGAATGCAATCACACACAAACCAGTTACTCCAGTCATTATAAAAAATATCTAATCTTTTACTAAACAGTTGTTATTGAGATATAACAATAGCAAACAAGTATATACTATACAGTTGGGCTGGAGGGGCCTGCAGATGGGGCAGTCTGGAGTGGAGCCTAACCTGACTTGCCAAAAAAACAATACCCTAGTGTGTTTGTTCTCAACCTTTCTTCAACATTCAGACTAAATTCAGACAGATTACACATGTTATTACAGATGTAACTATGGCTTAGTTAAACATTATTTATTAGGTATTTAGCTGTTCCTGATATTCCAAGTAACTGAATTGAAAGTCTTCAGATTATTTAGTTTAGTTAATGTGCTTTAGATTATTATAAGAGGTACACACTGACCATCACCAAAATAGTAACAAACCATATGTGCATTCTGGATCAGATTATCTATCACATTTTTTGGGGATTTTACTGGAGGGAATGTATTGTTTGCATTAAGTATCAGACCACAATGATTTAAACAATAATTGAACTCTGTTTTCCAGATGGCAGACAAAATACCTCAGTAACTAGGAGACAAAAGAAGACAGCGAATAAAGATCAGTCTTCCAGAGATCATGCATCTCAACAAAGAGTACGCAGAGCTGCAACATCGAGGACAGAAAGGATATGGCCTGGAGGAGTCATACCTTATGTAATAGGGGGAAATTTTACTGGTCAGTAGTGAAGAACTTGTATGTTTTAATACATTTTCACTAATATATGTATATATACACTTGTGTTAATTTTGTGCAACTGAATGACTCAAGCACATCTCTTAAGAGGGAATAGATTTCCTATTGCTTTACCTTAAATATAGAATAAAGTATGGGTGGTGTGTGTAACTAGAAGTTTACGTACACCGAGGGGGTTAGATGCGACATAAACTACAAAAGCGAAGCTCAAGGGGTTTGTGAAAGCATCTAACCTCTCGGGTATGTGTAAACTTTGAGTTTACACACTTCACCCCATATTTTATTTTATATAATTGCTGGGTGTCCCCTTTTTTGCCACAGCAATTATATAAAATACTAGGTGCTTTGGTGAGTCTGCAGTGCGGCTCTGTTTTCAGCCGGACATCACACTTTCATTGGGTGAGAGTTTAAACTTGTTTTAAAGTATTTTCTTATCCACCAATATGTAGAAATTTACATTTTTTGTTTTTAATATAACTTACCGCCGCGTTCCTCTGGCAGTTGAGAGGGTGACAAGGGAAGCAGAGAGAGCGATCAGGAAGCATGGACCTGCCGGAGTGCATGAGCAGAGTGAGGGAAACTGTGTGCCTGCTTGCCGTAATAAACACTCCTTTATTACGGCAAATTGCACCACAGTTTCCCTAAAAAAAAGGGAACCTAGTTATTATAAATAGAATAATGTATGGGGGAGATGTTATGAGTTTTTAACACACTTGCAGTGTGTGATGCCCACATAAGCTACAAGAGTGAAGTTCAAGTGACTTATCTGGGCATCACATGCTGAGGATGTGTAAACAACGTGTGTGAAATCCTTTCCTATATTTTATTTTTTCTATAGTTACTGGCTTTACGAAGCTAAAAAAACACCCACTGAGTGAAACTGGAACTGGAGCGTCCCTTCGAGTGAAACTGAAACTGGAGCATGTGCGATGCAGAGCCCCATAATAGATGAGTTGCAATACTCAGTTGTATATTACAGAGTTATCTGACCCTTGATTTCATGGTATTAATGAGGTTAACTATTAATGATGTCACCTTTAATAGAGTTTACTGTATCAGCCAGCCCATCAGCATAATGCCAACGCTACTGCACTGGCAGCTCGGTTTTGGGAACAAGCCAGGGTCATCAACGGGTCAACCATTTTGAGCAGCCCACAGGACACTCTCCTCCTTGGGGGGGGAGGGTTACCACTGCCTCCATACTACCACCATCACCTGGGTGACCATGGGTGGTGTAGTAGTTTGAGTGCCATTTGGCTGAGGAGAAATGCCGATCGGTTGGCTTTGTGCGTAGCCATACTCAGCATGTGCTTGCCCTTGCTCAGCCCTGCTTGATGTCTCTTTGTAAGGAAGGGAGAAAGAAAGATGAAACAGAGTTCAACAGTCATGTGAGATGAAGCATGGCTGGTACTCTTGAGCCCCAGCTGGCCAACTGCCCACCTGTCCCCTGGAACTATTTGTCAGTGGGGAGCCTAGGAACTTCTCATTGCCCCACCTTGGAGGGGCAAAGCCTGAGGAAAGATGAGGCAGGATAGATGACAGAAGAGGTGAGGATGGAGCTGGGAAATTACCAGCTAGAGTGCAGATGGGAGCCAGTGAGGGGAGGGGTATAAAATGAAAACATTAAATTAGTACACTGTATCAAAAATCTAGAAAATTAATAGTTCAGTGTATGTTAATGCCACCACTGAGACTACTGTTACAGTTGTAAGAGTAGTCTCACATGCATTCTTAACGGTATGAGACCCGTGAACCGAAACCGAGTAATTCTGATACCCTAAGAATGTAAGTGAGGCCACTCTAACAACCGTAAGAGTGGCCTCTGTGGCAGTATCAATATATCATTGCTAGTGAGCCTATTTATTGCCTAGACTGACATCACCTTTAAACACCATAACAACTAGGTTCCATTCCATAATAACAAGCTGGTTGTTACAGCATTGGTAGCAGCCTGTCTGTATCACAAAGGAAAGCAACATTTAACTGTTTACACCCAAATTCATTCACTGAATCAAGCTTTATCATATCTCAAGCAATACCTTTCGTGGCAGTCAGTTAGAAAGAAACAACAAAATCTCAAGAAGGCTATTTTACAACAAAGTTTTCATTTTGAAATTATTCCTGACATAGTCGCAGCAGTTCCCTAGCAGTCGCAGCAGTTTAGCTTTGTATGACCATGTTGAACCATGGAACCCCTCCTCACACAAAGTAACACATTCAGTAAAATACATCAAAGCAAATAACACCCTTTCGACCCCTCTTTGACATTATATGCCAACAAGAATGTATTTCTGTTAATTAATATTTACAAGTGCAAATCCCGGCAACAGTGAAAGTGAGTCCCATCTTGCTGCTATCAGTCTCCCAACACTCATTAAATCCTAGTGCTGTTTATTCACTGTGATTTTTTTAAGTGAAGAACAACCTTCAAAAAGTAAATCCTTTTTGAAAGCAGAACCTGTTAAACATAATACTGAAGTGAGCTGATGGCAGGTAGATATGCTGAGTAAAACCCATCAGCTCTGCTCTGGCTCTGCTCAAATCCCATTTGAAAATGCAGTACTCGGCTGTGCACCAGCAATTATTTAACATAAAGAATGGGGTGTTACATTATTAATCTTGTTTTTGCACACCCTTGGTGTGTAATGCCATCACAAACCATTCATGCTTCGCACTCGTGGTTTATGTGGTATTACATACCTTGGCTTTGATAAAAACTGATAAAGTACAATATCCCATCCATTATTCTCTATATAATCATTCAAGCTCAGTCAACAATATACTATTTTTTTTCTCAAAAAGCTTAGCTGATCGTGCCCATTTCCAGGGCAGCTGCATGTGAGAGACTCTTCACAGATTGGACCCTATTCACAAATGGTGCGGATGGGATACGCACTGTGTAAACCCGACACATAGCCCACCCACACCTGGCCACCCACACTATGCCCCCTGCATGCAGTTCACAACCCTGCTACTCCCCCACGCACCCGGCACACCAGCTGAACATGCAATTCTGCGTGGGGTGGCCTAGGGACAGGTGCGGGAGGCGTGTTTGCACTCTGCACCATTCATGACAGCTCGGGTACCTTGTGCAGGGAAGCGATGGCTATGTCTTCTGAAGGCAGCCATAACCGTTATGTGCCCCCCCTCCAGATGCCACTACTGGATGCAGTGGGGATGGTGGGAGTCAGTGGACCCCTCACTGTGGCGGCCCCTGTCATTAGGACACATTTGGGAGGATGAGGGTCTGACAGCTGGGGTCCCCCACACCTCGGTGCTTTGTCCACATACACGCCTGTTGGCAACATGGCACCCGATGGGTGCAAGGTATCCACTACAGGACCCAGTCCGGGCAGCCTCGCACCGGCTCACCCCCATTAACCTACGCACCAGGGTGGGGAGCAGGGCCACATAACAGGGCCAGGTGGGTTTGCTCGTATTCCCCCAGTGTTCGTGAATAGGCCCAATATAAGAGTGTCTAATGCACAGGGGGAAGGAATGCTTCAATTGGTTGGGAGCACCTCCTTGATCTGTAATGTGAAGAACAGTGACACTATACAGTAATGATACTTATTTAGCTAAAAGCCCATTAGCTTATGTTGTTGGGGAAGGGCAGATGGGATTGTTGTCCTACCCTGATGTTTCCATAGACTTGTATTAGGTTACTTTTAAGTGAAAGGTTTAGAAAAACATGAAGCAAACTTCAAATTCCAAAAATACCTCTAGTTTACTCATTCAGTGCTACTGTGCCTATACCACAATGCAGACCCCCTGAATATTCTACTGCTTTTTTCTGCATAAATGTTGCTCCCCTCTGGTCACACATCATCCCTCCTTTAGCCCCAAGCAATAATTTAGCTCACCCTCCACTAATCTGCTTTTGCTGTTCTCCCATGGTTCCAACCTATGGCAGGCTTTTAGGGGAAGCTGCCCACTCCGGACTTTACAGAATCCAGATCGGTATAAGGCTGAATGTTGTGGGGTCTAAGTATACCAGGTCCATCATTCTGATAATAGCATTTTTATGCCCATTGTTTCTGCAACAATACTGGTATTCAGGATTATTTATTTAGTTTTTGTTTACCGGGTAGGTGCGCTAGCCAAACAGGTGACTATTTTCAGGCACGACCCGGAAGGTACAGTAACAATACAGAGTTCATTTACATAATACAGGGAAGCAGTAAAAATACAGAGAACAGTTTTCAGTAAAAGGCAATAAGGAGTACAGCTTCAGAGACAATCAACAGGTCAAGAGAAAACAGCAGATTTACAGTGTACAGGTAGCATTTAGTGAGCGGATAAAGGTATACAGGGCAGATCCAAAGGACAGGTGGGTCAGGGGAGGGAGAGAATGGGGGAGGGGAACTGGGTGAGCAGGTAAAGGGGGATGCAGGAAGGCAACCTTGGCAGCTAAGGGTTAAGGTGGCAGCAGGGATGAAGGAGGCAAGACCGGGGGTTCTGGGTGTGGAGCGGTGAATGGATGGTGGTGGCGATACATGGTCGAGGTGGGGGGAGAGTAGGTCAGGCAGAGCTGGAGGCAGGGGAGACACCACCTGCAGTGGGACTATAGAGGGGTAAAAGGCGGCGCGAAAACAGGGAGGAAAGGACATGATAGGCATCATGGCCAGAGGAGGAGTGAAGGGGGAACATTTGGATGGGGCAGGGGCTTACGTGTATACGCTCTGGGTGAGGGGATATGGTGGCATAAGCGTAGAAGGCTACGGAAGAGACCGAATCCATGGAAACGGCGGGCGCTAGAGAGAGCTGAAGGGAGGGGGGGATCGGAGGTGAAGATGGCCACGGGCGGCTTTAGCAGCAGAACCAGTCAAGAGGAGCCCAGGTTCATGGAACCAAGTCGGCAGGGAGAGTTAGGATGGCGGGTTCGGGTTCTGCACGGGCGGGGAGCGCAGCGGCTGGAAGATGGGCAGCACCCGGGTTCTGGTACTGTTCCCGGCAGGGAGTCGGTGCTCAGTCGGGGTAGTCGGGAGGGGGCTGCGGAGGTTAGGAAACAAACGGTCTAACTGGGGGGTAGCGAAAAGTAAGTGTTAGGGGATATGGCGGGGGCTGAGGGATGAGACCGTGTCTATGGAAACCGTATACAGGCTGGACAGATCGATGAATGAGAATCGGGGTGAAAGCGCGGGTGAGCAGTTTTAGTGGCAGGAGCCTACTAGTGGAGCCCAGGATCGTGGGAGCCATAGGCGCGGGGAGGCTAAAGATAGCGGGGTTCGGGGTAAGGCACGCGGGTGAGCTGTTTCAGTGGCTGATGGTGCGGCTGATGTCCGGGTTGTGGAACTGTATCCGGGCAGGGAACGGTGTTCAGGCGGGGTGGGGGAGCTGTGGAGGTCCAGGGGCAATGGGAGTAGAGGAACGGGTTCGCTGGGCGCGAGCATTGGCTGTGCCATACCTCAGAATCCTAGATCATCAGTACAAACATTCCAGTAAGCAGCAGTAACACATAGAGCAGTGCAGACAGCAATAACAGGTAAAATGCAGTAGTCAAGGCGCAGTAACTTACAACAAAATTACACACTCTAGACAAGTGCAAGTAGAGAGAAGTACCCTGAAATGGGTCCATTGGGGGGCACTTAGGCATTGGCTACGCCAGTACCTGGTACCCATAGATCGTCAGTACAAACATTTCAGTAAGCAGCAGTAACAGGTGCAATAGTGCAAACAGCAATAACAGGTAAACAATGCAGTAGTCAAGGTGCAGTAACTTACAACAAAATTACATACTTTAGACAAGTGCAAGTAGGCTTCGAGGTTGGAGTTTTGAACTCGAAATGAAGTGCATATGGGCAGAGACATATATCACAGTGTTAATGTTGTAAGTAAAATAGGGTAAGGAGTAGGAAGGAGGGAGTGGTGGGGCAAGAGAGAGAGGTTGGCAGGACAAGCTCAGGTAGGGTCGTAACAGGCACACTGGTCCGTGGGAAAGCAGGTGTGTCTGTAGCTTGCGCTTAAAGAGATTGTGGGAAGATGTCAGTCTAAGGTCGAGTGGCAGGAGGTTCCACATTTGAGGGCTGTGTACCTGAATGCTCCAGTCCCTTTGAAAAGTGCAGTGGGGATTTTAGAGGATTTGTCCGAGATCTCAGCTCACGTGGAGGGAGGGCTGGCTGAAACAGTTCAGTTAGGGATGCTGGTCTATTGAGTCTAATGATGGAGTCGCAAAGGCTGCCCAGGTAGTATAGTCTGGTGGCAGAGGGGGAGAGCCAGCCGAGGTCTTTATACAGTTGGCAGTGATGTTTAAGTCTGGGAGCTTTTGAGGCATGCCTGCATATATTGTTGAAAGTGACATCCCATTTTTGTAGTGTGGATTTATGCGCCATGGGTAGGATGGGAGCACAGTAGGTCAGAGCGGTAGGAGGAGACCCCTGGCGATGGCTAGTTTGGCTGCAGGTGTGAGCATGTAGCTGGATCTGTAGGCAGCACCCAGTTTGCAGTTCACAGATTTACATGTTTCTTGGATGTGCAGGTTTAGGTCCAGAGATTGGTCTAGCAGGATGCCCAGATAATGGAAGGAGGTAACCACCTCAAGGGGGGTCCCATCCAGGTCAAGGACTTTTAAAGGAGAGTGGCAGGACCTTATCTTGTGGGCAGTGCCCAGAAGCATCACTTTGGTTTTGCTGGAGTTCAGTATAAGCCGGTGGGTGTTTAGTCAGAGTTGGACAGCGTGGAAAGCAGATGTCAGTGCCACGTTAAGTTGGTCTACATTATTAGAGCTAGCATAGATAACCAGGTAATCTGCATAGAGTAGAGAGTCACAGGATGCAATGCTGTATGGCAGGTTATTTATGAATAATGAAAATAGGAGGGGACCCAGTATTGATCCTTGTGGCACTCCAATGTTGATGGTAGTACAGTCGGAGATTGATGAGTTAAGTTTGACTGCTTGGGTCCTGTTGGTTAAGTAACTCCTGAACCAGCTTATGACAGGGGGTGAAAAGCCAAATTTATGAAGGGTGGATGGGAGTAGGGAGTGGTCCACGAGGTCAAAAGCCTTGGTGAGGTTGATAAAGATAGCACCAGTAAGCTGACTTTTGTCCATGCTTGTGAGAGTATCAGTGGTGAATTTGGCTAGTGCCGTTGTGGTGCTGTGGTTTTTCCAGAAACCATGTTGTGCTGCACATAGCAGATTTGATGTTTCAAGAAAATCAATGGTCTGAGTGGCTACTAGTTTTTCAAGTATTTTGCTGAGGACTGACAGAATAGCTATGGGTCTGTAGTTTGAGATCTCACTTTTGTTGCCCTTTTTGAAGATGGGAGTGATTCTTGTGGATTTCCAGATGTCAGGGAAGGTACTGTTGGAGGGAGAGGGTGAATACCTTGGCTAGAGGATAGGAGATGAGATGGGCGGCTTTAGCAGGCGAGGTTCCAGTGAGTTGGACTCGGGGCTGGTGGTGTCCGATATTGAGTTTAACAGTTTGAAGACTTGCGATGCAGACACAGCTTTGAAATAGAAGGGCTTGTAAATATCCAGCACATGCTTCTTGAGAGAGGTATCTGCTGGTGCACCGGTTGATGAGGGCTGGGGAACCACAGTTGGAGGTTGAAGTGTGGAAGTATACTGGGACACATCAGAGAACATCTTATTAAAAGCATTTGCAATGGTAAGGGAGTCATTACAGTGGACACCATCTAGAATCATTTCCGAGGGGGTTATGGATTGAGGTGTACCCAGAAAGGTTTTTATGTGGCCCCAGAACTTGCGTGGATCTCTGGCTGAGCTGGCAAGTAGGTTCTGGCAATATTTGCTTTTTGCTAGCCTTATTTGCTTTTTGCAAGAGTTTCTATGCTGCTTATAGATGGTGTGATCCCTGGGTTGGCCAGTGTTTTTATACTTCCTCCACAGTTTGTCCCTGGTTCTGAATTGGCTGAGTAGGTCTTTGTGGAGCCACCTCGTCTGTTGTCCCCTGACCCTTCTTTGTACTTCCGGGACATGTTTAGTCTGTGCTTCTGTGAACTTGGTGAGGAACACGTTAAGGGCATCCTCAACTTTTGTAGATTGGTAAATATCCGTGCAGTCAATGCAGGATATGTCCAGGAGAAAAGCACTTAGATCTAGGTGTGCGAAGTTGGTGAAAGTCACCAGGCGGGACTGGGGGGATGAGAGGGACTCACGTGCCAGTGACAGATAGTGGGTGAGTGGTCAGTTATAGCATCAGCCAGGGTACATGCCTTAGTAATGCGGTCAGGTCTGTTTGTGAGAATCCAGTCAATAAGCATGCCTGATTGGGGGTTTATCATCCTGGTGTTTTCAGTGATGAGCTGGTGGAGGTGGAAACCTTGGATTAGGGCTGCAAGGGAGCTATGGGCAGGGCCCAGCCAGTTTAGGTTGACATCCCCCAGGAAGATGGCTTCGTTCGAGTTTATTGTTTGTGAGGTTAGCTGGAGCAGTTCGGAGGCCATCCACCCTCCAGTGGGTGGATTATAGAGACAGATAATGTGCAGGTTTTTGCACCTAGGGACAGGATAGCATGTAATGATTCGCAGATCCGTTGAGGGTTATGGACAGGAACAGGCTTAATGGTGAGGTGGTTTTTATAGTATATGGCAACACCCCACCCCTTTTCGAGCCTGTCCTGTCCTGTCGCAGGATAGAGTATCTGGGTAGGTGGCATTGGGCGTCCTGTATGCGAGGTTTGAGCCATGTTTCCGCGAGGCAAAGGATGTCAGGTCCAGCTACTTTGGTCCACACCTCAAGCTCGACCATATGGCCCAGGAGACTTCTAATGTTCATATGCGCAAACAGTAGACCTTTTTTAGGTTTGCCTGGGGAGTTGCTATTAAGGGGGGGGGGCCAGGATTCGGTTCCACGTCACCCGCCAGTAGTAGGCAAAGAGAGGCTAGGAATTTAAGCTGCAGCTTACATATAGAGTTGATAGATGACCGTTTCTTCTTTGTTTGATGGTAGGTTGTGAGGGAGAGGTAGTGTAGGGCGGGTTTGGCATATTGTTTGGTAAGGAGTAGGTTAGAGAAGGAGAAATCACAGAGTGAGGGGGTGTTGTGGTGTATGACCAGAGGTAGAGACAGAGAGGAGGAGTTTAGGCAAACCAGGAGGAGAAGGCAAAAAATGTGGGTTAGTGCTTGTAGTTTACCACATGGTGGCGGCGTGCACTCACGTGAGGACAGACATGTTAAGCGTATTTTTGTTTATATTTTTTTTGGGTTAGGAAACAAAGAGTAGCAGGCAGAGCAGGGAAAAAAGGGAGTTAGTGTAGAGGATGAAGCAAGGATTCAGCGAAGTGGAGGAGAATGAGAAAGGTGGAGAGAGAAATCGGCTTCGAAAGTGGAAAAAAAACGCGAAAAGGCAGGGCTGCTCTCAGGAGGGCTGTTGGCAAGGTCTTTCAGTCAGCGAGTATGATTAATGCCCCCAGTGGTTATAGAGTATAAGGAGCCAATGGAAAAGTGGACACTTAGTCATATGACCACCAAAAGCCTATAAAGCTAAAGGGTCGACCAGGGTGGGTGAGGTGGGGGCAGGTGGGGAGCCGGCGCAAAGCGCCAGCGGGACCAGTATCCACAGAGGAGCTGTAACACTAGCCACAAATGGCTCAACTCAGGCGGGGAGAGTGGCTTGCTCACAGCCCCCAAACACGTTTAGGCAGTCCAGTAGTAAAGTGAAAACAGCCGCTTTCGGTGAACGGTGGGTCCAGCTAGTGCCACCAGCCCTTACTGAAGAGAGCCGGTGGGAGAAAGTGTTTTAAAACGTACCTTACGGCTTTTGCGCCTTTAGCGGTACGGGGTGCCAGTGAGCGGCCGGGCTCCTGGTTCCCTTCTCAGGCAAGCGTGCAGCGGGTGGCCCCTGTCCACAGGAACTCCTGGAGGAGCGCGGCTTTTTTTCTTCGGGGACCGCTGGGCAAGTGGTGATCCCTGAGGCTTCTTGGGGTGCAGTGGAAGGTCCTTGGGTCCAGGGAGGAGCAGGTTCGAAGCCCCGGTGGGCTTGGAGAAGTTCCAGATAAGGTTCCAGTAAACAGTCCGGTGCTGGTGACTTCATTGCCACATCCCACAGAACAGAATATGAAAGATGATGCTCACTCCACTGTGTATAAAATCTTAATTGTTCATTAGCCATAAAAGTAGAGCAAGCATGATGTTTTATGGCCCACTGCAATACAGTAGCCTAGGGAGTCAGCTGGAGCACTTAATCCTTGAAAACCAAACAATGCTGCTAGTGAGATGAGGAAGTATGGACATGGATGATAGTAATGTGCACAGCCCAGTAAGGCACTTCTTACTCTGAGGTAGAAGACAGTTTATTCTTGAGTAAGCAATGTTGTTGAGAGAAAAATCATTACAGTGCTGAACACAGACTTTATTGGCTATGTCTAGCCTATTAAATAAAATAAATTTAGCCCAGCTTTTATGTGACTGGACAAGGTGGCACAGCTGGCATGAAATGTCACCCTAGCTTTGTTTACGAGTTTGGTTAACAATAAAGAGTTGAGTACAATTACCATATACAGTGGTATGAGCCTCATCTTTCCATTGATCTGCCCACTTGCGGTGGCACCACACAGCTTCACAGGCAGTCTGAGGCAAACAGCTTTTTCTGGGAGAGGTTCATTGGTCCACTACAAGGGTCACATCAGCAGTAGATGTAATGTCACCCGCACCTGGACGGGGAGGCACTGCTTCTTCCCAGCAGGGCTGCCCGCCCCCTTGCATCCCAAAATCTGCTTCCAAACCCTGGGCACCAGTAGGGCAGTGCATTGCTATGCTGGGCCAACAGGTGGCCCTGAAAATTCGACAGTTTTTAATATTATCATATTCTCTAACAGAAAGTGACACCCATGATAAAACTGGTGGCAGTTTGTGAAACCCACTGTTAAAATACTATAACAGGCAAAGTTTGTGTCATGTTTAAATAAAAACTTGGAAAAATTGGCATATGGCACCCGCATGTCAGGTTGCCATATGGGAGACCAGGGTTTGCATGTAAGCACTGGAGTTCCACATTGGAGCAACATGTCACTCTGCCACCTGGGAGACCAGGGCTGTGTGCAGACTTTGGAATTCCACACTGGGACAGCATGTCGCACTACCATCTCAGAGACCAGGGTTTGCATCAATCAAATCAAACTTTATTTTTATAGCGCCTTTTAAAAACCAAGGTGCTGTACATAAAACCAAATACAGAAATGACGTTAAAACAAAAATAAAACAAGTTAACCATAATCAGGGAAGGCCAAATCAAATAAATAAGTTTTTAACTCAATCTTAAATCTATCGACGGCCAGGCATTCTCTTAATCGACAAGGCAGAGAGTTCCACAGGGTTGGAGCTGAGAAAGAAAAAGCATGGACACCAGATGTTTTTAATGGTACCCTGGGAACCTCTAGCAATCCCTCTTCGGCGAATTGGAGAGGAAGCAGGGGGCAGTAGGGTATCAAGAGGTCTTGCAGGTAAGCGGGTCCCTGTTCATGTAGGGCTTTAAAGGTTAGCAAGCCAACCTTAAAGGCGATCCGCTACTGAATAGACAGCCAGTTCAATTTGCGGAGCACAGGAGTAATATGACTAGACCTAGAAGTCCCAGTCAGAAGCCTGGCTGCCGCATTCTGCACTAGCTGCAAGCGGCGGATATCAACCCCTGGAAGCCCTAGGTAGAGAGAATTGCAGTAATCAAGGCAGGTAGTGACGAAGGCATGGACCAATGTTGGAAGATCATCCGGAGGAACCAACTGTTTCACCCGGCAATATTCCTCAGATGATAAAAAGAGGATTTGATGACAACCGACGCCTGAGATTTTAGTGTCAGGCCATCATCAAAAATAACACCAAGGTTACGCACTCGGTCTGAGGTAGCGAGCTGTATGCCATAGATCAAAAGACCAGATGCCTGTCCAGCTCGCATACCCACCCCCGGATGACCAGGGTCCATAACCAACACTTCAGTCTTATCCGGATTCAGTCTCAGCCTGCTAGTACTCATCCGTGTTCTAATCTCGGTAAGGCAATTGTTTAGCACAGAGAGTGCAACATCTTGTCCGGGCAGAAGGGACATATACAGTTGAGTATCATCTGCATAGCAGTGAAAACTCAAACTGTATCGCCTGATGATATCTCCCAATGGCAGCATATACACTACAAACAATAGGGGGGGCCAAATTGGAGCAGTGTGGCACCCCATAGGGCAGGGAGTGAGCACCAGAGGAATAAATTCCAGTGGCAACTCTCTGAGACCTGTTCGTGAAGAAAGCATGGAACCATTTGAGGACTGTACCGGACAGACCACAAAGAAGCCGCAGGCGTTCCAGCAGCACACCATGGTCTACAGTGTCAAATGCTGCAGAGAGATTGAGAAGGGCCAGAATGGTACGTGCCTTCGATCTCTAGCCATCAGGAGGTCATTCAGTACTCGGACCAGTGCAGTCTCTGTGCTATGCTTCTTCCTAAATCTGGACTGGAGAGTATCATAGACCTTGTGAGTTGTAAGGTGATCATCCAGTTGCAACGCAACCACCTTTTCAATAACCTTACCAGCAAATGGCAGGTTAGATATTGGTCGGGTAGTTAGCTAAGCAGTCTGGGCCCAAGGAGGATTTCTTAAGGAGTGGTCGAACATCCCAATAGAAGGGGTGTCGGGCCCGGATCCAAACTACAACTGGTTGGGCGCAATGCCTGGATGATCTTCACAATGTCTGTGAATTCTGGCTGGCAGAAATCTGACCAGAGAGACCGGGTGCATGCCATTTCCCGCTGATCACCACAATTCCTCATAGGAGAGGCTGGGCCGATGCTAGACCTGGTGCTGGTAACCTTATCTGTAAAGAATCGAGCAAACTCCTCACATTTCAGCTGAGAAAAGGCTTCTCTGGGCTGAAGACAGATTGGATTGCACAATCTGTCAACAGCCCAGAAAAGCTGAGCTGGTCAATTCTGTGTGTAGCAGAAATCTCCCTGGACAGGAAATCTACCTTCTTACGGGTGATTTCCAACTGATAGCCATCATAATGTGCCATGAGCTTAAGCTTATCTGCATCAAGACCAGACTTTCACCAAGCTTTCTCCATCCTTCGACCGACTTGCCTCAACTCCTTCAAGGAACCATCAGACCAAGGGTTTCTTGGGTAAAGGGTGAGGGGCCAAACACAAGCAGGAG